>CAKJTW010000126.1:0-600000 GCA_917880005.1 Nanger dama
GATGTAAACTTTATTTTACCCACTATGCAGTACCTTTAGGACATTTATTTAAACACCCAGTGATCTTAATCACATGTGGCACTGAAAGTGAAAGTGAAGTCGTTCAGTCGTGTCCGACTCTTTGCAACCCGAGGACTGTAGCCCACCAAGCTCCTCCATCCATGGGATTCTCCAGGCAAGAATACTGGAGTAGGTCGCCATTTCCTTCTCCAGGGGATCTTCCCAACCCAGGGATTGAACCCAGGTCTCCCACATTGCAGGCAGATGCTTTAACCTCTGCACTACCAGGGAAGCCCTTAAATACAAGAATACAGTCTCAGAAAACCTCCTATAGAGACACAGAACTTCAGACCCAAGTACTAATATCAAAGATTTCAAGGGAGGAAAGGAAGCCAGGTTGAAAGAAGGGGGAGGAGACGGGAGACGGCGGGGGAGGGTGGTGCTAGGGTGAAAGGGATGGGCTTACAGATGTCTCCTGCCACCTACAGATACCCAGGCATTATGGAACTTCTCCCTGGGCCTTCAGAGAAGGGAGGAGTGGAACTCGACCCTACCAGAAATCAGACCAGACCAGAACCAGAATTCAAGTTTTCTGCCAAGAAGAGGTGATCAGTCTCCAATCCTCAGCTCAGGTTGAGGGCCCTTCGACCAGATTCCTGTGTCCAGGACCGGGGAACTAGAAAAACAGGGAAGGATAGGCAGGGTTAATAGAGGAAAGAGAGAGGGAAGGGGAGAGAGATCAATAAAGTCTCTTGTTCCTTACCGGTTGGGGCACTCTGGCCAGTTGTCTGCGTCAGGAGGAGACCAGGGACAAAAGGGTCCCAGTTGCAGCCGCTGGGCCTGGTCCATTGGCAGGCAAGCTGGCCCCTGAGTACCTCAAGTGGTCAGGATGTCAGTTTCAGTGAAGAAGAGTCCCCGCTAGAGTCGCCATTTGTTGCAAGAAGGCAGACCCCTTCCAGGGCCCGAAACTGGGCTCTTGTCTAACACTTGGAAATGAATTGTCCGAGAAGACACATGTGCTGACAAAGCAAGAGTGGTAAAGAACATGCCTCCAAATGCAGCAGACAAAGATCTGAGTTCAATTCCTAGGTTGGTAAGATCCCCTGGAGGAGAGCATGGCAACCCATTCCAGTATTCTTGCCTGGAGAATCCCATGGACAGAGGAGCCTGGAGGGCTACAGGTCTTGGGGTTGCAAAGAGGTGGACATGACTGAAGTCACTTAGCTTGCACAGTCTTATTCTCAGAATTTAACTGTTTTATTCGAGTGCAGTACCTCAGGTAGATCTTTACAAAACTTTACTTTATAGATCATACTGCCCTTCTCACTTCTCATCCGTGACTTTTCTAAATGGTCTAGCCTGTTTGACCACTTAATGTAATGAATGAAAATGAAAGTCACTCAGTTGTGTTGGACTCTTTGCGACCCCATGGACTATACAGTCCCTGGAATTCTCCAAGCCAGGTGGAGAGCTGTGCTCTTGAGCATCTATATGCAAATACCTGTGAAGGTGTGAATGTAAATTTACATGGTGAAAAGAAGTAAGATTAAAAATTAAATCAAGGCTAATGTGAAAATTTGAGACTTCTGAACAAGTTGTTAGGGTGGAAGGAAAATTGCAATCGTAGGAGAGTTCTCGATCTGGCTTTCAGTACTGCTACTATCTTATAAGTTAGAAAAATTTTAAAGTCTCCTAATGTTTACTTTTCTCATACATAGTATAATCATTGTTGTTGTTTTAGTTGCTAAGTCATACCCAACTCTTTTGCAACCCCATGGACTGCAGCCCAACAGGCTACTATGTCCATGGGATTTCCCAGGCAAGAATACTGGAGAGGGTTGCTGGTTCCTTCTTCAGGGAACCTTTCAGACTCAGGGATCAAACCTGTGTCATTGCAGGTGGAGTGCTTACTGCTGAGCCACCAGGGAAGCCCCGTAGTATAACCATACTAACAGTTAATTGTATAGGAGGCAGTAATCAAAACGATTCCCAAGAAAAAGAAATGCAAAAAGGCAGAATGATTGTCTGAGGAAGCATTACAAATAGCTGAGAAAAGAAGAGAAGCTAAAGGCAAAGGAGAAAAGGAAAGATATACCCATTTGAATGCAGCATTCCAAAAAATAGCAAGGAGAGATAAGAAAGCCTTCCTTAGTGATCAATGCAAAGAAATAGAGGAAAACAGTAGAATGGGAAAGACTAGAGATCTCTTCAGGAAAATTAGAGATGCTAAGGGAACACTTCATGCAAAGATGGGCACAATGAAGGACCGAAATGGTAGGGACCTAAGAGAAGCAGAAGATATTAAGAAGAGGTGGCAACAGTACACAGGAGAGCTATACAAAAAAGATCTTCATGACCCAGATAACCACGATGGTGTGATCACTCACCTAGAGCCAGACATCCTGGAATGCAAAGTCAAATGGGCCTTAGGAAGCATCACTGTGAACAAAGCTAGTGGAAACGATGGAATGCCAGATGACCTATTTCAGATCCTAAAAGATGATGCTATAAAAGTGCTGGACTCAATATGCCAGCAAATTTGAAAAACTCAGCAGTGGCCACAGGACTAGAAAAGGTCAGTTTTCATCCCAGTCCCTAAGAATGTTTAAATTACCACAGTTTCACTCATCTCACACCTTAACAAAGTAATGCTCAAAATTCCCCAAATCAAGTTTCAAAAGTATGTAAACTATGAACTTCAAGATGTTCAAGCTGAATTTAGAAAGGTCAGAGGAACCAGAGATCCAATTGCCAACATCCAATTGATCATAGAAAAAGCAAAAGAGTTCCAGAAAAACATCTACTTCTGCTTTATTGACTATGCCAAAGCCTTTGACTGTGTAAACCACCAAACTGTGGAAAATTCTTCAAGAGATGGGACTACTAGACCATCTTACCTGCCTTCTGAGAAATTTGTATGCAGGTCAAGAAGCAACAATTAGAACCAGACATGGAAAGGAGTATGTCAAGGCTATATATTGTCACCTTGCTTTTTTAACCTAGATGCAAAGTACATCATGTGAAATGCCAGGCTGGATGAAGCACAACCTGGAACCAAGATAGCCAGGAGAAATATCAATAACCTCAGATATGCAGATGACACCACCCTTATAGGAGAAAGTGAAGAGGAACTAAAGAGTGCCTTGATGAAAGAGAAAGAGGAAAGTGAAAAAGTTGGCTTAAAACTCAACATTCAGAAAACTAAGATCATGGCATCTGGTCCCATTACTTCATGGCAAATAGACAGGGAAACAGTGGAAACTGAGAGACTTTATTTTGGGGGGCTCCAAAATCACTGCAGATGGTGACTGCAGCCATGAAATTAAAAGACACTTGCTCCTTGGAAGAAAAGCTATGACAAACCTAGACCTCATATTAAAAAGCAGAGACATTACTTAGTCGACTTAGGTTCATCTAATCAAAGCTATGGTTTTCCAGTCATCATTTATGGATATGAGAGTTGGACTATGGAAAAAGCTGAGCATGGAAGAATTGATGCTTTTGAACTGTGGTGTTGGAGAAGATTCTTGAGAGTCCCTTGGACTGCGAGGAGATCCAACCAGTCCATCCTAAAGGAAATCAGTCCTGAATATTCACTGGAAGGACTGATGCTGAAGCTGAAACTCCAATATTTTTGCCACCTGATGCAGAGAACTGACTCACTGTAAAAGACCCTGATGCTGGGAAAGATTGAAGTTGGGAGGAGAAGGGAATGGACAGAGGATGAGATGGTTGGATGGCATCACCGACTCGATGGACATGAGTTTAAGCAATCTCCAGGAATTGGTGATGGACAGGGAGGCTTATCATGCTGCAGTCCATCGTGTCGCAAAGAGGTGAACATGACTGAGCCACTGAACTGAACTTAATAGTTAACTGGTATGAGAAGTTTAATAAATTAATTAAATAGTTTGTGAAGGGACTCTTCTAAATATAAAACACCATATGGATACACATATTAAATCAAAAATCCCCATTTTTCGTAGTGAAACTATATAGAAATACATTTCGATGCACAGTGTGTTTTGATAGAAATCATGTCCCACCGTCATGTGTAGACAGGTGTGAAATGCATGTTTTATTTAGTGATGGATATCTGATCTGGCTTTCCTTTTGTGGGAAGCCCTGAGTCTGGAGTGGTGCCAGAGACTCGTTTAGATTGGGAGGTTAGGGAAAGTTTGGGGAAGGAAGGGCCCTGCCCAAAGAATAAATGTAGGCTAGATAAAAATGCTCAGCAAGAGCAGAGCTGGAGAAAGGAAGTACCATTTCCAGGCAAACTGAACCGAAAATCAGAAACTTCCATGTGGGACTCCTGACTGAAGGTCTCATAAAGGAGATAAAGATAAAACAGCCATGAAGTGTTAGTCCTTCAGTTGAGTCTGACTGGTTGTGACCCCAGTCCATGGACAGGCTCCCCCGTCCATGGAATTTTCCAGGTGAGAATACTGAGGTGGGCTGCCATTAATTGAAGGCAAAATCTCGTCAGTGCCGTGAGAGTGCCATGACATGGGAAAGGGACGAACTGAAGGGAGCTTGAAGAAGGAGCACTTCTAGCTGAGCAAACGTGAGGGTGTGGGGGTCTGGGAGGGTGGAAGGAAGGAAGAGAGAGAGGAAGGCTTCAGGCAAAGACGAGCGCAGCTGACCTGTGCTCCTTGTTCATAGTCGCATTTTTCCTGTGGTTCTGAAGTCCATATATTGCTGATTCTCAAATTTACTGTCTCCAGCCCGGAACTCTCCCTTTGAGCTCCAGATTCATCTGTTGAGCTGTTTTCTCATCATGAGTGTCTAACAGGCATTTTATATTTTGCTTATTAACATAGGTAATTTGATCTGTGCCTCTAAACCTTGCTCTGCCCCCAGACATCTCCACTTTAATTCTGTTTCTACCAGGCATTCTTCAAGTTAAAAACTCTGGGCTCACCCTTCACTCCTATTTATAACTCCTCCTATTCAGTCCAACTGCAAGTCACACTGTGTTTAAGCTTCATATGTGTGTGTGTGTGTCTGCAGTAACTGGTATTACCAACATTTCTACCTCTTTGCCCCAAGCCATCATCATCTCTTACCTGGACTACCGTATTAACTTCCCAACTGAGCTCTCTAATTCCACTCTTGATTCCCTGTAATACATTCTGCACAGAATAGCTGGAATCATCTTTAAACATAAATCAGTCATGTAATTCCTCTGCTCAAAACAGCCAAAAGGTTTCACATCACATTTAGAACAAAATGGCCCCCAAGTTCAATGTGATTGGATCCCTCTCTGAATCTTCAAAGGAATCTCTAACCCACTATCCCTTTTTCATTATGCTTCGGTTACATTGTTCTTCATTCTATTCTCAGAACAAAATGCTTATTTCAAGCCCTTGAATTTTCTCTGCCCAAAATATTCTTTTCCCAGACTTCCGTGTGACTGCTTCCTTCTCATTATTCAGGTCTGAGTTCAAATACCATCAACTCGTTCTGATCACTCTAGTGGAAGTAACACAGTTTCTTCCCCCATATTATTTAATCCATTGCACTTGACTCTTTTATTACAGCAAACATTTCTGTCTAAAGTTATTATATGTATATCTGTGTGTGTCTGAATTTTTTTTCTGCCAGTCCCTCTGAAAGGCACTCCATAAGAGAAGTCACTCCTCTTATTTCTTTTCTCGCCTGATTTGCCAGTGCCCAAGCCAATGCTTTGTATGTAAGAGGTCTCATTAAATATTTTTTAGCTGTTGAATGATTTTGTCCTATGTAATCAGTTTTCATTTATCCAACATAGTTATTGAATCTTGCCTGAAAGAACAAACTCTTCTCTTTACACTACCAATTATAAATTAACATATAGAAAACTAATTTGCAAATAATATAACTTATGAAAGATATTTTGAATGGGTATTAATGAGTTTGAGGACAGTGTCACCTGACAGACTCATTCTGATAATTCCATGCATAACTTACTACATTATAACTAGAAAATCATTAACATGTTTTAGTCCAGCAGAAGAAAAATAAATAAGATTAACAGCTACAGTATAAAATGCTAAGGTAATAGAAGATGATTGTGTGCATAGCTACATGACATGCCATTAGGCACTGTTTTTCCTGTTGACAACTTAGTGGGAAGGAATTCTTGGTAAAGGAATAGAATGCAAGCCAAGTAATCAGGAAATGTCAGGGATTCACAAACACCCATCCCTCATGGGGGTATTGACAATACCATTAATAAACCACAGTGTGAAGTTAATGCACTGCCTTGTGGTGACAATGACCCCCTGAGACCTGCCTGTGGTGGCACTGTGGCTATGACTCATTGTCAGAAACTGCTGGGAGGAAAGGAACCTTGAACACAGGATGAAAACTTTATGAATAACGCAATGTTTACATGAGTTGGGAGGGAAGTGTTTTGCTTTTGTTTCAGAGCTGAGAAATTAACTATGTTAGCTATGAAATTGACATCATTGAAAATGTTGATACAAAATGGTTGCCTAACATGTCAGTGGATGAATAAGACTGATCAATTTAAACACAAGTAAGTCAAGGCTGTATATTGTCACCCTGCTTATGTAACTTGTATGCAGAGTACATCATGAGAAACGCTGGACTGGAAGAAACACAAGCTGGAATCAAAATTGCTGGGAGAAATATCAATAACCTCAGATATGCAGATGATACCACCCTTATTGCAGAAAGTGAAGAGGAACTAAAAAGCCTCTTGATCAAAGTGAAAGAGGAGAGTGAAAAAGTTGGCTTAAAGCACAACATTCAGAAAACGAAGATCATGGCATCCGGTCCCATCACTTCATGGGAAATAGATGGGGAAACAGTGGAAACAGTGTCAGACTTTATTTTTGGAGGAGAAGGGGATGACCGAGGATGAGATGGCTGGATGGCATCACGGACTCGATGGACGTGAGTCTGAGTGAACTCTGGGAATGCTGAGTGAACTCTGGGAGACCTGGCATGCTGCGATTCACGGGGTCGCAAAGAGTTGGACACGACTGAGCAACTAAACTGAACTGAACTGAAGCTATCTAGTCAAGGCTATGGTTTTTCCAGTAGTCATGTATGGATGTGAGAGTTGGACTGTGAAGAAAGCTGAGTGCCAAAGAATTGATGCTTTTGAACTGCGGTGTTGGAAAAGACTCTTGAGAGTCCCTTGGACTTCAAGGAGATCCAACCAGTCCATTCTGAAGGAGATCAGCTCTGGGATTTCTTTGAAGGGAATGATGCTGAAGCTGAAACTCCAGTACTTTGGCCACCTGATGTGAAGAGTTGACTCATTGGAAAAGACTCTGAAGCTGGGAGGGATTGGGGGCAGGAGGAAAAGGGTATGACAGAATGAGATGGCTGGATGGCATCACTGACTCGATGGATGTGAGTCTGAGTGAGCTCCAGGAGTTGGTGATGGACAGGGAGGCCTGGCGTGCTGTGATTCATGGGGTCACAAAGAGTCGGACACGACTGAATGACTGAACTGAACTGAAGCTATTGAGCAGCTAGAATGAGCCAAAAATGGGGAAAATACAAACAAAGAATGAAAGGAGAGAGAAAGGGAGGAAGGAGGAAAAGTAGGAAAGATGGAGCAAGAAAGGCTCCTTTAACTCACAAAGATCACAAATTACTGAGTATACACAAGTAAACATTGGACTGTGCTCTGTCCACCTCGAATGAGAAATAAGTGCATTAATGGCCATACAAACAAAACATCACAAGCATGTGTATGGAAAACACAATTCATTATTGAGACAGAAGGGAGGATTTTATAAACTGTCAGGAAGTAATTAATACCAGAATGTGTCCTTAAAGGACAAATAACTCTTTGCATCCCCATGGATGGTAGTCTATCAGGCTCCTCTGTCCATAAAATTCTCCAGACAGGAATACTTGAGTGGGCAGCCATTCCCTTCTCCAGGGGATCTTCCCAACCCAAGGATCAAACCCAGGTCTCCTACATTGCAGGTAGATTCTTTACTGTCTAAGCCATACCAGGGAAGCCCTAAATACAAAAGAGAGATGGTATACACACAATATGTTTTTAGTTTTTGAATAACTAATAGATATTATGGAGGTAGCTTCCATCGAGCTAAATAGTAGGTAGTCCAGTAATATATATTATTGTAGCACATGATTATATATAACACCAGATTTGATTGTAATCAGTTTACTTTTACTGATTTTAATTGTAAGCTCAATATTTTTATTAAATTTTTTATTAAAATAATTATTCTCCCAGAATAGATTTTTGCTAACTTTTTATATTATATTTACAAGAAAGTTGTAAGATACTCCTTGCATCTTTCAGGTTCTGCCTCTTTTGCTAACTTTCCAGTAGCCCTGTAGACATGTACTGACATATAGGGATGTAACTTACCAATTTGGGGCCCTGACTCCTGGTTTAAATCAGTTTATTGGATATAAATCATACAGTAACCATCAGTTTTAAATTGCACCCATAACAGTGGTAATCTAGTGAACACTAGGTTTTTCATAGATAAATATTTGATAAGCATTTGGTGGCTACAATTTGGATAATTCAGTGAGTAGCATAAGTAATTTTTATGAGAACAGTAATATTTCTCAAGAGAAAGGACATTTGACATGATTAACAAAGAGAGAGGTACTCAACCTCTAGTTTGTGAATAAGAGAGGAAATACAGGGGACAAATGAAAGGGAACAAGAGGAGTCAGGGAAAGTGGTTCTTAGTTAAATAGTTCTGGATCACAAAACTAAAGAGAAGAAGGGAGTTTTAAGAAGAAAGGACTCCAGAGAAGTACAAGGGAAAAAGGACAAAAACTGCAAAGAAAAAGTCAACATTTATTTACTTTACAAAAAAATTTTTGGAGGAAGAGTTGAAGATGACTTTAAAAAGTAGTATGTTTCATAATAGATATTTGAAAGTGAATAAAAAGTTACAATATTTTGTAACTGGCAGGGATGGAGCAAATTAAGAGCTGTACTTTTTATGATGCTGAGACCTCTGCAAATTTGAAGATCTTTGGAAAGAAGGGAATACAAAGAGAAAAACAAATGCTGACAAGGATTCTGAGAGCAAGCCCACTCAAGTGTCTTGAAGAGGGGGGTCTACGATGTAGAGACAGTGAAGGACATTGAATATGAGACTTAGAATTAGTCATGATGACATCTTACAGAAGCTACAGAATCTTGCAAAATTCCTGTTGTAATCGCGTCTGTAATTCTCAACTACCTTTATCACATAGTATTGGACACCATGATGGATTTCTGATTTCCAAATTTGTTCCAACAGACTCTCTTCCTTTTTGTTAAGTGATATAGGCCTCTTCATTCAAGGGATCTCTCAGTCTAACTCTAGATTAGGAAAAAAACCTTACATGTAAAGAAGTAGCCTCATCGAGGACCTCCTGAGAGTTGAGTGGGACATTTATATCATGAAGTCCTCTAGATGGAGTGGAACCTATGTCATGATTCTGCCTTCACTTCCTTGTACACTTCTTCCCTTGTGCTTCTCAGGAAGGCTCAAGAAGGAAAATGGTAAGAGTGATATGATGGAAGTGAAAGGTAAACACGATGAAAGATCAAGAAGGTGTGAATTTTTTATTTAATGCTAAGAAGGGCACTGAAATGACTGTTCATAGAAAGAATATCCACAGAGCATCTGGAGAAGCCAGAGCAAAGGGAACAGGCTAGGTTTGTGTCAGTAGGTGAAAGTGGTTAGTCACACAGTTGTGTTCCACTCTTAGTGACACCGTGAACTGCAGCCTGCCAGGCTCCTCTGCCCACGGGATTCTCCAGGCAAGGATACTGGAGTGGGTTGGCATGCCCTTCTCCAGGGGATCTTCTAAACCCAGGGATCGAACCCAGGTGTCCTGCATTGCAGGAGGATTCAGGGAAGCCTGTTTAAGTAAAGTATTAGTTTAACCATTGAAACTGTAGCAATTATCAGGTCTTTGGGGTGTTTATTTCTTATTAAATGGTCGAGGGAAAACTGAAGAGTAAGGAGAGTGCCATGAAGTATAGAGGTGAGGGAGTGAGTTCCAAGTTTAGGAACTCAGAAGTAAAAATTACCTTACTTAAAATGGATCTGTGATCAAGCTTCTGTTTTACTGAATTTAATTAGTGCAAATCAAGTATGGTGAAGTTAAGTGGCATCAGTAGACATGTTCATCAGCATAATGTCACTTGTTCTTCAATTTATTCCCCTTCCACATAGATTTCAAGCCAGTTTAATCCAGCTTCCCTCCCAACTTCTAAATTAAAGGAGTTAATAAAGTTATTTGAGTTCCAGTTTATAGTGATAATATGAAGCTAAATCTGTGAGTGGACTTCTCAATAACATAAGGCAACAGACATCAGATAGACAAAGACAGGCAAGCAGATGGACAGAATAATTAGTATAAATGCATACATACATGTCCTTACATAGTTAATCTGTATTTTATTTTTTAATAACCTTAAAGTCTAGACTCCTCACCCTCAGATTCATGTCTCCAATGCACAATCTCTGGAATCCCAAACTAGCATCTCTAACATCTCCACTTTTATATTAGAAAGTCATCGCATTTAAAATAGAATTTATAATCTTCTCGCCCAAACTGATTATTTTCTGTGAACCTTTTCTTGATGAATGCTACAAATAGCCCTCCAGTTGTTTAAGCCGGAGATCTGAAAATCATAGACTCCTCTGTTTCTCCTCTTGTAGCTGACGAGTCTGAAAATCCTACGATTGCATCCTTCATTGTCTCTCACATTCCTTCACTCTCCTCTCTCTCTCCATCTCCGCTACCATCATCCACGCCGCAGTGACTTCCCTTACTGCATGCTCATCTGCAACTACATCTTCTACTTTTACTTCTCATCACTAATGTTTTTTCATATTTTAACTGGTATGTACAGTGATGCAAATCTAACATGCAAATCTGACTGCATCATTGCAAAGAGCAAGACTTTTCATTGTATTTAAAACAAAGACTAAAGTCTTTAAACTGGCCTGTGAGGGACCTAGGATGGCACCGTGTGCCATTCTCTGCCTCTGCCATGGCCAGCCTTCGTTTCTGTGAATGAGTCATGTTCCTTCCTATCTTAAGGACTTCAAGTAATGACTTCAAATAGGATACTTCTTCCTAGGATATGGCTTTACCTGGTTAATTATTACTGGCATATTTCATTACTTGGTTAATTATCACTCATCTTTTGAGCTCAGATTAAACACTGGCTTCATAGAAGTCTTCCTGTTCCCAAGGCAGGATCAAGTCAGCTTCTCATGTTTCTTCATTGTACTTCTTTCCCTTCTTGCAATCAATTTGTAATTTAAAATTATTATGTGATCTTGATGTTAATATCTGTATTCACTGTTATGGCCTCAAATATATATTTTCTGTTATATTGGGTGTTTCGTATGTAAGTTCATTGCATAGCATTTGGGAGCTGCTTAATAAATGTGTTGAATGAAGGAATTTATAGATAAAGGAGAAAATTATAGACAGAAAAGAATTTGCCAATTGCTGAAATGTATTAAAAGCTGGAAAATGAGTGCTGATGGCAGGGAGACTAAAGCAGCCGCAGTTTGGATGGTGTGATTGTGATCATGGACAAGCAAGGAGAGGTTCAGGAAGGGCTGCTAGACCTATTAAAAGCTATCATGTCTGTAATCCTAAGTCCACAATCTTCTGTGTGTTGTGCTTTTTACTTAGTACAGATCACAAGTTCACTATCAATACTATATGTTAATTCCAATAGTTTGAAACATATACAGCATAATTGTCAGTAGCTGATTATCTGGAAGCAGTAATAACATTCATCTAACGTGATAATATGCACCACTAATCTAAAAATTTGCCAATTTTTACTGTCAAGTAAAATTAAATTCTATTTCTTCCAATTAAACATTTAACAGCAAATCAAGCACAAAGACACAGTCTTATGATCATTGAAGAATTAACAGCCATGTTTCAATTTAACGCCTACTTGTAGCATTTAATGTTTTTGTTTTTGACACAGATAGCACATAAGTCAACTTAGACTGACTCCAGCATTAAAAAGGATTGATTATTTTGTGTAATTGAGAAGTCCAAGGTGGTCTGGATTTGGTATGGTGTGAGCAGGACTCTCTCCGGCTCATTTCTCTGTCATGGTGGAAGAATAACATTGGGCAGCTTTACAATCTCACGTGACATTGTCCATATGAACAGAGAATATGTGCATCCTACAATTCCCAGCAAAGGAGAGATATAAAGTCTAATTATATTAACTTCAGTTCAGTTCAGTCGCTCAGTCGTGTCCGACTCTTTGCGACCCCATGAATCACAGCACACCAGGCCTCCCTGTCCATCACCAACTCCCAGAGTTCACTCAGACTCATGTCCATTGAGTCAGTGATGCCATCCAGCCATCTCATCCTCTGTAGTCCCCTTCTCCTCCTGCCCCCAATCCTTCCCAGCATCAGTCTTTTCCAGTGAGTCAACTCTTCGCATGAGGTGGCCAAAGAACTGGAGTTTTAGCTTTAGCATCATTCCTTCCAAAGAAATCCCAGGGCTGATCTCCTTCAGGATGGACTGGTTGGATCTCCTTGCAGTCCAAAGGGACTCTCAAGAGTCTTCTCCAACACCACAGTTCAAAAGCATCAATTCTTCGGTGCTCAGCCTTCTTCACAGTCCAACTCTCACATCCATACATGACCACTGGAATATTAACTTGGGTTATCTCAATCAATAACTGTGGCAACAAGGGAAACCAATAGGCACATAGCCTTGGAGTTGTGTTTACTACAGGGGAGTACAGGAGTGATAGTGACAAGAAAACACTGCCCATTATAAGTTAGGGCTTTTGGATAATGCTGCAAACATACAACTAAAAGAGAGGACATGTGTGTGTGTGTGTGTGTGTGTGTGTGTGTGTATGCACACATGCCTCTAGTCACATAAATGCATATAGTAAAACTAACTTTATTGGACATTAGTGTAAATAAAAATGTAACTATGGCTTGTCCACCAAAAAAATTCTTTTGTTATTAATTAATTTCTATAGCAACTTGTTATCTCAATTACTCTAACTGCATTTCCACAGATTTCAAGTATGTTTTAAAGCAATTTGGTCATAAGAAGAGATTATTTTCATTTCTCAAATGCACATTGCTTTTATATAATTTCAGATGAATAACCACTGAGATCTTTCAACAAAAATGACCATGTCTTGGTCACCATTTGACCACACACATTAAGTGCTTTGCCTAGCACACAGTAGGTTCTAAAAAAAAAAAAATAGGGGTTGATTAAATTAATGAATTCCCACTTTAATCACATTTATTATCTAGCAGCTTGATAGTAATGGAGTATTTGAGTTGAGGATTTTACTGTGTCTCATTCACTTACTTATCTAAAAAAAAAGCAATTAAATTGAAAATCTGTCTGAAATACACTATTCTAGGTAATAAGTAAAAATAAGTAATAAAAAGTCATTATACTTATCACATCCTGTGCATATATAAATCATAGCATGTATAATGCTTAATTTGTCATCTGTTAATTCAATATATATTTATTCATTGTTTACTATTTGTCAAATACTGGGATATAA
The DNA here is from genome assembly GCA_917880005.1 of Nanger dama. NCBI lineage: Eukaryota > Metazoa > Chordata > Mammalia > Artiodactyla > Bovidae > Nanger > Nanger dama. Next base: position 13,544 of record CAKJTW010000126.1, read on the forward strand.
ATATAAAAATATATAATACCTGTCCCCAAGGAACTTAAGTGTGGGTGGGGTGGGAATGAAGAAGGATAAAGAATGTGTTATTTGTCATTGTAACTCAAATGATAGCATAGATATGTAGTAAGTGCCTAATAAAGATTTATTAAGTTTACATATAATCATTGAAGAATGAATTAATAATGTCCTTTGGAGAATTTTACAGCTCACTCGATTCTTCTGGAGGGGATTAGAGTGGAACTCCAGTCAATCATGGTTATAAAACCAATCAATTAGGGGAATAAAATACTGAATTAGATAGACTGAATTTTATGAGAGTGTTATGATAAAATTCAAGACATTAAATTAAGTTTTATGGAATGCTGGTAAATTCCCTAAAGGATAAAATACTTTAACTTTCCTAATGAGCCCAGTTGCCAAGTTCTTCGTTATAATTAACCTCAGGGCTTTTATCCAAGAGTTCTTGAACACAGAGCTGCAGTTCCCAGAACCTGATGTTTCTCTCTCCAAACACTGTTTGATTCTCTTGCATATGCGGATGTCCAGACCCTCAGTTAAGACCAGCTGTTCCTTTTGCATTTCCAAACTCAATCCATCATCCCTGTGTTTAACCTTCACATGGTCACACTAGACTCCCAATTCTTTTGTTGATTCAAAAAGCATTTATAGAATGCCTGTTATGCACCCAAACCATTACTTGACTTTGTCAGAGATGTGTGAGAATGGGTCCCTGCTCTGATGTCTGGGTGACTCAAAAGTCAAGACAGAGAAACTGACTAGAGAAGAAAGAAGATGAGTTTCAGTCTAGAGTTTCAGAGGAGGATGGGACACACCTAGATAGAACCATTAGGAAAATAGTTATAATTGTGGGACAGAATCTTTGGAGAGAATCTGGATCCTCAAATGTAATAGTTTAAATGGAATTCTTATCATTACTCACACATGCCATAAAATTCCCCTTCCTTGTACCTGATGGGCCCTTTGTCTGAAAAAAATTTTTTTCTCAGCCTATACAAAACCTATCGATAGGTCAAGACTCAGTCAAGTCCTTTCTTTTCTTTAGAGCCTGTCTCACCTGTCCTTATTCCCATAAATATTCCCTATTGCTACAACTTCTCTTTTAATGTGCATCATAACCGTTGCCATTTGCTTACAGATAGCCTTGTATGTGTTAATTGCTCAGTCCTGTCCAGCTCTCTGCAGTCTCATGGACTGTAGCCCATCAGGCTCCTCTGTCCATGGAATTCTCCAGGCAAGAATTCTGGAGCCGGTTGCCATTCCCTTCTCCAGGGGATCTTCATGACCCAGGGATCGAACCTGGGTCTCCTGCACTGTAAGCAAATTCTTTACCATCTGAGTCACCAGGGAAGCACGACAGACAGCCTTAGGTTGTTCTAAATTAGTTTGTGAACCAAAAGTGTATCCACCAAGAAGACTAATTTTCTTGAAGACAGAAAATATTATTTCCTCTCTTAATCCTCCAGAGGCCTTAAACCTCAATCTATTTTCCAAAATCATCATCCATTTAAATTGCTAGCATTCTCTCTTTTCCATCTCACAACAATGTCCTTCTTCTTTAACACTCCTTCCTGTTATCCAATACTATGGAGTCCCTGCTTTAGTGACAAGCAATGGGTTATGTGCTGGACTTATGGAACGAAAACACCATCTTCAGAATTTCACCATTTCTTGAAGAAAAGCAACACAACACAATGCATGCTAAATAGAAATTAAACACTGAGAGTTTAAGGTACAAAATGCATATTTCTTTCAGACTGGATGAGTCACAAAATGCTTAGAAGAGAAGGCTCTGAAATGAGGTTAGAAAAACAGGTGAAAGGGAAAGTGAAGTCGCTCAGTCGTGTCCGACTCTTTGCAAATCCGTGGACTATAGCCTGCCAGGCTTCTTCGTTCTTGGGATTCTCCAGGCAAGAATACTGGAGTGGGTTGCCATTTCCTTCTCCAGGGGATCTTCCCGACCCTGGGATCAAACCCGGCTCTCCCGCATTGTAGACAGGCGCTTTACCGTCTGAGCCACCAGGGAAGACCTGGATGAGTCACAAAATGCTTAGAAGAGAAAGCTCTGAAATGAGGTTAGAAAAACAGGTACAAGTTAATAAAATAAAGAAAGAAGAATGTGACTAAGTAACCGTGAATGATCATTAAAACTAGCTGATGGGAGAATTAGTAAGAAACCATGATGTTTTCTGAGAACTTAATCAAGGCATATAAAAAGAACAGGAGAATGACGAGAGACTAAGGAAGGACAATATAATGAAAGATCTTATGTGGTTGGTGATTGTCAAGGAGTCTGCACTTTGTTTAAAGGCAAAGAGAGCCAAAGAAAATGTTTATATAGAAATGTAGTATTATTAAGTTTGTGTTTTAGAAATCTCACTGATAACAGCCAAGGAAGACAAGTGGCACCCACTCCATGTGAGAGAGGATGGAGTCCTAAATAAACCCATCTTGGGATGATCATAGGAAGGGAATAGAGTCTCAGGATAGTGAGGGCATGGAGCCACTATGACTCTCTCTGGAAGGAGAAGATCCTTTGTAAGGAAGAGTGACATTACCCACACCCCAAGGCTCTGGTTTAAACAACTGAAGGGATAATGGTAGAACCCATCTAGAGACACACTGCAGAGAAGGCAACCACTTTCTGTAGGGGGAAGTGATGAGGACTGTAGTTTGGGTCAAGCTGCATTGGGGGTAGCCTGGGTTCAGCTATCTCATAGGTGTGAAATCCTCTGATTTAGAGTGGGAAGAATAATAAAACTGGACTCAGAGATTTAGAAGTAATTAGAAAAAAATAGAAATTGAAGTTACAGCATGAAATGTAAATGAGCGACTATATGAAAGCAGAGAAAATGCTTCCCCTGCTGTCTCAGTGGTAACTAATCCACCCACCAATGCAGGAGACATGGGTTCAATCCCTGATCCGGGAAGATTCCCACAGGCAGCAGAGCCACGAAGCTCCTGGACCACAACCACTGAGCCAGTGCTCTAAAACCCAGGGGCCGCAACTACTGAGCCCGCGTGCTGCGACTCCTGAAGCCGGCACAACCCAGAGCCTGTGCTCTGCAACAAGAGAAGCCGCTGCAATGAGAAGCCCGTGAGAGTAGTCCCCACTGGCCACAGAGAAAAGTCCATGCAGCAACAAAGACCCAACAGAATCGAAAATAAATAATTATGAAAAAAAAGCACAGGTAAAAAATACAAAGACAAAAGAAATTGGGGCATAAACATATATGCATATACATACATACATCCACACACAAACTGGAATATTATTAAGCTATAAAAAAGAATGAGATTTGCTGTTTTCATCAAATTGGAAGAACTGTGAAGGCATTAGGCTAAGTGAAATCATTTCAAACAGAGAAGGACATATACTATATGATCTCACTTAAATGTGGAATCTAAAAAGAAAATCATAGATACAAAGAACAGACTGGTGGTCACCAGAGGTGGGGGTGGATTGGATGGATGAAATGGGTGAAGGGAGTCAAATGGTACAAGTTTCCAGTTATAAAGTCAGTCAGTCATGGGGGTATAATGCATAATGTATAGCATTTTGACAATAGTTATAATACTGTTTTGCATATTTGAAAGTTGCTAAGAGAATAGATCTCGAAAGTTTCCATCACACACACTAAATTCTGTAACTGTGTGTGGTGATGGACATAACTAGACTTATTGTGATCATTTCACAGTGTATACAAATACCGAGTCATTATGTCATACACCTGAAACTAATATAATGTCAATTATATCTCAATTTAGAAAGGATAAAACCCCACTGAGCACTAATATGTAAGGTGTAGGTGTAAGCAGAAAGGCTTACTCAGAGGATGAAGAAGGCATGGGGCAGTGAGGAGCGGGTCACAAAGAGTATGTTAGCACGGGATAAGAGATGTTCAAGGGGAGAGTGGTCAGCTGTCTAAAGTGAAGCAGAGGTCAGTGACCCTCAGCACCCCTTCCCCATCCCAACGTGGTACAGAATAAGTCCCCATTACACTCTGATATTTCTTAGATCCACCATATGAATGACACACTTTCTCCGTACTTCTGAGTCTTCCCAGTGCTTCTCTCTACACGGTCCTGACCTCACATCTGCTTATTACAAACGCTGCAACACAGTCCCACATAGATGCTTGACAATTACACTCCTTGTCTTAATAGTGTGGTATTTTCTGGTCTGAAATTTCAGATATTAAACTATGAACCATTTGGCCCTGTCCACCTCTTCTCTGTTCTTATTGTCTGATTCGTATTTTCTACTAACATAAAATACATTTCCCTGAATGCTTTTTTTCCCTCCCTTTCTACCTCTGAAACATGACTTTTGCTCTAACTGGATATTCAGGCATGCACCGCTAGTACATTTAAACCATTTAGGGGAAATAGCAAACTAGAAAAATGATTTCATTAACCTAAAAGACATCTGTAATAAATGAATTTGGTAAGATGAGGAAGAAATGAGTCTATTTCTCAGAAATAAATTACTTTTAAGTTGCCAGACTTCTCTAGGGCGACTTTAATAAGAGACACGGGTCCAGAGCAAAATGAGTAAACTGCCTCAATTCACAATGTTGATTACCTGGTGGTTGTTGTTGACCCTTCTGTACTGAATTGTGACTAAAATCTTGTATTCCTCATTGCCACTCATTTCACAACTGCAGATCATGATGTTGGCCAGCTCTTTGGAACAAACAATTTTCTGTTTGCCCATTTAAAAAGTTTCCTATGAGGAATAATATCTCAAATGAGGTGAAAATATCAGGTTTTGTTTCCTTCTGAAGGTGTATGTGACATCAGGTGTGTGTGTGCAAATACATAAGTGTGTCTGCATGTGTTAGTGTGTGTCTTGATGTATGTGCTTTTGTATGATTGTTCGTGCAAAACCCCAAGTGCTCTGCTAGACAGATACCATCAATACTTTTCTGGTTAGCAGAGAAGACCAGCGGGTCATATACCAGGTTAGATAAAAGTAGTCTGTCCATCAAATGAGGATTAGATTGGGTTAAAACAGCTCAGCAAATGAACAAGACTACTAACAACCAAAATTATTTCCTTGTTATTAAAATCTTGCTTACTGATGCCTGTTCAAGTGAAATTTCTGTTTATCTAACATAATCTATAGGTGCTTAAGAGAATTTGTTGAAGTGAAATTTTATTGAAAAGAATAGTGTTGCATGATGAGTAAGGAAATAAGGGTCCAATTCATGCTGCACCTGCATAATGGCACGTCCTCAATTCTTCCATCACCTAAAAATCATAATTCCAGTATCCTACTCTCTGAATAGGAGCTTCCAGATGGCTCAGTGATAAAGAATCCGTCTGCCAATGTAGTAGACACGGGTTTGATCCCTAGCTCAGGAAGATCCCCTGGAGAAGGAAATTACTAGAGAAAATTCCTCTCCAGTATTCTTGCCTGGAAAATCCCACGGACAGAGGAGCCTGGTAGGCTACAATCCATGGAGTCACAAAAAGAGTCAAGCACAACTTAGCGATTAAACAACAACTCTCTGAATAAGCACCCTTGTATCAGCCCTTGATTTTGCTTTTACTGTCTCTTATTTTCAGTGCCTATTCATATGCCCTTGCTCTCAGAGAATGACCTTGTGTTACAGTTTCTCCATTTCCCCCAACATCTCAGCTCTTTCCAGGCAAGTCAGACTTTAAAGATCCAACGCCACAGCTAATTATTCACACCACTTTCTCAGCCAGATCATCAGCTCTCTCCCAAACCTGGTCATTTAGCAAAATCTGTTCTGTCATTCACCTCTGCACCCCTATTTCTAAACTGTGTAGAATTACTAGATAAAACATACAGCTCTATTCCGTCATGATCCACATCAGCTCTGTCTTCCTCACTTCTTCCAATGCCTCCTCCAGTAAAATCTGGCTTCTGTCTTTACCTCTCCACCAAAACTCCCCAATTGTGTTGCCAGATTCTAAAAACAATTTTAAATCCTGTGTCCTCTGCTAGATCTGACATCACCAGCTGTCTTGTTCCTTGTGAAGCTCTTGCCTTTCTTGGCTTTGTGCTAGCACTGCACTCCCCCTCACGACTCTCTATAGGCTTTCTCTTCCCTCTACACCTTTCCTTTATCAAGTTCCTGAAACAGCATCTTCTTTTCCACATATTCCTAAAATATTTGTATTATCTGGACTTCTACACTTATGACTTAACTTGTATCGGGCAGAACACTCTCACTAGGTGATCACATTTCTTCTATTAGTTCTACCAAGTATAGATTTATTGACATTTAAATGAAATAGCTCAGACCAGATTTCTCTTTAAGTTTCAGATTATAAGTGTAACTGTGTTCTTGACATACCAACTTGAATGTCTCACAAATTATTCAACTTCAACATAGCTAAATCTGAACTGCCCTAACACACATTTCTCACCAGTAAATGGTACTGATCACTCAAGTAAGAAGATCTGGTCATTCTAGACTCCTTTTCCTGCCTTACACTCCAAAGAATATTAATCAACAACACTGTCACTTTGAACCTCTAAAATAGTAATTCTTACTTTAGTCCATTACTTTCCTTTTTTAAAAAAATATATTTACCGACATTTATTCCATTGCAACTTTTATTTGTTTATATGTTATATCTCACCAAAGTTTTTAAAAATGTATTGAACTTGCTCTGGCCTTTTAGCATTTACAATACCAGTTCCTGGCTCTTGCTGGCTCTGTTGTGCATGGGAGCTAGAAATATGTTTGATTTAATTATTTTGTTCTTACTTCAGTTCAGTTCAGTTCAGTCGCTCAGTCGTGTCCAACTCTTTGCAACCCCATGAACTGCAGTGCGCCGGGCCTCCCTGTCCATCACCAACTCCCAGAGTTCACCCAAACTCAAGTCCATTGAGTCAGTGACGCTATCCAGCCATCTCACCCTCGGTCGTCCCCCTTTCCTCCTGCCCCCAACCCCTCCCAGCATCAGAGTCTTTCCCAGTGAGTCAACTCTTCGCATGAGGTGGCCAAAGTACAGGAGTTTCAGTTTCAGCATCACTCCCTCCAAAGAACACTGAGGACTGACCTCCTTTAGAATGGACTGGTTGTATCTCCTTGCAGTCCAAGGGACTCTCAAGAGTCTTCTCCAACACCACAGTTCAAAAGCATGAATTCTTCGGTGCTCAGCTTTCTTCACAGTTCAACCCTCACATCCATACATGACTACTGGAAAAACCATAGCCTTGACTAGATGGACCTTTGTTGGCAAAATAATGTCTATGCTTTTGAATATGCTATCTAGGTTGGTCATAACTTTCCTTCCAAGGAGTAAGCATCTTTTAATTTCATGGCTGCAATCACCATCTGCAGTGATTTTGGAGCCCCCAAAATAAAGTCTGATACTGTTTTCACTGTTTCCCCATCTATTTCCTATGAAGTGATGGGACCAGATGCCATGATCTTCGTTTTCTGAATGTTGAGCTTTAAGCCAACTTTTTCACTCTCCTCTTTCACCTTCATCAAGAGGCTTTTTAGTTCCTCTTCGCTTTCTGCCATAAGGGTGGTGTCATCTGCATATCTGAGGTTATTGATATTTCTCCCAGCAATCTTGATTCCAGCTTGTGCTTCTTCCAGCCCAGTGTTTCTCATGATGTATTCTGCAAATAAGTTAAATTAGCAGGGTGACAATATATAGCCTTGACATACTCCTTTTCCTATTTGGAACCAGTCTGTTGTTCCATGTCCAGTTCTAACTGTTGCTTCCTGACCTGCATATAGGTTTCTCAAGAGGCAGGTCAGGCGGTCTGGTATTCCCATCTCTTTCAGAATTTTCCACAGTTTACTGTGATCCACACAGTCAAAGGCTTTGGCATAGTCAATAAAGCAGAAATAGATGTTTTTCTGGAACTCTCTTGCTTTTTCGATGATCCAGCAGATGTTGGCAATTTGATCTTTGGTTCCTCTGCCTTTTCCAAAACCAGCTTGAGCATCTGGAAGTTGTCAATTCACATATTGCTAAAGCCTGGCTTGGAGAATTTTGAGCATTACTTTACTGGCATGTGAGATGAGTGCAATTGTGTGGTAGTTTGTGCATTCTTTGGCATTGACTTTCTTTGGGATTGGAATGAAAACTGACCTTTTCCAGTCCTGTGGCCGCTGCTGAGTTTTCCAAATTTGCTGGCATATTGAGTGTGGCACTTTCACAGCATCATGTTTCAGGATTTGAAATAGCTCAACTGGAATTCCATCACCTCCACTAGCTTTCTTCATAGTGATGCTTTCTAAGGCCCACTTGACTTCACATTCCAAGAAGTCTGGCGCTAGATGAGTGATCACACCGTCGTTATTATCTGGGTCATGAAGATCTTTTTGTACAGTTCTTCTGTGTATTCTTGCCACCTCTTCTTTATATTTTCTGCTTCTGTTAGGTCCATACCATTTCTGTCCTTTATCAAGCCCATCTTTGCATGGTTCCCTTGGTATATCTAACTTTCTTGAAGAGCTCTCTAGTCTTTCCCATTCTGTTGTTTTCCTCTATGTCTTTGCATCGATCGCTGAGGAAGGCTTTCTTATCTCTTCTTGCTATTCTTTGGAACTCTGCATTCAGATGCTTATATCTTTCCTCCTTTGCTTTTCGCTTCTCTTCTTTTCACAGTAAGGCCTCCCCAGACAGCCATTTTGGTTTTTTGCATTTCTTTTCCATGGGGATGGTCTTGATCCCTGTCTCCTGTACAATGTCACGAAACTCAGTCCATAGTTCATCAGGCACTCTATCTATCAGATCTAGTTCCTTAAATCTATTTCTCACTTCCATTGTATAATCGTAAGGGATTTGATTTAGGTCATACCTGAATGGTCTAGTGGTTTTCCCTACTTTCTTCAATTTAAGTCTGAATTTGACAATAAGGAGCTCATGATCTGAGCCACAGTCAGCTCCCAGTCTTGTTTTTGCTGACTGTATAGAGCTTCTCCATCTTTGGCTGCAATGAATATGATCAATTTGATTTAGATATCGTCCATCTGGTGATGTCCATGTGTAGAGTCTTCTCTTGTATTGTTGTGTTCTTACTTAGAATTTCTGAACCACTGAACTGAATGTATTCAAAAGTATGTAATCTTCAACGTCTGTCAGATTTACTTCAACTGATCTTAAGACTTAAGTGATGTTCTCTCTCTGTGGTTATACATAAACTTGCTTGGTCTCTTCCTGTCTCAGTCTCATTCCCTGTTCTCATGACTGGAAAGGAAGCATCAGGACCTCAATGCCCTGTTTAAAGAAAAAAATTATTGAAGTAGAGTTACTTTACAATGTTGTATTAGTTTCTGCTTCACAGCAAAGTGAATCAGCTATATGTAGGCACATGTCCACTCTTTTCTGGATTTCCTTCCCATTTAGGTCACCACCGAGCACTGAGGAGAGTTCCTGGTGCTGTCCTGTATGTTCTTATTCGGCATGTGTTTTATATACAGCTGTGTACATATGTCAGTCCTGTTCTTACATCTCATCCCACCCCTCTTACCCCCTCCAATATCCGAACATCCATTCTCTACTTCTGTGTTTCTGTGTTCCTATGCTTGCTTTGAAACACATCTGTTCATCTGTATCATTTTTCTAAATTTCACATATAAGTGATATTATACAATATTTGGTTTTCTCTTTCTGACTCACTTCACTCCATATGATAGTCTCTAGTTCCATCCACATCTCTGCAAATTGCTGTTTCATTCCTTTCTGTGGCTGAGTAATATCACTGTATATATTAATACATGCCACATCTTCTTTATCTGTTCTTCTGTTGCTGGATATTTAGATTGCTCCCATGCCTGGCAATTGTAAATAGTGCTGCAGTGAACTACTGGGGTGAATTGAAATGCTCAAGACTGTATGAGACTTGCACAAAAACAGAAATACAATCAATGGAAAAGGACTGAAAGCCTGGAGATAAACCCATGGACCTAAGGTCACCTAATCTATGACAAAGAGGGTGAGACTATACAATGGAGAAAAGATAGTCTCTTCAATAAGTAGTGTTGAGAAAAGAATGAAATTACAACACTCCCTAATATCACGCACAAAAATAAACTTAAAATGGACTAGAGATCTAAATGTAAGAAAGATATTATAAAACTCTTAGAGGAAAACATAGGCAGAACCCTCTTGGACATAAATCACAGCAAGATCCTTTTTGACCTACCTCCCGGAATAGTGGAAAAAAACAAACAAACAAAACCTGGGACCTAATTTAACTTAAAAGCTTTTGTACAGCAAAGGAATCCATAAACAAGATGAAAAGACAACCTTTAGAATGGGAGAAAATATTTGCAAATGAAGCAACTGACAAGGGATTAATCTCAAAAATATACAAATAGTTCATGCAGTTCAATAACAAAAAAGAAGCCAGTCAAAAAATGGGCAGAAGACCTAAATAGACGTTTCTCCAAAGAAGACATACAGATGGGCAACAAGAACATCAGAAAATGCTCAACATCACGAATTATTAGAGAAATACAAATCAAAGCTATAAAGAGTATTATCTCACACCAGTCAGCATGGCCATCGTCTAAAGAATCTACAAACAGTAAATGCTGCAGAGAGTATGGAGAAAAGCGAACCCTCTTGCAATGTTGGTGAGAATGTAAATTGATAGAAACACTATGGAGAACACTATGGAGGTTCATTAATAAACTAAAAATAGAACTACAGTATGACCCAGCAAGCCCACTCCTGGGCATCTAACTGGAGAAAATCATAGTCCGTTACTTTTCAGCCTGTGATCATTTCTTTTTTTCAAACCCTCATCAGTCCTCACTTAAGTTATTGCAGAGACTTCCTAATAAGTTTACCTGCCTTTCTTTTAATTTATTTGTAGAGAAGAACCATCTATCAAAACTGTAAATTGAATTGTATCATGTTCATGTAAAATTTCTATAGAAACGAAACTGCTGGCCAGAGTGTCAGCTCAGGATGGAGACACGGGCAGTTCTCTATTTCTGATGTGCTCCAAGAAGCCGGATCAGCAACTATCCACAGGTTAGGCAGCAGTGTGAAAATCTTAGAGCCTAGGAACGAGGCTAAGGCCTTCCCCATCTTCCAAGCACAGAGACTGTGAAGGACCCCAACAGAAGGTTAAGAGGAGCGGTTACACTCTGACTGCGTCACCTCTTCCCCAGACAAGCAGGGGAAGAACTGCGGTGAGAGGGCCTCTCGGAGCCTACAGCTTCTCCAGTGGGACAGAAGGAGCCAGGGTGGGTGTCCTGCTCCCTTAGTGTGGCAGGACACTTCCCAGCAGGGACATTTGGGTCCTGCCTCACAGAGCTCACCGGGAAATCTGTGCGACTTGACACCGAGGATCAGACAGAAACCGAGAAGGACGGTAGGGAAGCGACTAGGGCTCAGATCTCTGCAGGACACATTGCTCCTTGCCCCTGGGCCCCCGTGGAGAGTCCACTCAGAGACTCCATCCATCTGCAGAGCTGAGCCGGGCGCCCTGTTTGCTCAGGGAGCCCGGTGGGCAGTTCAGCCTGGCCCGAGTCATAGTGAGTTATGCTGGCCTTAGGGCTTGTTCTAAAGCCACATTCATGCAGGGAAACAAATATGAAGCCCTGTCTACACAGAGTTCGGTCACTGGTACTGTATGTTGAGAATCACAGCCTGAGATTCTACATGACCAGGAGAAATTACCGAGTCAAGCCCACAGCCCCCTGCAGTCTAGAAATCCAAGCAGTGGCCCTGCCCTGCCAGGGAACACAGCTAGAGACCTCCAAACAGAGGTGGAAACTGTCCACCAAGAATACAACATGAAGCAAAGCTGTCTTTCAGAAATGGAGAGAGAAAGACTTTCCAAAACCAAATCTAAAGAAGTTTGTCACCACTAAGCTTGCCTTATAAGAAATGCGAATAGGTGTTCTTTATGTAAAAGGGTGTTAATTAACATTGTAAGAACATATGAATGTGAACAATTCCCTGGTTATGCTAGGTGCATGGTCAAAGTCAGATTCTCTAATACTGTAATGATGGTGCATAGTTCACTTACAACTCTAGGTTAAAAGCTTTAAACCAACATTAAAATAACCATAACTAAAGTGATCTGAAGTTGGATGTGTAATATAAAAATATGGAAATTATAACATCAGTAACCTAAAATGTAAGAGGGGAGAATTAAAGGTCTAAAATTTCTGTTTGCTATTGAAGGTAAAGTTATCAGCTTAAAATAGGATGTGATAAATGTAACATATTTTATGTAAGTCTCATAGTATTGTTCGTTCATGCTCAGTCATATCTGACTCTCTTTGCAACCCCATGGACTGTAGCCCGCCAGGCTCCTCTGTCCACAGGGTTTTCCAGGCAAGAATACTGGAGTGGGTTTCCATGCCCTTCTCCAGGGGATCTTCCCTCCCCAAGGACTGAACCTGTGTTCTGCGCTGGCAGGCAGATTCCTTACCACTGAGCCACCTAGGAAGCCATCATGGTAACCACAAAGGAAAAATCAGTAGTGGACACACACGAAAGTCTGGTAAAAGGGTCAAAGAATGTGCCTCCAAAAGCTGACCAAGCCGCATCTGAAGATAGCAAGAGAGGAAGCAGAAAACAACAAGACTACAGTATTAAATCCTTATGGATCAATTACTGTTTTTTTTTTTTTTTAATGGCTTAAATTATCCGATAAAAAGGACTTCCTAGGTGGTGCTAATCTTAAGAACCTGCCTGGCAATGCAGGAGACATAAGAGCTGGTGGTTTTATCTCTGGGTTGGGAAGATTTCCTGGAGGAGGGCATGGCAACCCACTCCAGTATTCTTGCCAAGAGAATCCCATGGACACACAGGAGCCTGGCAGGCTACAGCCCATAGGGTCACAAAGAGTCGGATATGACTGAAGAGACTTATCATCCAATAAAAAGACATAGAATGGTTGAATGAATAGAAAATAGAAAATCCAAGGATATATGCTGCCTATAAAGGACTCACTTTTGCTTTAAAGGCATGTATAAACTAAGCGTGAAGGAATAGAAAAGATTTTTTTAATAAAATTTATTTATTTTAATTGGAGGTTAATTACTTTACAACATTGTATTGGTTTTGCCATACATCAACATGAATTCGCCACAGGTATACACATGTTCCCCATCCTGAACCCCCCTCCTTCCTCCCTCCCCGTACCATCCCTCTGGGTCATCTCAGTGCACCAGCCCCAAGCATCCAGTATCCTGCATCAAACCTGGACTGGCTATTCATTTCATATATGATATTATACATGTTTTAATGCCATTCTCCCAAATCATCCCACCCTCACCTTCTCTTACTGTTTATAATAGCCAGGACATGGAAGCAACCTAGATGTCCATCAGCAGATGAATGGATAAGAAAGCTGTGGTACATATACACGATGGGGTATTACTCAGCCATTAAAAGAACACATTTGAATCAGTTCTAATGAGGTGGATGAAACTGGAGCCTATTATACAGAGTGAAGCAAGCCAGAAAGAAAAACACCAATACAGTATACTAAAGCATATATATGGAATTTAAAAGATGGTAATGATAACCCTGTATGCGAGACAGCAAAAGAGACACAGATGTATAGAACAGTCTTTTAGAAAAGCTATTTTAAGCAATGGTAACCAAAAGAGAGCAGGGGTAGCTGTACTTAAATCAAACAAAATAGATTCTAAATTAAAAATGATCAAAAGGACACAGTATTTCCATACAAAATAATTAAAGGCTCAAACTCAGGAGAAATAACAATTTTAAATATTTATGAACCTGTCATTTATTATGCTCCTAAATACATAAAGCAAATACTAACAGGACTCAAAGGAAAAGTAAACATCAAAACATTAGTAGTCGGGGACATTAATACCTGACTCAGCAATGGATAGATCATCTAGGTAGAAAAATCAATAAGGAAACAGAAAGTCTGAACAACACTATAGATCAAAGGGTCCTAACAGCCACATATACATTCTTTCTAACACTAGTATATTATACATTTTCCTCATGTACATAGAATATTCTCTAGGATAGGTCATATGTTAGGCCATAAAAAGTATTAACAAATTCAAGACAATAAAAATGCAGCAATGGAATGAAACAAGAAATCCATAAAAGTGCGAAACCTAGAACATACTCATCAAAAGGAACAAATATTTTAACTATTAACACTGTAACTTACTTGATGAAAATAAGTTATCAATCTGATTGTAAATACATTTAACAATCTTGACTTTATGATTAATCTTTTATGTGATGTGCTAGAGAAACCTTTCTTATCAATGCATTTCCCACAAATATAAATTTGAAAGTGAAAGTGTTAGTCGCTGAGTCATGTCCAACTCTTTGTGACCCCATGGACTGTAGCCTGCCAGGCTCCTCTGTCCATGGAGTTCTCCAGGCAAGAATACTGGAGTGGGTTGCCATTTCCTTCTCCAGGGGATCTTCCCAACCCAGGGACTGAACCCTGGTCTCCCGCAGTGCAGGCAGATTTGTTACCTCCTGAGCCACTAGGGTTATTGATATTTCTCCCAGCAATCTTGACTCCAGCTTGTGCTTCCAGCCCAGCGTTTCTCATGATGTACTCTGCATAGAAGTTAAATAAGCAGGGTGACAATATACAGCCTTGACGTACTCCTTTTCCTATTTGGAACCAGTCTGTTGTTCCATGTCCAGTTCTAACAGTTGCTTCCTGACCTGCATATAGGTTTCTCAAGAGGCAGGTCAGGTGGTCTGGTATTCCCATCTCTTTCAGAATTTTCCACAGATTGCTGGGAGAAATATCAATAACCTCAGATATGCAGATGATACCACCCTTATGGCAGAAAGTGAAGAGGAACCAAAAAGCCTCTTGATGAAAGTGAAAGAGGAGAGTGAAAAAGTTGGCTTAAAGCTCAACATTTAGAAAACTAAAATCATGGCTTCTGGTCCCATCACTGCATGGAAAATAGATGGGGAAACAGTGAAAACAGTGTCAGACTTTATTTTGGGGGGCTCCAAAATCACAGCAGATGGTGACTGCAGCCATGAAATTAAAAGATGCTTACTCTTTGGAAGTAAAGTTATGACCAACCTAGATAGCATATTCAAAAGCAGAGACATTACTTTGCCAACAAAGGTCCATCTAGTCAAGGATATGGTTTTTCCAGTAGTCATGTATGGATGTGAGAGTTGGACTGTGAAGAAAGCTGAGCCCCGAAGAACTGATGCTTTTGAACTGTGGTGTTGGAGAAGACTCTTGAGAGTCCCTTGGATTGCAAGGAGATCCAACCAGTCCATCCTAAAGGAGATCAGTCCTGGGTGTTCACTGGAAGGACTAATGCTGAAGCTGAAACTCTAATACTTGGCAACCTGATGTGAAGGGCTTTTCATTGGAAAAGACCCTGATGCTGGGAGGGATTGGAGGCAGGAGGAGAAGGGGAAGACAGAGGATGAAATGGATGGATGGCATTACCGACTTGATGGACATGAGTTTGGGTAAACTCCAGGAGTTGGTGATGGACAGGGAGGCCTGGCATGCTGCAGTTCATGAGGTTTCAAAGAGTCGGACACAATTGAGCAACTGAACTGAACTGACCTGAGCCACAAGGGAAGCCCCAATATAAATTTACCCAGAATCATTTATTGAATAGAATGTTTTTCCTACTTTTTTGCAGTGTTGCCTTTGTCAAAAAATCAATTCTCTAAGTCCCTGTGAATTCTGTTCCATTAGTCTATTTATCCCTACAAATTGTATATCATTGAAAATATACAAATTGTATATCTTTGTCATGTCTTACTAGCTAATAGTTTATTTCCCCAACTTTGTTATTTATCAGCATTATCTTGACTATACTTGGTCCTTTAAAATTCCATGAAAATTTTAGAATTTGTTTATAAATATCCTCCACATGCCTCCTCCAATGCTCCCTGCTCCCCCAAAAAAAAAAATCTGCTGGAGTTTTGATTAGGATAACATTGAATCTATATATCAATTTCAGGAAAATGAACTTTATTGACTCTTCTAATTTATGAATTAGCATTTCCTTTATTAATTTAAGTCTTCCATAATTGCTCTTACATGCAGGGAGAAATATTATTTATCTTCCTTAGATTTTTTTCTAACTATGTGGGTGGCTTTTAAGTAGCATTTTAAAAATGGTTTTCTAATTGTATGTTCCAGATATATAGAAATTAGCTGATTTATGTAGGCTACACTAATGTTCACCAAACTTTCTAAATTCACTTACTACTTATTGTAATAGCTTATCCATACAATTTCAGATTTTCTATGTAAACAATCAACTTGAATAATAACAATTTATTCCTTTTATTTCCTTACTTAATTGCCTAGACGATTCAATAAAATATTGAAAAAAGTAGGAGAAGATATTCTTTACTTGTCTACATATCAGCAAGAAATCTTTAAACAATTTTTGTGTATGATGTTTACTATAAAAACTCATGCACAGATTTAGGGAGTTGTCTTTTTAGCTAGTTTATGAGGACTTTTTATCAGAATGATGTTGAATTTGTCAGACATTTTCCTCCATTATTTTGTTAACATGGTAAATTAAACTGGTTGATTTTAAAATATTAAACTTCAAATTTCCTTTCTCCATTTTCTTTATCCATTCATCTACTGATAGACATTAATGGATGTTGTTTTCATATTGTGGCTTAAAACACACTGGTGCATATATCTCGCTGAGATCCTGATTTTAACTATTTTGGATAAATACCCACAAATGGGATTACTGAATCACATGTTAATATATTTTAATTGTTTTAGGAAATGCCAAACTCTGTTCAGTGACAGTTGCACCTTATTGCCATATGTGACAACAAAGTGAAATAAACCAATCACAGAGATAAATGTCACATGATTTCATTTATGTAAGTGCTAAGTTGCTTCAGTCATGTCCAGATCTTTGGGACACTCTAGACTGTAGCCCACCAAGTTCTGCTGTCCATGGGATTCTCCAGGCAAGAATACTGGAGTGGGTTGCAATGCCCTCCTCCAGGGGATCTTTTCCAATGGAGGGATTGAACCTGCATTTCTAATGCGTCAGTCCTGCATTGGCAGGTGGGTTCTTTACCACTAGCATGAACTGGGAAGCCCAATTTCATTTATATAAAGTATCTTAAACAGTCAAGTTCATAGAAGTAGAAAGTAAGATAGTACTTGCCAGGTGCGGTAGAAAGGAAAAACTGGACAGTTACTACTCCATGGGTACCAAGTTTCAGTTATGCGAGAACAATTTCTTGAGCCTCACCTACTGCTTTTGATCCAACTTCTTCACCTGCCATCCTTGTCTTTCAGTAAATGTGTCACATACCTCAAGGGAATGTCTTACCTCAGTACCTCATTTTTTTTTTGTCCCCAGGATTTTGGTCACTTGAGTTCTAGCTGTCTAAATAGCTTTCTGATAGTTTATATACATTTAAGTTTACCCAGCCTTTGTAGTTGTCCTCAGATGAAAGTTTGTCTAATCTATCGTAGCTAGAAATGGAAGTAGTCCAGTTTCTAATAAGTGATTTACTATTTCAGTCTATTTGGATTAATTTTTGGGTTGTGGCATCTAAATTTTCCAGATTTTCAGGCTGTGACTTTTACCTGGATTCTTACATAATGACTACTTCTAAACCTTAATGTCACACCCTGAACAATCTTGGATCATTTACTGGTCTTCTACAGCTTGTGTTCATTTGTAAACCATATCTGATGGGTGTGAGAAGTTAATAGTGGACTTGGTCTCAGTGCTTGTCATGGAGATAATTGATCAGTGAAGAACATGTTGGCTCCAAGTAAAATGGGAACCAAAGAGAGTTCATTCTGTTTATGTACAGATATCAGTCTCCTGAGCACCTGCTAATAGCCCTCTCTTAATAACTCTGCCAGTGTATTTTAACACTACATAGATGGGCATTTTATCAGAAGATGAATGCAGTGATTTAGGTAATTATTTAACGTCTCAGAAAGGAAAAAAGAAATGAATTCCAAGGTGCGTGTGTGCATATGTAACAAATTAAAATACTTCCCCCTCTACATTTTCATGGACAAAATCAGAAAAGTTTGGATACAATTTTGGATCAAAGACCACAATGATGGGTTCAGCTTTGTTCTCTAGATTTCGGTAGGCTGAATTTACTGAATCCTCTTTAACTCAGGGTTACCTGCTACATTTCAAGCTGAAGTTGCCTCAAGTGAAATGTGAAGATGTAAAAATATTTACCTCACGAGGTCACACTTGTTATCACTCTAAGTATCTGTTTGCCCAAATCTAATGTTCAAGAGTGGGTAGGGAATGCCAGTTTTTCTTTTCTTTATCCCTCCTATGCAGTACTCAGCAGGAAAATTGGCATGTATGGTGTTGGTCACAAGATTCAGCTAAATGAAAAAACAGTATCAAATACTGGAGGAAGTTGAAGAAAGTAAGAAAAAAAAATCTTAGATCTGAAATTATGAACTCCTTTGTGACCTGTTATAAGGGGTAAGGGGAAGAAAACAAATTGGACACTGGGAATTATAATCACCAACATCATCATAAAGTCTGCCTTACTGCTTGGAATTGAATAGATGTACAATAATTGACTATCCAGCTGAACATTGTGCTCAGTTAACAGAGTAACAGAAAAAATTAGCCCAACTCAGTGGGAATGGGTTTGAAGACTGAAAACTGGAAGTTACACTAAGTAAGGAAGCTTTCAGGAAAAAAAGGTTATGTAAAGTGATGGATACAATAGCTTATTCATAACATGCTTTCTCTATTTAACTGAATCATTTCACTCACTATATTACACATTTTACACAATTGCTGCAATTCTCCAAATGGCTGTAATATGACAAGAGAAACAATAGATTGTGTAATTCTCAATCTACTTACAATGATTTTTCTCAGCTTCTCTGTGAAGGATGTGTATGGTAAGGAAGCATCCATGGAGGGATAAAATTTTTAACCAGAGGGGGAAATACCTATCTTAATTTAAATCCTAAATGGAGGCAGGATGGATGTTCCAAGGATTCTATATGTAATACCTTCCATCATTTTCTGTGATCCCTAAGTCTCTGGAAGTTGGTCTGCTCTGATCAAACCCAGAATTAGGTCAGATTATATCACTTCTGATATTAACATGCTTTAGCCTTCCAAGATCAACTCAGTCAATCCTAAAGGAAATCAACCCTGAATGTTCTTTGGAAGGACTCATTTGAAGCTCCAATACTGTGGCCACCTGGTTCAAAGAACCAACTCATTGGAAAAGAGCCTGATGCTGGGAAAGACTGAAGGCAGGAGGAGAAGGGTGGCAGAGGATGAGATGGTTGGATGGCATCACGCACTCAATGGACATGAATTTGAGCAAGCTTCAGGAGACGATGAAGGACAGAGGAGCCTGGCATACTGCAGTCCATGGGGTCACAAAGAGTTGGGAAGGACTTAGCGACCGAACAACAACAAAGCTTTCCAAGTGAGGAAACATAGAAAAGAGGTGGAAAGTGAGGAATAACTCTCTATTGCTGTGTGACAAATTACCACATATTCAGCTACTTAAAACAATTTTTCAATATTCTGTTGAACTTTCTGGAGATCAAGAGTCTAGGTAGAGCATAATTGGGTTCTCCAGTCAGGGGAAAACAGGCTGAAACTGAGGCGCATTCCTTTCTGGAGGCTTTGTGGAAAAATCTGCTACCAAGCTCATTCAAATTTTGGTGGAATTCAGTTCCTTTGAGATGCAGCTTGAGCTTACTCTTTGCTGGCATGACCCAGGGGCAGACGGAGCTCCTCAGGGCCACCCGCGCTCCTTACTGGGCAGCTCCCTCCATCTTCAGAGCCAGTACTGGGGTGTCTCCTGCAGCTTGATGCTATGCTTAGTCATTCAATCTTGGTCTGACTCTTTGCAACCCCATGGACTGTAGCCCATCAGTCTCCTCTGTTCATGAGAATTCTCCAAGCAAGAATAGTGGAGTGAGTAGACTATCCCCTCTCTAGGGCATCTTCCCAACCCAGGAATCCAACTGGGGTCTCCCGCATTGCAGGCAGATTCTTTACCAGCTGAGCTACCAGGGAAATCCCTTTCAAACTCTTTCTCCTGCCAAATCCTACTCATGTTTAAATCTCTTTTGTCAGGAAAAGACATTCACTTTTAAGGGACTTTCCTGATTATATGAGACCTACTAAGACTTACCTCCCCTTTTCAAGGCTACTTTTCTTGGGATCTTGTCTGCATGCTAAGTCACTTTAGTTGTGCCTGACTCTTTGTGACCCCATGGACTGTAGCCCACCTGGCTCCTCTGTCCATGGGATTCTCCAGGCAAGAATACTGGAGTGGGTTGCCATTTCCTTCTCCAGGGGATCTTCCTAACCCAGGGATTGAACCCATATCTCTTATGTCTCCTGAACTGGCAAGTGGGATCTTTACTAGGAGCACTGCCTGGGAAACCCCCTTGGGATCTTAATTATATTTTAAGTATCTCTTCCCAGCAGCACCAATCTAGATTAGCTTTGACTGAAGCAGTAGAAGGTGTGACTGCACCAGCGTGAGAATCTTACTCATGTATCCCTGGCTCTGCCCTCTGCTTCCTGTCCTCTGTCATGTGCCTCTGAAATATGATTCCCTTAACATTTCTCAGAGCTACTGTCACTGTATGTCATCACTTTGGAGACTCTAGGCAGTATGGAAAGTGCTAGAGTGTCGGAGTAAAAAAGATTTGTAGGATTTTGAGTGGGTTATTTAATTCCTCAGAGCCTCAATATGGCTCAGAGGGTAAAGCATCTGCCTACAATGCAGGAGACCTGGGTTTGATCCTTGGGTCGGGAAGATCCCCTGGAGAAGGAAATGGCACCCCACTCCAGTACTCTTGCCTGGAAAATCCCGTGGACAGAGGAGCCTGGTGGGCTACAGTCCATGGGGTCGCAAAGAGTTGGACACAACCGAGTGACTTCACTTCCACTTTCAATGTCCTCAGTGGTAAAAACTAAAGCTAATTATTACCTCTAAGGCCTGCAGAGAATTAAGAAAGTAGAATAATGAAATTTGGGCTTCCCTGGTGGCTCAAGTGGTAAAAACTCTGCCGGCAGTGCAGGAGACCCAGGTTTGATCCCTGGGTCAGGAAGATCCTCTGGAGAAAGCAATGGCTACCGACTCCAGTATTCTTGCCTGGAAAATTCCATGGACAGAGGAGCATGGTGGGCTACAGTCCACAGTGTTGCAAAGAGTGGGACACATCTGAGGGACTAACACAAATATAATGGAAATCACTTGACTTACAGAAGTCCACAAGTCCTGACAATTTCTTTGTTTTTTCAAATGTTCCAGTTTAGCTCCTCCAATTCCCATCTACTTATCCTTGGAAATGGGACAAAACTAAGATTTACAAGCCCTGGAGATAAGGTGATTTTCAGTCAATAACCTAACCATTTTCTCAAGAAGTCTACATTGCAGTTCATTTTGGAATTAGTTCATTGGTGTTAACTGGTGGACATTCATAAGAACTTGCATTTAAACGCTCCATATCTTTCTTTGTTTTCACTATTTTCCCCAGGGGAGGAAAGCAAAGAATATTATATAAAGACAGACAACCACTCAGTAGACTCTTAGTATTAGAAAAAAATAGTCCCCAAATATCTGTTAAAATGCTATTGGTAAGAGATTTGGCAATGTGATGATTACACGTGAGTAGAACAGCAGTTTCCATAATAATTATGTGGGCTGTGAACAGATTTTGAAAAAAAAAATGCTGAGATGCAGCCTAATGAATGTACTCATTAACCTTAATAACATCAGGTAGAGGAGAGGACCAGTTTGGAGGGGGCATGAATTCAGCCCTTCAGAGTCATTTTATAAGGCACATCCAATAGTGTTGTTTTCTCAGTTACAAATGAATACAGGCAGTTATCTGCAAAGAATGCTCTATACACTCAAATTTGCTTATTTTTTAAATTTAAATTTATTTATTTTAATTGGAGGCTAATTACTTTACAATATTGTATTGGTTCTGCCATACATCAACATGAATCTGCCATGGATGTACACGTGTTCCCCATCCTGAACCCCCCTCCCACCTCCCTCCCCATACCACCCCTCCAGATCATCCCAGTGCACCAGCCCCAAGCATCTTGTATCAAAACTAGACTGGCGATTGGTTTTTATATGATATTATACATGTTTCAGTGCCTTTCCCCCAAATTGTCCCACCCTCTCCCTCTCCCACAGAGTCCAAAAGACTGTTCTATACATCTGTGTCTCTTTTGCTGTCTCTCATACAGGTTTATTGTTACCATCTTTCTAAATTCCATATATATGCGTTAGTATGAAATGGCAGCCCACTCCAGTATTCTTGCCTAGAGAATCCTGGGGACAGAGGAGCCTGGGGGCTGCTGTCCATAGGGTTGCACAGAGTCGGACACGACTGAAGTGACTCCGCATGCATAGTATACTGCACTGGTGTTTTCTTTCTGACTTACTTCACTCTGTATGAAATTTTCTTTTAAAGTCTAATTTTCTAACGTTATGTTAAACATACGTTAAGTATTTAGCATGTTCAAGGCATTATAATAAACATAAGGATAAGATATCCAAAACATGAAATTTATAGTCAACTTAGAGAAAATATAAATAAAGGTACCAAATTTTAATATGAAGACAAAAGCAAAATGAAAAGCATCAACATGTTACCTCTATGAGAGCAGAAATCTTGTCTTCTGGTTGACCCTCTATTCCCACATATCTAAGTTATTAGTTACCCAATACTTGTTCAGTGAATAAGAAATAAATATCACAGGATTTTGTAAGCAAAGAGGAAGGAACTATTAAACCAACAGGAGCCTGAGAAAGGTTTTAATAATCTGCATTCAAGTTCAGTATGTCTGATTGATAGATGAATTGTACTTAATCAAATCAGGAAAAATGTGAAGGGTTGAAGGGTTGACTCTCCATGCAGAGGGACCAGCGTACTCAAAGGCTCGGAGGTGTGAAAGTCTGATGTATTGGAGGAATAAGAATCAAGTACAGTGTTTCCAATACACAGTATGTGTGTGACAGCCTCAGCAGTACCAATATTATCATGCTGCTGCTGCTGCTAAGTCATTTCAGTCGTGTCCAACTCTGTGTGACCCCATAGACGGCAGCCCACCAGGCTCCACCGTCCCTGGGATTCTCCAGGCAGGAACACTGGAGTGGGTTTCCATTTCCATCTCCAATGCATGAAAGTGAAAAGTGAAACTGAAGTTGCTCAGTTGTGGCCAAGTCTTAGAGACTCCACGGACTGAAGCCTACCAGGCTCCTCCATCCACGGGATTTTCCAGGCAAGAGTATCAGAGTGGGTTGCCAGTGCCTTCTCCAATCATCATGCTAAGTGGGACTAAAGAGTTCAGTGATCAAGAATAACTGTATGTGCCTGGCATACCCACAACCCTACCCCCAGCTCCCTAATACATACATGCACACCTGACACAAATTTAATGACTATTAACCTCTCAGAATGGGCTTCCCTGATAGCTCAGCTGATAAAGAATCCACCTGCAATGTAGGAGACCCCAGTTCGACTCCTGGGTCGGGAAGATGCCCTGGAGAAGGGATAGGCTACCCACACCAGTATTCTTGGGCTTAGATGTTAAAGAATCCACCTGCAATGTAGAAGACCAGGGTTCGATCCCTGGGTTGGAGGGATCCCCTGGAGGAGGGCATGGCAATCCACTCCAGTATTCTGGCCTGGAGAATCCCCAAGGACAGAGGAGTCTGGCAGGCTAACGTCCATGGGGTCGCAAAGAGTTGGACACAACTGAGTGACTAAACACAGCACAACTTCTAGGAAGAGTCATTCTGATGCCTACACTTTTGGTCTGGTATTGCTCCTTTTGACACTTTGAGGTGATTTATTTATGTTGTTTGCCCATGGCAGATGTCTCCCCAAGAACTCTGCAGAGTTATACTAAAAATGTTGCCATTTGAGAATTCAGCTAATGCAATCCTTACCAATTGTATGTGATTAGCCTTCCATGTAAATAAATCAAGAGACAATAGATGTAAGAACTAAGAGTTTGGGAACACCCAGAATACTAATTGAGGTGATGGGAGAATAAATATCAGGAAGGCAGGACTGGAACACAATTTTCAGTAAGTGATGATTCAGTGATTGGGAACCTAATGAACTGTACTGTTAATAGGAAGATTGAGTAAAAAGAGAAGAGGATGCTCAGTCTGAAGGATAAATGAGGAAGTTTCCAGTGGGCTAGAAGTCAGCATCGCCCATTCAAGCAGGCCGTGTCTAATGGACTACCGGCTCCTTGAGGGCATGTATTGGAAGCTACCACAGTATCTGTGCAATTTGAATGCACAGAATATGCATAATATGCATTCAAATGTTTATTAGATTAATTAATTGGACTAAAAAGAGCATGGAGACTGTTACTGGAGGATCACGTAACTCAACTTTCTTTGTTACACCATTTTTTATTTTCCATAGCAATAACTTTAAATATATAGAGAGGATCTTCCCTGGTGGTCCAGTAGTTAAGAATCCACCTGCCAATGCAGGGCAGTGGGTCTGATCCCTGGTCTAGGTATATTCCACATGCCGTGGGGTAGCTAAGCCCGTCAGCCATAGCTACTGAGCACATGCTCTAGAGCCCGGATGCCACAACTAAAAGGTAGGCCCCGTTAGGCGCACCTAGAGAAAGCTGTGTGCAGCAAAAAATACCCAGACAGGCAAAAACAGAAGTAAAGTAACTAACTGATTAAACAAAGAGAAACCAGGGGACTTCCCTTGTGGTCCAGTAGTTTTTTTATTTTTTATTTTTAATTTTATTTTATTTTATTATTTTTTTTCCAAATTCACTTTTTAATTCATTCTTTTTTTTTTAAATTACAATACTGTATTTGTTTTGCCATACACTGACACGAATCAGCCATAGGTGAACAATCTCCCCAGTAGTTTTTTTAAAAAGATATATTAATACGAAATGAGGAAAGAAAAGAAAGAACATATTGTCTGCATTGTACGGCTTTATATTTTGATAAGAGAGACAAATTTTTAAATTATTGAGCAACTCTGTTTAACATTCAATAATTAGTAAACCTTTCATAATTTTCCAGTGCTATTTTATTACCATGGATCCTTAAGGGAGTCCACATTCCAGAATTATTTTTTGCAATTAAATCTACTGATTGTAAACCCTGAAGTAATTATATTACAGCCATGATCATTGGCCTGCTTTAAATATTTATTAGTTAATACAAAATAATTAAAATACCAGTTCTAAAGTTAAAATGTTTATAAGGATATAATTGTATACAGCATCATACCTTTAGAGTCCTATGATTTTCATTAGTTTTATCATCTTTTGAGTGCAGCTATTTCTCAGCATACAAAATGCTAAATACAATGGTAGAAGGTGGATTAAGATGGTACTGGACCACAGCAAAGAATATTTTTAACCTGCACTTTTTTACACTCATTAATTTTATATGTAGAGAACAGAAATCCAGGAGAAACAAAGTGCTAGAGAGCATATAAAAGGGAATTGGATCATTGCAGACCCCCTGCTTGCATTCATTTCCCTCCTTTTTCAAACTCAAACCTATTTTTCTATATTTTAACCTAGGATATGGAGTGAGAATGTCACTTACAGTATCATTAATGTTTCCCATAAGCCATAAACATCTTCCTCTACCCACTATTCTCCACATAACTAGTCCTTGGATTTCTGAGAATTCCTTAAAAATAACTTCTTCCTTCTCACTGCTAATACAACTCCGTTAGTTTCCTTAACCACTGATGCATTATTCCCTAACTTGCTTCTCTAACATTCATCTACAAGCTCTCCTACCAGGAGAGGCTTTTCTCTCTCTCCTTGCTATTCTTCAGAACTCTGCATTCAGATGGGTATATCTTTCCTTTTCTCCTTTGCCTTTCACTTCTCTTCTTTTCACAGCTATTTGTAAGTCCTCCTCAGACAGCCATTTTGCCTCTTTGCATTTCTTTTTCTTGGGGAGGATCTTGAACACTGTCTCCTGTACAATGTCATGAACCTCCATCCATAGTTCTTCAGACACTCTATCAGATCTAATCCCTTGAATCTATTCATCACTCCCACTGTATAATCATAAGGGATTTGATTTAGGTCACACCTGAATGCTCTAGAGGTTTTCCCTTATTCTTCAATTTGAGTCTGAATTTGGCAATAAGGAGTTCATGATCTGAGCCATAGTCAGCTCCCGGTCTTGTTTTTGCTGACTGTATAGAGCTTCTCCATCTATGGCTGCAAAGAATCTGATTTTGGTGTTGGCCATCTGGTGATGTCCATGTGTAGAGTCTTCTCTTGTATTGTTGGAAGAGAGTGTTTGCTATGACCACTGCATTCTCTTAGCAAAACTCTGTTAACCTTATGCCCTGCTTCATTTTGTACTCCAAGGCCAAATTTTCCTGCTGCCCCAAGTGTTTCTTGACTTCCTACTTTTGCATTCCAGTCCCCTATGATGAAAAGGACATCTTTTGGGGCTGTTAGTTCTAGAAGGTCTTGTAGGCCTGCAAAGAACTGTTCAGCTTCTTCAGCTTTACTGGTGGGGGCATAAACTTGGATTACTGTGATACTGAATGATACTGAATGGTTAGCCTTGGAAACGAAAAGGGATCATTCTGTTGTTTTTGAGACTACACCCAAGTACTCCATTTTGGACTCTTGTTGACTATGATGGCTACTCCGTTTCTTCTAAGGGATTCTTGCACACAGTAGTAGATATAATGATCATCTAAATTAAATTCATCCATTCCAGTCCATTTTGGTTCACTGATTCCTAAAATGTCAATGTTCACTCTTTCCATCTCCTGTTTGACCACTTCCAATTTACCTTGATTCATGGACCTAACATTCCAGTTTCCTACACAATATTATTCTTTACAGCATCGGACTTTACTTCCGTCATCAGTTACATCCGCAACTGGGTGTTGTTTTTGCTTTGGCTTCATCTCTTCATTCTTTCTGGAGTTACTCTCCACTCTTCTCCAGTAGCATATTGGGCCCCTACCAACCTGGGGAGTTCATCTTTCAGTGTCCTATCTTTTTGCCTTTTCATACTGTTCATGGGGTTCTCAAGGCAAGAATAATGAAGTGGTTTGCCATTCCCTTCTCCAGTGGACCATGTTTGTCCGAACTCTCCACCATAGCCCGTCCATCTTGGATGGTCCTATATGACATGGCTCACAGTTTCATTGAGTTAGACAAGGCTGTGATCCATGTGATCAGTTTGACTAGTTTTCTGTGATTGTGCTTTTCATTCTGTCTGCCCTCTGAAGGATAAGGATAAGAAGCTTATGGAAGAGAAAAGGAAAGATATACCATCTGAATGCTGAGTTCCAAAGAATAGCAAGGACAGATAGGAATGCCTTCCTAAGTGATTAATGCAAAGAAATCGAGGAAAACAATGGAATAGGAAAGACTAGAGATCTCTTTAAGAAAATTAAAGATGCCAGGGGAACATTTCATGCAAAGACGGGCACAAGAAAGGACAGAAACGTATGGAACTAGCAGAGGTAGAAGATATTAAGGTGGCAAGAATACATAGAAGAACTACAAAAAAGATCATAATGACTCAGATAACCCGAACACGAACCTAGAGCCAGACATCCTGGAATGCAAAGTGGGCCTTAGGAAGCATCACTATATAAACAAAGCTAGGGGTGGTGATGGAATTCCAGTTGAGCTATTTCAGATCCTAAAAGATGATGCTGTGAAAGTGATGCACTCAATATGCTAGTAAATTTGGAAAACTCAGAAGTGGCCACATGACTGGAAAATGTCAGTTTTCATTCCAATCCCTAAGAAAGGCAATGCCAAAGAATGTCCAAAGTACTGCACAATTGCAGTCATCTCACACACTAGCAAAGTAATGCTCAAAATTCTCTAAGCTGGGCTTCAACAGTACATGAACCAAGAACTTCCAGATGTTCAATCTGGATTTAGAAAAGGCAGAGAAACCAGAGATTAAATTGCCAACATTTGTTGGATCATAGAAAAAGCAAGAGAATTCCAGAAAAACGTCTACTTCTACTTTATTGGCTATGCTAAAACCTTTGTGTGGATCACAATAAACTGTTGAAAAATTCTTACAGAGACAGGAATACCAGACCACCTGACTTGCCTCTTGAGAAATCTGTATGCAGGTCAAGAAGCAACTGTTAGAACCAGACATGAAACAATAGGCTGGTTCCAAACTGGAAAAGGAGTACATCAGGCTTTACCTTGTTACCCTCCTTATTTAACTTATATGCAGAGTACATCATGTAAAATACTGGACTAGACGAACCACAAGCTGGAATCAAGATTGTGGGAGAAATATCAAATACCTCAGAAATGCAAATGATACCACCTTCTTGGCAGAAAGCAAAGAGGACTAAAGAATGAAAGTGAAAGAGGAAAGTGAAAAAGCTGATTTAAAACTCAACACTCAAAAAAATGAAGATCACAGCATCTAGCCCCATCACTTCGTGGCAAATAGATGGAGAAACAATGGAAACAATGACAGACTTAATTTTCTTGGGCTCCAAAATAACTGCAGATGGTGACTGCAGCCATGAAATTAAAAGACGCTTGCTCCCTGGAAGAAAAACTCAGAATATTTTAGACAGCATATTAAAAAGCAGAGACATTACTTTGCCAACAAAGGTCCATCTAATCAAAACTATGCTTTTGCTAATAGTCATGTATAGATGTGAGAGTTGGACTGTAAAGAAAGCTAAGCATGAAGAATTGATGTTTTTGAACTGTGGTGTTGAAGAAGACTTTTGAGAGTCCCTTGGACTGCAAGGAGATCCAACCAGTCAATCCGAAAGGAAATCAGTCCTGAATATTCATTGGAAGGACTAATGCTGAAGCTGAAGCTCCATAATACTTTGGCCACCTGATGTGAAGAACCAACTCATTAGAAAAGACCCTGATGCTGGGAAAGACTGAAGGCAGGAGGAAAAGGGGATGACAGAGGATGAGATGGTTGGCTGGCATCACCAACTCGATGGACATGAGTTTGAGTAAACTCCGGGAGTTTGTCATGGACTGGGAAGCCTAATGTGCTGCAGTCCATGGGGCTGCAAAGAGTTGGACATGACTGAGTGACTGAAATGAACTGAGTCAATATATAACCTTGTTTTATGGATATTCCAATCTAAAAACACTTTATATATACATATACATATACATATATATATATATACACATATACATATATATATAGTTGATGAATTCATATTCAATTCATAGAAAAACAAACTGAATTCTGATGCCTGAATGCATCTGATTCAGATTCATTGATGGCATGATGAAACTCATGCCTGAATGCATCTTAGTATGTAAAGCATATCACAGATTTCTTGCCATTGGGAACTCTAGATAACATATCCGTATTTTATATTATATACTTGGGGGTATTTTAAACAGCAAAACCATTTTTAAAATTCAGTTTAATTGGAGGATAATTACAGTACTGTGGTGGGTTTTGCCAGACATCAGCATGAATCAGCACATGTGTCCCCTGGTTCCTGAACACCCCTCTCAGCCCCGCTGCACTCCATCTCTCCACGTTGTCCCAGAGCACTGGCTTTGGGTGCCCTGCATCATACATCAAACTCCCACTGGCTATCTGTTTTATATATGGTAATGTGTATGTTTTAATGCTAAAAACACAAAATACAAAGACCTGGCACTTAATAGACAATGAAGAAAACTTTATAGTAGCAAAACTGAAGCAAGAAAGCAGAGGTTCACCTGGTCCAGCTTCTGCTGTGAATATGCACATCAGGAGACTTGAATTTTTTGCCACCCTGAGCATGTCTGAGAGTGACCATAAAAGTGGTCTGAGTATTGAAATGGGGACTGCAAATAGATTTTAGGAAACCCATGAATTTTCAAATTCAGAATCTGCAAATAATGAAGAATAACTATATATCAAAGAATTGGAAAGAAAGTAATGAAATGGATTATAAGGAGATGGTTAAAATGCCCACCAATTAAAAGAGAGAGAAACTGGACAGATGGATGGATAGACAGATAGACAGAAAGGAAGGAAGGAAGAAAGAATAGATAGTAAATCTATAAAACTGCTTTAAATGTGGTAGATTTTCAGTTTTTCTCTTTATCTCCTCCTACTTTTTTATCTAACTTGGTATAATTTATGTCACCCAAGTTGTGCAGTGGTAAAAAATTTGCCTGCAAGTGCAGGAGATGCAAGAGACATGGGTTCCATCCCTGGGTAAGGAACATCCTCTGGAAGAGGAAATGGCAACCCACTCCAGTATTCTTGACAATCCCATGAACAAAGTAACCTGGGAGGCTACAGTCCACGGGGTCACAAAGAGGCAGTCATGACTGAGCACACACACACACACACACACACACACACACACACACATACACACACGTCACCCAAAAGCATTACAGTAGTGCCAGAATCCTAAGAGTCCACTCTAACAATGCAATGGGAAGCATTACATAGTAGAAAGGTAAGCTCAAGTTTCTCTTGGCTCTTCATTTTTGGATTTATTATTCCTTACTAAGAGATACCCTATCATCTTAAAGCAAACCTTAAAAGCACATTTTTATGAAAATGTTAATATTTAATAAGCTAAAGTCAATAGAGCACCATCTAACTTAGCCAATATGGATTGAAATTTCTTGAGACTTCCATGGCAAATATTCCCCGCTGAGCTTAAACACAATAACCCTTTTCTGTCCACAGATACTGGAATTTTCTGTTTACACACAAATTATGTTACAGTTTTTATTTTGCTGTTGAATGGAAATCCCTAGAACAAACCTGTTTTCAAAATCACTTTACTTATATACTACTGGAAAAAAGATCATCTTTTGCTAAATTAAGTGTAAAAATTAATTCCTGAAAAAAAAGAAGCTGAAGAACGTTATGAGAGAGGAGTAAATTAACAAACTGGTCCTGACTTTTTAATGGAAACATTACCTCCAGAAAAGTTTATCAAGACAGGCTTTTACAAACCCCATTAAATTCAGTGAATGAATTGTGAAGGGTAAATTGGACCCATTATAATCTTAACATTTCTTATGTAATACTCATAATCACAGCATTACATAAGAGCAAGCTAATACTAACAAAAGGAGCAATTTAAATTTCCCCTTCTTGGAGAATGCAGCCGCCTGACAAACAGGGCTTCCTGTCCCATTTGCAGCACGCCCATGCATCTCCTCGAGTGCCAGTGAGACCCACACTCTCCTATCAGTGATATAATAAACCCTCCAAAACAGAGCTAGAAAATGAAGCAAACAAGCCCACTTCATTTCAACTTGTCAGCTTTAAATAAAATCTCTGCAGCTGAAAACGAGAAATTTGAGGGAAGACAATGTGTGAAGTAACCACATTCAACATGGGGACAAAACATATTCCATTACATGTTTTTTCCCTGATCTGCCATGAAAGTTTTTGAAATTTCAACACAGATCATTTTTAATAAAATCTTTTCTTGTCAAGGAAGACTTAAGGGGAAGAAATTGCTTATTTTTCTTCCTTCTCATTCACCCACTGATGCCTTTGGAAAAATCTTAAGTTATCCTAAGACCCTATGATATCTTAATGAGTAATCTATGACCTTTGGAACAACTCTCATTATCAATTTCTAAGTCAGAGTATAGCAAAACACACTGAAAAAAACTGTGTGCTTTTTTTTTTTACTTATTCTAATTTATTACTATATATTACTTACATAAAACCTTACATAATGCACAGATTTTATATCCAAAATATTGGAGCATGCCCTCTGCTTACCAAAATAAACAGTATAAAAAATAAAAATGCATTGGGAGGAAGATAAAAAGGAATGAACATTCCAATAAATAGAAATATCTGAATATTGGTGAAATAAATAATGATTGTTAATGTAAACCCTTTCACTCAACTTTTCCCAGTGCCTGCGCCCCCTCACCCAGCTTATCTCCAAACCCTTTCCTGCCTTGCATTCAGGAAGCTCCATTCCGCTCTTCTCCTCAACTCTCTCCATGTCATCTCTTCTTGCTTTGTTGTTGCCCCTTTTTTCTTTGCTAAATTTCCCTTGACTTTATTTACTTCTTTTGAAAGGGCACGTGTGCCTCTTTAGAGGGCGGTTAGTACCGCTGGGTCCCAGCAGATACACATCATAAGCTGTGCATATTTCAAATGACAGGAAGGATGGAGAAGTCAGACACCTTTTTCCTGAAGGCCCCAAGGTGTATCCAGATTTCACAGAAACACATTTTCATGTCTTTTCTTTCCAAAGTTTTATCTCATGTATTTTCCAAATAAGCTTAGAATACTCTTCCTTATTCTGTTACACTGTTATAATAGAAACTCTCCAATTTCAAACTTGTGTTTTGAAATTCCTAGGTTGCTTTGAGTGATCAGTACATAAAATGATATTGATATTCAGGAGTATGATTCCTGTCACCATCATTGATGGCCTATTGTTAAGAAGTTCTTTCAATGACTCTAGTGTAAAGAGACGCTTGCTCATTGGAAGAAAAGCTATGACCAACCTAGACAGAATATTAAAAAGCAGAGACATTACTTTACCAACAAAGGTCCGTCTAGTCAATGCTGTGGTTTTTCCAGTAGTCATGTATGGATGTGAGAGTTGGACTATAAAGAAAGCTG
The DNA here is from genome assembly GCA_917880005.1 of Nanger dama. Taxonomy (NCBI): domain Eukaryota; kingdom Metazoa; phylum Chordata; class Mammalia; order Artiodactyla; family Bovidae; genus Nanger; species Nanger dama. Next base: position 46,121 of record CAKJTW010000126.1, read on the forward strand.
AGTGCCGAAGAATCGATGCTTTTGAACTGTGGTGTTGGAGAAGACTCTTGAGAGTCCCTTGGACTGCAAGGAGATCCAACCAGTCCATGATAAGAAAATCAGTCCTCAGTGTTCATTGGAAGGACTGATGCTGAAGCTGAAACTCCAATACACTGTCCACCTGATGCGAAGAGTTGACTCATTGGAAAAGACCCTGATGCTGGGAAAGACTGAAGGCGGGAGAAGGGGACGACAGAGGATGAGATGGTTGGATGGCACCACCAACGTGATGAACATGAGTTTGAGTAGGTTCCAGGATGGACAGGGAGGCCTGGCTTGCTTCAGTCCATAGTTCACAAAGAATCAGACATGACTGAGTGACTAAACTGATACTGATAATGTAAAGCATGATTTCAAATGTGTATTTTACATGTATCCTTATTAGAGAAGTACCATGGGATAGGAAAGAGGATATGGACTATAAGGACTTCAGTTTTGGCTCTGATGAATCAATATTTAATAGGATGACCATAATCAGAACGTTTCTCTTGTTTAACCTCTCAGGAAAATCCCCTCAAGTAGGAAATGGCAACCTTCCCCAGTATTCTTGGCTGGAAAATCCCATGGACATAGGAGCCTGGCAGGCTACAGTCCATGGGGTCGCAAAGAGTCAGACACAAGTGATCACACACACACACACACACTCACACATCATTACATGTAAAATGTAGGGGAAAAAATGAATATCATATGATGGTTAAATTAACATTAGGTATATTTTAGAAATACTTTTCAGTTTTACTTTATGATCCTTATCATGATTTATTATTAAGTAAAGGAAAAGAAATATACTTAAAATAATTTAACCTAGCAATTAAATATTCAGTAAATAGTGTGGATGGTGATATACAGCTTTCATGCTTATACTCCAACCAGTGAAATTCTGCCAAAAGCATAAGGTTATTTTCTGCAGTTCAAGGTAAGTAAGACCAGTACCTTTTAGCATCGTTAGACGCAAAGTTCCCATTGTATTTTGCACTTTTTACCCTACCAAGCTGCTATCTCAATAATCACGTAGTATAATGTAAGACCATAGTGTGGCCTGAGTGCCATTTACTGATGAATGTTTTCAAAATGATAGCAAACGGCATAATTTTCTCAGACGAGACCTGTTCTGAGCTGAGGGGTTTTTGTTTCCCCACAGTGACGGCTGGGCGGACAGGTATGATGTGACAGATGGCTATCAGCGAGAAGCTGTTGGTGGAATCACAATCAAGCTCCAGTCTCCCGATGTCAAGTGGTTTGATGATTATTATCTGAAGCTCCGGCCAGAAACAAACCTCCGAAACCCTTGGTTTCAAGAATTCTGGCAGCATCGCTTTCAGTGCCGGCTGGAAGGGTTTGCACAGGAGAACAGCAAATACAACAAGACTTGCAATAGTAAGCAGATTTATTCTTTCATTTAAAGTGGGTAAGGCTCAGGCTCCAGTTTAAGTAAACTGTGTTATGAGGACAGCGGCTGTCATCTGTTAGAAAGGAGGGCTCTTATATAGAGTGAGTACTGCTTCTTAGAGGGATAAGAAAACATAAGAGAGTAAATGTTCACTCTATTAAGACTTCAAACTGTTCTATCATTCAGGATATTGGCAGTGTGCTACAAAGCTAATGTGAGCTCCAGAAAGGAACTCTTCTTGACATCTTTGAAGGCAAGAACTACATCCTGGTTATTTTGATTATCTTTGGCAATTAGCACAGTGAAAGGCACATAGCACGGGTTTCATGTATGTCTGGAAAATGAATGAGTGAATGTTGAAGGACGGAGCCAATTCCCACTTCCATCAGTAAACTATAAAACAGTAGCAAGGATTTGCTATGTATAATTATGATGTCCCAGGAGACATAAACTAAGCAGAGCCATGCAAATTATTTATAAGGATTCACAACTAATCCTTTAGTTGTAAGGGTAACAAGATGAGGAAAACTAGATCCTGCCCTCAAGGGATTTATTATCTAGTCAGGGAGATCATAATGCCAACAAAAGTTGCCCTTCAGGGTTGTAAGTGATGTAATAGGAATTTTAAACAAAGGGTTTGGTCAGGTTGGTTTTTTTTTGTTTTTTTTTTTTGGTAGCAAATCCAAAAGGAATCTTGACTCGTAATAACCAGAGAGGGTTAATATTGATCTGTAAATCAAAATGCTTTTGTTAAAACCAATAAAGGGTTTGCTAAGACTGATTTATCCCGCATTGTGTAACAAGCACCTCTTATGTGTTTGCAAAGGAGTGAAATATTTTAGTTGGTGGTATAATGCCTTTATCATGATGCTAGAACAGAAGAGTGCACTGGAACAATGAGGCTGAGGTTGAAATCCTAGCCCGTGAACTAATTCCAGTCTACAGAGAAGCTGTCACTAGCACAAAATGAGGAAAAGAGGAACAATGCAGGGACTTCTTTATAATGCATCTCCTGAGTTCACATCCATACTATGTTTTTTATATCAGTCCCTTCTTTTGTGAAATGAATGAAGTAGTAAGTGCTGATCTGTGATGATTTTTAAATGTCAGTATTTGGGAAAATGAGAACGTGGCAGCCTCATGTAAGTTCCTAATCTAGCAATGGTGGAGAGGAATGCTAGGGTGTGGGATGGTACTGCCCATTGAAACCCAGAAATCACAGAAGCCTGCTGTGAAACTACATTTGCTTCTCTCCTGCTTTAAATACTGTTTAAAATTATTGTCCAGAATCCTCAAATGCTTATTCATTTCCTTTGTTTTTATGTTTTATTTTCATGAAAAAAAATGTGTGAATATAAAATTGTGACTTCTGTTTCACAATTTTTATACCCAAGTTTATATTTTTCACAGTTCTATCCAGTTTCTTTCTTCAATTTATTTTTTTATTTTATTTTACTTTTAATTGGAGGATAACTACTTTACAGTATTTTGATGGTTTCCACCATACATCAGCATGAATCCACCATAGGTATACATACATTCCTTTCTCCTAAGCTCCCTCCTATCTCCCACCCCATCCCACCCCTCCCTCTAGGCTGTCACTGCACTGGCTTTGGGTTCTGTGTCATATAGCAAATTCTCACTGTGTGCATTAGTCGTTCATTCACATCTGACTCTTTGTGACCCCACGGACTGTAGTCCACCAGGCTCCCCTTTCCATGGAGTTCTCCAGGCAAGAATACTGGAGTGGGTTGCCATTCCCTTCTCCGAGGACTCTTCCCCGCCCAGGGGTTAAACCCAGGCCCACCGTATTGCAGGCAGATTCTTCATTGTCTGAGCCACCAGGGAAGCCCAAATGTCCACTGGCTGGCTACTCGACATATGGCCATAGATATGTGTCAATGATACTCTCGGAAACCATCCCACCTTCTCGCCCCCTACTGTGTCCAAAAGTGCATTCTCCATGTCTGCATCTCCACTGCTGCCCTGTACATAGGTTCATCGCTACCATCTTTCTAGACTCCACATGTATGCGTTAAAATACAATATTTGTCTTTTTCTTTCTGACTTCACTTTGTATAATAGGCTCTAGGTTTGTCCACCCCATTAGAACAAACCTAAATGCAAAAAGTGGTGCTGAGAAAAGAGGGCAGCTACATGTAAAATAATAAAATTAGAACACTTCCTAACACCATACACAAAAATAAACTCAAAATATATTAAAGAAACACCTAAATGTAAGACTAGAAACTATAAATCTCTTAGGGGAAAACATAGGCAGAACACTCTTTGACATAAACCACAGCAAGATCCTCTATGACCCACCTCCTAGAATAATGGAAATAAAAACAAAAATAAACAACTGTGACCCAATTAAACTTAAAAGCTTTTGCAAAGAAAGCTTATGAAGGAAACTAAAAACAAGGTAAAAAGAAAACCCTCAGAATGGGAGAAAATAACAGCAAATGAAACAACCTACAAAGAACTAACTTCCAAAATACCCCCCCCCCCCCCCCTTCCCCCCCCCCCCCCCCCCCCCCCCCCCCCCCCCCCCCCCCCCCCCCCCCCCCCCCCCCCCCCCCCCCCCCCCCCCCCCCCCCCCCCCCCCCCCCCCCCCCAACAGGTGTCATCCATGTACATAAAGATGAACACAGATATGTAATACCTCCGTTATTCTTCTCAATGAGAGAAGAATTGTCATTATCATTAAAGACAACAAAACCAAGAATTAAAGAGACAAAACAACTTGCTCAGGAAAACACCAGAACTGACACTCAAACTCAGGTTTGTCTGAAGTTTAGCTTATATGCTACACTAAGTGAAATTCACTCAGTCATGTCTGACTCTTTGTGATCCCATGTACTATACAGAATAGTAGAATACTATTCTGTGAGAATCCAGATAGTATTCTATTCTAGAATACTGGAGTGGATAGTCGGTCAAGAGATCTTCCCAACTCAGGGATTGAACCCAGGTCTCCCACATTGCAGGTGGATGCTTTACCAGCTGAGCCACAAGGGAAGTCCATACTACACCAAAGAGAGAGACTATTTTAGTTTTAAAAATCACAATCAAATTTGCCTTCTGTAATAGTTAACATATAGGTAAAAACTACAAAAAAGAAAAATAAATTAAGATTATTTGTATATAACTATGGATACAGTAATAGATACCTCAATATTCAGTAATCTCTACTTTTGACCATATTTCCTTATTTACTCAAATGTTCTTTCAGTATCCCAATCTACGTTTTGAAAAAGACTTCAGGTAGTTTATTCTGTAGCACAAGCAGTATGTATAAGACAACCATTTTTGAGTTGAAGAGGTAAGTTGGAGTTTACAATTCATGACAGGCAAGAAATCTTGACCTTATTCACTCTCTATAGTACCCAAATCTAACAGAGACATCAATAAGCAAAATGACTTGATACAAAGAGTGGAAATACTGATAGCTGAATAACTGCCTTTTTTTTTTTTAAGAAACTTCTTGAAAGGCAAAGTATAAGAGCTAGGAGAAGTATATGAATCTGAGTCTAAAATTAGCAGTAGCCTTATACAGAATGAGCTAAAGAAAGCTGTGAGTAACCAAAAAGTTTAACACTTAACAGAAAACACTTAACACTGAATAAGTAACAGAGCCATCTTAGAGATCAACTCCTAGAAATTAATTCTCAATAGATTACAGCTAACTGATTTTTTTTAATCTGGATGGGAAACCAATGGGACTAATATTAAAAGCACAATGTTCATGGCAAAACCACTAATATTACCTTAGTACAATTTTGTAAGTACAGTTTATTTTTCTTTAAACTAATGATTTATAGTAACACCTGGATGGCAGTCTTTCATATAGCCTCTTCTGGTTTCCCACTAAAGTATTGATGACTGTATCAATAATAAAAGTAAATAAATAGAAAACTCATGTAACAACAATCTTTGAGAAAGGCAGCCATCGGAATGCCAGTGCCTGGAAGACTTCCACTAAATAGCCACATCGCCTATGAAATCAGATACTGGTACAACTGGCTAACTATAGAGAAAAAAAGTTGGTGTAGCCTCATACCACAATGTATACACACACACACACACACTTGTATGCATATATACATACACACCCAGATGAGCAAAATACTTAAGTGTGAAAAAGAAAACTATGGAGACAAAAGGAATCACTGTAGAGGGATTCAATTCAGATCAGTCGCTCAGTCGTGTCCGACTCCCTGCGACCCCATGGACTGCAGCATGCCAGGCCTCTCTGTCCATCAACAACTCCCAGAGCCGACTCAAACTCATGTCCATCATGTCGGTGATGCCACCCAACCATCTCATCCTCTGTCGTCCCCTTCTCCTACTGCCTTCAGTCTTTCCCAGCATCAGGGTCTTTTCCAGTGAGTTGGTTCTTCACATCAGGTGGCCAAAGTATTGGAGTTTCAGCATCAGTCCTTCCAATGAATATTCAGGACTGATTTCCTTCAGGATGGACTGGTTGGATCTCCTTGCAGTCCAAGGGACTCTCAAGAGTCTTCTCCAACACCACATCAAAAGCATTCAGTTCTTCAGTGCTCAGCTTTCTTAATAGTTCGACTCTCACATCCATAAATGCACTACTGGAAAAACCATAGTTTTGACTAGATGGACCTTTGTCAGCAAAGTAATGTCTCTGCTTTTTAATATGCTGTCTAGGTTGGTCATAGCTTTTCTTCCACGGAGCAAGCGTCTTTTAATTTCATGGCTGCAGTCACAATCTGCAGTGATTTGGGAGCCCAGGAAAACAAAGTTTGTTACTGTTTCTATTGTTTCCCCTTCTATTTGCCATGAAGTGATGGGACCAGATGCCATGATCTTAGTTTTCTGAATGTTGAGTTTTAAGCCAACTTTTTCACTCTCCTCTTTCACTTTCATCAAGAGGCTCTTGAGTTCTTCTTTGCTTTCTGCCATAAGGATGGCGTCATCTGCATGTCTGAGGTTATTGGTATTTCTCCTGGCACTCTTGATTCCATCTTGTGCTTCATCCAGCCCTGCATTTCACATGATGTACTCTGCACATAAGTTAAATAAGCAGGGTGACAATATATAGCCTTGACGTACTCTGTTCCTGATTTGGAACCAGTCTGTTGTTCCATGTCCAGATCTAATTGTTTGTTGCTTCTTGACCTGCATACAGATTAGGAAGGTTTTACTCAGAAAAGAATGATACAGTATATGAGCCTGAGAATATTTCATGGGATTTTTTTTTCCCATATTGCTGTTGTTTAGTCACTGAGTTAGTGTTCAACCCTTTTGTGACCCCATAGTCTGTAACCCCCAGGCTTCTCAGGCATAGGTAATCCCAGGCAAGAATACTGGAGTGGGTTGCCCTTTCCTTCTCCATGGTGGTTTTAATTAAATAAAAAAATTAAATTCCATGTGTTAAAAACATAATAAAAAGGGGAAAAAGGCCAATATGTCAGTCTAAATATTTATTTCTTACAAGGAAAACCCATCCAACTTTAAAACATAAAAACAAAAAAAAGAACAAATGTATAATGGATATATTAGCAAATGCTTCACAGAACAGTTAGAAATCATTAATAAACATAAGAAAAATTCACTCATTATTGAGAAAAGTTTACTCTCATTATTAATTGTAAGAATACAAATGTTCTTCCTTTTATCTTTCTGTATTTTCCAAACATTCCAGAATGAGAATAAGTTATTTCTTATCCCCAAAAAAAAAAATTGAAGAAGAAATAACATTTTCAAATTATTATTTAAGGACACCACACCCCACATACACACATTATTGAGGCATTTTCATTTATATGTGTGTGGTGCATATCATAGATTAATTAATAGTAATTCCATAAAATACAAAACTCAAGTGAATTTATGTTTTATGAATTTATATACATATACATCTCTGTAAATATCATCCAAAAGTAAATAAATATCAGAAAGTTCTCTCATGCCCAATCCCAATCAATAACATGCTCCATTAATATAAAATTTTAAAAATTTTAAAATTTTTTAATTGAAGGATAATTGCTTTACAGAATTTTGTTTCGTCAAACCTCAACATGAATCAGCCATAGGTATACATATATCCCCTCCCCTCTCCCTCCCCACCCCAACCCGCTAGGTTGATACAGAGCTCCTGTTTGATTTCCTGAGACATGCAGCAAATTCCCGTTGGCTATCTATTTTACATATGGTAATGTAAGTTTCCATGTTACTCTTTCCATACATCTCACCCTCTCCTCCCCTTTCTCCATGTCCGTAAGTCTATTCTCTATGTCTGTTCCCATTGCTACCTTGCAAATAAATTCTTCTGCACCATCTTTCTAGATTCCGTATATATGCATTTGTATACAATATTTATCTTTCTCTTCCTGACTTAATTCACTCTGTAAAATAGGCTGTAGGTTCATCCACCTCACTAGAACTGACTCAAATGTATTCCATTTTATGGCTGAATAACATTCCATTGTGTATATGTACCACAACTTCTTTATCCATTCAACTGGTGATGAACATCTAGGTTGCTTCCATGCTCTAGCTACTGTAAACAGAGCTGTAATGAACAATGGGATGCACGTGTCTTTTTCAATTTTGGTTTCCTCAGGGTATATACCTAGGAGTGGGATTGTTGGGTTATATGGTGGTTTTATTTCTAGTTTTTTTTTAAGGAACCTCCATACTGTCATCCATAGTGGCTGTATCCATTTACATGCCCACCAACAATGTAAGAGCATTCCCTTTTCTCCTCACCCTCTCCAGCATTTATTGTTTGTAGACTTTTTGATGATGGCATTCTTACTGGTGCAAGGTGATACCTTATTGTAGTTTTGATTTGCATTACTCTAATAATGAGTGGTGTTCAGCATCTTTTCATGTGTTTGTTAGCCATCTGTATGTCTTTTTGGAGAAATGTCTGTTTAGGTCTTTTTCCCACTTTCATTGGGTTGTTTACTTTTCTGGTATTGAGTTGTATGAGCTGCTTGTATATTTTGCAAATTAATCCATTGTCAGTTGTTTCATTTGCTATTTTCTCCCATTCTGAGGGTTGTCTTTACACCTTGCTTATAGTTTCTGTTGCTGTGCAAAAGCCTTTAAGTTTAATCAGGTCACACTTGTTTACTTTTGTTTTTATTTCTGTTATTTTAGAAGGTGGGTCATAGAGGGTCTTGGTTTGATTTATGTCATCGAGTGTTCTGCCTATGTTTTCCTTTAAGAGGTTTATAGCTTCTGGTCTTACATTTAGGTCTTTGATCCATTTTGAGTTTATCTTTGTGTACAGTGTTAGGAAGTGTTCTAATTTGATTCTTCTACATATAGCTGTTCAGTTTTCCCAGCACCATTTATTGAAGAGGCTGTCTTTACCTCATTGTATGTTCTTGCCTCCTTTGTCAAAAATAAGGTATGCATATGTGCATGGATTTATTTCTGGGCTCTCTATCTTGTTCCATTGGTCTTTCTGGTTTTGTGCCAGAATCACACTGTCCTGATGACTGTAGCTTTGTAGTATAATGTGAAGTCAGGAAGGTTGATTCCTCCAGCTCCATTCTTCTTTCTCAAGACTGCGTTGGCTACTCAAGTAGTTTGGGGTTTCCATATGAATTGTGAAATTTTTTGTTCTACTTCTGTGAAAAATGCCATTGGTAATTTGATAGGGATTGCATTGAATCTGTAGATTTCATTTGTTAGTATAGTCATTTTAACAATACTGATTCTTCCTACCCAGGAACATGGCATATCTCTCCATCTGTTTATGTTATCTTTGATTTCTTTCATCAGTGTCATAATTTTCTGTGTACAGTTCTTTGTCTCCTTAGGTAAGTTTATTCCTGGATGTTTAATTAGTTTTGTTGCAGTGGTGAATGGGATTGATCCCTTAATTTTTCTTTCTGATTTTTCATTGTTCAGTTCAGTCACTCAGTCATGTCCGACTCTTTGTGACAACATGAATCGCAGCACGCCAGGCCTCCCTGTTCATCACCATCTCTTGGAGTTCACTCAGACTCATGTCCATCGAGTCCGTGATGCTATCCAGCCATCTCATCCTCGGTCGTCCCCTTCTCCTCCTGCCCCCAATCCCTCCCAGCATCAGAGTCTTTTCCAATGAGTCAACTCTTCTCATGAGGTGGCCAAAGTACTGAAGTTTCAGCTTTAGCATCATTCCTTCCAAAGAAATCCCAGGGTTGATCTCCTTCAGAATGGACTGGTTGGATCTCCTTGCAGTCTAAGGGACTCTCAAGAGTCTTCTCCAACACCACAGTTCAAAAGCATCAATTCTCCGTGCTCAGCCTTCTTCACAGTCCAACTCTCACATCCATACATGACCACAGGAAAAACCATAGCCTTGACTAGATGGACCTTAGTTGGCAAAGTAATGTCTCTGCTTTTGAATATGCTATCTAGGTTGGTCATAACTTTTCTTCCAAGGAGTAAGCGTCTTCTAATTTCATGGCTGCAGTCACCATCTGCAGTGATTTTGGAGCCCAAAAATAAAGTCTGACACTGTTTCCACTGTTTCCCCATCTATTTCCCATGAAGTGATGGGACTGGATGTCATGATCTTCGTTTTCTGAATGTTGTGCTTTAGTATATAGAAATGCAAGAAATTTCTGTGTACTGATTTTGTATCCTGCAACTTTGCTAAATTCATTGATTAGTTCTAGTAATTTTCTGATAGTATATTTAGGGTTTTCTATGTACAGTATCATATTACCTGAAAATAGTGAGAGCTTTATTTCTTCTTTTCTGATATGGGCTCCTTTTATTTCTTTTTCTGCTCTGATTGCAGTAGGCAGGACTTCCAAAACTATGTTGAATAATAGTCCTGAAAGTGGACACCCTTGTTTTGTTCCTGATGTTGGGGGAATGCTGTCAGTCTTTCACCACTGAGAATAATGTTTTCTGTAGACTTATCGTATATGGCCTTTACTATGTTGAGGTAGGTTCTTTATATGCACATTTGTGAAGTTTTAACCATAAATAGGTGCTGAATTTTGTCAAGGGCTTTTTCTGCATCTATTGAGATTAATATATGGTTTTTATGTTTCAATTTGTTAATATGGTGTATCACATTGATTGATTTGTATATATTGAAGAATCCTTGCATCCCTGGAATAAACCCAACTTGATCATGGTGTATGAGCTTTTGATGTGTTGCTGAATTTTCTTTGCTAAAATTTTGTTGAGGATTTTTGCATCTATGTTAATCAGTGGTATAGGCCTGTAGTTTTCTTTTTTTGTGTTATCTTTGTCTGATTTTGGTATCAGGGTGATGGTGGCCTCATAGAATGAGTTTGGAAGTGTTCCTTCCTCTGCAATTTTTGAAAGAGTTTTACAAGGATAGGCATTAGCTCTTCTTTAGTTATTGATAGAATTCTACTGTGAAGCCATCTGGTCCTGGGCTTTTGTTTTTTGGGAGATTTTTGATCACAGCTTCAATTTCAGTGCTTGTAACTGGGTTGTTCATACTTTCTTTTTCTTCCTGGTTTAGTCTTGGAAGATGGAACTTTTCTAAGGATCTGTCCATTTCTTCCAGGTTATCCATTTTATTGCTATAAATTTGTTCAAAATAGTCTCTTAAATCCTTTGTATTTTGGCATTGTCTGTTGTAACCTCTCCTCTTTCATTTCTAATTTTGTTGATTTGATTCTTCTCTCTTTTTTTCTTGATGAGTCTGGCTAAAGGTTTCTCAAATTTGTTTATCTTCTCAAAGAACCAGCTTTTAGTATTATTTATCTTTACTACTGTTTCTTTCATTTCTTTTTCATTTATTTCTGCTCTGATATTTATGATTTCTTTCCTTCTGATAATACTGTGGAAGTCTTTTGTTTTTTTTCCAGTTGTTTTAGGTGTAAAGTTAGGTTGTCTATTTGATATTTTTCTTGTTCCTTGAGGTAGGATTGTATCGCTATAACTTCCCTCTTAGAACTGCTTTTGCTACATCCCACAGGTTTTGAGTTGTCGCGTTTTCATTGTCATTTGTTTCTGGAAATTTTTTTTTATTTCCCTTTTGATTTCTTCAGTAACCTGTTATTTAGAAACATACTGTTTGTTTTCTGTGTGTGTGTGTTACATAGAAACATACTGTTTAATCTCCATAATCAGTTTAGTTCAGTCACTCAGTCGTGCCCGACTCTTTGCGACCCCATGAATCGCATCACTCCAGGCCTCCCTGTTCATTACCATCTCCAGGAGTTCACTCAGACTCACGTCCATCGAGTCCGTGATGCCATCCAGCCATCTCATCCTCAGTCGTCCCCTTCTCCTCCTGCCCCGATACCTCCCTCTTCACATTTTGTGTGTGTTTTTTTTTGTTTTTTGTTACAGTTCTTTTCTTGTAATTGATATCTAGTCTCATAGTGGTGTGATCGGAAAAGATGCTTGATACAATTTCAATTTTCTTAAATTTACTGAGGTTTGATTTGTGACCCAAGATGTGGTCTATCCTAGAGAATGTTCCATGTGCACTTGAGAGGAAAGTGTATTCTTTTGTATTTAGATGAAATGTCCTGAAGATATCAATGAGATCCACCTCATCTAATGTATCATTTAAGACTTGTGTTTCTGTATTAATTTTCTATTTTGATGATCTGTCCATTGGTGTGAAGTCTCCTATTATGATTGCGTTAGTGTCAATTTCTCCTCTTATGTCTGTTAGTTAGTCTTATGTATTGAGGTGCTCCTATGTTGAGTGCAGAGATATTTACAATTGTGCTGTCTTCCTCTTGGTTTGATCCCCTGATCATTATGGAGTGTCCTTCCTTGTAATATTCTTTATTATAAGGTCTGTTCTGTCTGTATGAGGCTTGCTACTCCAGCTTTCTTTTGCTTCCCATTTGCATGGAATATATATTTCCATCTTCTCACTTTCAGTCTATATGTGTCTTTAGGTCTGAAGTGAGTTTCTTGTAGACAACATATATATGGGTCTGTATTTGTATCCATTTCAGCCAGTCTGTGTAATTTGGTTGGAGCATTTGATCCATTTACATTTAAAGTTATTATTGATATATATGTTCCTATTGCCATTTTCTTAATTGTTTGGAGTTTGATTCTGTAGACCTTTATCTTCTCTTGTAGTTTTTGACTATATAAGTCCCTTTAACATTTGTGGTAAAGCTGGTTTAGTGGTACTGAATTATCTTAACATTTGCTTGTCTGAAAAGCTTTTGATTTCTCCATCAATTTTGAATGAGATCCTTGCTGGGTACAGTAATCTTGGTTGTAGGTTTTTCCCTTTCAGTACTTTATATCCTACAATTCCCTTTTGACCTGTAGTTTCTGCTGAAAGATCAGCTGTTAAACGTGTGGGGTTTCCCTTGTATATTACTTGTTGCCTTTCCCTTTCTGCTTTTAATGTTGTTTTCTTTGTGTTTAGTATTCATTAGTTTGATAAGTATGTGTCTTGCCATGTTTCACCTAGGATTTATCCTATATGGAACTCTTTGTGCCTCTTGAACTTGACTATTTCCTTCCCATGTTGGGGAAATTTATAGCTATAATCTCTTCAAAAATTTCCTCATACCCTTTTTCTCTTCTCCTTCTGGGACCTCTATAATTCTAATGTTGGTGTGTTTTATATTATCCCAGAGGTCTCTGAGACTATCCTCAGTTCTTTTTTTTTTTAGCATTTCTTTTTTTTTTTAAATACTCTATTCTCTGTTACAATACTGTATTGGTTTTACCATACGTTGACATCAATCAGCCACAGGTGTACACAATCTCCCAATGCCAAAGCCCCCTCCCACCTCCCACCCCATATCATCTCCCTGAATCCTCCTGTGCACCAGCCCCAAGCATCTTGTATCCTGTATTGAACATAGACTGGCACTGCATTTCTTATATGATAGTATACATGTTTCAATGCCATACTCCCAAATCATCCCACCCTCTCCCTCTCCCTCAGAGGCCAAAAGTCCGTTCTATACCTCTGTGTCTCTTTTGTTGTCTCACATACAGGGTCATCATTATTATCTTTCTAAATTCCATATATATGTGTCAGTATACTGTATTGGTGTTTTTCTTTCTAGCTTACTTCACTCTGTATAATCGGTTCCAGTTTCATCCATCTCATTAGAACTGAGTCAAATGTACTCTTTTTAAGGGCTGAGTAATACTCCATTGTGTATATGTACCACAGCTTTCTTATCCATTCATCTGCTGATGGACATCTAGGTTGCTTCCATGTCCTGGCAATTATAAACAATGCTGCAATGAACATTGGGGTACATGTGTCTCTTTCGATTCTGGTTTCCTCGGTGTGTATGCCCAGCAGTGGGATTGCTGGGTCATAAGGCAGTTCTATTTGCAATTTTTTAAGGAATCTCCACACTGTTTTCCATAGTGGCTGTACTAGTTTGCATTCCCACCAGCAGTGTAAGAGGGTTCCCTTTTCTCCACATCCTCTCCAGCATTTATTGCTTGTAGACTTTTGGATCACAGCCATTCTGACTGGTGTGAAATGGTACCTCATTGTGGTCTTGATTTGCATTTCTCTGATAATGAGTGATGTTGAGCATCTTTTCATGTGTTTGTTAGCCATCCGTATGTCTTCTTTGGAGAAATGCCTATTTAGTTCTTTGGCCCATTTTTTGATTGGGTCGTTTATTTTTCTGGAGTTGAGCTGCATAAGTTGCTTGTATATCTTTGAGATTAGTTGTTTGTCAGTTGCTTCATTTGCTATTGTTTTCTCCCATTCAGAAGGCTGTCTTTTCACCTTGCTTATAGTTTTCTTTGTTGTGCAGAAGCTTTTAATTTTAATTAGATCCCATTTGTTTATTTTTGCTTTTATTTCCAGTATACTGGGAGGTGGATCATAGAGGATCCTGCTGTGATTTCTGTCAGAGAGTGTTTTGTCTGTGTTCTCCTCTAGGAGTTTTATAGTTTCTGGTCTTACGTTTAGATCTTAATCCATTTTGAGTTTATTTTTGTGTGTGGTGTTAGAAAGATCTCAGTTCTTTTCATTCTTTTTACTTTATTCTGCCCTTCAGAAGTTATTTCCACCATTTTATCTTCCAGCTCACTGATTCATCCTTCTGCTTCAAATATTCTGCTATTGATTCCTTCTAGAGTATTTTTAATTTCAGTAATTGTGTCATTTGTCTCTGTGTGTTTATTTTTTAATTCTTCTAAGTCTTTGTTAATTGATTCTTGCATTTTCTCCATTCTGTTTTCATGGTTTTTTATCATCTTTACTATTATTATTTTGAATTCTTTTTCAGGTAATTTCTTCTTCATTTATTTGGACTTCTGTGTTTCTAGTTTGTTTATTCATTTATATATTATTTATCTGCCTTTTCTTTTTTTTAAAATTACTGTGTTTGAGGTCTCCTTTTCCCAGGCTTCAAGGCTGAGTTCTTTCTTCCTCTTGGTTTCTGCCCTCTTATGTTTGGTCCATTTGTTTGTATAAGCTTTGTATAGGGTAAAATTTGTGCTGAGTTTTTGTTGATGGGCAAGGCTGAGTGAGGAGGTCCTGTCTGCTGATGACTGGGTTTGTATTTTTGTTTTGTTTCTTGTTTAGATGAGGCATCCTGCATGGTGCTAATGGTGGTTGGGTGATGCTGGGTCTTGTATTCAAGTGGTTTCCTTTGTGTGAGTTCTCACTATCTGATACTCCCTAGGGTTAGTTCTCTGATAATCTGGGGTCTTGGAGTCAGTGTTCCCACTCCAAAGGCTCATGGTTTGCTCTGTGGTCATGAATAAAGTTTCGCCAAGTGGTTTGTTATGGCTTTAAGTGAGATTAAGTCAGATATCCAAAAATGAGAAACCAAAGATAAACCCCAGACAAATGACAGTTACAAATCAGGCAAATAATAATTAAAATGATGTAATATACACATATACACCCATAAATAAAATCAAAATAGTTCAATAAAAATAAAGTACAATAGATTTATCCAGTGAACAAAGGAAACCAAAAATTATATCTACCAGTTAAGGACAAAACTAACTAATCTACAAATTAGAAAACAAAACTAAAGCAAGATTTCAAGTGGGGAATAAAGCAGTGAACACAAAACTAACAAATATGTGGAGAGGAAAGGAAAGAAAGAATAGATATGCAAAGAAAATAGAGGTAGAGGAAGATTTATAGACATTAAAGATTAACCACAAGGGGAAAAGAACAGTAGGAAAAGTAAACAAAGGAATAAATGTGGGAAAATAATAATAGGTTTAAAAATTAAAATTTTAAAAAAAGAAAGGAAGAAGAAAGAAAAAGGAAAACTCCACAGAACTGAGAAAGCCCAGAGTAGAGACAGAGGTTTATAACAACAATAAAAAATGTGACTGAGTGAAAAAAAAATAATTAAAAAGCTTAATTAAAGTTTATTGTGCTAATAAAATTGACAACTACAATGGAGGTGGGAGGGAAAAAAATGAAAAAGAAAAAGCAAAAAACATCCAAACGAATCTACAGAACAAGTCAAAACATAATAATAATAGATGTTTCTCTTGAGTGACTGGTTTCAGAGTCCTTTCCCTCGCTGGGAGTCACAGTCTACCTCACCTCCCTATGATGCCCTCCAACACTGTGCTGGTCTCTGGACCTGCTGTGGGGGTGGCTCAGATTCTAATCTGGTCCTATTCCTGTGTGTTCTTGCCTCCAGTGTCCACAGCTAACAGAAGTAGTGTGTTTTCTTTTGTGGGAGTTTTCAATGTCCTTTTATATATTCCACAGGCACAGAGTCTGCTTAGTTGATCATGTGGATTTAATCTGCAGCTTGTACAGCTTGGGGAAGGCTTTGAGTCTTCTTTAGCCACACTGACCCTGGGTTTCAATTGTGGTTTTATTTCCACCTCTGCATGTGGGTCATCCACTGGGGTTTCCTCCTGAGGCTGTCCTGGAGGACTTGGGTCTGCCCCAGTGAGGGCCAGGTGTGGAGGCTCTGCAGCTGCTTGGGTTGCAGGGGTTCTGGCAGCACCAGGTACTCGGGGGTTGGCGGCTAGGGTAGTAGGAAATATAGTGCTCTAGAACAGTATGGCAACCAGTATTGGCCAGTTACGCTCCAGTATTATTGACTGGAGAAAGCCCCTGACAGAGAAGCCTGGAAGGCCACAGAGTTGCCAAGAGTTGGACATGACCAAAGTGACCCTGTGTGCATAGATGCTTTTTTTTTTTTTTTTTTGCCTGTGGCAGGTCTGCCCCAGTGAGGGCTGAGCATGAAGGTGCCGCAGCTGCTTGGGTCGGGGAAACCCTTGTGGCGCCAAGTGTGCAGGAACACAGACTGCCTCCACTGCAGGAGTTATGGCCCAATCAAAGTCATTTTTCACCCTCTTGTAGCTGGTGATCAAAAGGCCTCTTCAGCCAGTCTTTCTATGTAGCTGTGCCCATTCAGGCACTTAGAGGGCTCCCTTGCCTGGGGTCCTTCTCTGTTGTTTGGTTTCAGGCACATAGAGGGCACCTCTGGCTTGGGTCCTATTCTGTACATCGGCAGGTCAGGCGCTTGATGGGCCAGCCTGTCTATTGTTCAGCTGCCGATGCTGGCATGTGGGAAGAGAGAGGCTATGGTTGATGGCTCCACCCTCTATGCATGACTCAGCAGTATCACCTTGCTTCCATGGCTGCCTGGCTTTCCTCCACAGGCTTTTCCCACCACAACCTCCTCCTTCACATCCCCTCAGTCCTTCTCTCTGCAGTCAACAACAGCCCTCACCCTGGGATTGCTCTGCAGTCCCTAAACTCCAGCTCCCAGCTGCTGTGCCCTCTAGAGGGACCTGCATCCCTGTGCGGGGTATGTATGGCTGCGGCAAGGCCAGTCTGATTCTCCTTCCATTTAGGCTGCCACAGATCAGCTGTTTCACTCTCACCCTTAAAGGTTTCTCCTCTGACTCAGACAATTCCCCCAACCTGGGGATTGGACCCCTGCTTCAGTTCCCCCACCCGCCGGGGGCAGGTCCAGTCCTACTAACACTCCTGTTTCTCCCCCTAGTTCCTTCGTCCTACTGAGTTTTGCGTGTTCTACATATTCTTTTCCGCTGGTCAGCTCCTCCTGTCCACTCTCAGCTGGTGTTCTGCACTCACTTCTGTGTCTGAAGGTGTGTTCCTGATGTATCCATGGAGAGAGATGTACTCCACGCCCATCTGCTCCTTTGCCTTCTTGTTCTCCTCCAATATAACATTTTTTAATGCCCATCAGTTTCACCTACCCTTGTACATCATATAAATGGAATCATGTTATTTATCTTTTGTGTCTGGCCTTTCCCCCTCAAAATAATGGTTTAGGGTTCATCCCTATTACATGTATCAGTAGTTTATTCTTTGTTGTTATTGTGTAGTGATCCTTTGTATGTATAGAGCAGAATTTATCTATCAGTTCTCCTATAGATGGAAATTTGGATTATTCACAGTTTTAAGTATTATAAATAAAGCTTTTATGAACACTCCTATACATACCATCTGGCAAACACATATCCTAATTGCTGTTAAATGTACTGTATACCTGTAAATTGCTAGCTCATAAGCTAAGCATATGTTTAGCATTCTTGGATATTACCAAGCAGTTTTCTAGACTAACTGAACTAATTTAAACTTCCACTGAAATGTGTAAGAAATCAAGTTTCTGTGCACCCTTCACAATAGTTGGTATTATCTTTTTCACTTTAAACATTGTTAGTGTTGGATTATTATATTATAATAATGTATCTATTATTATAATATAATTATTATTATATTATAATAATTATATTATTTTGATTGGCATTTCCATTATGCATTAGGAAGCTAAGTTCCATTTCAAATGCTGATTGGAAATATAGGTATCCTCTTTTGTAAAGTATCTTTCCAGTCTTTTGCATATTTCTTTGAATTGATTACTTCTTAATACATATTTTTAAAGTTTTTATATCCTATGGATACAAGTCATTGGTTAGATATACATACCATGAAAATCACCCAGTTGGACTGTAGCTTATTACTATTTCTTATTTCTCTCATTTGCTACTTATTTTGCTATTTTTTTCTATTTGTCCAGTTTTTCTTTAATGTTTTAATTCTTTTTTCCTATTTGCCACTTTCTTTTGGATTAATCAGTACTTTTTATTATCCTATTTTGTCACCACTATGAATATTTTTATTTAATCTCAGTACACTTTGAGTTTTTAATAAATATAAATGAATCCTTAATACAAACTATGTTAAGTTGGCTCTTGTTTACATTCGAGAATCTTACAAATATTTATACCTGCTTATCTGCTTTCATTTTTTTTGTTAGTGCCATATAATTTATTTTATATGCATTATATATACTACTTTGTTATGATTTATTTGATTTGTCATGATTGTTGCTCTGAATGGTCAACAATCAGATTTACTCATGCTTTTTCTTCATTCCTTCTGGTATGTCTTTGCTTTCATCTCTGATTCTTTCAGGCTGAAGATTTTCCTTTAGTGTTTTTTATAATGTAGGCTACTGTCAACAAATTTATCATATTTTTGCTCAGAATATCTTTGCTTTCCCTTTATTTTTTCAAGTTTTATAGAGATATAATTCACATACAGTGCTGCATAATTTTAAGGTGTATGACATAATGATTTGACTTACATACATCGTGAAAAGTGAACGCGTTAGTCACTCAGTTGTGTCTTAACTCTGCAACCCCATGAACTGCTCTGTCCATGGGATTCTCCAGGCAAGAATACTGGAGTGGGTAGCCATTTCTTCTCCAGGGGATCGTCCCAACCCAGCGACTGAACCCAGGTTTCCTGCATTGAAGGCAGATTATTTACCATCTGAGCCACCAGGGAAGCCCTATGAAATGGTTACCACAATAGCTTGGTGAATATCTGTCATCTCATTTAGACACTTTATAGAAAAAATGTCTTTCTCTTCGTGATGAGAATTCTTAGGATTTACTCTCTCAACAGGTTTCCTTTACAATCTACAGCAGTGTTATTAATAATTATTTTTATCATACTGTACATTACATTCCTAGTATTTATTGATCCTGTAACTGTAAGTTCGTACATTTTGACTGCCATCATCCATACCCCTCCTCCTCCCCTCCTCTCTCTCCCCTCTCCCTTTGGTAGCCACAGATATGATCTATTTGATTTGATGTTTGATATTTCTATACATTCCCCCCCCCCTCAAAATGTATTATTTTTGAAGGATATATTTACTGAGTATAGCATTCTATATTGGTAGGTTGTCTCATTTACATTTTTATCAATTTCTTTTCTTTTTCCTTTAAAAACAGCTTTCCTTTTTCCCTTAAGTTCATTATTTCATTGAGAAATTAGCTGTCATTCTTTATGTTGTTCCTCTGATGCAAATAAATCTTTTTCTCTCGGGTTTTAAGATGGCTTTTAAAAATGTTTTGGTTGACTACAATGAAAGTAGTTGTGATTTCCATTATGTGTATTTCATTTTTAGGGTTTCTAGAACTTCTTAAACGTGTGGATTAAAGACTTGCATCTGTTTTGAAAATTCACCAGATATTCTTCCCTGAAACATTCCTTTGCCACATTTTCTCTCTGCTCCTTACAGTATCCAGTTACACCTGCGTTAGGTCATTTGACTATGTCTCACATGCGACATTTTCTCTGAGCTCTTTTTCTTTCTGTGTTTCAGTTTGACTTTTTTTTCTGCTTTTCTTTATTTGATTTCACTGATCATATATTCTCCTGTGTCCAGTCTGCTGTTAACCATCATAAAATTTCTTAATTTCAGATATGGCATTTTACAATCCAAGAATGCCTATTTAATTCTTTCTATAATTTCAATTTTTCTGTTGAAGTTCTCCTCATTCATTTTTCAATCCTTTACTCAATTTGCTTGAACATATTGATTATAGATACTTTAAGGTCCTTTTCTTCAAACTGTAACATCCAAGATCTTCTGTCAGTCTACTTCTATTGACTTATTTTTCTCAGCTACTGGTCACCTTTTATGCTTCTTGACACATCACAATATTTTTTTTTAATGCCAGATATTGAATATAAGGTAACCATATGGACTGGATTTTACTTTCCCCCAGGGTTGGTTTGCCTTTTCCAGATTCAAAGTAACTGAGATAGACTAGGCTGCAGCAGAATACAGACTCAATCAACTTCTGATTAGGAACATTTTACAGGACAGTTGGCCTGGAATTTTAATTGAGAGTCTGGCTAGGATGAGGGCTTCCCTGGTGGCTCAGTGGTAAAGAATCTGCCTGCCAATGCAGGAGACAGATTCAATCCTTGGGTCAGGAAGATCCCCTGGAGGAGGGCATGGCAACCTACTCCAGTATTCTTGCCTGAAGAGTCCCTTGGACAGAGGAGCCTGGCAGGCTACAGTCCAAGGGGTCACAAGAGTCAGACACAACTTGGCAACTAAGCAATGACAACTAGCTACAATATCCCCTAACCTGGATGACTTAGATTTTTATATTTTTGAGTTTTTTCCTCTAACCTCCTGCACCATAATGTTTCTAAATAAAGCATGAGTAAAAACCTAATGGAAGTTTGAGCAGTTTTCATTCCTCAAGTGGTGCTTTTCTTCCAAATATCACAAAACAGTGTAAGAGTTCAGTCTTTGCTTTCAAAGTCATGAGCGTCTCACGCAGCTTCCAGAATCAGCAAGTGAAGCATGAGGTCAAATGACTATCATGCATTTAGGTCTCCTGGAGTTTACAAATTCACACATCAGATCATTTCAATATCCAAACATTTTTTGAGTTTCTTTCTTCCAGCAGTGTCATATACTAGGTACAATTACACCACCCCGTCTCCCAACCCCAATTCAAATCCTTTCCCAGAACCTCAGAATGTGACTTCACTAGAAATAGTGTTACTGTAGGTGTAATCAGTTAAAATGAGGTCAGCCTGAAGGAGGATGGGCTTGTAATTCAATGTGACAAAAAGAAGAGAAGGGACAGGGCCTTCCCTGGTAGTCCAGTGGTTAGGAATCTGCCTGCCAGTGCAGGGGTTAGTGGTTCAGCCCCTGGTCTGGGAACTAAGATCTTACATGCCATGGGGAAACTAAACCCATGTGCCACAACTTCTGAGCATGCGCCCTAGAGCCTGGGAGACAGACTGCTGAGCCAGCACACCACAACTACTGAAGCCTGCTCCTCCTAGAGCCCATGCTCCCACAAGAGAAGCCACTGCAATGAGAAGCCCTCACGCGGAAACGAGAGTGGCCGCCACTCGCCACAACCAAAGAGCCCACACGCAGCCAATAAATAAATCCTTAGAGGGAGGGAGGGAAAGAAGGGACACAGAGATGAGAGACACAGAGGGAAAGTGGTGTGGGAAGACACAGAAGGAACCCGAGTGGTGCAGCCAAAAGCCCAGGAATGCCAAGGATTAACAGCCGCCACCAGAAGCTGGGAGAGGCAGGGAAAAGAGAGGCAAGACAGTCCCAGAGGGGTGAGGCCCTGCTCCCACTGTGATTCTAAACTTCTAGCATCGAGAACTGGGAGAGAATAGATTCCTGTTGCTTTAAGCTACCTATTTTGTGGCACTGTGAATGGAAAACTTAGGAAACTAATGACCCTTCATTTAAACCAAGCTGGATCATCAGCCTGAGTTCAGAATCTGCAGATACCCTCCAACAGGAAAGAGGCTTCCTGGGTGCAGCTAGTGGTACAGAACCCATCTGCCAGTGCAGGAGACTTAGGAGACGTGTGTTAGATCCCTAGGTTGGGAAGAGCCCCTGGAGGAGGAAATGGCAGCCCACTCCAGTATTCTTGCCTGGAAAAATCCCACAGAGAAGCCTTGTGAGATTACAGTCTGTGGGGCACAAAGAGTAGGTCACAACTGAAGCCACTTAGTACACTCAGTAAAGCAACTGGTGACTCCTCTCCGCTTGTACAGGTTTCCTCTCTGTTAGTTCATTTTAACTTTGTTGCTTCTATATGTCTTCATTGCCTTTAATTTTGTTTGGTTTTCGCATTTTTTGACCTTTTAAATTACTGCACAGTAGCTGTACTGTACTGCATAACAGTAAAAGAATGTTCATTTGCTTTCTTCCCCCTTCTACCTAATACCACAAGTTCCCCCTGTACTCTTTATTAATTGCTACCACCCCATCCCAATTTTGATGTCTAATTAAAACCTGTAACTTAATAATGTCTATAATGCTTATACTTTAGTCAACTTTGTTTTATTTTTAAGCATTCAGAAACTTAAACTATGTGGTATTGTTAGACTACAATTTTATCTACTGATAACAGTGAGCCAGATTTCAGTAAACTTTACTTGAAATGCATAATTATGTCAGAGTTAAATTAAAAATTAAATGAATACTAATAAGTTAAAAGCATTAAGAATATAGTTTAATTCTCCTAATTGTTCACTTAAGTAACCCAGAGAATTAAGGTTAAGAGAATTAAGCTACAGAGAATTAAAATAAAACCGTTTTCTAGTAACAGTATGCTGTTCTATTTTGGGGCCAATTTAAGGACTATTTCCTTTACAGTTATCCTCTGTCACCCACTCACATTCGTTTACTGTCTCCTTGCTATGATTTCTCCCTGTCACCTCCGGTAACTTCCAGTGGTGTTCTTTATGACATTAACATACAAACATTCTCACCTCCATATCCTGAGAGCATCTCAAACTTATGTGTCCCAAACTAATCTTATTATAACTTTTCGAACCACAGCCCCAAAGTTTGAGTTCCTTCTCATCGCCTCTCCAATTTAAGTAGATGATACACTCATCCACTCTGTCTCCCAAGATGTGGGACTAAAGGCTCCTCCTGTATTCCCTTCTGTCACCTTCACCACCAACTGGTGACCAAATACCACGAATTCTTCTGTCTGAACACCTTCCACATCTGCTCCCTCCTTTACATTGCTGCCTGAATTTAAATCTTTATACTATTGCTGTGGTTTAGATTTTCATCATCTCTCACCTCAGGAATTAAAATAATCTCCCTACTGAATCTTCTCTCTTTAAAAAAAAAAAAAAAACACTAAATTTATTTCTTTTTAATTGGAGAATAATTGCTTTTCAATATTGTGTTGGTTTCTGCCATACATCAACATGAATCAGCCACAGGTATAAATATGTCCCCTCCATCCTGAACCTCCCTCCCACCTCCCACCCCATCCCACTCCTCTAGATTAATACTGGCTTTTTCCTCCTGCCTTTTATGCTGAAAACTAGTCCTTAAACTGTCCATGTAAAGAACAGGTTTTATCATATTACTTCCATTTTTAAAGATCTTTGGTTCTGCAGTGGCTACAAAAAGGAATCCCAACTCCTCTGCTCCAGTCAACTCTTCAAATTCATCATTTACATTTTTCATGCCTCCTCTTTAATTCCTTAAATGCATGAAATCTATGCAAAATGCTCTTGCATTTTAAAGCGGCACGCCCACTTAAGTCCCTGTGCTTCTGAACATGCTAGGCCTTGCTCAGTGAAAAGCCTACCTCGAGTTATTGATCAGTTCCACTGAGCTCACATTCTCCTGGTTTCTAATAACTCTAGTTGTCCATTCTCAAAGAAACTATCTCCCTCACATTTCACTTCCTGTGTTTGTCTTCTTTTTATCACGTACAATCCAGATACTGAACACAGATTCTCCCCTTCCTTAGCTTTATGCCACCAAATAACCACTCACATGGGCTTCCCAGATGGTTCAATGCAGGAGATATGAGTTCAATCCCTGGCAACCCCCTCTAGTATTCTTGCCTGGAGAATCCCATGGACAGAGGGGCCTGGAGGGCTACAGTCCCTAGGGTCCCAAAGAGTCAGACACGACTGAAGCGACTTAGCACCACACAACCACTCACACAGGCATCTCTGTGTGCGCCAAACTACTATCAACAAAATGAGGATGAGACAAATAGGTTGGAAAAAAAAAAAAAAAGTGCTTTGGCCCTTAGGGCATTTCTGGGGTTCTAATAATGCTCTATTTCTTGAGCCAGGATGTGTGTGTTTTGAAAAAACTAATGTATGGTTATGATTTTTACACTTTGCTGTGTTAATGTTCTCATAAGAATTCACCTTAACCCTCTATCCAGATAAAAGTCCTATGACCACTATATCCAGTCTAACATTTCTTCCAGTCCACGTTTTTCTTTCACATCACTCTCCCCTGCACACTCCTGTGCCTGCAACCAGATTTCTGCCACCATGATGACTGATTCTTCTCCCTTGCTTTCTCTGTAATCCTTACTTCCTTTCTTCTCAGTATTTCTACACACCAAAATAAATAAGTTACTCTGTCACACAGAAGGCCATTTACTCTAGAGGAAAAAAATGATGCCCTCCCCACAGGGGATAACACAACTGCAGCAATGTAATTTTTCCCACTGAATTATACCAATATACAAATGGAAATCTCATATCGTTACACCAGCATATAAACATGTTCCTTTTTCTCCATTAAACTATAGATTTCTGGAGAAAACAATGTCTTACTTATCTCTGCTTTCCAAATTCCTAGCACATATATTCCTAGTATACTTGCCACATACAAGGCAAAGCATATGAAAAATACTGCCAAATAAACATGGCTCTATTTCCCTCAGACCTAGGTGGGGTTACAATGGCTAAAGGACCTAAAACAGTGCTTCCCAGTCTGTGGGCTGCAGGTCCCAGGAGTCACCGGTGACTTGTTGACTGGGTCTAGAATTCTTTTTTTTTTTTTTTTTATTTTTTTAATTTATTTTTTTAATTACAATACTGTATTTGTTTTGCCATAAATTGACACGAATCAGCCATAGGTGAACACAATCTCCCAATGCCGAAGCCCCCTCCCACCTCCCACCCCACATCCTCTACTTGAATCATCCTGTGCATCAGCCCCATGCATCCTGCATCCTACATTGAACATAGATTGGCTCTTCATTTCTTACAAGATACTATACATGTTTCATTGCCATTCTCCCACACCATCCCACCCTTTCCCTCTCCCTCAGAGTCCAAAAGTCCACAGAATATGGTTGAGCACTGTCAGTACACTGAAATATACCTTGCATCTCCTTGTATAAATATGTATATATTTATATATTATACATGTGCCTTATTTTTAATGCACAAGCTGCTGCAGTTAACAAATTATAAATTAATTGTTAAGTGACTGAAGTCAGTAATTTCTGGTTACTATGTGTTTTCTGTAAGAAAAAATACTGAAAGTACAAATAACATTTATGAAGTGCATGGAATTTCTTGGCATTAGAACAATTTTCTTTATTTAAAAGGCTGGTTCCACTAGTGTGGCAGAGTTTCTTTCCCCTTTCTGTTACAGTACATTTCCAGCTGGAGCTGTCCACATTTTATGTGATAAAAATATCTCATGAGGATTTGAGGTGGTTAGTTATAGGACACTTCCTTATGCCTCAGAATTTTTTTTCCTACCACCTTGTTTGCTTTAAAAAAGCTTATTAATGGTGTAGCCATTGCTCAAAACCCTTCAGCAGCTCAGTCTGAAAGCATGACTGGAAAAACCGAAACAGTGTGTTGAGAGGAAAGAAGTGTCTGGTAAGAGTAGCTGAACTGAAGGAACACTAGCACGAGGGCCAAACAAAATAAACTAAGTGTCACAGCTACCCCTGAACTAGGGATTTCTCATCATAAAATACACCAACACACTGAAAAAGGTCACATTTCATAGAAACAAAAAGAAAATTATCTTTAATTCAGCATTTCCTTTTGTGTTTTACTATGTATGAACTGACTTCAGGAAAGACTACACCAGAACAGTATTAATAACCACACATTGATGAAGAAATTTCATCACGATATACTAGCGTTGCTATTGTTGTTGCTGCTGTTGTTCTATTGCTAATTTGTGTCCAACTCTTTGTGATCCCATGGACTGCATACGCCAGGCTTCCCTGACCTTCACCGTCTCCTGGAGTTTGTGCAAACTCATGCCCATTGATTCCGTGATGCTCTCTAACCATCTCATCATCTGTCACCACCTCTTCCTCCTGTACTCAGTCTTTCCCAGAATCAAGGTCAGTGCTGAACAGAAGTCCATGTTTGTCTTTCTGTTAGCCAAAGGTTTAAGTGAATTAAAATTTGACATGACAGTTTTGGCTGAATACACTTCTTGGATTTTTACACTTTTACACTACTTCTCATTGCCAGGGTAAATAAAAATTTCTGTCTTGGAGTCTACTTTAAGGAAATGGAACATAGAGCCAGATCAAGACCTCAGATACTAACACATCAAAGTTTTGAGAAACATTAGTTGTCACTTTTTAAATTTCAATTCCAGAGTTTAAGAAATGAGAGTAATTATCCATCCAAGTTTTAGTGCATGTAAATTTCCATGATGAGTACCCACCATCAAAAGTACTCCAAGAGAGCCTTTGAAGAAAGCCCTTACATTAGAAAACTGCAAAATCTTATAAACTCTTAATACTCTGGGACTGAAATCCAAGATGTATTAAAGATGTTTAAAATAAACCAACCAGTTTGCTCAATCAGTCACTTGAGGCACTGGATTTAGATTCCAAAGATCTATAAAGTAAACTCAACCAGTAGCTGATACTATATCTCTCCGAGTCTCAGTTTTTCACATGCAAGATGGGGATGATTATTAAAAACCACACCTAACTCACAGGACTCGAGAGAGGATTGAAGAGGATGGTGTGGGGGAAGAAAATGCCTGCTTCCAGCAAAAATGAAATAATTGACACTGGATCTATTTTCCTACTTGAAATAACAACAACAAATAATACAAAGCACTAAAAATAATAGTTTTCAAGATATTGGACATCAAGAGGTGGAGGACAGTTTATTCTTAAGAGATGGGAAATAAATGAGGTGAGCCCTCTGAGTTGAGAGAGACCATGAAAAACCATGAAAGCTAGAGTTCACAGAGCACAGAACAAAGAGGCAAGAGGGCCACATAAAGAGAACTTGGAATCTGTGTAGGCTCCCTTTTGAGTATTCAGCTGAGGATTGATCATTATATGCATGTGAGGATAACACTTGAGACCTGAGAAAGAACCACCCCGGAAGAACAGAGATCAGGGCTCTTGGCACCCATATGGGACAAGAACAGTGTCTGTCTCCAGCAGTCAGAATGGAAAAACTTATAACTCACTGGGCAGAAACAATACCTAAGAGAAACTATATAGCATTAATGGCTTCCCAGGCAGCGCCAGAGGTAAAGAATCCACCTGCCAATGCAGGAGGCGCAAGGGATGACTTTTCAGTCCCTGGGCTGGGGGATGCCCTGGAGAAAGAAACGGCAACCACTCCAGTACTCTTGCCTGGAAACCCCATGGACAGAGGAGCCTGGTGGGCTGCAGTCCATGGGCTTGCGTAAGAGTCAGACACAACTGAGTGATTAGGTTCACATAGCACATATAGCATGAACTGGATATAGTAGAGAAGAAAAATATCTCAACTCAGTGGCCACAGATCCAGCTTAAGAAAAAAAAAGAAATCTGGAAAATTAAATACAAAGTAAATGGAAGAAATGAAGTAATAGATCAGAGTGAAAAGTCTATGAAATATAAAACAGAAACACAATACAGCAAATCAATGAACCGAAAGCTTGGTTCTTTGAAAAGATCAATAAAACTGAAGACACAGACTGATCACAAGAGACAGAAAACACAAATTACCACTGTCAGGAATGAGAGCGGTAACATCACTACAGTGTCTACAGATGTGAGAAGGAAAATAAGGAAATATTTTTAAAAACATCTAATAAATGTTAATTTAAATAAAATGGAGAAGTTCCTTGAAATTCAAAAACTACAGGACTTCAAAGAAGAACACACACCCTAAATACTCCTATAGCTCTTAAAGAAATTAAATTTAAATTTAATTTAGTTAAAACTTTATCATAGTAGTAGTATGATAAAGTAGTAGTAGTTAAAAACTTTATCTCTCTCTCTCTCTCTCACACACACACACACACACACACATCCCTCTAAGTTTTATGGTTTAACTGGTGAAATGCCACCAAATATTTAAGGAAGAACTGATATAAATTCTATATAAACTCTACCAGAAAGTTAAAGAGGCAAGAATAATCCCCAGTTCGATCAATGAAGCTGGCATTGCCCTGTACAAAAATCAGACCAAGATGATCACAAGAAAACTACAAACCAATGTACTTCATGAGCATTGGTGTAAATATTCCAAACAAAATTTTAGTAAATCATATCCAACAAAGGTAAAAAGTATATTATGTCACGAACAGGTATGATTTAGCCCCACATGTAAGACTGATTAAATAATCAAAGATTCATCAAAGTAATTTTATGAGTGAAAGTCATTCAGTTGTGTCTGACTCTTTGCAACCCCATGGGTGCTATAGACCATGGAATTCTCCAGGCTAGAATACTGGAAAGGGTAGCCTTTCCCTTCTCCAGGGGATCTTCCCAACCTAGGGATCGAAGCCAGGTCTCCTACATTGCAGGCATATTCTTTACCAGCTGAGCCACAAAACCTACAAAACTGTTAAATGTGTTGAAACCTAATATTTATTTTTGACAAAATTCTCAGCAAATTAGAATTAGATATAAATCTCCTCAAGCTAATAATATATCCGCCTCCAGTACTTTGGCCACCTCATTCGAAGAGTTGACTCATTGGGAAAGACTCTGATGCTGGGAGGGACTGGGGGCAGGAGGAGAAGGGGATGACAGAGGATGAGATGGCTGGATGGCATCACTGACTCGATGGACATGAGTCTGAGTGAACTCCGGGATTTGCTGATGGACAGGGAGGCCAGATGCTGCGATTCATGGGGTCGCAAAGAGTCAGACATGACTGAGCAACTGAACTGAACTGATGATTAGGCAAAAACATAAGCTCTTACTACAAGAGGGTCTAGTCAGTGAAATATACATCAAGAAAGGAAATTAAATGCACCCCCATTTGAAACAATAAAACTGTTTTTATTAACAAATTATAGGAATTCTTGCCTAAAAAATCCAGTGGTATCTACAAAAAGTTCTAGGGAGTGTATTAAGTCTGCAAGATTAACATACAAAAATCTACTCTATTTCTCTACAGTAATAGTGAACAGAAAGTAAAATTAAAAATTAGTACTGCTTAAAATAATATTAAAACTTTGAAATACTATAGGGTATATCTAACAATAGATATGCAACTCTTTATGACAAAAGCTACAAATCATTGCTCAGAAAATTAAAGATGACTTAAACAACTTTTTGTTGTTTAAGATACACTGTGTGCACATATCATGAGACTTCACAACATTAAAATGTCAATTCTCCCAAAATTGGTCTATGGATTTGAATAATTCAAAAAGTGCCTAGCAATCTTTTTGAAACATAAATTGAAAAACTGATTAAATATATTTTATGGCAATGCAAAGGATCTAGAATAGTCAAAAGAACTCAATACTCAAATATTGGGCTTCCCAGCTGGTGCAAGTGGTAAAGAATCTGCCTGGCAATGCAAGATGCAAGGAATGATGGTTCAAGCCCCGGCTCTGGAAGATCCCCTGGAGAAGAAAATGCCAACACACTCCAGTATTTCTTTTTCTATTTCTGGAAAATTCCATGGACAGAGGGGCCTGGTGAACTGCAGTCCATGGGGTTGAAAAGAGTTGGACATGACTGAGCACGCACCCACCATATGCAAAGATAGGCTTTTTAACAAATGGCACTGAAAAATCTGGATAACCATTAGTTCATTGGAAACTCATCAACAGAAAGCAATACACGATTGATATACCTATGTAGCAAATCTCAAAATAATTATGCTGAATGAAAGAAACCAGGAAAAGGAAGATAAACACTGCATGATTCAATTTCTATGAAACTTTAGAAAAATACAAAGTAATCTCCAGGGACAGAACACAGATTAGTAGTTACATTAGATCCCATCAGGGGATGGGAAGCATTAAGAAAGTCCATGAGGAAACTCTTGGAGGTGATGGATATATTCACTATCTTGTTTGCTGAAATGATTTCACAAAAGAAAACACAAATGAAAATTTATATTTATCAAATTTCTCAATTTCAATATGTACAGTGCACTGTATGTCAATTTTATCTTTTTTTTTTCAATTTTATCTTAATAAAGCTCTTTAGAGGTGTTTAAGTACATATTGATATTGTTGTTTAGTCACTAAGTTGTATCTGACTCTTTTGCAATCCCATGGACTGTAGCCCACCAGGCTCCTCTGTCCACAGAATTCTCCAGGCAAGAATACTGGAGTGGCTTGCCATTTCCTTCTCCAGGAGATCTTCCCAACCCAAGGATCGAACCTGTGGTCTCCTGCATTGGCAGGCAGATTCTTTATCAATGATCACCTGGGAAGCCCCTATTCAGAGAGGAGGATACTGGAATTATGATTTCTAGGTGATGGAAGAATAGAGGATGCGCCATTATGCATGCACCAGCATAAATTAAATGTTTATTTTCCTTCCCCATCATGCAACACTATTCTCTTCAATAAAGAATACCACTGAGCCACCTGGGAAGTGTTACATAAAAAAATTATATAACAATCTATCTTATACAAGTTATATTAATATTTCATATTAGGATAGGTATAAAATATATTTATATAAAAATGTATTACTTTTTCCCAGACTTTGTCTCAGGCTTCAGAAAAGTTTTGCAAATAACCAAGCTGTCTATCTCTTGTATCTCTTGCAATTTTGATGCCCAGAGCCAAATAGAAATTGATTTTATAGAAGAATTTTTTTCCCTCTTGCTTTTCATTGCTAAGCTCATCCCTTTGGGGCTTCCCAGTGGAGCCTTCTCTCATGGAGCTGACTCAGGAGGCTGTGCTGAGTGATGGAGAGAAGTCTACTGAGTGAGGAGCTGTGTTAAATTCAGCTCCACCATCACCTGCTCCATAACCTTGGACCAGTCACTTAGCCTTGCCTTCTTTAATGATACAATGTAAATAATGCTTATATTTCAGAGTCATTATGAAGATAAAACAAGATCTAATAAAAGGATCTCTAGAAATGTTCTATTGTACTTATGCTTATAAATTATCACAATAGATTGTGCTTTAAAAAGTTCTTATGCTTACATTATTGTGCAGAAGAAATATGCCAGGTGTTACGGTTAAATATATTTTCTAATAATCTCATGGCTACAGGTGATGATTGTGTGTGTACTCAGTCAGAGAAGGCAATGGCAACCCACTCCAGGACTCTTGCCTGGAGAATCTCATGGATGGAGGAGCCTAGTAGGCTGCAGTCCAGGGGGTCACTAAGAGTCCAGACACAACTGAGCGGCTTCACTTTCTCCTTTCCCTCAGTCGCTTCAGCATGTCTGACTCTTTGAGACCCTATGGATTGTAGCCCACCAGGCTCCTCTGTCCATGGGGATTCTCCAGGCAAGAACTGCAGTGAGTTGCTGTGCCCGCCTCCATGGGATCTTACCAACCCAGGGATTCAACCTGTGTCTCTTCTATCTCCTGCATTGGAAGATGGCCTCTTTCCCATTATTGCCACATGGGAAGCCTGCATATTATTAGAATACAATATAAAAAAACAGATGGGTTCCTCTGCTTGTTGGTGGCCCTAGTCTTCATATTAGCGTAGGTGTTTTAGTCTAGTATACCTGCCTTATAACAGGTGCCATTCCCTGGAGATACTACAGAGAGCAAATCTCTATTGTAATCTTATGGCTCAGTGTCAGATGCTATATATGAGTTTATCCACATCACCATAGCAACTGTGTGGGATAACTGTTGCCATAGCCCACATAATTGGTTTGGAGTTTTGACATTTCAGTAATTGCCAGTGTCCCAACCTTTAAAAATTGTCAAGAACTGGCACCCAGGCCATATGGCTACTAAATAAAGAAGTTACTGTCCCCTACAGCTGTGATGGGCATTGAGGTTACAAGCAAGCTTCTATCAAAGATGCAGTCACTGAGAAAATGATGGGAAAGAACTTGACCATTAAAAGATGACGTGAATTAGGAAATTGTGGTTGCATCCTGACTACATGCCGGGGTAGAATCCAGGGGAAACACATGCTCTGGTACTTGACTTCAGGGTATCATATAAATGAATAAAAAGATGTACTGTTAAAACTAGCAACTTGTTTACCTCTTCAGCAAATACTTACTGAATGCCTCGTATGTGCCCCTCATTTACTTTTAGGTTCTGGAGCTATAGCAGGAAACAAAACAGACAAAAATATTAATATCTTCCTGAATGGGGCTTAACATCCCTGTTAGAGGAAGGCAGGAAAAAATAGTTAAGTAAGTTATACTATGATAGATGATGATGACTGCTAAGAGGAAGATAAACTAGGAAAACAGGATTCAGAACGTGAGAGAGAACACAACTAATAGGGTGGTCAGGGGCCATCTTACTGAGGACGTGACTTGGTAAATCCCAGGAGGAGATGAGGGAGGAACATGGGGGAAACAGGTGGACACAGAGGAAGATGATCCCAGGAGGGGGAAACCCCAGGTGCAACATCTGGAGAAGGGCACGAGCTGCCATATTTGAGGAAGCAGTTGGAAGGCCAGTGCGGCTGGAGCAAAGTTCAGGGAACCTAGCAGATGATGGCAAAGAGGTCACAGAGGGGAGGTCTTGTAGGGTCGACTGGCACTGAATGGACCTTGCCTTTTATTCAAATGAAATGTGAAACCTTTAGAGGTTGGGCAAAGGGAGTACTTGCACTGACTTTTTTTTTTTTTTTAAAGATCATTTTATGTTAAGAATTGATGGTAGACGTACAGCACATGGAACTCTGCTCAGTGTCATGTGGCAGCCAGGATGGGAGGGGAGTTTCATTTCAGTTCAGTTCAGTTGCTCAGTCATGTCCGACTCTTTGTGACCCCATGAATCGCAGCCCGCCAGGCCTCCCTGTCCATCACCAACTCCCGGAGTTCACTCAGACTCATGTCCATCGAGTCCGTGATGCCATCCAGCCATCTCATCCTCTGTCGTCCCCCTTCTCCTCCTGCCCCCAATCCCTCCCAGCATCAGAGTCTTTTCCAATGAGTCAACTCTTCACGTGAGGTGGCCAGAGTACTGGAGTTTCAGTAGGGGAGTTTAGGAGAGAACGCATAGTATAGCTAAGCTCCTCTGTTGTTCATCTGAAACTGTTGCAACATTATTAACTGGCAATACCCCAATATACAAAACAAAGTTTAAACAAAAAATGAATAGATAGTAGGCATGGGCATAAAGCACAGAGATAATTAGAGGACTACTGAGATAACAGGATGAGATATGATGCCTTGGAGCCACACAGTAGCAGTAGAGGCAATGGGTATTTTTAATTAGTGAAAGTCAAATACAGGGAACCTCCATTGGCTGAGTTCTTCTCTAGGCCAGGCACTGTGAAAGGAGGTTCAAGTACAGTTATATCATTTGTTCTTCATGTAGTTCTAGTGGACAGTGTGTGCTAAGTTGCTTCAGTCATGTCTGACTCTGCAACTCTGTGGACTACAGCCCATCAGACTCTGTCCATGGGATTCTCCAGGCAAGAAGAGCAGAGCAGTTTGCCAGGCCCTCCTGGCAACCCTCCTTCCCTGGAAAACCAGGGGAAAAGCCCTGGAGGAGGGCCTGGCAAACCACTCCAGTATACTTGCCTGGAGAAGAGTAGCAGTAATATAATTATTTTGTTCAACAGGAAACTAAAGCTTGGGCAGGTTCACTAGTTTTTCTAAGATAAGTTGCACCACCCATATTGAATTCAGTCTGACTCCAGAGTCCACATTCTGCCTCAAGGTCTCTCAGGTATAAAGCACTAGAGGGATGTGTGACTCCATCAGTGAGACGCATGGAAGTCTATGGGTAGGATAAATCAGCATGGACCAGGGCACTAAGCACAGGAGGCAGCAACAGCGGCCCGCACACTAAGTGCAGCAGAGAGCCACCCCACGTCCGAGGTCAGGGGCAGCAGCCTAGAGCGCCAGGCTGTGACGGTGCAGGACAGGCTGAGAGGAGCTACCACACGTCCGAGGTCAGGGGTGGTGGCTGGGAAGAGCAACCCCACATCCGAGCGGTAGCTGTACGGGTGCAGGAGGGCCTAGAGGAGCCATCCCACGTTGAAAGTCAGGAAGGGTGGTGGGAGGAGATATCCCTCGTCCAAGGTAAGGAGCAGTGGCTGCGCTTTGCTGGAGCAGCCGTGAAGAGATACCCCACGCCCAAGGTAAGAGAAACCCAAGTAAGATGGTAGGTGTTGCAAGAGGGCATCAGAAGGCAGACACACTGAAACCATACTCACAGAAAACTAGTCAATCTAATCACACTAGTACCACAGCCGTGTCTAACTCAATGAAACTAAGCCATGCCTGCAGGGCAACCCAAGACAGGCAGGTCATGGTGGAGAGGTCTAATAGAATGTGGTCCACTGGAGAAGGGAATGGCAAACCACTTCAGTATTCTTGCCTTGAGAACCCCATGAACAGTACGAAAAGGCAAAAATGATAGGATACTGAAAGAGGTACTTCCCAGGTCAGTAGTTGCCCAAATTGCTACTGGAGGTCAGTAGAGAAATAACTCCAGAAAGAATGAAGAGATGCAGCCAAAGCAAAAACGATACCCAGCTGTGTGGATAGAAGCAAGGTCTGATGCTGTAAAGAAAAATATTGCATAGGAACCTGGAATGTCAGGTCCATGAATCAAGGCAAATTGGAAGTGGTCAAACAGGAGATGGCAAGAGTGAACATCGACATTCTAGGAATCAGTGAACTAAAATAGACTGGAATGGGTGAATTTAACTCAGATGACCATTATATCTACTACTGCGGGCAGGAATCCCTCAGAAGAAATGGAGTAGCCATCATGGTCAACAGAAGAGTCTGAAATGCAGTACTTAGATGCAATCTCAAAAATGACAGAATGATCTCTGTTTGTCTCCAAGGCAAACCATTCAATATCACAGTAATCCAAGTCTATGCCCCAACTAGTAATGCTGAAGAAGCTGAAGTTGAATGGTTCTATAAAGACCTACAAGACCTTTTAGAACTAAAACCCAAAAAGATGTCCTTTTCATTATAGGGGACTGGAATGCAAAAGTAGGAAGTCAAGAAACACCTGAAGTAACAGGCAAATTTGGCCATGGAATACGGAATGAAGCAGGGCAAAGACTATTAGAGTTTTGCCAAGAAAATTCACTGGTCATAGCAAACACCCTCTTCCAAAAACACAAGAGAAGACTCAACACATGGACATCACCAGATGGTCAACACCGAAATCAGACTGGTTATATTCTTTGCAGCCAAAGATGGAGAAGCTCTCTACAGTCAACAAAAACAAGACCAGGAGCTGACTGTGGCATGATCATGAACTCATTACCAAATTCAGACTGAAATTGAAGAAAGCAGGGAAAACCGCTAGACCATTCAGGTATAACCTAAATCAAATCCCTTATGATTATACAGTGGAAGTGAGAAATAGATTTAAGGGCCTAGACCTGATAGATAGAGTGCTTGATGAACTATGGAATCAGGTTCGTGACATTGTACAGGAGACAGGAATCAAGACCATGCCCATGGAAAAGAAATTCAAAAAAGCCAAATGGCATTCTGGGGAAGCCTTACAACTATCTGTGAAAAGAAGACAGGCTAAATGCCAGGGAGAAAAGGAAAGATATAAGCATCTGAATGCAGAGTTCCAAAATATATCAAGAAGAGATAAGAAAGCCATCTTCACCAATCAATGCAAAGAAATAGAGGAAAAGAACAGAATGGGAAAGACTAGAGATCTCTTCAAGAAAATTAGAGATACCAAGGGAACATTTCATGCAAAGATGGGCTCGATAAAGGACAGAAATGGTCTGGACCTAACAGAGGCAGAAGATATTAAGAAGAGATGGCAAGAATACACAGAAGAATTGTACAAAAAGGATCCTCATGACCCGGATATTCACGATGGTGTGACCACTCATCTAGAGCCAGGCATCCTGGAATGTGAAGTCAAGTGGGCTTTAGAGAGAATCACTACGAACAAAGCTAGAGGAGGTGATAGAATTCTGGTAGAGCTATTTCAAATCCTGAAACATGATGCTGTGAAAGTGCTGCACTCAACATGCCAGCAAATTTGGAAAACTCAGCTGTGGCCACAGGACTTGAAAAGGGCAGTTTTCATTCCAATCCCAAAAAAAGGCAACGCTAAAGAACACTCAAACTACCAAACAATTGCACTCATCTCACATGCTAGTAAAGTAATGCTCAAAATTCTCCAAGCCAGGCTTCAGCAATACATGAACCGTGAACTTCCAGATGTTCAAGCTGGTTTTAGAAAAGGCAGAGGAACCAGGGATCAAATTGCCAACATCCACTGGATCATGGAAAAAGCAAGAGAGTTCCAGAAAAACATCTTCTGCTTTAGTGACTATGCCAAAGCCTTTGACTGTGTGGATCACAAGAAACTGTGGAAAATTCTGAAAGAGATGGGAATACCAGACCACCTGACCTGCCTCTTGAGAAACCTATATGCAGGTCAGGAAGCAACAGTTAGAACTGGACATACAACAACAGACTGGTTCCAAATAGGGAAAGGAGTACGTCAAGGCTGTCTATTGTCACCCTGCTTATTTAACTTCTATGCAGAGTACATCATGAGAAATGCTGGACTGGAAGAAACACAAGCTGGAATCAAGATTGCCGGGAGAAGTATCAATAACCTCAGATATGCAGATGACACCACTCTTGGAACTAAAAAGCCTCTTGATGAAAGTGAAAGAGGAGAGTGAAAAAGTTGGCTTAAAGCTCAGCATTCAGAAAACGAAGATCATAGCATCACTCCATGGGAAATAGATGGGGAAACAGTGGAAACAGTATCAGACTTTATTTTGGGGGCTCCAAAATCACTGCAGTTGGTGATTGCAGCCATGAAACTAAAAGATGCTTACTCCTTGGAAGAAAAGTT
Organism: Nanger dama; assembly: GCA_917880005.1. Lineage (NCBI taxonomy): Eukaryota > Metazoa > Chordata > Mammalia > Artiodactyla > Bovidae > Nanger > Nanger dama. The sequence goes on from CAKJTW010000126.1 coordinate 83,279, forward strand.
ATGACCAACCTAGATAGCATATTCAAAAGCAGAGACATTACTTTGCCGACTAAGGTCCATCTAGTCAAGGCTATGGTTTTTCCTTTGGTCATGTACAGATGTGAGATTTGGACTGTGAAGAAGGTTGAGTGTCGTAGAATTGATACTTTTGAACTGTGGTGTTGGAAAAGACTCTTGAAAGTCCCTTGGACTGCAAGGAGATCCAACCAGTTCATTGTGAAGGAGATCAGCCCTGGGATTTCTTTGGAAGGAATGATGCTAAAGCTGAAACTCCAGTACTTTGGCCACCTGATGCGAACAGTTGACTCATTGGAAACGAGTTTAATGCTGGAAGGGATTGGGGGCAGGAGGAGAAGGGGATGACCGAGGACGAGATGGCTGGATGGCATCACGGACTCGATGGACGCAAGTCTGAGTGAACTCCGGGAGATGGTGATGGACAGGGAGGCCTGGCGTGGTGCAATTCATGGGGTCGCAAAGAGTCGGACACGACTGAGTGACTGAATTGAACTGAACTGAAGGAAACTTGGAAGGGACAGCTTGGATGTCATATGGGTGAGTGGAGAAGAGGGGTCAGGCCAAAGTAGCCCAAGCAAAGAGAAACAGTGCTGGAGTAGAAGAGTCCATTACGAAGGGGGCTTCTTCTTGCTTAGGGACAATCATGACAGGATTCCAGCCCACACATCCTGTGATAGAATGCTTCACCATCTACAGAAGACTGTTATGTGAGCAAGAAATAAACTTTTATGAAGCTGAGGGTTGTCACAGAAGGTAAATTTACTACTCTGACTTGATATATAATACCTTCCCACAACTGCTGAGGGGCAGCAGCTCCCAGGCATTCATCGAGATGCACAAACGCTCCGCCACTCCGAAGTGACTACAGAAATTAGAGGATGCATCCATTTCCATGGTCACTCCCATGGAAATGTTTGGAAGCTGTTGCTTCCAAAATATTTACTGATTAATTCAAAATATTTCCAAAATATTTACTGATTAATTCAAAGCTTCATGACTATCAGAGCAGATATTAAATATGACTGAAGTGGCACATAATTTCTTTTCCAAGAAATAAAGTATTAATCCAACTTCAGGGCATTTATTAAACTTCTGCTATAGCTTCTTTGGCTTCCTGGTGGCTCAGACGGTAAAGTGTCTGCCTGCAATGTGGGAGACCTGGGTTTGATTCCTGGGTTGGGAAGATCCCATGGAGAAGGAAATGGCAATCCACTCCAGCACTCTTGCCTGGAAAATCCATGGATGGAGGAGCCTGATAGGCCTGATAGGAAAAGAGTCGGACACGACTGAGCAACTTCACTTTCACTTTCATAGCTTCTTTACCCAATTACCATTTTTTTGAACATCTTTTAACATGCTCATGAGTTTGTTCAAGAGCCATTACGAGAGGATGCAAAGATTAGCTAGCAATTGATCTCTTTCTTCTTTCCAGGGATCTTATAATTTATCTGGAGGTACCTTTAAAATAAGGTTATACAGGACTTCCTGGTGGTCCTGATGGAGCGTCTACCTGCCATGCAGGGGACATGGGTTCAATCCCTGATGCAAGAAGACTGCACACGCCGCAGGGCAGCTAAGTGCATGCAGCGCAACCACTGAAGCTGGCACTCTAGAGCCGGTGCTCCGCAACAAGAGAAGTCACCACAGTGAGAAGCCCACACACCACAATGGGAGGGCGACCCCCTTCACAGCAACCAGAGAAAGCCCAGCATGGCCAACAATTAAGTCATTAAAAAATGATAAAGCTACACATGCTAAGTAGAAACTGAGTGAACTGGTCCTTAAGAGCTCTAGGCATTAGCAAAGGTAGAAAACACTTGCATCTGGGGACGTTAGGGCTTCACGATATGGTTAGCACTTGTTGAGTCCTGAAATTGGTTGGGCTGCAAGAGGGAGAGTTTGAGGCAGGGTGTTCCAAGCTTGGAAGACTAGAAAAATGGAAGAATGGAGCTGAGAAAATACAAGGCCAGTTCAGATCATGAAAGGTAAACTTGTTTCAACCAGAGTGGAAGTGTCATAGGGAACAACAGATAAGGCTGGGCCGTGAAAGTGGGAAAAGATGTCTTAAGGATCAAGTATGCTAGGCCATGATGGGGGAGTTTTCTTCTACATCTTAAATAATTGACAAAAACATTGGAGCAAGAAAATTATATGATAAAAATCACATTTAAAAACATTACTCTGACAGTATCATTTGAAGTTCATTGGATGAAACAGAGGTCAGTACTGGATATGAGCAAGAAATGAACTTTATTGCATGAAGCTACTGGGGTGTAATCTGAGGGTGCAACAGCATGTGCTGTCGATGACACAGGAGTGGTGTAACCTTGGTGATCTTCCACAGGGCTGAGGGGAGAGGAGGTGTCAAAGGTGACTTCAAGATTTCAACTGTAGGTTCTCAAGAAAATTCTGTTAGTAGGGAAAAGAGAAAAGGGGTACAGGGTGGGTAAAGATGAGTTTCGCACAAAATATTTTCAGTGTGAAGTAACACAGGTAGACGTGTGAAGACGAATGAGAGAAGTGGGACCGGTGCCACAGTGACACACAGTGCTAATGGAGAGCCCCTGGAGCAAAATGATTGGCGGTCAGTAGAAGAAACCTGGAAGCATGAAGAACTTCGAGGCAAATGAAAACTGTCCTAATATCTGTGTTTCAGACAGTACCTGCAGGAAAATCAGGGACCACTAGAGACCTAAAAACGTTTCACAAAGAACTAGGAGGTAAATTTACATATTGTGACAAATATATTGTGTATGACAAATGTGACTGATTCCTGAGTGGTGAATTTGCATGGATGGAAAGTTAAGACATCGTTATAGAGAGGCAATTGTTGGCACTGGACTAGCCTGTCAAATGCCAAGTCATTTATATCGTGGCTTTTCTGCTTAGTAGCTCTTTGTTACATTGGACAAAGGGCTTCCCAGAAGAGCACTGGGAAAGAATCCACCTGCCTGTGCAGGAGATGCAAGAGACTTGGGTTTGATCCCTGGATCGAGAAGATCCCCTGAAAAATGAAAGTGCTGAAGAACTGGCAACCTGCTCCAGTACTCTTGCCTGGAAAATCCCATGGACCGAGGAGTCTGGTGGGTCTACAGTCCACGGGGTTGCAATGCAGTCAGACATGACTTCATGATGAAACAACAACACTGGACAAGTTACTGAAATGCTTTTTCCACACTTTCTTCTCTTGTAAGTTTGGGGTGATATTGAATGCCTACTTGAGAAGAACATGGACTGGTACCCATGAAGCATTTAACAGTGTTTCAGTTCAGGCTACCAAAACAAAATACTGTTGCCTGGAATATTTAAGCCTGACCAAGATCACGGTGCTGGTATGGTTGGACTGTGGTGAGGACCTCTTCCTGGCTTGCAGACAGCCACCTCCTCTCTGATGTCTCTGCTCATAAGGACTCTAATCCCATGATGAGGGCCCCACCCTCGGATTTCACAGGCCCCATCACAAATACCCACCTCAAAGGTCCTGTCAACATTCTGGCAGTTAGGACCGCAATGAGTGAATTTTGAGGGGACACAAGTCAGTCCATAGCACATAGTCTCTAGCATTTAGTAAAATTCAAAAATCATATCACTAGAAGCATTTTTCTTCTGCACAGTATTTTCCTCTAGAAATTTCACAGAGCTTCTTACGAATTCCAGCATTTCAGAATAAATACAAGACTGTGATTCTAAGAACAACAATAGAAAAAAAAAATGTGATTCTAAGAATTCTGCCAAAATCTACAATGTATGAAAAATGCAACTCAAACAAGTGTAAGTCACAAATCTCTACTGGGTACAGTAGAAACACAAGAGGTTTGTGCATTTATGAACCATGTGCAAACCCTTGCTTCCACAAATGTTCCAGGTCAAAATGTTTTCCAGATTCTGCTTGAATTGGTGTATGTTGCATCTGGGAAATTCTAGCAAAATATAAAAACCTTATTCAATGGTTGTAAAACACTTTATTTGGCATTTAGTAAACTCCTTCAAAGTGGATGTTTCTTTAAAATTCTGGGTAACTAAGGGTAATCAGACATCATGTGGGAGATTTGGGACAACAAAATTGGTATTTGAACTGACTGCCTCAAAAGCACATGGCAAAATTTGTTTCGTGGGAGTTCCCTTGATGCCTGAAATTTTAAGCCTCTGATCCCACTTTATCTGATGTTATTTTTTCTTCCTTCCATGTTTCTTAGTTTCTTTGGAGGAGGTGAAGAAATAGGCATCAACCAGGGTTTCCTTTTATGTTCTCAGGCAATGTTTAATTAAACCTGTTAGTGATGAGAGAGAAGAAACGTCATCTGCTGATTCTTTCTAAAGTGAATTAGTTGGTTCAAATAGTCACAGGTAACTGGAGAATGTTCTCCATCGTGAGGTCAGCTTCCAGAGTACAAGGCATCTGCCATCCCAGAGGAGGAACTGTGAGTTAAATTTGATGTCTGCATTCTCTTTGTCAAATAATTCAGTTCCAGAAATCTTCTGGTCCATGGTTCTACTTCAATATAAAATTAAATAATTTGCCTCTGTTGGATTGTAGGTACCCATATAAATACCCATGAAATACTAGATAGAGTAAAACCAGTAATTATTACAAAAAATTAACAGTAGAATTAGAATTCAAATAATTAGTCCATTAGTTGTCCAACTGATAACAGGTTGCTTTTCCAAACAAGAATCTGACTCATGTCGGGATTTGGGTTGTAATCACTGGAAACCAATTTTAGCTTAGCTCTCTTAGGTAAAATAAATACATATAAATATAAAGAAATACTATTATTTGAAAGAATACTGTGGCCTCCCAGGATCTACTGGTAGCTGGAGGACTAAGATGGTAAACTTGGACAAGCTCCCAAAGGCCGTGAAACTGGAAGCTCAGCTTTCAGCAGTTTGGCCAGAGTATATATGCACTTGGACCCTATCCACTCACTTTATTTTGAATAAATAGCAGCCATGCTTTGATTTACTTCACTTTCTTTAGATTCCTGGGAAAAAGCTTCCAAATCCTTGAGCATGGGTTACATTCCTGTTACCTGGCAACCAGGGCATGGAGAATGCAGGAGGAAACAGCTACTTTAGCTTCCTAATGAAAGGAATATATCGTCTTCTAGAATCTAAGTACAATGAGGAAGTCATCAGTATTAGGAAGGGATTTGGATTCTAGGCAACCAAATACTGAAGTTTACTGTCACTTAATTCAGTAATTGGAAATGATATAAGTGGCTTCATTACCATCATCATTATCATAATTAACATTTAATAAGCAGTTATTTGCTTGCTAGGCTCTGTCCTATTTTAAGCTCTCAACAATCTTATAACTACCTTTAGCATTCTTTTATGGAAAAAAATGGAAGAAAAAATAAGTGATGTTAACTGACTTGCCTAAGATTACCCAGCTAGTAAGTAGCAAAGCAACCTCAGACTTCTGGCTGTGTAACTCCAGATAAGCTAAAGCATGTGCACACACATGGAGCTGACTTCTTGGCTGCTGCGAGGCAATTTTACAGATTATTAAATACACCAGGTGCTTAACAAGTACCTACTGAAAACTCAGCTTGAACAGCTGGAGTATATAGTTGGTGCTCAATACTTGTTGAATGAATAAAGAAATGTCTATTACATCATGCAAAATGCCAGGCTGAATGAATCACAAGCTGGGATTAAGACTGCCAGGAGAAATATCAGGTATGCAGAATGGCAGAAAACAAAGAGGACTGAAAGAGCCTCTTGATGAGGGTGAAAGAGGAGAATGAAAAAGCTGGCCTAAACTCAACATTCACAAAACTAAGATCATGACATCCAGTCTCATCTCTACTTGGCAAATAGAAGGGAAGGAAGTGGAAACAGATTTTATTTTCTTGGGCTCCAAAATCACTGTGGACAGTGACTGCAGCCATGAAATTAAAGACACTTGCTCCTTGAAATAAAAGCTATGACAAACTTCTGTTCAGTTTAGCTGTACAGTCATGTCTGACTCTTTGAGACCCCATGGGCTGCAGCATGCCAGGCCTCCCTGTCCATCACCAACTCCCAGAGCTTGTTCAAGCTCAAGTCCATTGAGTCGGTGATGCCAGCCAATTATCTCATCCTGTTGTCCCCTTCTCCTGCCTTCAATCTTTCCCAGCATCACAGTCTTTTCCAATGAGTCAATTCTTCACATCAGGTGGTCAAAGTATCAGAGTTTCAGCTTCAGCATCAGTCCTTCCAATGAATATTCAGGACTGATTTCCTTTAGGATTGACTGGTTTGATCTCCTTGCAGTCCAAAGGACTCTCAAGAGTCTTCTCCAGCACCACAGTTCAAAAGCATCAGTTCTTCGGTGTTCAGCTTTCTTTATGGTCCAACTCTCATATCCATACATGACTACTGAAAAACCATAGCTCTGACTAGACGGACCTTTGTCGGCAAAATAACGTCTCTGGTTTTTAATATGCTGTCTAGGTTGGTGACAGCTTTTCTTGTAAGGAAAAGAAAAGCTTTAATTTTAATTTCACGGCTGCAGTCACCATCTGCAGTGAGTTTGGAGCCCTAGACAGCATATTAAAAAGCAGAGACATCATTTTGCTGACAAAGGTCTGTCTAGTCAAAGATATAGTTTTTCCAGTAGTCGTGTACAGATGTGAGAGTTGGACCATAAAGAAGGCTGAGTGTCAAAGAATTGACAGTTTTGAATTGTGGTACTGGAGAAGACTCTTGAGAGTCCTTTGGACTGCAGGGAGATCAAACCAGTCAATTCTAAAGGGAATAAATCCTGAATATTCATTGGAAGGACTGATGCTAAAGCTCCAATACTTCGGCCACCTGAAGTGAAGAGCACACTCACTGGAAAAGACCTTGATGCAGGGAAATATTGAGGTCAGGAGGAGAAGGGACAACAGAGGATGAGATGGTTGGATGGCATTACCAACTCGATGGACATGAGTTTGAGTAAACTCTGGGAGATGGTGAAAGACAGGGAAGCCTGGTATGCTGTAATCCATGGGGTCACAAAGAGTCAGACACAATTTAGCTACTGAACAACAACAATATTACATATTTAATAAAACACCTGTCAAGAGACAGGTGTCCCCCCCCCCTTCATAGTTCCCCCTAGCATACAGTCTGAACCCAGTGCTGAGCTGGTGATCCCATGGAACAGAAGGATTGAAATCTAAGTTATAATGAAATGAATGTATATTCATGATGATACCATAAACTGTGTATTTAAGCAGTTTCTTACCTTTATTACTTCTTATATATAATATTTTTTAATGGCTTCTTTGGATAAAAGATCATATACAGTTGGAATATCTTTGTGAATATTTAATGCTTTAACTCCATGGTTTTCCACTCCACTTTTTAAAAATGGACCAATCCTGGAGACTAAGAAATAAAGAATATTTTAGACACTGGACAGACATCTGTGGATGAGCCACAGTTAACATACCCAAAGACAGGTTCCACCTTAACCTCCAGCAATAATTAGACTGAAGAAACTTAAATTTTGCTTAAGACTTAAGCAAAAATTAGACTTAAGAAGTCAGAAATTCTTTTCAAAGTACAATGTTTCAGCTCTGAACTGCTTCATTGTAGATAGTAATCAGACCAGAATGAGACAGGCCAAATATTTCTTCGGAGATCTTATTCTCAGATCTATAGATTAGAAAATAATAACACATTTATTAGAATTGCAAAATGGTTCACTGTTTCCTCTTTGATTTGCTGGCTCTCTCTTGATCCTCAGATAGTACTGTTGTTATTTTACAGAAGAGCAAACTCAAAGAGGTTTCCAGGCTTGCCCAGGAAAGGGCATATAACTGACAAATAAAGAGCTAAAATCTGAATCTATGTTATTTTAATTACATTCTTTTAATTATATTGTGTTTCCTTCAGTAAATGCAAAACAAACCCATGGGACATTGGATAGAAACAAAATTGTAATTATTATAAAAATGAATAGTTGAATTGGAACTCAAATACAGTAATTAGCAAGTGGTTGTACAGTTGTTAATATTGGGACACCACTGAATCCAACATGGAGTCGCAGAATGATGGAAAGCAAGAAAAATCAGTCTCTCATTGAGCAGTCTCAAGGAAATTTAGTCTAGTGCTTCCCATGTTATTAGGCTTTGACTTCAATACATCGTATTAGATAGCAATCCATTGGAAAGGAGCTGTGCTGTGTGTGTCTGTCTAGCATTCTGATGGCATGTCTGGCGACATGAGGGCATAGAGTTAAGTTAGGACTGAATCCAGGAGATAAAAAAGTTAGTATTTCAAAGAATGGTTTCTTATAATCCCTCAGTGATTCTCTATGTTAATACAGTGCTTCAGTGTTTGAAAAATGCTCAGTCAAGATACAAGTCATTTGATGTGTTTTTCAGCCTGTGGAGAAGGAAATGGCAGCCCACTCCAGTGTTCTTGCCTGGAGAATCTCAGGGACAGCGGAGCCTGGTGGGCTGCCGTCTATGGGGTCACACAGAGTTGGACACGACTGAAGCGACTCAGCAGCAGCAGCAGCAGCCTGTAGTAGTGTTATTTGCTCAGTCACGTCTGACTCTTTGTGACGCCGTGGACTGTAGCCTACCAGCCTCCTCTGTCCACGGAATTCTCCAGGCAAGAGTACTGCAGTGATTAGCCATTCCTTTCTCCAGGGGATCTTCCTAACCCAGGGGATCAAGCCTGGTCTCCTGCAATGCAGGCAGATTCTTTACCATCTGAGCCACCAGGGAAGCCTTTTTGATCTGTGAGTTCTTAGAAAAGTGAAATGTCCACAAAACTCAGTTTTCTTGTTAAAAAAATTAAGTGAGACTAATGGTAGTAACTACTTAGAGGGCTTTTGAAATGCCTAAATTAGAATAATAGTCATTTCTCAATAAATATACCCATTACTATTAATCAGGATCTTTTACATATAACCTCTCATTTATTTGCTCAAGTGCTGTCCTCAGAAGTTAGTCGGGATGATTATTCTTGCTTTCCAGTGAAGGAAAATGATAGTCACAAAATTAAGCTTGTTACGTTTATAAAAGGAAGATACTGAGTTTGAAATCCTACTTTAAGTTTTAGCTTTATGTGACTGGGCATTTCACTTTAACTCTCTGAGTCCAAATTTTCGCATCTAAACCAAAACAGAGGACAATGCTTATTGAGCTTTTATGCTTGCTGTGAGGGTTAAATAAGGTAATGAATGTCAAGCACATAACATCTAGCATGTGGGGGATACTTTCTTCTCCCATCTCTTTTCCTTTAATGACTGCCTTTGAACTTTTCAAAATAAACTCATCTATAGAAAATAATCACTGCCATTGTTGAAAGTGAGATTATTGTCATTTTAAAGTAACCTCTATAATAAAGGAGCTGGTACAAGTGGTGTAGTAGCCACTCATAAGTAGCATACTCATAAGAGGGTGCTTCATAAAAACATTTTTATAAAAATGATCCAGTGTCTATCATTTTATACAAATGCTTCTACCCTAATCAACTCTCTTGTATTAGACATGATGATTAATCTTCCATGTGTACAATTTGTGAACTCTGCATTTACAGGTTTATACACTGCAGGGTAGTTTTTTTTTTTTTTTTTTTTAATTTTCTACTTCACTTCTAGTGCTTATTATATGAGATGGGGTTTACATTCAGCATGCCTGTTATTTTTAATTAGAAGTAAAAGTCTTAATGGAACTTAAATTTTTAGCATCACTTATTTTCAGAAGCACACACTCTGGAACATTTTGTGGATAAAAATATAGTAATTCTGAAATTTTCAAAGGTGGAAGTGCTAATTTTACAAATATCTTACACTAATCTAGTGACTTCTTGTATTAAATTGCACTAGATATACAACAACCCACTCCAGTGTTCTTTCCTGGAGAATCCCAGGGACAGCGGAGCCTGGTGGGCTGCTGTCTATGGGGTCACAAAGAGTCAGACACGACTGAAGCGACTTAGCAGCAGCAGACAGATATACAACAGCGAGTACCCTTACAGGGTCTTGACTTCTACATATATTGTCTTTAATTGTCACAACTCTACAAGAAGGTATTATTTTCTTTATTTTCCAAATAAGCAAGCCCTGGAAAAAGAATTCTACCTGAATAACTCTAGCAAAGCTGCACACTAAAGTGATCGTTAAACCATGTTTTAAAATATGATAGGAAGCTCATCAAATAGAAATGGGTAAGTCAAGTCTTCAGGAAATATTATGAAACACAATTAAAATGAAAAAGAATAGTGGTGATGAAGATGGACCAAGTAGGATATACAGCCAAGTAGGAAAGGTTTGGCCTACAAATTTGGTCTTAGTATAGTAAGGAGAATGGAATGCTAGGACTTTTGAAACATAGTCTTTTAAATAATATAACCACCAGCTTTCATATCCCTGTGAAATTCTTCCTTCATTTACACACCATATGGGAGTTCCTCAAAAAATCTGTAATGTGAATAAAAGGGATATACTATCTGAAATAACATATCCATCATCAAAGGGCTGCCAACCTGCATTTCATGGTGAATGATTTAAATTTAAAATTTGGTGTTTTGCACATAGAAGTACACAATCCCTGTTGAGTTTCTGCAGCTCCCTGGAGACAGGTCTTCTCTCTGCAGATGCTGCCTTCATTTGCATTTCAATATGAGCATTTAGGGGTCAACTGCCTGTATTTCAGGCACGGTTTAAATTGAAGTAGCTACAGATATTACAAACCAGTGTCTCTCTAGGTTTGTGGCTACAGCTCTGGGTTCTCAGTGTTGCCATGCTTCCTGGCCCAGAAGAGGTACATATAATGTTAAGAATAAAGGCCGAATGATTTATATGATGTCATCAGTTTCTTTCAACCCTTTTGTAGGTTGTACCTCCCAGCTTGACATCACTAGTCCCTGTTCAAGCCCTACATCACCTAACTGGTCCTAACCAGTTCTTTATTTTACTAATCTTAACCTAGATAGCATATTAAAAAGCAGACACATTGCCAACAAAGGTCCGTCTAGTCAAGGCTATGGTTTTTCCAGTGGTCATGTATGGATGCAAGAGTTGGACTGTGAAGAAAGCTGAGCACTGAAGAATTGATGCTTTTGAACTGTGGTGTTGGAGAAGACTCTTGAGAGTCCCTTGGACTGCAAAGAGATCCAACCAGTCCATCCTTAAGATCAGTCCTGGGTGTTCATTGGAAGGACTGATGCTGAAGCTGAAACTCCAGTACTTTGGCCACCCCATGTGAAGAGGTGACTCATTGGAATAGACCCTGATGCTGGGAGGGACTGGGGGCAGGTGGAGAAGGTGACGACAGAGGATGAGATGGCTGGATGGCAACATGACTCGATGCACATGAGTTTGGGTAGACTCCGTGAGTTGGTGATGACAGGGAGGCCTGACGTGTTGTGATTCATGGGGTCACAAAGAGTCAGACACAGCTGAGCGACTGAACTGAACTGACTGAACCTACACTCACAAGAACCTACCTGCATCTTCATTATAACATTCATTTCTCTGTCTGAATCACTATACAGTAAGTCTGTTCATATCCATTCATCATTTATATGCATGCTAAGTCACTTCAGTTGTGTCCCACTCTTTGCGACCCCATGGACTGTAGCCTGCCAGGCTCCTCTGTCCATGGCATCCTCCATGGGTTGCCATGTCCTCCTCCAAGGGATCTTCCTTACCCAGGAACTGGAAGCAATGTCTCTATGTCTGCTGCGCTAGCAGGCAGTTTCTTTACTACTGTGCCACCAGTGAATGATGGAAGCTCATCATTCATATAACCAACCATTATTACGCCCATTGTTCTAGGTACAAGAAATGCAATATATCCAGAATCAGTGTGGGCCCAATCTGCTTGAAGCTGAACTATTCTGAACGAATCTAAGTCTATTCTGAATCAATCCCTGAATCCCATGGTATGTTTATAGAGGCTTTTGCGCCAAAGAAGTGCTTAGTAAATGTTAAGTGAAAGAATGGATTGTTCATTCGATGCCACTGTGTTAGGAACTGTGGAGGATACAGCCTAAACAGGACAGTTTTAAGTCTTCAGGATGCTCATACTCTGTGGTGGGCACAGACAAGCACATAGATAATCCTAATGCATGGCAGAAAGCATTTTGTGTCGTAATAGAGGTATAAACACATTTCTGGGGGAGCGTGTAATGGCAAAAGATTAATTCTGGCTAGGGGGATGCTCTGCCCTTCTGTCACGGCAGGAAACAAATTATTGTCTCATCTACTGAGTATAAATGGAATCCATTCACCAGATGCCTAAGGAATGAGTAGAAAATAAATGAGAGCGGGGAGAATTTGTTTCACTGCAATGTTACAATATGTTATCCAATGGACTCTTGTAGGTTTATGGTCTCCCTCCCTTGAATCCCTGGTGGCTCAGATGATAAAGAATCTGCCTGCAATGCTGGAGACCCAAGTTTGATCCCTGGGTCAGGAAGATCCCCTGGAGAAGGAAATGGCAACTACTCCAGCATTCTTGCCTGGAGAATTCCATGAATAGAGGAGCCTGGCAGGGGTACACGGGGTCACAGAGTCTGGACCCGACTGAGCAACTAACACTTTCACTATTTTCCCCCTTGAATCCCTTTCCTTATATCCTCCTTCCCTTTACTATCTTTCCCCTACTGGTGAATAGAAAGGAAATAATGAAGATGATCCCAAAGTATTTCAGTATCTAGTGTAAGGGCTAACCCAAAGAACAACTTTGGGATTTAAAAAAAAATAAATTGTTGCTGGCTTTGTTACTCTCAGGTCATAAATTCATTTGCTGAAAAGAGTGTTAAATCATGATCTCCTCTGCCTCTCATATGAAAACAGCTTCAGTCCAAGAGGTTGGACACAAAAGGTCTGGGGCCAGCTGTCACTAACCACAGGTATGACTTTAGGGATGCACTTTTCCCTCTCTTGGCCTTATTTTCCTCCAATGGGTTTGCTGGACCAGATTATGAGGTGCCAATCTCCAGTGAGTATAGGGTCAAAGAGATAATGTAAGAGATAGAAACAGGTCAGCATTTGCCATTTCAGAATCTGATGCCAGTATTGTGATAACTTCTGATTTTCCCAGAGAGTGTACAAAGCTCGATTTTATGTGAAATTTCCACACAACAAATAGCACGTAGGCCCAAGGAAACACAACTAAAGGCCAGATTCAGCCCAAGGGCTTGCTTTCTGCAGCTTTGGAACTAGATGCTCTCTAGTCAGTGTCCCTTGGATCTCAGACCTTCTCTGATTCTTCATTAAGAGTCTGATTTCCCTTTGTTTAACAGAAACTTCAAAGTTCCGGTTCCCCAGATGAATTAAAGAACAGGCTTTGAGTGCTGTAAAATTAAACTGTGATCACAGATTGAAGGATTTCAGTTGCTGCTTATCCCTTTGGAGCCTTCTGATTTGATTAAACAATAGTAAAATTAGGATGGAATGTGAAGTGTTCTAAATCAGAGAACCCAGCTCTGAAGAAAGAAACGAACTGGGAACAGCCATGCTACCCGCTTCCACTTCCTCTCTCCAGGATGCTGACGACAGACCCAGCCTGGAGGGGCAGCTGGCAAGCTCGGGGTTGCACAGGTCCTCATGCTGACCCTGGGCCTGCACTTCAGGAGACCCTAAAAACTCATCCTTGAGCAAAGCAAATACAGCTGAATAAAATTGAGTTGCTTTCTGTGTTAACATGTCAACTAATTAACATGCCCTCTCTTCCCTATCACTTAGTGGGTAAGAAAAGAAGCCTGGATAAAATGGGCACTCAGGGCTTTTTGTTGTTGTTCAGTCACCCAGTCGTGTCCCACTCTGTGTGACCCCATGGACTGCAGCATGCCAGCCTTCCCCATTCTCCACTATCTCCCGGAGTTTGCTCAAACTCATGTCCATTGAGTCAGTGATGCCATCCAACCATCTCATCCTCTCTTGTCCCCTTCTCCTCCGGCCCTCAGTTTTTCCCAGCATCGCGGTCTTTTTCAGTGAGTCGGCTCTTTGCATCAGGTGGCCACAGTATTGGAGCTTTAGCATTAGTCCTTCTAATGAATATTCAGGGTTGATTTCTTTAGAATTGACTTTAAACCTTGCCTGATAAGGTGAAACTCCTTGGGCCCACCACACACTTCTATCCCTGAGCCAGTCTCTCACAGGCTGAGTGTTTCTGAGGAGGTACTATGTCACTCATGCTGGAATTGCCAACATCCAGAAAAACAGTGGTCCCCAACCTTTTTGGAACCAGGGACCACTTTCATGGGAGACAATTTTTTTCACAGACAGGTGGTGGGGATGGTTTCGAGATGGTTCAAGTGCATTACATGTATTGTGCACTTTATTTCTATTATTATTACATTGCAATATATGATGAAATAATTATACAACTCATCATAATGCAGGATCAGTGGGAGCCCTGAGTTTCCTACAACTAGATGGCTGCATCTTCAGATGAACAGAGAACAACGGGAAGCAGCTGTAAACACAGGGTGAAATTTTGCTCGCCTGCCCGTCACTCACCTTCTGCTGTGTGGCCTGCTCCCTAACAGGCCACTGACCAGTACTGGTCCATGACCCAGGGGTTGGGACCCCTGCAGCATAATACCTGACCTACAGGAAGGGCTTAATAAATATCTGTTTAATCAATAACTTAATCTCTGACTGAGTCAATAAATAAATTACTTAAGCCAGAATTTCTCTTTAGGGCCTAAGCAGCAAGATAAAAAACAGTGGGATATAATTCTAAGTTTCTGTTAAGACAGCTGAAGAAAGGCTATGCCGAGCAAAGAGCATTTGGGATACAGACTCTTACAGCACCCCCAGCGATCACAGATGGTCCCTTTACGCCAAGTGTCATCTCATGGTTCAGGATATTTCCGATATAAGGTTATCTTACAGAGAATACTGATTTTTTTTAAAAAATTAGAAATCAGCCTGGTTTGCTTTAGGCTCTAAGTTCATACCTGCCTTCTGTGGCTGTGGGCCCGTTGTCAGTGCAGTTTTCAGAGCCTTTGTAGTTCGATCAGAGTTTACTGAAGGTGTGCCTCATTGAGTGAGTCTGGGATTCAGGCTGAATTCTATCCTATTGTTCCCCTTCTCAGAACTCTGGTGTGCTGACCAGGGTCAAATCCATCCCTGCACAGCTCAGCAGGGAGCCCAGGAGTTCATATTCAATTTCGTGTGATCTTTTCTTGAGATCAGCCCTGTTCACGGCCTCCCTGAAACTTCCCAGCTCCCAGTCTCTTCCATCCCGTTCTTGGACCTCTGGGCAAAAGTCAAAGGCTTTAGTTTCTACTTTTGCCTCACACATCCTGTTCCCCAGCTAGACTACCAAGGGAGCCAAGTGGGGAGAGGCTCAAGAACGGAAAAAAACAACAAGGAGTTTCCCCATACTTTTCAGGAGAGTTCCTCAGGTCACAGAGAAGGGTTTCCTTCCATAGGTGCCTGCCCAGCCACCGTGGCCTTCGCTACCACCATCTCTGCAGAGCTGTTCCAGGACTTACACAGGAAAACAAACAAAAGAATGAAAATGGAATTTCTCTCACTCTACTTGACTTGTAGGGTGCTCCTTTTCACAGACCACAAAGGAGGACCTCTCGTAGAGCTCTTTTTGTCTGGTACCCGTTTGGTGCTATCCGCTGGCTCAGACAGTAAAGAATCTGCCTGCAATGCCAGAGACCTGGGTTCAGTCCCTGGGTCAGGAAGATACTCTGGAGAAGGAACTGGCAACCTGCTCCAGTATTCCTGCCTGGAGAATTCCATGGACAAAGAAGACTGGCTGGCTATAGTCCATGGGGTCGCAAAGAGTTGGACATGAGTGAGCAGCTAACACTTGCACTCTCTTCATTTGACTCTAGCTCTGGAGACTCTGAAGGAAAAGATCCAAAAATCTCATGCACGACTCAGTAGCATTCTCAGTTCTGTTTTTTCCCCTAATCCACTCGTTACCATTTACTTTTCAGAATGCTCAAAAAGCTGCTCCAGTCATTCCATTCAGGATTTTCAACTGCACTCCATGGGAGAAACATGGTGGACAGTGCTTACTCCACCTTGATTAGACCAGAATTTTCCCCATGAAATGTTACTAGCTGGTGAAAGCACAGAAGATTGCTTACTGGGATTGTATGGATCACCTGGCAGATTCTGTTGTAAATTGACATTGATATTTAGTTTTCTTTGGTGCCATTCTGCAAAGCAATGATTACTCTAATAAACTGACTTGACAATCTGAAAACCAGACCTGGAATTTGGTGACTTGCTTTGAGACATCTGGTCAAGCATCAGACCTCATTCATATTCCTAAAGTATTTTAATAGTGACAATTACGTGTCAGATACTACGGTAAGCACAAAGGCCACCTCTGTGAAAGGCACATGACCCTCGTCCCCAGGGAGCCCACAGTGTACTAGAAACCAGCCACAGGTCATCACCAGTGCCACAAGAGGACGAAGCAGAAACTTCTCTATATCAGAGACAGATATGCAAGCAGGAAACTTCCTTATAGAATGTTTAGTGTATGATAAACTGATGTTTATCAGATATTTACTGAGCACCAGGGCTAGAGGAGAACAGAGCAAAACCTTAATTCTGACTAGAGGAGGGCCCTAAACAACTTCTAAGTGGAGGTGACTCCTGCTGCTGCTAAGTCACTTCAGTCGTGTCTGACTCTGTGCAACCGCATAGAAGGCAGCCCATCAGGCTCCCCAGTCCCTGGGATTCTCCAGGCAAGAACACTGGAGTGGGTTGCCATTTCCTTCTCCAATGCATAAAAGTGAAGAGTGAAAGTGAAGTTGCTCAGTCGTGTCCGACTCTTAGCGACCCCATGGATTGCAGCCTACCAGGCTGCTCCGTCCATGGGATTTTCCAGGCAAGAGTACTGGAGTGGGGTGCCATTGCCTTCTCCAAGGGAGGTGGCCCCTAGACACACACAAATTAATAAGTAGAAAATCTACCAGAAAATACATTCCAGATGTATGGAGTGAGACTCGCAGAGGCCCAGATATAGAAGAGAAGAGTTTGTTATCCGGATGTAAGAAGTTCCAAATAGCTGATGCACAGTGTATGATGGATCAGAGCAGAGAGGCGAATACAGGGCAGGAGAGGGAAGGTCTTGAAGGTCAGGACAAAGTATTTAGGGTATAATTTGTTTATCAATTGAACGGTTCCAAGAGAAGACTAACAAAATCACTTTTGTGCTTAAGAAAGACCACTCACTATATATCTACATTAGAAATACACAGATTTGAGCAGGGCAAGATTAGAGGCAGTGATGTTAGTTAGGAGGCTGTTGTAGTAACCCAAGCAAGGAATTTTTAAGACATTCTGAAACCAGTAAAGACATATCCATACAAGAGAACACTATACAGCCAGTAAAATTAATCTAGCATTTCTGCTTGTTTTAAAGGAGTGATCAGGAACTCAAAAAGAAGTCTGCCACTCTTGTGGTCTGCTGCTGTTGTAGACAACATATATAGAGGTCTTGTTTTTGTATCCATTCAGCCAGTCTGTCTTTTGGTTGGGGCATTCAACCCATTTACATTTAAGGTAATTATTGATAAGTATGATCCGTTGCCATTTACTTTATTGTTTGGGGTTTGAGTTTATACACCCTTTTATGTTTCCTGTCCAAAATGAATCGCCAGTCCAGGTTTGATGCAGGATACAGGATGCTTGGGGGCTGGTGCACTGGGATGACCCAGAGGGATGGTACTGGGAGGGAGGTGGGGAAGGAGGTTCAGGATGGGGAACACGTGTACACCCATGGCAGATTCATGTTGATGTATGGCAAAACCAATACAATATTGTAAAGTAAATAATAATAATAATAATAAATTCAATTTAAAAAGCAAAAAATTTTTAAAAAGAAGTCTGGTGTCTGAGATAGATCCAGTTACTCATGTCAGTTCTATTTTCCAAATATGTTCTGAATCTGAACACTTCTTATCATCTCAACCACTATCACTCTAATCTAAGCCACCAATACTCCTTGTCCACTCAGTGCCTTTGGACATTGACCTCGCTATTTAACAGGTTAAACAGCACTTTTGATCCTACATCCCCACCAACCTATTTCTCACATTCAATGTCATTATAATCCATTGCTTAAAAAGGAAAACCTAGACTAACTCCTGATCCTTCTTTTTCCTTTGCAACTCACATCCAGTCCACTGATATATCCTATTCTCCCTACTTTCAGTATATAATTAGAATCCTGCTAAGTGCTAAGTCACTTCAGTCGTGTCCAACATGTGTGCAACCCCATAGACGGCAGCCCACCAGGCTCCCCCCGTCCCTGGGATTCTCCAGGCAAGAACACTGGAGTGGGTTGCCATTTCCTTCTCCAATGCATGAAAGTGAAAAGTGAAAGTGAAGTCACTCAGTCGTATCCTACTCTTAGCGACCTCATGGACTGGAGCCCACCAGGCTCCTCTGTCCATAGGATTTTCCAGGCAAGAGTACTGGAGTGGGGTGCCATTGCCTTCTCCGTAGAATCCTACCCTGGATTAAGCCACCGTCACCTCTTAGCACCCTATTTCATTATCTCCTAGTTTTTCCACTCTCATTCTATCTTCCATCCTCAATGAAAAAAATTTTTAATGAAAATGAGATTATGATCTTTCTCTGATTAAAAAAAAAAAAAAATCCCCAAACCTATACCCTACAGCCCTGCTTAGCTGCCATACCTCAAATCCTGCTTCTCTTCCCCTTCCTTACTGTTTCAGCCTTTGTTCTATTCTTTACTCAACAGCTAATATCTCTTCTTAGGAACATACTTCTTCCAGATGTTTATATTTTGAATAGAAAGAAACAAATGATCATTAGTAACAGAACTTGGGTAACATCGATTAAGAACCAAGTAATATTGATCAATTTATCAAATGCTTTATAAGTATAAATTCATTTATTCCTTATATAAATCTATTAGTTAGAAACTATTATTAAGCTCATTTTTTTTCAGGCACAGAGAGGCTAATGACTCTGGCCACAGTCACACAGCCATGACTAGTAAGTAGCAGAGCCATAACACTAATGTGCCACCTTGTCCCAGAATCTGTACTCTCGTCCCGTTTACTCTGCTGCTCTTGGTAGCTGGCCTGCACCCTCTAACACAAAGTAAGACAACATCACGCAGATTCACTCCCTTCAGATATGTGGCATTAGGGAGGGGGTGGAGATAGACAGAGATCTAAGCCTAAAGAGATAAGAGGCATAAGACTCCCCTCAGAAGCCAATATCTCCCCAATAGCTACAAATATTGAGTCTATTGCATAAACTGCTTTTAAATATGGGTACCAGACGGCCCCCTACATCGAAAGAAAGACAAGCTTGTCAACTACTGTCAGTCATCTTGATTTCCTTAGTTTCTTCATGTATAGTGGAAATAGCTCCTAGCTCCCTGAGTCTTATGATATTTAAATGTTTTTAAAGCACTTATTTGTTAGCTCACATTTCAACAGAGCTTTCTTAGCAACCTGAAGTTCATAGCCGATCTATGGCTGCTTCTTATAATGGAGGGATAAGACTAGAAAGAAGATGAAATGGTGTAAGGAGAATTCAAACTTGAATTGCATTGAACTGGCCCCCTGTTGCATCCTGAATGCTGAAACAGATTAAGATATCTTTCTTTAAAACATACACACACACACACACACACACACACACACACACACACACACACAAATACTGAGTCTTCACATCTGAAACTAATATAATATTATAAATTAACTATACTTCATAAAAATAGATAAATAGAGACAAAGTCAGGGAAGGGAGGTGGGAAACCACATGCATCAAAATGACTGAAGGAGAAATTACGAAGGTTACACTTCCATTGGTTTTCTTCTGGCATATTTTTTCCTTTTTTTTTTCTTTTTTTGGAATTTGTAATCATTTGGAATGTTTGGGTGGCAAGGGAAGATAGTCACCAGGACACCTACAAGACCCTAATGTTGCCCAGAGAGGCCAGATGTTCCCAGATGCCTAACAAAACCAAAGGCCTTGGCAGACTGCGCATGAACACTGCACTGTATCCCTTGGGTTTCAGCTTCCTGCTCTCGGTCAGCTTCTTCTGCAGATTCTGGGCCCAGGTCTTGGGCAGCACTAATGGGCATTATTTGAGGGAACAGAAACACAGCCCTTTCCAGGGAAAGACCTGATCTTGTTATCAGTTTGCCTTCCCTAAGTTTATATCTCAATCAGAATATTTTTTAAAGGTGATACAATTAATACTGTTCAGGGCGTGCATATTTCCAATGCAAAGCAATTGAGTATATCAAAAAGGACACAGATCTTGGCATTAGAAATCCTTGTCAACTTCCAATTATTATTATCTTTGTGACCCTGGGAAACCTACTTGACCTGTCTGCACCTTTGCTTCTTTATCTCTATAGGATGGAAACAGTATTGATGCACCTGGCTAATAAATGCCAAAATTATTTTTTAAAGTATCATACAAATGCAAATTTTCATACTTGCCTCCATTCAGTTCAACAAACAGTACAGTAACCAGGCCCTGAGCACTTTTGATTTACAGATGAATAAGGCTCCAACTGGCCTTTGTGCCAATTGCTGTCTGCTGTCCAGGAGGCACAAAGAAAAATCAGGAAAGGAACCTGAAAGATGACTACTGGAGAGCTCTCCTGGGCATCAAATCAGGAGAGACCTTTGGCTTGCTTTTATTCTCCAGAGTCTTAACCACAAAACACAGTGGCTAAACGTTATCATGATTTACATCTTGGCACAGTTAATCTTGATGAAGCATCGACCTTGTGCCAGGCTGTGTGCAACGTAACATTTCATTCTCACATCCCCTTTTCAGGATAAAGGTCACCATATTTAACAGATGGTTAAGCTGAATTTTAAGAGAATCCAAGTAACTTCTCCAAGTCACAGAGCTACGAAGACATCAAGCAGGAATTTAAACCTAGATCCCTTTCTTCTGCTCAAAACAAAAGAATGAGAATCAAAATACCTACCTACCACCTTTTACTAGCCACAAAAGCACCTACTGCTAAACCCTGATAGTGGGTTAGGAGGCTGAGTTGTAGTACCTGGCTTAGGCTCAAAATAAAGCACTTAAGCATAGCCTCAAAGACTACCTGGAAAGAGCAGTCAGGTGAGTAACTACCTCCATTTAGGGAGTTACATGGAGGAAGGGAGCTGGACTAACTTGGGAACTGGATGTTTCAAACCCTCCTCCCCCTAAGTATGCCCACATTTCTAAAACATAGTGGGAAGGGTACCTGACAGAGGTATAGGCCGACCTAGCAGATGCTGCACATTCGGTTCCAGACTATCACAATAAAGTGAATGCTACAGTAAAGCAAGTCTCACAAACTTGTACATTTCCAAGTGTATATAACAATTATGTTTAGATACTGTACTGTTGCCTACAGTACATACATACATGGCGTAATAGCATTATGTCTAAAAAAAGATGTACATACCTTCATTCAAAAATCCTGTGCTGCTAAAACATAATAACCATCATCTGTTCTTTCAGTAAGTCATAGCAGTAGCAGCAAAGAACACTGATCACAGATCACCATCAGTACAGTTCAGTTCAGTCACTCAGTCATGTCTGACTCTTTGCGACCCCATGAACCACAGCACGCCAGGTCTCCCTGTCCATCACCAACTCCCGGGTTTACCCAAACACATGTCCATTGAGTCAGTGATGCCATCCAACCATCTCATTCTCTGTCGTCCCCTTCTCCTACCACCTTCAATCTGTCGCAATCAGGATCTTTTCAAATGAGTCAGCTCTTCGCATCAGGTGGCCAAAATATTGGAGTTTCAGCTTCAACATCAGACCTTCCAATGAATATTCAGGATTGATTTCCTTCAGGATGGACTAGTTGGATCTCCTTGCAGTCTAAGGGACTCTCAAGAGTCTTCTCCAACACCATAGTTCAAAAGTGTCAATTCTTCGGTGCTCAGCTTTCTTCACAGTCCAACTCTCACATCCATACGTGACCACTGGAAAAACCATAGCCTTGACTAGACACACCTTTGTTGACAAAGTAATGTCTCTTGATTTTTAATATACTGTCTAGGTTGGTCATAACTTTCCCTCGAAGGAGTAAGCATCTTTTAATTTCATGGCTGCAGTCACCATCTGCAGTGATCACCGTAACAAGTGTGATAATAATGAAAAAGTGTGAAATTAGGATTACCAAATGTGATACAGAGACATGAAGTGAGCAAATACTGTCGGGAAAAATAGTGTCCATAGACTTGCTCAACACAGGGTTGTGACAGCCTTTCAACTTATGAAAAACATGATATCCACAAAGAGGAATAAAACAAGGTATGCTTGTATAGAGAAAATGATAGGGAGATCAGAAGAGCAAGATTAATTTTAGTACCTGAAATCATGGTGGCTTTAGGAAAGAAGTGCTCTTGGAGTCTTGAAACACTGATTAGCGTTAGGAGGGTTGAGGAAAAGAAAACAGAAGGGATAGTCCAAGTTGGTTCTTTAATTCATTTAACAAATATTTATCAAGGGCCTACTATGTGCCAGGAATTGTTCTGGGGACTGTTCTAAGAAGTGGTAAGGAGAAAAATAATGTTGAGAAAGGAGATAGGGAGTGTGTGTGTGTGTGTGTGTGTGTGTGTGTGGTGGGGGGTGGAGGGGAGTGGAACAGAGATGAGATTTAGACAGGATATCAGAGAATCTCACAGAGGAGATGATATTTGAGGAAAGACCTGAACTGGGGAGGGAATAGCTCTGCACATCTCTGAGGCAGATATTCCCACATAGAAGGAACATCAAGTATTAGGTTGACCAAAACGTTTGTCCAGGTTTTCCCAAAACACTAATAATCCAGATGAACTTTTGGCCAACCCAATTCAAGGGCCCAGAGACATGAGAATGCCTGGAATGCTTGAGGATCAGGGAGGAGGATGGTGCAGCTGCAGAGGATTGACTGATTTAACTATTTTTTAAAAATATACTTGATACACAATATGATGTTAGTTTCACATGTACCACATAGTGATTCAACATTTATATAAATCATTTATTGGGAAATGGTCACTACAATAAGTCCAGTGACCATCTACTCTCATACAAAGTTAATACAATATTTTTGACCACACCCCTCATACTGTATATTATATCCTCATGATCTGTTTATTTTAGAACCTCTTAATCTCCTCTACCTATCCAAAACCCCACCACCACCTTGCCCTTGGGCAACCACCCACTTGTTCTCCATATGTATGAGCCTACTTTTGTTCTGTTTTGCTTATTTGTGTTTTAGATACTACATGTAAGTGAGATCATTTGGCATCTGTCTTTCTAACTTATTTCACTTAGCATGATGCCCTCCACATCCATCTATGTTGTCACAAATGGCAAGCTTTCTTTTTTATGGCTGGATAATATTCCATTCGTGTGTGTGGGTGTGTGTGTGTGTGTGTGTGTGTGTGTGTGTGTGTGTGTGTGTGTGTGTATACCACCTCTTCTCTATCCATTTATCTACTTATGGAATTTGGCTTGCTTCCACGTCTTGATTATTATAAGCAATGCTATAATGAACATCGGGGTGCATATATCTTTTCATGTTAGTGTTTTTGTTTTCTTTGACTGAACACCCAGATGTGAAACTGCTGAAAGCATGAGTTTTATTTTTTTGAGGGCCCTCCACACTGTTTTTCCATAGTGACTGCACCAGTCGATGACCCCACCAACAATTCTCAAGAGCTCCCTTTCTCCATATCCTTGCCACCAGTTCGTACTCCTTGATACCAGTCATTCTGACAGGCATCAGGTAGTAACTCATTGTAGTTTGTATTTGCATTTCCCTGACGATTAGTGATGTTGACTATTTTTTCATGCGTCTGTTGGAATTCTACGTGTATTCTTTGGAAGAATGTCCATTGAGGTTCTCAGACCACTTTCCAATTTGATTGTTTCCCTGATCTTGAGTTATACCAATTCTTTATGTTTTGGATATTAACTTCTCATCAGATACATTGCTTACAAATATCTTTGCCCATTCAATAGACTGCCTTCTCATTTTGTTACTGTTTTCCTTTTCTACACAAGAGCTTTTTAGTTTGATATAGTACCATTTCTTTAGTTTTGCTTTTGTTTCTCTTGTCTGAGGCAACAGATACAAAAAATGTTGCTAAGGGGTTTTACATTTTTACATCTAATATTTAAGTCTTTCATCCTGTTTTAGTTTATGTTTGCATATGGTGTACAAAAGTGATCCAGTTAAAATTTTTGAAAGTAGCTGTCCAGTTTTCCCAACACCATTTACTGAAGAAAATATTTTTGTATATCCTTGACTCTGCTGTCATAGATTATTAATTGCCGCTATAAGAGTAGGTTTATTTCTAAGCTCTCTATTCTGTACCATTGATCCTTGTGTCTGTTTTTGTGCCAGTACCATACTGTTTTGATTACTGTAGCTTTGTATTATTATTTGAACTCAGGGAATTCTTCCAGCTTTGTTCTTTCTTGAGATTGCCTTAATTATTTGGGATCTTCTGTGGTTCCATAGAAACTTCAGGATTATTTTTTTCAGTTGTGAAAAATACCATTGGAACTTTGATAGAGATTACACTGAAGCTGTACATTTTCTTCAGGAGTATGGTCATTTTAACAATGATAACTCTTCCAATTCATGAGGAAGGTGGATCTTTCCACTTCTTTGTGTCATCTTCAATTTGTCTCATCAACACCTTACAGTTATCTGAGTACAGATATTTACTATCTTGATTAGATTTACTCCTACTGTTTTATTCTTTCCAATGTGATTATAAATGGGATTGCTTTCTTAATTTCTATTTCCAATCATTTGTTGTTAGTATATAGAAACACAACAGATTCCAGAAAAATTGTATCCTGCAAATTTAATGAATACTTTTAACACTTCTAATAGTTTCTTTGATGGAGTCTTTAGGGCTTTCTATATATAGTATCATGTCATCTGCAAACAGTGACAGTTTTACTTCTTTTCCACTTTGTGACTCAGCTGGTAAAGAATCCACCTGCAATGGGGGAGACAGTTCAGTCCCTGGGTTGGGAAGATCCTCTGGAGAAGGGAAAGGCTATCCAATCCAGTATTCTGACTTGGAGAATGCCACAGACTGCATAGTCCATGGGGTCGCAAAGAGTAAGACATGACTGAGTGACTTTCACATTCACTTTCCTCTTTGGCATTACTTTTCTTTTTCTTATCTGACTATTATGGCTATGATTCCCAATATGATGTTGAATAAAAGTAGAAAGAGTGGGCATCCTTGTATTTTCTGGATCTTAGACGAAATACTTTCTGTTTTTCACTGATGAATATGACGTTGACTATCAGTTCAGTTGCTCAGTCATGTCCAACTCTTTGCAACCCCATGGACTGCAGCACGCCAGGATTCCAAGTCCATCACCAACTCCCAGAGCTTACACAAACTCATGTCCATCGAGTCAGTGATGCCATCCAAACATATCATCCTCTCTCGTCCCCTTCCCTCCCTCCTTCAATCTTTACTAGCATCAAGGTCTTTTCCAATAAGTCAGTTCTTTGAATCATATGGCCAAAGTATTGGAGTTTCAGCTTCAGCATCAGTCTTTCCAATGAATGTCCAGGACTGATTTCCTTTAAGATGGACTGGTTTGATCTCCTTGCAGTCCAAAGGACTCTCAAGAGTCTTATTCAACACCACAGTTCAAAAGCATTAACTCTTCGCCACTCAGCTTTCTTTGTAGTCCAACTCTCACATCCATACATGACTACTGGAAAAACCATAGCTTTGACTAGATGTACCTTTGCTGGCAAAGTAATCTCTCTGCTTTGTAATATGCTGTCTAGGTTGACCATAGCTTTTCTTCTAAGGAGCAAATGTCTTTTAATTTCATGGCTGCAGTCACCATCTACAGTGATTTTGGAGCCCCCCTCCACCCCTGCAAAAGTCTCTGATTGTCTCCATTATTTCCCCATCTATTTGCCATGAAGTGGTAGGACCAGATGTCATGATCTTAGTTTTTTGAATGTTGAGCTTTAAGCCAACTTTTTCACTCTCCTCTTTCACTTTAATCAAGAGGCTTTTGAGCTCTTCTTTGCTTTTTGCCATAAGGGTGGTGTCATCTGCATATCTGAGGTTATTGATATTTCTCCAAGCAATCTTGATTCCAGCTTGTGCTTCATCCAGCCCAGCATTTCGCCTGACGTATTTTGCATATAAGTTAAATAAACAGGGTGACAATATACAGCCTTTACGTACTCCTTTGCTGATTTGGAAGCAGTCTGTTGTTCTATGTACAGTTCTAACTGTTGCTTCTTGACATGCATACAGATTTCTCAGGAGGCAGGTAAGGTGATAGGTCTGGTATTCCCATCTCTTGAAGAATTTTCCACAGTTTGTTGTGATGGACACTCAAAGGCTTTGGCATAGTCAATAAAGCAGATTTTTTTTTTTTTTAACTCTCTTGGTTTTACAATGATCCAGCTGATGTTGGCAATTTGATCTCTGGTTCCTCTGCCTTTTCTAAAACCAGATTGACCATCAGGAAGTTCATGGTTCGTGTATTGCTGAAGCTTGGCTTGGAGAATTTTGAACATTACTAGCGTGTGAGAGAAGTGCAATTGTGTAGTAGTTTGAGCATTCTTTAGCATTGCCTTTCTTTGGGATTGGAAAAAAACTGATCTTTTCCAGTCCTGTGGCCACTGTTGAGTTTTCCAGATTTGCTGACATATTGAGTGCAGCACTTTCACAGCATAATCTTTCAGGATTTGAAATAGCTCAACTGGAATTCCATCACCTCCACTAGCTTTGTTCTTAGTGATGCCTTCTAAGGCCCACTTGACTTCACATTCCAGGATGCCTGGCTCTAGGTGAGTGATCACACCATCGTGATTATCTGGGTCATGAAGATCTTTTTTATACAGTTCTTCTGTGTATTCTTGCCACCTCTTCTTTATATCTTCTGCTTCTGTTAGGTACATACCATTTCTGTCCTTTTTCGAGCCCATTTTTGCATGAAATATTCCCTTGGTATCTCTAAGTTTCTTGAAGAGATCTCTAGTCTTTCCCATTCTGTTGTTTTCCTCTATTTCTTTACACTGATCACTGAGTAAGGCTTTCTTATCTCTCCATGCTATTCTTTGGAATTCTGAATTCAAATGGGTATATTTTTCCTTTCCTCCTTTGCCTTTCACTTCTCTTCTTTTTTCAGCTATTTTTAAGGCCTCCTCAGACACTGCCTTTCTGCATTTCTTTTTCTTGGGGATGGTCTCTATCACTGCCTCCTCTACAATGTCACAAACCTTCGCCCATAGTTCTTCAGGCACTTTGTCTATCAGATCTAATCCCTTGAATCTATTTGTCACTTCCACTGTATAATCGTAAGGGATTTGATTTAGATCATATCTGAATTGTCTAGTGTTTTTCCCTACTTTCTTCAATTTAAGTCTGAATTTGGCAATAAGGAGTTCATGATCTGAGCCACAGTCAGCTCCCAGTCTTGTTTTTTGCCAACTGTATAGACCTTCTCCATCTTGGGTTGCAAAGGATATAATCAATCTGATTTCAGTATTGACCATCTGGTGATGTCCATGTGTAGAGTCTTCTCTTTTGTTGTTGGAAGAGGGTGTTTGCTATGATCAGTGCATTCTCTTGGCAAAACTCTTGGTAGCCTTTGTCCTGCCTCATTCTGTACTCCCAAGGCCAAATTTGCCTTTTACTGCAGGTATCTCTTGACTTCCTACTTTTGCATTCCAGTCCCCTATAATGAAAAAGATATCTTTGGGGGTGTTAATTCTAGAAGGTCTTGTCGGTCTTCATAGAAGCATTCAACTTCAGCTTCTTCAGCACTACTAGTTGGGGAAAGACTTGGATTACTGTGATACTGAATGGTTTTCCTTGGAAATGAACAGAGATCCTTCTGTCATATTTGAGATTGCATCTAAGTACTGCATTTTGGGCTCTTTTTTTTGACTATGAGGGCTACTCTATGTCTTCTAAGGGATTCTTGCCCACAGTAGTAGATAAAATGGTCAATGGAGATTGACTATGGGTTTATCCAACAGGACCCTTATGTTGAGGTACATTCCCTCTACACCACTTTTAATGGATGTTGAATTTTGTCTAAAGCTTTTTCTGCATCTATAGAGAAAATCATATTACTTCAATTTGTTAATGTGGTGTTGTCACATTGATTGTTTTCTGAATACTGAAACATCCTTGCATCCCTAGGATAAATCTCACTTGATCTTGATATATGATCCATTTAATGTACTTTTGAATTCTACATTCTAGTATTTTATTGAGGATTTTTGCATCTATGTTTATTAGTGATATTGGTCTGTAATGTTCTTTTCTGTGTATGTTGTGTCTTTAGCTTTGGTATCAGGATTAAACTAGCCTCATAGAATTAGTTCAGATGTGTTCCTGTCTCTTAAATTTTGTGAAATAGTTTGAGAAGGCTAGGTTTTAACTCTTCTTTTAAATGTTTTATAGAATTCACATGTGAAGCCATTTTGTCCTAGACTTTTGTTGCTTAAGAGTTTTTAGTGACTGATTCAGTTTCATTACCAGTAATTGGTCTGTTCATATTTTCTATTTCATCTTTATTGAGTCTTAGGAGATTGTTCATTTCTAGAAATTTATCCATTTCTTTAGTTTGTCCATTTTATTGCCATATTATTATTCGCAGTAATCTCTTGTGATCATTTCTATGTCTGTGGTGTTAATTGTAACTTATACTCATTCATATTTTATTTATTTAGGCCACTTCTCTTTTTTTTTCCTTAATTAATCTGGATACAGTTTTATCAATTTTATTTTTTTAAAACAACCTCTTAATTTCATTAACCTTTCCTATTTTTCTTAGTCTCTAATTTATTTTCATTTTGATCTTATAGATCTTCTAATAATTCTGGGTTTTGTTTGACCTTTTCTTCTAGTTACTTTAGGTGTAAATTTAGGTTGTTAAGTTGGCCTTTTCTTGTTTCCTGCTGCAGGCCTCTGTCACCATCAACTTTCCTTTTGGAACAGCTTTTGCTGTGTTCCTTAGAGTTGAATCATTGTTTTCCATTTTTCACTTATTTCTAAGTATAATTTCCTCTTCGACTTATTCATTGATGGTAGTTTATTTTTATATTCTTTAGACTCCAGCTGTTTGTATTTTTGTAGTTTTTCTTGTAGTCAATTTCTAGTCTCATACTGTTATGGTCAGAATTTTATTTATCTAATAACTATTAAATTTATTAAGGCTTGCTTTCTGGCCTAGTATGTGTTCTATCCTAAGTAATGTTCCCTGTGCACTTGAAAAGAATGTTGCTTTGGATGGAATGTTCCATGTGTAGCTATTAAATCCATCTGGTCTAATATATCATCTAAGGGCAATAATTACTGACTTTCTGACTGGATAATCTGTCCATTGATTTAAGTGAAGTCTTAAAGCATTCTCCTACTGTTGAATTACTGTCAATTTCTCATTTTATGTTTCTCAGTTATTTACTTTATATATTGAGATGCTTCTGAGTACATATATAGTTAAAACAGTTATATCTTCATGTTGGATTGATCCCTTTATCATTAACTAATGTCCTTCTTTATCTATTGTTACAGTCTTTGTTTTAAAGTCCATTTTGTCTGATTCAAGTATTGCTACCTCAGTTTTTCTTCATTTCCATTTGCATGGATTATCTTTTCCATCCCCTCACTTTCACTCCCATGTGTCTTTAGATCTGAAGTGAGTCTCTTATAGACAATGTATACATGGGTCTTGTATTTCTATCCATTCATTCTATGTATTTTGATTGGAACATATATGGACTAAAGTCCCTTTACATTTAAAGAATTATTGATAAGTATTCACTTATTGGGTTTCCCTGGTGGTTCAGTGGTAAAGAATCTACCTGCCAATGCAGGAGACATGTGTGTGATCCCTGGGTCAGGAAGATACCCCAGAGAAGGAAATGGCAACCCCTTCCAGTATTCCTGCCTGGGAAATCCCAAGGACAGATGAGCCATGTGGGCTACAGTCCATAGGGTCACAAAAGAGTCTGACACAACTTAGCGACTAAACCACAACAGCAAATAGCTCACTGCCTTTTGGTTAATTGTTTGCAAGTTGTTCCATAGTTCTTTTCGTTCCTTTTCCCTTTCTCTCTTCTGTCATGTTACGTTCAGAATCCTTTCTCTTTTCGGTGTGTATCTATTATATAGGTTTTTGGTTTGTGTACCATGAGGTTCCTATATAACAATCTATATTTACAGATGACTATTTTAAGTTAGTGATCTCATAAGTTCAAATGCACTCTAATAAGCTTATACTTTTACCACCAGCAGCCCCCATCATTTTAGGGTTTTGATGTCATAGTTTACATTTTTAAATTTTATGTATCCCTCAACTCCATATTGTATTAATCAGTTCAATTCAGTCACTCAGTCGTGTCCGACTCTTTGCAACCCTATGAATCGCAGCACGCCAGGCTTCCCTGTCCATCACCAACTCCCGGAGTTCACTCAGACTCACGTCCATCGAGTCGGTGATGCCATCCAGCCTTCTCATCCTCGGTCGTCCCCATCTCCTCCTGCCCCCAATCCCTCCCAGCATCAGAGTCTTTTCCAATAAGTCAACTGTTCACATGAGGTGGCCAAAGTACTGGAGTTTCAGCTTTAGCATCATTCCTACCAAAGAAATCCCAGGGCTGATCTCCTTCAGAATGGACTGGTTGGATCTCCTTGCAGTCCAAGGGACTCTCAAGAGTCTTGTCCAACACCACGGTTCAAAAGCATCAATTCTTCAGCACACAGCCTTCTTCACAGGCCAGCTCTCACATCCATACATGACTGCTGGAAAAACCATAGCCTTGACTAGATGGACCTTAGTCGGCAAAGTAATGTCTCTACTTTTGAATATGCTATCTAGGTTGGTCATAACTTTTCTTCCAAGGAGTCAGTGTCTTCTAATTTCATGGCTGCAGTCACCATCTGCAGTGATTTTGGAGCCCCCCAAAAAACCTCTGACACTGTTTCCCCATCTATTTCCCATGAAGTGATGGGACCGGATGCCATGATCGTTTTCTGAATGTTGAGCCAACATTTTCACTCTCCTCTTTCACTTTCATCAAGAGGCTTTTAGTTCCTCTTCATTTTCTGCCATAAGGGTGGTGTCATCTGCATATCTGAGGTTATTGATATTTCTCCCAGAAATCTTGATTCCAGCTTGTGCTTCTTCCAGTCCAGCGTTTCTCATGATGTACTCTGCATAGAAGTTAAATAAGCAGGGTGACGATATACATCCTTGACGTACTCCTTTTCCTATTTGGAACCAGTCTGTTGTTCCATGTCCAATTCTAACTGTTGCTTCCTGATCTGCATACAGATTTCTCAAGAGCCAGGTTAGGTGGTCTGGTATTCCCATCTCTTGAAGAATTTTCCATAGTTTCTTGTGATCCACACAGTCAAAGGCTTTGACATAGTCAATAAAGCAGAAGTAGATGTTTTTCTGGAACTCTCTTGCTTTTTCCATGATCCAGCGGATGTTGGCAATTTGATCTCTGGTTCCTCTGCCTTTTCTAAAACCAGCTTGAACATCAGGAAGTTTACGGTTCATGTATTGCTGAAGCCTGGCTTGCAGATTTTTTTTTTTTAATTACAATACTGTATTTGTTTTGCCATACATTGACACGAATCAGCCATAGGTGAACACAATCTCCCAATGCTGAAGCCCCCTCCCACCTCCCACCCCACATCCTCTACTTGAATCATCCTGTGCATCAGCCCCATGCATCCTGCATCCTACAGTGAACATAGATTGGCGCTTCGTTTCTTACACTAAAATATACATGTTTCATTGCCATTCTCCCAAACCATCCCACCCTTTCCCTCTCCCTCAGAGTCCAAAAGTCCACTCTATACCTCTGTGTCTCTTGGTTGTCTCACATACAGGGTCATCATCACTGTCTTCTAAATTCCATATATATGTTTCAGTATACTGTATTGGTGTTTTTCTTTCTGGCTTACTTCACTCTGTATAATTGGTTCCAATTTCATCCATCTCATTAGAACTGAGTCAAATTTATTCTTTTTAAGGGCTGAGTAGTATTCCATAGTGTATATGTACCACGGCTTTCTAATCCATTCATCTGCTGATGGACATCTAGGTTGCTTCCATGTCCTGGCTATTATAAACAGCCCTGCAATGAACAT
This sequence comes from Nanger dama, assembly GCA_917880005.1. Lineage (NCBI taxonomy): Eukaryota > Metazoa > Chordata > Mammalia > Artiodactyla > Bovidae > Nanger > Nanger dama. The sequence continues at coordinate 115,401 of CAKJTW010000126.1, forward strand.
TGGGGTACATGTGTCTCTTTCAATTCTGGTTTCCTCGGTGTGTATGCCCAGCAGTGGGATTGCTGGGTCATAAGGCAGTTCTATTTGCAATTTTTTAAGGAATCTCCACACTGTTTTCCATAATGGCTGTACTAGTTTGCATTCCCACCAGCAGTGTAAGAGGGTTCCCTTTTCTCCACATCCTCTCCAGCATTTGTTGCTTGTAGACTTTTGGATCGCAGCTATTCTGACTGGTGTGAAATGGTACCTCATTGTGGTCTTGATTTGCATTTCTCTGATAATGAGTGATGTTGAACATCTTTTCATGTGTGTGTTAGCCATCCGTATGTCTTCTTTGGAGAAATGCCTATTTAGTTCTTTGGCCCATTTTTTTATTGGATCATTTATTTTTCTGGAGTTGAGCTGTATAAGTTGCTTATATAACTTTGAGATTAGTTGTTTGTCAGTTGTTTCATTTGTTATTGTTTTCTCCCATTCAGAAGGCTGTCTTTTCACCTTGCTTGTAGTTTCCTTTGTTGTGCAGAAGCTTTTAATTTTAATTAGATCCCATTTGTTTATCTTTGCTTTTATTTCCAGTATACTGGGAGTTGGATCATAGAGGATCCTGCTGTGATTTATGTCGGAGAGTGTTTTGCCTATGTTCTCCTCTAGGAGTTTTATAGTTTCTGGTCTTACATTTAGATCTTTAATCCATTTTGAGTTTATTTTTGTGTATGGTGTTAGAAAGGGGTCTAGTTTCATTCTTTTACAAGTGGTTGACCAGTTTTCCCAGCACCACCTGTTAAAGAGACTGTCTTTACTCCATTGTATATTCTTGCCTCCTTTGTCGAAGATATGGTGTCCATAGGTGTGTGGGTTAATCTCAGGGCTTTCTATTTTGTTCCATTGATCTATATTTCTGTCTTTGTGCCAGTACCATACTGTCTTAATGACTGTGGCTTTGTAGTAGAGCCTGAAGTCAGGCAAGTTGATTCCTCCAGTTCCATTCTTCTTTCTCAAGATTGCTTTGGCTATTCGGGGCTTTTTGTATTTCCATACAAATCTTGAGATTATTTGATCTAGTTCTGTGAAAAAATACTGCTGGTAGCTTGACGGGAATTGCATTGAATCTGTAGATTGCTTTAGGTAGAATACTCATTTTCACTATATTGACTCTTCCGACCCATGAGCATGGTATATTTCTCCATCTATTAGTGTCCTCTTTGACTTCTTTCATCAGTGTTTTATAGTTTTCGATATATAGGTCTTTAGTTTCTTTTTGTAGGAATATTCCTAAGTATTTTATTCTTTTCGTTGCAATGGTGAATGGAATTGTTTCCTTAACTTCTTTTTCTACTTTCTCATTGTTAGTGTATAGGAATGCAAGGGATTTCTGAGTGTTGATTTTATATCCTGCAACTTTACTATATTCATTGATTAGCTCTAGTAGTTTTCTGGTCGAGTCTTTAGGATTTTCTATGTAGAGGATCATGTCATCTGCAAACAGTGAGAGTTTTACTTCTTCTTTTCCAATTTGGATTCCTTGTATTTCTTTTTCTGCTCTGATTGCTGTGGCCAAAACTTCCAGTACGATGTTGAAGAGTAGTGGTGAAAGTGGACACCCTTGTCTTGTTCCTGACTTTAGGGGAAATGGTTTCAATTTTTCGCCATTGAGGATAATGTTAGCTGTGGGTTTGTCATATATAGCTTTTATCATGTTGAGGTATGTTCCTTCTATTCCTGCTTTCTGGAGAGTTTTTATCATAAATGGATGCTGAATTTTGTCAAAGGCTTTTTCTGCATCTATTGAGATAATCATATGATTTTTATTTCTCAGTTTGTTAATGTGATGAATTACATTGATTGACTTGCGGATATTGAAGAATCCTTGCATCCCTGGGATAAAGCCCACTTGGTCATGGTGTATGATCTTTTTAATGTGTTGCTGGATTCTGATTGCTAGGATTTTGTTGAGGATTTTTGCGTCTATGTTCATCAGTGATATTGGCCTGTAGCTTTCTTTTTTGTCGTGTCTTTGTCAGGTTTTGGTATTAGGGTGATGGTGGCCTCATAGAATGAGTTTGGAAGTTTACCTTCCTCTGCAATTTTCTGGAATAGCTTCAGTAAGACAGGTGTTAGCTCTTCTCGGAATTTTTGGTAGAATTCAGCTGTGAAGCCGTCTCGACCTGGGCTTTTGTTTGCTGGAAGATTTCTGATTACAGTTTCAATTTCCGTGCTTGTGATGGGTCTGTTAAGATTTTCTGTTTCTTCCTGGTTCAGTTTTGGAAAGTTGTACTTTTCTAAGAATTTGTCCATTTCTTCCAAGTTGTCCATTTTATTGGCATATAATTGCTGATAGTAGTCTCTTATGATTCTTTGTATTTCTGAGTTGTCTGTCGTGATCTCTCCATTTTCATTTCTAATTTTGTTGATTTGATTTTTTTCTCTTTGTTTCTTGATGAGTCTGGCTAATGGTTTGTCAATTTTATTTATCCTTTCAAAGAACCAGCTTTTTGCTTTGTTGATTTTTGCTATGGTCTCTTTTGTTTCTTTTGCATTTATTTCTGCCCTAATTTTTAGGATTTCTTTCCTTCTACAAACTCTGGGGTTCTCTATTTCTTCCTTTTTTGAGCATTACTTTACTAGCATGTGAGATAATTGTTTGGTAGTTTGAGCATTCTTTGGCATTGCCTTTCTTTGGGATTGGTATGAAAACCAACCTTTTCCAGTCCTGTGGCCACTGCTGAGTTTTCCAAATTATAGGTACAGATTATTCTAACATTTGTCTTTTAACATCTTAATTGTATATAATTAGTTGCCTTTTCTTGCCAAATATTCAGGGGGAATAATTTAAATAAAGAGTATTAGGATTCAGAAGGATAAGGTGTGGAACACCATGAGTCAAAATCCTGTTTGTCTTTGAAAGTCATGGCTTGGACACTGGCTTTTCTTTCAGTAATAATGGAGCCACTAGAAAGTCTGATCAGAAGAATATCATAATCTCACTCTTATTTTAAGAATATTTTTATAGTTATTGCATTAAAAATTCACTGGAGTGGGTATAGAATAGTTTAAGGTAGAAAGAAAGAATCTAATTAAAAGACTATTGCTGTAATCCAGGCAGGATATATATCTTGAACCTGACAAAAGTAGACTTGCATCAAATAATCTAATTGCGGATATATTTTGAAGATAGACCAAGTAAAAGTAGACAATGAATGAAGGAAAGAAAAAAAGTCAAAAGTGACTCCCAAGTATTGACTTAGCACCTAGAACAATGGTGTTTCCAGTGGTATGAGGTCAAATGTCAAAGTGTGAACAGAGTCTGTGTAGAAAAGGAAATTGTAAGATTTGGTTGGAAAGTAGCCTAGGGCCAGTGTCTTGTCCTGAGATGGAAACAAGATTACCCATCTTACACTTATGTCAGGATGAACCATGCTGGCTTCCCCAGGATCCTCTATGCCAGTACCGTTTGAAAGTCATACAAAGTCATGTCATCTTCGGAGAGTTCCTATATATCTCTCTTAAATAAAAACTTCTCCCCATATGAAATGTTCTGTGAAAAAATAAAATAAATAAATGGAATGTTTTGTCTTAACCTCATCTGTTACTTTTATGTTATACCCATGTTCTTCCTACATGTTTCACTTCTCTCCATTCCTCAATCACCAGGCTTGGTAATAGACTCCATCTCCTAAATACTTCTGTCCATAATCATGACCTCTACCCTCAGCAAGGGCATTTTCACTTGTCCCTGGAAACACTGAATTACCACTTAATGGGTCTTCATGACTCCACTCCTGTAGCCCTTTAAATGTTTCTCCAATGTAGTCAGATTGATCTTTCTAAATTAGAAATCTAATCATGTTTCTTCCTATTTTAAACACAACAAAAGATCCTAGGGCTCTTAACCTGCCTTAAGCAATCCTGCTGTCCTCTGCTATTTCTCCTCATTCTCCTACCTCCTACCCTACATTCCAAACATTCCAACCTTTTTCAAGGTTCCCAAACATAGTGCGTTTGATCTCATCTGTGAACCTTCAAACATACTTTCCTCCACTCTTCATCCAGCAGATACTCAGCCACAATGCTCAGCATCAGAGAATTTCTTGGTCTAGTGCTCCTCCCTATTCAGTCCTGCTAAGATGCTTATCTGCCCTCTAGACTCTAACAAAAACAATAATCACGTCTATTTTATTCTACATTATGTTCTCCACTTTCAGCAAGTTCTGAGCAGTCAGAACTAACAGGCATTCATTCCATATTTGTTTAACCAATAATTCAACCCAAATGTTAGTTCTTTAATGAAATGTTCCCAAGGGCTCTTCACTGAACACTGAAAGGGATTTCCCCCTCTTTGGACCTCAATAGATTTTAACTCCACATCTGTTGTAGATTTATCACCTTCTGCCTTTCAGTGTTACATAATTTATCTCTATTACTGAAAAAGTCTCCTCTTAAGTGCAGAATCCATCTCCAGTTCATTTTTATATTTTCCTTAGATCACCATACACAATGCTTTATGTATACTCAGACTCCAGTAAATTTTTATTTAATGGATGAATTAATGGGGCTTAAATATTGTATTTCCAAATAGGTCAATTTATGGAGCACATATACTTTGAGTTTGGAAGTAGTAGGTAATAAACCCAACTAGGTAAGTTGAGGCAAGGCAATAGGGTATCTACTTTGCTCAGCAATTAGAGATTTGTTGGAGATTAATTGGAGAAACTGGAGATTTGTTGAGGATATCTAAACCAAGGAAGTATATTATCACAGCTAAGTACTTGGTAGATTAGTCTGTCTTTAAGATAAATTTTGTGGAATTTGATGGAGTGCTATACTCCATCCATCCCCAAAATCTGGTAATAGAGGAAGTGAATCTTGGTACTGGAGGGGATTCAGGTCTTTAAGGTCTTGGGGAAAAACATGAACATAGAAGAGTATTAGGAATACTATTTTGGCACCTGTTTCTTGGTATTTCCTCTGGTTCTAATTGTTATAAATTGTTTTAATGCATTGTCAAATTATTCAGAATCCATAAAGAGCTATAGTAGGATTAAATCTCAAATTGAATCCCTAATTCGTTTTCCCACAGGTTCTCTGACTCTGAGAACACATCATGTGCAAGACTCCAAAATGGGATTTGTGATCAATGCAATCTACTCCATGGCCTACGGGCTGCACAACATGCAGATGGCCCTCTGTCCAGGCTATGCGGGCCTCTGTGATGCCATGAAGCCAATTGATGGACGGAAACTGTTGGACTCTCTGATGAAAACCAACTTTACCGGGGTTTCTGGAGACATGATCCTATTTGATGAGAACGGAGACTCTCCAGGAAGGTATTGTTACCATTCTCCTCTAGACACCAGAGCCTGATCACTGTGTCTCTTGATCCTGTGGAGCCTGTTTCTCTCCTTTGTGGTTATCTATGCTTCCTGGACATGTTTGCTTAGTTCTGACATCACCAAGTGAGTAAAGACAGAGAGAGGAAGCCCCTGTGGCCAGAAAAATGTGTGAGTGCCGATGTCTAAAACGTGCTCTTGGAACCATCACCACAATCCCGAGACCCACACTTAGAGGCAGGAGCCTCACAGTACAGTTGGATAATTAAAAGCCAGTTCATGGTTTCGCTGTACATACCTGCCCTCTTATTCCACGTATTCTGATCTCTTCTTGGGTCACAGAATTATCCTGAAGCAGGAAGAATTCCATTTCTGGTCATCCAGAAACAGGACTGAGGTGTTATTCTATTGTTTGTTGTAGGTACAGCAAGTTACAGGTCATATTTTATTTTAGAATCCTCCACTGGAACACTTTCTCCCTTCCTGAGGACTAAATGGCCTTTTTCTCCTAAAATTTTACCTTTCACTTAGAGAGGAGCCTGAGAAATACGAACTCACTCAAATATAGGCCAGCCTCCAGGGAAGTCATTAAGTACCTAGAACTTACCATCTTTCACATCTAAGACTCTAAATTCTTAAGTGACTCTTCACATGAGACTTTTAATCCATGAGGGATAATGTCACTGAAGTGACATTCTGACTTAGAGCAGGGCTCAGTCTTTGATCTGCCCTGCATTAGGACAGTCAGGGTCCTTGGGTTGGCCACTGTAAAACCCCTGCTATTATTCCAGCCACAGCTTTTGCTTGACAGGTATGCCTGGAGAGGCTGTGTTTACACTGTTTGCAGCTGATCCTGCCAAGAGAAGGTCCCCTGAGTCCCTCCATGACTCACACGCCATGTGCCCACACATGGTACCAGCCATCTTGGTCCAGCTTGTTTCATATGCCTGATGCGAGCTGGAGTTTCTCCCTGATGCAGCTGTTACTATCTCACAAACTGAACTTCTACGTGACAGCAGTTCCAAGTCAGGCAGCCAAGAGGAAAGCTGGATACTTGCTCTGTTCTAGCAAGTTGATGAGTACTGCTCCATGCAAGCTGTTGGCCAAGATATATTGTTTTCTACTTGGCAGAAACGTAAGCATTTTCTCGGGGCCAAAGAGAACTTCACATTCATTGTAAGGCATCTTGGTGTTTGGTGTTTAGTTGTTAAGTCATGTCATTTGTGACCCCATGGACTGTAGTCTGCCAGGCTCTTCTGTCCATGGGACTTCCCAAGCGAGAATACTGGAATGGGTTGCCATTTCCTTCTCCAGAACTTCTTAGGGCAGGTCAATGAATGAGCTCAGGCTTCAGGCTCAGGTCAAGGCTGGGTTCTGACATCGTCCCATGGATTTATTACTCCTGTGTGCATCCCTGGAGCACTGACATCAGCTTGGGATTTGTTCATAGCCTTTGTTGACTGCAGCTCCATCCATTCAAATAGTTTTCATGACATGTACCTAAGTCAGTTCCAGAAACCAGTCAATGAAGAAATAGCTCAGATGGCTCAGCTCTATTCTAGTGGGAAAGTTTAATATATATGAATATCACTGTCTCATTCAATCTCCCAAATATGCTGGAATGGGGGATGTTTAGGACACTGGCCCTTAACCGTTTGCAGAACAGGGATCTCTTTAAGACTCAGATGAGATTTATAAGTATTCTCTCATGGACAATATCCATAAAATTTTGCAAACAATTTCTGGGAATTCACAGTTGTTTAGAGACTTCTCATTCATTATTAAGGTTGGCTATTACAGTAATCTACTAATAAATGATCAGAATTGGCCCCTGAGCATACAAGCCAAACTCAGAAAAAAGTGGTTTGCAAATTTTCCGTTTTTTCCAATGAATCCAGTGATACTTAAAAGATAATTACAACTTATATTTACTGAGTGTGTGTTCTGGAGGCAAACACTTAGCTATATTCTCTACATTTTAATCCTATAAGTTAAGTAATATTATCATACTCTTTTCTAGCAGAAGGCTCACAAACTGAGACCAAAAAAAATGACTTGCCCAAAGATACAGCCTAATACACGATAGAGTCAAGATTCTAACTCAGTCTTCTGGACTTCAACTCCTAACCCGATACAGCAGCCTGCGAATTTCAGTATCAAAATCAACAAGCCCCTATTCTCCTGGAAATGTATTCGTAGGCACTGCGTTGTTATTTCTCTGGAATAAAAGTTGCAGCTGAATCAAAGGCATTTCAACCTGGGCCATAAGCCAGAGGAGACTAGGGTGATTAGGGGTTCTCCTAAAATGCTGGGGTCACAAGAGGAAGATCCTAAACAGAGGAAGCTAGGAGAGGTGACAAGTTGGTCTGGCACACACAGATTGTTAGACTCAAATTCAATCACTGTTTTTAAGTCTCACAGACCTAGACTATTATCGGTATACAGTTCTTCAATGAAACCCTCGGGCAAGTGTGTTACACAATTCTGAATTTTGGATTTACAAAAGTATACAGTCATATAATGCCTCCAGCATACTGTGGAGGAGCACTCCTTAAACAATGCATTAATATTTCTACCACAAAACAGATGCATATTCACCGTTAAGTGTGATACATGACGTATAGTCTCATGACACTGTGGGTCAAGTTCTGTCACTAGATAAGTTCAGAAACACTCATGATTTGCTGCCAAGTGCATTATGAAAAACTTATGATTTTTAAGAGCTCTAAGGATTTTAGAATTATAGACAAGAAATATGGACCTTTACTATTTACCACCAATGGGATAGATCACAGGTTGGCAAACTGTCTCCACAGGCCAAATCAGATCTGCTGTTTTTGTAAATAAGGTTTTACTGGAACACAGCTTAATTTATTCTGGACTTTCCTGGTGACTCAGTGGTAAAGAATCTGCCTGCTGGCACAGAGGATGCAGGTTTGATCCCTGGTTGGGAAGATCCCCCGGAGTAGGGAAGGGCAACCCACACCAGTATTCCTGCCTAGAAAATTCCATGGAGACAGGAGCCTAATGGGGTCACAAACAATCGGACACAACTTAGCAAGTAAATAACAACAAAAAGTCTCATTTGTTTAGACACTGTCTGTGGCTCTTTCACACTGCTCTAACAGTGCTGTGTAGTTTCAGCTGAAGCCATCTCACAAAGCCTGAAATATTTCCTATCTGTCCCTTTAGAGCAAAACTTTTCTGACCTCAACTGATAAACAGGGAGTCCACTGACAAATAAGGTTTAAGAGGCCCTGTGACTGCTTCCCAGGGCTTCCCCACCGGGGCTTCCCAGGTGGCTCAAGAGGTAAGGAATCTGCCTGCCAATGCAGGAGACACGGGCAGTAGACTCCGGTTCAGTCCTTCAGTAGGGAAGATCCCCTGGAGGAGGATGGCAACCCGCTCCGGTATTGTTGCCTGAAGAATCCCATGGACAGAGGAGCCTAGTGGGATACAATCCATGGAGACAAAAGAGTCAGACACATGCATGCACACACACACACACACACACACACACACACACACACACACGTTGATGCCTGGGAATAACCATAACTGAGCAGAGGAGACATGGAGAATCAACGTCAGATTAAGTACAACTCACTATTTAAAGTAAAAATATAAACATTATATTGTGGGGATTTGTAAGTATGAGTATATAAAACAGACAACATGGCCTAAGAACAATAGATGATAAAGGCTGAAAATTCACAAGGTACTAGTACCTTCCAGCATTTCTACATTGCATAAGGTACTTTAGAAGCTTTCAATTTTCAGAACTATTTTAAATATCATTTCTTAAAGTGTCTTTATACAATGAGTTTAGCCATTGATAAAGGATAAAATAAGAAAGGATCAGGTCCTATCCAAATTACCTCCACATTCTCTAAAGCTGAAGCTAAGATTAAAGATTTACCTCACCTAGTTAACAAAGGAAATTTATCATTTTATTTCAGAGGAGATGAAAACCTTGCTGTCTTTTTAAGAAGCCTAAAGAAGTACTTCCTTAAACTTCTTGAAGTTATTCCAAAACAGTCTTCCATCATGCTGAGGTCAAGTCACCTTCTCACATGGGATTATTTTCTATTTCAGGTGTAAGCTTCAAAGTTTAAAAAAAAAAAGGTCTCTGAAGAGAAAGTGAAACAGACAAGCGTTTTGTTATTCTAAGTGTACTGTCATGGAAAATTCCAGTGTCACTGATATGACGATAGGCACATTTTGGAGGACAGAAATCTGTTGCTTTTCCATAGCTGAATATTTATATTTTAGCTGAATAATTATTATATTCTTGTTTCTAAGGTATGAAATAATGAACTTCAAAGAAATGGGAAAAGATTATTTTGATTATATCAATGTTGGAAGCTGGGACAATGGAGAATTAAAAATGGATGATGATGAAGTATGGGCCAAGAAAAGCCACATCATCAGATCTGTGTGCAGTGAACCATGTGAAAAAGGCCAGATAAAGGTAAAATAGACCCTGTGTTTCTTTCATTTTTGTTGTAAGTTCTAACGTATTCATTATCACTGAATGTTTTTAACAAGTTGAGACATTTGTTTTGCCTTTTCCACAGTAAGCTTCTAATGTCAAAAACATTTAATTATTTTCTTATTAAGTCCTTTCAATACTTAGTAAAACCCAGAACAGTCTTAGTAGTTGGACTGACTGAACCAACTGGTGACTCATGCTTACACCCTGTCTACTCATGTAAGCCTTTAGAAGACATGCTTCCTGGGAATAAAGAGTTCTCAGCTGGAATTCACATCAATTTCTAATTAACAACAAATATTTATCAAACTCTAATGTAATAGTTTACACTAGTGGGGCAAAAATAAGTACGACACGTTTACTCTCACAAGATTAATAGTCTCGATGAGGAACAACCATGTGGGCACAGAGAAGTAATGTTATATAAAATGTGATGACTTCATTAAAAGAAAGAAAATAAAAGGGAGGTTAAATAAGTTCCTACAGAAGAAAAGAACAAATGTCTTCTCAATAAAATGTCAGACGTTGAACCATGAGAAGTGGATATGATATCGGAGAGGGATGCAGGGAAGTCATCAACTGTATCGAGGGAAGAACAAGAGGAAAAGCACAGATGTGGTCAGATTGTTCTGGAATAACAGTGAACTAAGCTAGGATGAAGTGCTCTAAATGGTTACTGTGAAAGAGAAAGCTGCAATGACAGACTGAAGCCACATTTGTAGAGAGTTTTGGATATCACACTAAACAGGTTGAACTTATTTTTAAGCAGGAGTCTGAAAAATTTTGTCCAAGATGCTGACATATGAAGGCGAAAGTGCTAGTCACTCAGTCATGTCCAACTCTTTGTGAACCCGTGGACTGTGGCCCACCAGGCTCCTCTGTCCATGGGATTCTCCAGGCAAGAATACTGGAGATCCAGGGGGTCTTCCGGACCCAGGAATCTGCTAAATTGCAAGCAGATTCTTTACTGTCTGAGTAGTGAAGATTCTTGAGAAGAGTTACGAGAAATGAATAAAGAAAGAAGAGACATCTTAAAAGTGCACTGCAACAGTGATAACACGGGCCCTGAATTATGGAAGAAACAGTGAGGGTGGAAAGTGGGCGGGGAAGCATTTGAAAGAAACATTATGGAGGTGGCCTTGATCAGCCCTGGATATCAACCATAAGCCAAAAATACTTACTATCTGGTCTTCTGTAGAAAAAGGTTGCCAACTCCTAGTATTCAGTGACCATCTGCATCTTGGCCAATCATCTTGCAATTAAACTCTTCATGTGAAACTCTTTTTAGACTCACTTAAAATATCAACTGTCCATGATTTCCAGCCCTGCCCATATAAAGATTAGCTTGTATAAATTACTACATGGAAGTGGTCTGTTTTGATCCTTCATAGCAATACAGTTTGAACCTGTAACTTCAAAATGTTGAATGATTATCTCAAGAGATTTCTTTATATGTGCTTTTCTACCCCTTTCTCCTGGGAATAACTTATAAAGTGGAAGAACTTAACTCCCTGTACCATATTTTCAATACTAGTTAATTTGTTGTAATGTTTATATAGTCTTTTTAAATCCCAAATTCTATTTTCCTAATGAGATCTCATTTTCACTCCATTAAATATATAATGGAGGTTTGTGACATTGTAGAGGAGGCAGGAATCAAGACCATCCCCAAGAAAAGAACTGCAAAAAGTAAAATGGCTGTCTGAGGAGGCCTTAGAAATAGCTGTGAAAAGAATGGAAGTGAAAAGCAAAGGAGAAAAGGAAAGGTATACCCATTTGAATGCAGAGTTACAAAGAATAGCAAGGAGAGATAAAAAAGCCTTCCTCTGTGATCAGTGTAAAGAAATAGAGGAAAAAAATAGAACGGGAAAGATGAGAGATCTCTTCAAGAAAATTAGAGATACCAAAAATATATTTCATGCAAAGATGGGCTCAATAAAGGACAGAAATGGTATGGACCTAACAGAAGCAGAAGATATTAAGAAGAGGTGTCAACAATACACAGAAGAACTGTACAAAAAAACTTCATGACCCAGATAAGCACGATGCTGTGATCACTCACCTAGAGCCAGACATCCTGGAACAGGAAGTCAAGTGAGCCTTAGGAAGCATCACTAAGAACAAAGCGAGTGGAGGTGATGGAATTCCAGTTGAGCTATTTCAAATCCTAAAAGATGATCCTGTTAAAGTGCTGCATTTAATATGTCAGCAAATCTGGAAAACTCAACAGTGGCCACAGGACTGGAAAAGGTCAGTTTTCCTTCCAATCCCAAAGAAAGGCAATGCCAAAGAATGTTCAGACTACCGCACAACTGCACTCATCTCACTGGTGAATCAGAGGTTAAAGCCTCTGCCTGCAATGCAAGAGACCTGGATTCAATCCCTGGGTCAGGAAGATCCCCTGGAGAAGGAAATAGCAACCCACTCCAGTATTCTTGCCTGGAGAATCTGATGGACAGAGGAGTCTGGTGGGCTACAGTCCACAGGGTCGCAAAGAGTCAGACACGACTGAGTGACTTCACACGCTAGTAAAGTAATGCTCAAAATTCTCCAAGCCAGGCTTTAGCAATACATGAACCGTGAACTTCCAGATGTTCAAGCTGGTTTTAGAAAAGGCAGAGGAACCCAGAGATCAAATTGCCAACATTTGTTGGATCATGGAAAAAGCAAGAGAGTTCCAAAAAACATCTATTTCTGCTTTATTGACTATGCCAAAGCCTTTGACTTTGTGGATCACAAGAAACTGTGGAAAATTCTGAAAGAGATGGGAATACCAGACCTCCTGACCTGCCTCTCGAGCAAACTATATGAAGGTCAGGAAGCAACAGTTAGAACTGGACATGGAACAACAGATAGGTTCCAAATAGGAAAAGGAGTACAGCAAGGCTGTCTATTGTCACCCTGCTTATTTAACTTCTATGCAGAGTACATCATGAGAAACGCTGGACTGGAAGAAACACAAGCTGGAATCAAGATTGTCAGGAGAAATATCAATAACCTCAGATATGTAGATGACACCACCCTTATGGCAGAAAGTGAAGAGGAACTAAAAAGCCTCTTGATGAAAGTGAAAGAGGAGAGTGAAAAAGTTGGCTTAAAGCTCAACATTCAGAAAACGAAGATCATAGCATCTGGTCCCATCTCTTCATGGGAAATAGATGGGGAAACAGTGGAAACAGTGGCAGACTTTGTTTTTGGGGCTCCAAAATCACTGCAGATGGTGACTGCAGCCATGAAATTAAAAGATGCTTACTTCTTGGAAGGAAAGTTATGACCAACCTAGATAGCATATTAAAAAGCAGAGACATCACTTTGTCAACAAAGGTCCATCTAGTCAAGGCTATGGTTTTTACAGTGATCGTGTATGGATGTGAGAGTTGGACTATAAAGAAAGCTGAGTGCCAAAGAATTGATGCTTTTGAACTGGAATGTTAGAGAAGACTCTTAAGAGTCCCTTGAACTGTAAGGAGATCCAACCAGTCCATCTTAAAGGAGACCAGTCCTGGATGTTCATTGTTAGGACTGATGTTGCAGCTGAAACTCCAATACTTTGGCCACCTGATGTGAATAGCTAACTCATTTTAAAAGACCCTGATGCTGGGAAAGATTGAGGGCAGGATGAAAAGGGGACGACCGAGGATGAGATGGTTGGATGGCATCACCAACTCAATGGACATGGGTTTGGGTGGGCTCTGGGAGTTGGTGATGGACAGGGAGGCCTGGTATGCTGCAGTTCATGGGATCGCAAAGAGTCAGACATTGCTGAGCGACTGAACTGAAATATATAACTGACTACACTTTCTTGATATGGCTTAAAATGGTCACTGAACAGCTTCCCTAATGATATCAACACCTCATAGCATTGATCAGATTTGTTAATTTAGGGTCCATGAAAGGACACTTAGTCTGGCAAAGGGTCAAAATGTCAGCAAATTGTGATTCATAAGGAAAAGCATACTATTTCCAGGTTGTTCAAAAAGATTAGAAATTAGTCCGAAGGAGAATTGTCAGCACTTCTTGTATTCAAAATGAATGTGAAACAGAACATATATAACAAGTGAAAAAAAGGTAAAACAAATCAGTTCTTAATGATCAGAAGACATTATGTTTTCCCTATCATTTCAACAAAGATCATAAGAATTGGAATTAATCTTGGAAAAGGTCATGAGCTTTTCTGGTAAAAAGTGAAATTTATAAAGCCAATCAAGTTGAATCACAGAAAGCCAGCATATTTCTAAGAGGAAAAATGCAAGTGCTTTTGTTTGCCAGGCTGCTAAGAAAGAATTCTTCAGCATTTGAAATGTGCCTCCTTGCATTACAAAATCTAGTAACTGTCCCAATATTAGTTTTTTACCAAGTGTGGTTGAAAATGCCCTGAAAATGAAATCCATTTCTCTATGTGGGCATTTATATGTATATCACTAATAAAATAGCTAATATTTAAAAGTATTCTACAGTTTACAAGGGATTCCTAGGTGTCTCAGATGGTAAAGAATCTGCCGGCAATGCAGGAGACCTGGGTTTCACTCCTAAGTCGGGAAGATCCCCTGGAGAAGGGAACGGCTCCCTACTCCAGAATTCTGGCCTGGAGAATTCCATGGACAGAGGAGCCTAGCAGGTTACAGTCCATGGGGTCACAAGAGTCAGATGCAACTGAGCAGCTAACACACACAGTTTATAAATCATCATGATTCTCGATTCACTCAGCTGTGTTTGACTCCTTACAACCCCATGGACTATAGACCATCAAGCTTCTCTGTCCACTGAATGTTCTAGGCAAGAATACCGGAGTGGGTTGCCATTACCTTCTCCACAGATTTAATCCTCGGGACTGTAAACAGAGGTTTTATTTCAAAAGCAATAGTCTTGACTGGAAGAAAGAGAATCGACTGGAAGACTGCTCCAGGCTACACAATTATTTAGTGGCTCTACGTAAGATGGCTTCCCTGGTGGCTCAGGGGTAAAGAAGGTGCCTGCCAATGCAAGAGACCTGGGTTCAAAATCTGAGTTGGAAAAATCCCTGCAGGAGGCAATGACAACCCTGTATTCTTGTCTGGAGAATCATATGGACAGAGGAGCCTGGTGAGCTACTGCTCTGTGGGGTCACAAAGAGTCGGACACAAATGAGCGATTGAACACCACCATAAGACTGGAACTTTGGTACCCTTTGATTCTCTTTCTTCCACCTACTTCAAAATATCATGAACCTTATCTTGATATAAACCAATATGGCTCAATATTTTTGAGCATGACCTCAAAGTCCAACAGGCATTATTTGATCTCTCATTTACCCACATGTTGTGAGAACTCTCTAAGCTTTAGTTTTCTCCCCCACCCCCCAAAAAATGAATAAAACTAGCTACCTCATACAGAGCTATTCGAAGTTTCAATGAGATGACACCATATGGCATGCACTAAATTATCTGTAAACAGTCAATATTCTTATAAAGGAAGCTTTAGATAGATGAAGCAGGTCTGATTAGCAATTTTGCCTCATTTATCTGGTTATTTTAGGGAAAGGATATTTCAGGTCCTTTTGTCATCATTTCCTACTTGTATTGTTGGAATGCCAAAAGTCAGCACGAGGGACAGTACAGAATAGAAGAAAGGCGTGCCAGCTTACAACTGTGTTTGGCTACAGAAATCCAGACATTATTATCAAAGGTCATTAACAGAGTCAGCATTTCAGACAAGGAATCTGAAGTGTAATCACTTCTGTGTCTAGTTTTTAATCACAGATTTAATTATTTATAGGAATGTTTAATGAATGCTGTCTCTATTCCACAGAGGCTATTCATGTACCAGTTGGTGGGGAAAAAAAAAGACAGAGAGAGAGACCCATTTCTAAAGAATAACATCTGGGACTCTTTCAGCTGTTAAATTATTTCAATTATTTTCCATTGCCTTAAAAAAATCAAACAGATGAAGAGGAATATAATAGTCTCAGTGACCTTATCCCTCTTCATCCCAAGCAAATCAAAACTACTAAAATAGGAAGGAATGAGATGAATTGTTGAGCCAGATTTTTAGTAGAAACAGTCTAAGAAGTGATCTCCAGAAAAAGCATCTTCTGCCTCTGAATTCAAAACAAATTCTTAATTGCTTTATCAATATAGATAGATTTTTTTAAACTTTAATAGACATACCATAAGGGGCTTTTTTTCCCCTAACAATTATTCAGCTAGTGGCGGGAAGCCAAGGAAAATCCAGAAAGCAAAAATGTGTAATTTGAAGCAAAGAAAGGCACAAACTCTGGGGGAAATTCAGTTACATATACACATGTGGAAATGTAAACATAGTTACTTGTGAGCACAAATACAGTCACTTCATTAATACAGGTAGCTAAAGCTAATTATCCAGAGATTTACACTTAATTTCATTCTTGACCCTGTCTCCAACCAGTTTTATGATGTTGGACTGGTTGCTTAAACTCAGGCTGTTTCTTTAATTATAAAATGAGAATGTCCATATTCATACTTCCTGATCAAAAACACTTGAAATAATTTATGTGAAAGCCCCTTTCTGCTTTATAAAGGAGCACATTTGAATAAAAGATTGCTGTATGTTTATCTATGTGAGAAAAAAAATAATCAAAATTGTCAATATTTGTCGTAGGTGATCCGGAAGGGAGAGGTGAGCTGCTGTTGGACCTGCACACCCTGCAAGGAGAATGAGTACGTCTTTGATGAGTACACCTGCAAGGCGTGCCAGCTGGGGTCCTGGCCCACTGACGACCTCACAGGTACGTGCATCACAATGCCAGCATAGGCACCTTCCTCAATACTCCGAAAGGACACAGACGTGGGAGGGGGTTACATCTCCAAGCAGTCCTCATCTTAGTGGAACTGTTCATGCAACAGGGTTCCCTTAGGAACAGGCTTCCCAACACCTGGGCTCATCATGAAAATCTTGTATCTCAGAGAGAAATGAGCCTACATTCCTGCCTTCACCGCTAAACTGGCCCAGAATCCTTAGATTGTCTACTGGGCATTTTCAGCCCATCTTCTGGATATTCTCAGAAGTTGCTAGGAAGGACCCCGGTTAACTGTGATTAGAGGCATAGAGAGAGAAACATTGGCCAGGAATCGACTAAAATATGTCATGACATATCTAAGCACAAAAGGATAGCAGAGAATTAGGTAGAATTTGGTCTAAAACTCTTTGTTTCTCTTAGTGCTTATCCTTAACCTAAACCAGACACCTCTAACTAATGAGTTTTCCAATAATGTCAACACAGGGTAAGACTCATGTCTCCCTGGTCTGGGGGGTACTTTGGGAGGGTTGTTTTTTGGTTGTTGTTTTCGTGATGTTTTGGTTTAGGAGTTTTTTCTCCAAAAATGTTAGGAAATGATTGTCACTGTCTTCTCAAAATGGTATTATATAGCTGTTTCTAATCTTTACAACATGAAAACAGAATGATACCTTCCATCTTTCCTTCCAATTTATTCAATAAAATTTTAGTAAATGCATTTTATATACCTATTTGTCTACCACTGAAATATATAAAAATAAAGATATGCCACTCTATTGTCAAGAAGTTAATGAGAGAGGACAAAAGTAAAAGTATGATTACAATAAAGTAAAGGATATAGATTTGTGAACAGAAAGTATGAGAAGGGGAGCTGTGAAACTAAGTTTTCCAGGAAAATAAGAGAAAAAGACATTCCAGGCAGAGGGCCCACCTGGTAGGTCAGGTCATCTAGTCATTTTACAGTTAAGATGGATTTAAGACAAACTCCTAGAGGCTAGATTGTAACAGCATTGGTGTTAGACTCTGTCCCTCAAAGGACAAGAGATTATCCGTGATAGCTATGTTAGCTTATTGCAAAAGCCTGGTTCTAAAAATCCTGTGATTTTGGGCCCTCTGAGACCAGCTCACATTAAGACTTTGTTTTCAGTGAGTGGTATTTATACAGAAAACTTTTCTTAAGAAAAATTTAAAATTCTGATTTAATAAAACACCCAAATATCTTGTGACAGCATTTGAGTCCTATTTTCACCACAGATGATAAGCTTTCTGATACTCATAAATCCCAGTGTCCCCAGAGCCAAGTCAGGGCTGAACACAAAGTTTTTATTAAATTTAGCTAAACAGATGAAATGGAGCACACACACACACATACATACAGTAAAAGTGTAAGAAAAAAAAAAATATAATTGGTTCTCTTGTAAGGGAAATAAAAATCGATATTGGTGATCTTTTCCTTTATACTATTTCTTTACTTTTTTCTATTCACAACTTCTAATTTCAATATGGATTATCATCAAATTGAACAACTATTTCACGGATTCAACTATCTACATGGCTAAATACCTTGAACATGAATATACTGGTGTAAACTTTTGTTCTATGTTTGTAAAACTATCACAATGAAATGCGGTCTTCTTTTTCATTCATTCAATAGAAAAGTATTTTATTATTACAATTTGCACTAGAATATTGTGCTGGATAAAACTAGGGTTAAAAAATAGATATGGTTCTATGTAATTTACCATAAACTAGGGTTAAAAAATAGACGTGGTTCTATGTAATTTACCAACTTGTTGGGAGAGAGATAGGACTCTCTCCCTCTTCCTCCCTCCCCCTGTCCCACATACAGAGGCACAGACAAATTGTGTTAAGGAGTAAGAAGCAAAAGAATAAGCGTTTTTAGAAAATAAATATAGTAGGGGAGACATAATTTAAATTTGTGATCATAAAAGATCTCTCTAAAGAAGTGAAAATCAGCAGAGACCTAAGTGATAAATACAGACATAGCTATCAAAAAATGATGAGAAGGGCATTTCTGGCTAAGAGAAAAGGTCTATCTATGGATAAGCCAATGAGAAAATGATGTGATAAGAGATCAAAAAGATAGCAGGGGCTAGTTCACATACAGCCTTATAGAACAGGTTCAGGATTTGCATGTTTAATATTAAGTGCAATGAGAAAACTTTGCAGGGAGTATAGTAGAAGAAGAAAATATAATTGGATGTATATTTCTAAAATATTATTCTGTTTGCTGTGAGAGAGAATAATTTGGAGATGGATGGAAAGTGGAACCAGGGAGACAGATGGGGTGGTTACCGCTGGTTGCCACTGCAGGCACCAAAAGTTCCTGGTGTCTTGGGCCGAACAGTGCATTGGAAGATTTCAGATGCACTTTGAAGGAGAATCAACAGGACATACGGATGATTAGTTGCACTGGATATTAAGTAAGGCTGCCCAATTTTTTGCCTTGAGGACTGGAGAAATCAATGTTTGTGTTTTTTTTTTTTAATAAAGATCAGTAGTTTGGTTTTAGATAAGATCAGCTGGAGATGTCTTTGAGATTATCAAGTATGAATTAATCTAACAAATTAAGGCCTTAGTGTGTGCCAGAAAATGTAATAGAAAATAGAAAACTGGAAATATAAATTAGTCTAAGTTTCCAAGAAACTTAATAATCTAGTGGGAGAAAGAATCTAAACAATAACCACTTCTCCTGGGGAGGGAAAGAGTCTTATCTCTCTCCCAACAAGATGGTAAATTATATAAGAATTACGTCTGTTTTTAAACCCAGTTTCCCAGCACATTCAGTTCAGTTCAGTCGCTAAGTCGTGTCCGACTCTCTGCATCCCCATGAATCGCAGCACACCAGGCGCCCATCACCAAGTCCCAGAGTTCACCAGACTCATGTCCATTGAGTCAGTGATGCCATCCAGCCATCGCATCCTCTGTCGTCCCCTTAGCCTCCGCCCCTAATCCCTCCCAACATCAAAGTCTTTTCTAATGAGTCAACTCTTCGCATGAGGTGGCCAAAGTACTGGAGTACTGGAGTTTCAGCTTTAGCATCATTCCTTCCAAAGAAATCCCAGGGCTGATCTCCTTCAGAACGGACTGGTTGGATCTCCTTGCAGTCCAAGGGACTCACAAGAGTCTTCTCCAACACCACAGTTCAAAAGTACAATTCACGGCACCAGCCGCTTCACAGTCCAACTCTCACATCCATACATGACCACAAGAAAACCATAGCCTTGAGTGCACAGACCTTAGTCTAGGTTGGTCATAGCTTTTCTTCCAAGGATTAAGCATCTTTAATTTCTTGGCTGCAGTCACCATCTGCAGTGATTTTGGAGCCCAGAAAATAAAGTATGACACTGTTTCCACTGTTTCCCCATCTATTTCCCATGAAGTGATGGGACCGGATGCCATGATCTTCGTTTTCTGAATGTTGAGCTTTAAGCCAACTTTTCACTCTCCTCTTTACTTTTATCAAGAGGCTTTTAGTTCCTCTTCACTTTCTGCCATAAGGGTGGTGTCATCTGCATATCTGAGGTTATTGATATTTCTCCTGACAATCTTGATTCCAGCTTGTGTTTCTTCCAGTCCAGCGTTTCTCATGATGTACCTGCATAGAAGTTAAATAAGCAGGGTGACAATATACAGCCTTTTTTTTAATTTATTTATTTTTAATTACAATACTGTATTTGTTTTGCCATACATTGACACAAATCAGCCATAGGTGAACACAATCTCCCAAGCCTAAGCCCCCTCCCACCTCCCCCCACATCCTCTACTTGAATCATCCATGCATCAGCCCCAGCATCCTGCATCCTACATTGAACATAGATTGGTGGTTGGTTTCTTACAAGAAAATATACATGTTTCATTGCCATTCTCCCAACCATCCCACCCTTTCCCTCTCCCTCAGAGTCCAAAAGTCCACTCTATACCTCTGTGTCTCTTTGTTGTCTCACATAGAGGGTCATCATTACTATCTTCTAAATTCCATATATATGTGTCAGTATACTGTATTGGTGTTTTTCTTTCTGGCTTACTTCACTCTGTATAATCGGTTCCAATTTCATCCATCTCATTAGAACTGAGTCAAATTTATTCTTTTTAAGGGCTGAGTAGTATTCCATTGTGTATATGTACCACAGCTTTCTTATCCAATCATCTGCTGATGGACATCTAGGTTGCTTCCATGTCCTGGCTATATAAACAGCGCTGCAATGAACATTGGGGTACATGTGTCTCTTTCAATTCTGGTTTCCTCGGTGTGTATGCAGCAGTGGGATTGCTGGGTCATAAGGCAGTTCTATTTGCAATTTTTAAGGAATCTCCACACTGTTTTCCATAATGGCTGTACTAGTTTGCATTCCCACAGCAGTGTAAGAGGGTTCCCTTTCTCCACATCCTCTCCAGCATTTATTGCTTGTAGACTTTTGGATCGCAGCCATTCTGACTGGTGTGAAATGGTACCCCATTGTGGTCTTGATTTGCATTTCTCTGATAATGAGTGATGTTGAACATCTTTTCATGTGTTTGTTAGCCATCTGTATGTCTTCTTTGGAGAAATGCCTATTTAGTTCTTTGGCCCATTTTTTATTGGATCGTTTATTTTTCTGGAGTTGAGCTGCATAAGTTGCTTATGTATCTTTGAGATTAGTTGTTTGTCAGTTGTTTCATTTGCTATTGTTTTCTCCCATTCAGAAGGCTGTCTTTTCACCTTGCTTTTAGTTTCCTTTGTTGTGCAGAAGCTTTTACTTTTAATTAGATCCCATTTGTTTATCTTTGCTTTTATTTCCAGTATACTGGGAGTTCGGAAGAGTCAATATAGTGAAAATGAGTATACTACCTAAAGCAATCTACAGATTCAATGCAATTCCCATCAAGCTACCAGCAGTATTTTTCACAGAACTAGATCAAATAATCTCAAGATTTGTATGGAAATACAAAAACCTCGAATAGCCAAAGCAATCTTGAGAAAGAAAATGGAACTGGAGGAATCAACTTGCCTGACTTCAGGCTCTACTACAAAGCTACAGTCATCAAGACAGTATGGTACTGGCACAAAGACAGAAATATAGATCAATGGAACAAAATAGAAAGCCCTGAGATTAACCCACACACCTATGGACACCTTATCTTCGACAAAGGAGGCAAGAATATAGAATGGAGTAAAGACAGTCTCTTTAACAGGTGGTGCTGGGAAAACTGGTCAACCACTTGTAAAAGAATGAAACTAGACCCCTTTCTAACACCATACACAAAAATAAACTCAAAATGGATTAAAGATCTAAATGTAAGACCAGAAACTATAAAACTCCTAGAGGAGAGCATAGGCAAAACACTCTCCAACATAAATCACAGCAGGATCCTCTATGATCCAACTCCCAACATACTGGAAATATACAGCCTTGATGTACTCCTTTTCCTATTTGGAACCAGACTGTTGTTCCATATCTAGTTTATAGTCCAAATAGTAATAATAAAATTCGTTTCTGTTGAATGAAAACGTAGACCATGTTCATTGTGATAGTTTTACAAAACATAGGACAAAAAATTTACATTTGTATATTCATGCCCAAGTGCTATAGGGGAAGAATGAGCAAAGTATTATGAAAAATGGAGAAGGGCACACCTAACCCTGGAGAAATTTAAAAGGTTTAGTCTTGAGGCATAGTCTTTAAGTCCACTTTAAAACAGTGAAGAAGAGGACCTCCTGGTACTCCAGTGGTTAAGATCAAGGTTCAAATGCAGGGGGCACAGGTTCAGTTCCTGTTCAATTCCCCTTAATTCAGGGAACTAAGATCCTACATGCTGCATGGTGTAGCCACAAAGGAAAAAAATAAATAAAATTAAACATTTTTAAGTGAATAAGATCATATTGAAAAGAGTACACAGCATTGAGGCTCTGAACAGCACCATCATTCTCCTTATTTCTCCAAACAAAAAGTGAGTCATATAAACTCTCCCCTCTCCCTGGCCACCCATATCCAGTCACTCAGCAAGTTCTCCTATTGGCACTGCTAAATATTTTTAATCCCCCTCTCCATTTATTTGTAAAACTTCTCCCTTGGCTAAGTTATCATCTCACATTTGACTATTGCAGTAATCTCCCAGTTTATTTCTCTACTCCCAAATTTGTGCTGTGTGCCTCTAAGTCTGTTTTTTTCATCTTGCTAGTAAATAATGTATCCAAAATACAGATCTGTCCCTTTATTTAATTGCTCAACACTTACCAGTGTTTTCATAACTCTATGGGATATATCCAAGTTTTTCAACCTGGCATACAGAATTTCCTCATCCTCCTATGATCTTTCTAATTTCATTCACCACCACTTTATGATTCTAATTTTACATTCTAGGACCAAGGGCTGCTTATAATTCTCATCTAAACACAACACTATTTTATTCCTCCATGTCCATAAGTGTGTTACCTTCCCTGCCTTATTTACTTGAATAATTCCTGCTCACCTCTGCCTAGATGTCACCTTCTCTCTGATACTTTCTTTGCTGTACTTAGAAACTGATTAAGTCCCCTGTTCTGGTTTGTTTTTTTTTACTTTATTCTACTTTACAATGCTGTATTAGTTTTGCCATATATTGACATGAATCAGCCACAGGTGTACCCCTGTTCTGTATTTCTAAAGCAAATTCTGCTTCCCTCTCTACATTTTCAAACTGGATTGTAAGGCCCTATATCCTTATCTCCCCCACCCCACCCGACCCCACTGCTGAATCATTTAGTTTCTCAAGGACATAACTGTATCTCACTCATCTTTGCATCCCTAGTATCTAACACCATGCCTGACACAGAGGAGGCCCTCAGTGTGTGTCAATCTGCAATAAATGATGGGGAATGTTAAAAATAAAGAAGATGAAAGTATTAGGGCCATCCTCTGAAGACAGCTTTAACTAAGGAGTGTGGACCTTATCCTATAGACTGTGTGGGGCCAGGGAAGTTTTTCAAGCAGAAGAATGAAATGACCTTCCTCTTGCTCCATGCATATGTGTAAGCATGTGTGTATATGCAGGGACAGTGGGGAGAAAGTGGGAGAGGAGAAATGAGAATAAGTGCTAAACCTGGAAAGGTCTCCACACTGACAGTACGTGAAGTTTAACTTTTAGTTAAGATCTACAGCACTTTTCCAAAGAGCTTACAGCTGTTTGCAGCTATCTCGTTGACTCTGATTCAAAGTCACTTGGCACCTGGCTCTGCTAGCTAAGCCAGAAGACTGCTCTGACGGCTTCCAGCTATTCCAAAGCTTGTTACAGAGATGCTTGGGTCCGTCTTCTACCTACTTGGGTCACAGTTGCCCCATTTCAGCCTATAACATGACAGCTCAGGTCACTCTGGGTCAGTGCCCTCATTGTGATAATGGCAGCTAACAAACACACACATAATGTTTCCTGTGTGCCAGGAAACTTGTCTAATTCCGATACAACTCTGTAAGATTGTTAGCACAGTTAGAGATCTTAAAAATTAAATGACTGCAAAAACAAGCAGGAGAGGCAGTCAACTGACATTAATGTCTTTATTATATTTAGCCATTTCCTTGTATATATTCACAGAAAGATGTTTGAAATGAAATATCAATAAACATTGTTAAGAAAAATGTTTATGAGAGGTAAGACTGTGGGTTACTTGTCTGCACACACACACATACAGATGCATATAATATTGTATTATGAGAATGTATTTTATCAATAATTCCATTAAAATAAATGTGTGTGTGTGTGCATGCACCATCAGTCGTGTCTGACTCTGCAACCCCATGGACTGTAGCCCCAACCAGGCCTTTCTGTCCATGGAATTTTTCAGGTAAGAATGCTTGAGTGGATTGCCATTCACTACTCTATGGGATCCTTCTGACCCAGGGATCAAACCCGCATTTCTTGGTCCAGGCGGACTTTTTACCACTAGCACCACTGAGGAAGCCCCAATATCAGGCTAGCAATATTTTTAATAACCATCATAAACTGAAAGTAACCAGGAACCAAGAATTAGAAAGAAAGAACGGAAACCTGGAAAGAAAACGAGAAAGAAATGAAAGAAGATTTTAAATGGAGAATGAGGGCAGAACATAGACAATATTCCTAATTCAAGTCACTTTCATTAAGGACAGCAAGTAGTTTGTCTAACAATCTTCAGGTATCCATGTTGGCAGTGAAGAGGATAAACAGGATTGCTGCCCTCATAGTGATTATCATCCTAAATACTGACAAGTAATAAGATGCTGAGTGTCAACAGATAAGACTAGAATGGTGTAGGAGCCTGTATCATTGGAAGCTGCCTGGATGAGGTTTAGAGTTGCCTCCTCAATGAACTGCGTATCCATGTAAGAATTAAAGATGGAAGCTGGCCAAATTCAAATGAAAGAGAAGAGTGCCTGGGGCCCAGAATACAAAAACTGAGGAGGAACTGAGAGCCTGGGGGAATGAGACAGGTAAGCCAAGCAAAGGCCAGCTCTGGCAGGGCTTCAGAAGGCATGGTAACTATTTCAAAGTTTATTCTACAGGAAATTAAGACTCATTATATATATTCTCTCAGTCATGTAGTCATTCATTCAACAGTTATATAGCTAGCAATTCCTTTATCCCAGGCAATGTTCTAAGTACTGAAAATGTCAACATTTCTCTGACCAAAACATAAAATTCTCTGACCTTATGTCTATATTTGAGCAGAGAGAATAGTTTTAAACAGAGCAAGTATTATTCCCAGGAGTATCCAAAAACTGAGTAAGAAAAGGAAGTGCAATCATGACAGTTGCTGCTGTTGTTGTTTAGTCCCTAAGTCTTGTCTGACTCTTTTGCAACCCTATGGATTGTAGCCCACCAGGCTCCTCACTCCATGGGTTTTCCCACATAAGAATACCAGAGTGGGTTGTCATTTCCTTCTCCAGGGGATCTTCTGACCCAGGGATCGAACCCAAGTCTCCTGATTTGGCAGGCAGATTCTTTACCACTGAGCCACCAAAGAAACCTGCAATCACGATGGACTACTTTATAAATATCATTCATATAGTCAATGTAAAGTGTTCAGTTCAGTCGCTCAGTCGTGTCCGACTTTGCAACCCTGTGAATCACAGCACGCCAGGCCTCCCTGTCCATCACCAACTCCCGGAGTTCACTCAGACTCGAGGCCATCGAGTCCGTGATGCCATCCAGCCATCTCATCCTTGGTCGTCCCCTTCTCCTCCTGCCCCCAATCCCTCCCAGCATCAGAGTCTTTTCCAGTGAGTCAACTCTTCACATGAGGGGGCCAGAGTACTGGAGTTTCAGCTTTAGCATCATTCCTTCCAAAGAAATCCCAGGGCTGATCTCCTTCAGAATGGACTGGTTGGATCTCCTTGCAGTCCAAGGGACTCTCAAGAGTCTTCTCCAACACCACAGTTCAAAAGCATCAGTTCTTCAGCACTCAGCCTTCTTCACAGTTCAACTCTCACATCCATAAATGACCACAGGAAAAAACCATAGCCTTGACTAGACGGACCTTAGTCAGCAAAGTAATGTCTCTGCTTTTGAATATACTATCTAGGTTGGTCATAACTTTTCTTCCAAGGAGTAAGCATCTTTTAATTTCATGGCTGCAATCGCCATCTGCAGTGTTAGTATTGTTTAAAAACATGAGTAGAAAGGATATTGATTTCAGAATAGTGGCTTCATCTGGAAACAGATGGGAGGGAGTCTGGTAGGATTTATGAGAGTTTTAAATTATATCTGTAAGTTGTATGTGTATGTAATTTGAAACAAATTACAAAACATCAATATCTATTGAATCCAAATGTGTATGTTTGTTCTACACTTCCCTACGTGTTTAAAATTTGTTTAAAATACTTGATACTATTTTAGCTATTTAAATAATTGAATATTAAAAGGTAAAATTTTTAAATAAAGACTCCATTTTGACACTTTGAAAGGAGGAGGAGAGAAAACCATGGAAATGAAATGTTGTAAGTCACAGCGTGAATCCGTTGGTGGTTTGGACTGTGATGATGCAGTGGGAATAAAGGGCAATGAAGATATAAGAAATCACAGTCAATAGGAGGAGGTCACTGTTGCCCTGAGACAAGAATGTAACTTCAGTGAGGTCTGGTTTGAAAGAGGAAGGAGGAAGAAATAGTGGAAGGCAACAATTGGGCTAGGCACTCAGAAAATTCCCTTCAGTTTTCTGCCAAGACTTTTTCACTGAACACAACTCCCCACCAATACATGCAAATATTGTACTAGAAAGCATCTTTGTTTTCTTTCAAAGAATTTAGGATGGGTTATAAGTAGCAGATCATGAGCTGCCCAGGCCAAAGCCAAAGCCAGGGAAACACTTTCAGGTGGGTCTGCCAACTCTGGCAGCCTTCCAACAAACCCAAGTAAAAGGAAAAAGCATAAAACAGCAACATGACTTTCAAGAAGTAAGTTGGTGGGAAGCTTTATGACAGAAAGAATGATTTCCTGCTTTTCACTCAGAAAGAAATATAACTTAAAGTGCAAAGTTGTAAAATGGAAGGAGGGCAGTGCCCGTCTACATTTTAATGTCCGTAGGAACATTCTCTAGGAAGTCCTGTGGTTCCCTAAGTTACCTAATTGCTTTGGAACCTTTGTATCTTCACTTCAGGGGGAAAAAAGAGAGCAGAGGCAAACAAAAGGAGTTAGGGGAACCCTGGCAGGGTGGAGGGGGGATGCGCTCCAAGGAGGCAGAACTACAGACAGCTCTCACAGCTCTGGCGTCTGAATTACTCTCTTCTTACAGACATGGCCTTCATCTATGTTCCTCGGTTTGCCCTACTTTTCTTGGAACTTTTTTTCTTCTAACCTTTTTAACGAGTAAATAAAAACATGGGAAGAATTGCTTTTTATCACCAATATTTTTAAGCATTATCCTTTTGAATCCTGTGAAGCACATATTATTATTTTAATATGGGCTTAATGCTTAAGCACTATCTTAAGCATTATCCTTTTGAATCCTATGAGGTACATATTATTATTGTACAACTGAATTAATTAAGACCCAGGAAGATTCTATAAATTGCTCAAGGTCACAAAGCTAGGGGAAAATCAAGCCCAGGCACTATGATTCCACCATTTTATGCTACACCACGTCTCTCTTTACAGTTACATTTGGGAGACCCGTATTTTCAGGAAATTATAGAAAGAGAAAGAAATTCAGCTTTCAAATTGGTTACATGTTAATTATCTCCAGGTTGCTCTGGTATTTTTCATTTGGAATGTTTGTAGAAAGTGCTGCCTATTTGATTATTACAATTTAGTTTGGATGAGGAAAGGGTTAAAAAAAAAAAAAAAAACTCTTTCCATTTATTATGTGTTTCCAGTTCTTTAGAGGAAATTTGTTACAAGTTTAGATAAGAAATATGCTTTTTTTTTATAATTACAGTGATAATAAATAGTTCCTGTTAGTATCTTAAATGGAATAGTTTTTCATAATGCGACCTCTCATTTCTTGGCTTCTAAGTTAGGTAATAATCTAAATAGAAACACATGCTATACAAGCTGTCTATCCTATCACTTATTCATTCAGCAAAAGTTCTTTTTGTTAATCAACTTTCTACATTATTTCCACACTGTGCTAGGTTCTTTTGATTAAAATAAATATGTCAAGTGTCTGACCTTCCATTTCTATGCATCAGATGTCCACTAGAAGAAGGGTGACTTAAATAACTGCCCTAAGAGTACAACATATAATACATACAATAATTAAATTTGCATTGGTGGCACAAAGGACAGAAACAGTCATTAGCAAATAGCTCCAGTGTGGCTCAAACAAAGCACTGGACACCGGACACACAGTGATCATGGAGTCACAATTCCTACCCTCGAGTATTCCAGGGCCTGGGCAGACACACACACAAATAAAGAGCAATTTCCATACATTATGTATGCCATGCATATATGGAAACTAATCTAATGTTTGTCTAATGAGAGAGAGAGAAGGGATAAAGGAAAGAATGAATGAATGAACCCAACGACAAAGGGAAGGAAGGAAGATGGAAGAAAAAAAAACTGTTTGCATGAGAGTAAGAGCTGATTACATTGAAGAGAAAAAATTAACCAGGTCATGGAATGGAATCAAATTTCATGTCCAAATCAAAGTTCATGTGTAAATGAGAAGTTAACCAGGTAAAAGGGAGAAGAATTTTTAAGGAGAAAGCAAAACTCTAAGGAATATTTCTAAGGAATGTGTATTCATAAATATTTTTTCAAATATAACTAAGCTATTTCGAAGCAAGCGAATCATTATTTCAAATTTAGTTTCCTATCAAAGCCTACTTATCGAAAATATCCTTTTCTAAATATCAGACATCATAATGGTGACCAGTTGTAAAAAAATAACAATAGAGTTCCTGGATCCCTAAACACTTTCTATTAATAGATTTCCCTTACATGTGTTACATAGACTCACCAGTGCTATCTAAGAAAGGCAAAATTTATGACAAACATAGTGTAAAAAAATATAGCTGAGATTTATAACTGCATGTGAAACATGTCTTGAACAATTTATCTTTATTATCTTCCAATAACAGTGGTTTAAATCAAAAGGCTTGGAGTCAGACACATCCCTGTTGAAATCCACACACCATCAATGACTCACTGTGTGACTTTATGAAAATGTAAATTTCCCTTCCCTGAGCTTCAGCTTCCTCTTACCTAAAAATATAGGAAACAATAGTAATTAGTTCATAGAATTACTGGAGAGATTTAATAGCACACAAATAGTTTGGTGCCTATTAACAATTCAGTTATGTGAATGATTATCACTCTTTTGTGGTGGTTGTTTAGTCACTAAGTCGGGTCCAATTCTTTGCACCCCTGTAGTCTGTCGCCTGCCACACTTCTCTGTCCATGGAATTTTACAGGCAAGAATACTGGAGTGGGTTGCCCTTTCCTTCTCCAGGGGATCTTCCCAACCCAGGGACTGAACCTGCCTCTCTTGCCTCTCCTGCACTGGCAGATGGATTATTTACCACTGCTGCTGCTAAGTCGCATCAGTCGTGTTCGACTCTGTGCTGCCCCATAAATGGCAGCCCACCAGGCTCTGCCATCCCTGGGATTCTCCAGGCAAGAATGCTGGAGTGGGTTGCCATTTCCCTCTCCAATGCATGAAAGTGAAAAGTGAAAGTGAAGTCGCTCAGTCGTGTCCGACTCTTCGCGACCCCATGGACTGCAGCCCACCAGGCTCCCCTGTCCATGGGATTTTTCCAGGCAAGAGTACATCACTTAATTGCATCACCAACTTGACAGACGTGAGTCTGAGTGAACTCCGGGAGTTGGTGATGGACAGGGAGGCCTGGTGTGCTGCAATTCATGGGGTCGAAAAGAGTCGGACACGACTGAGCAACTGAACTGAACTGAATTAAATTTAAAAACATAGTGACTAAAAATGAATATAAAGATAGACTGATTTAAAAATAAATGAGAAAATCTGGGAAAAGTTCCAACCTCTATCGAATGTCTTTCACATTTTAAAGTAATATCCTCTAAGTCAATGATTGTCTAGCCCAGCAAATGGCACAGGATAATCAATGAATTTGAATTTGTTGAACTATTATAAACTTCTCTTTTAACCTTACTTAGATTATCTTCTTAGATAATGTAATAAGATTCCACATGATTTCTGATTCCAAATGAATGGATCACACAAGGTTAATGTAACTTGGAAGCTCCAAAAGGATATCACAGTCATAAGCTATAACAAATCTAAACAGCGTATGCCATCTTTCTACTTTTAATTTCTTGTTGTTTCCTATTTATTTCTTTTAGGTTCTGGAGTGCTGATAAACTCAGCTACGGAGCCCAGTCTCTACTGTTTTTTTCTTTAATTAATATGTTTTGCTGCTATTTCATTAATCACTGCTTGTACATTAACAACTGGACACAGAAACCACATTTATTATTTTGTGTTAATGTTGGTTCTTTCCAGTTTTCCAAAGTACGTTAAAAACATATTATGTGAACACTAAAATTAACGTATTTTCATACATGTGCCTATTTTTGTCTTCCATTCTAGATTGAAATCTAGTCCCAAGACTGATGCTTTGATTCCTCTTATGCTTGAAACTAGATTATTTTTTCCCCCTGCTACCTATTCTTTTAATCACTCTCTCGGAACAAAAGAGTTTTTTTGCTTTCAGTGGATAATAACAGAATGATTATTCGCTTTTATGTTTTCCTCAATGGCAAAAAAAAATGTGCCTTCTCCGGGAGATCTGCCGTCTATTGCTTTCAGTATCTTTACATTTACATCTAACTGTGTGGTGGAAACAGAACTAAGGATAGACTTTTAGGTGGCCCAGGGTTCAGTCTTCATCCTTTTCTATCTACATTTGTTTCACTGGTGATCTGACTCAGTCTCATTCTCGGTTATACACTGCAAATTTCTGAATTTAAATATATAGGCCAGACTTCTCATAAACCTCTGAGTTGAATATTTAACTGCCTACTTGACATATTTATTTGAATGTGCAATAGATATTTCATTTTATGTTTCCGAAACTGAAATCCAGGTCTTTACCTTCTGATTCCCCAAGGCTGCTCTACCCTTAGCATTCTGTATTTCATGGGATGGCAAATCCATTCTTTCAATAGCTCAGGCCAGTAACTTTGGAATCTTCTTTTGAATTTTCTCTTATCCTTTGGTCAACTGGTCAGGAAGTTCCATTGACTCTTCCTTCAAATATAGAAGTCCACCACGTCTCACTACCTCCCCCGAGAGAAATAGATCCAGGCCCCAGTAATCATGATTAATCACCTTTACTAGTGAAATAGCCTCCTAACTAATCATTCTGATTCTACCCTTGCCCTGACCGAAAGCCGCTTTCTTAACAACCTGGGCAAAGATACCTTTTTAAAGAGTAAGCCAGATCATGTTAGCCATGGTCCAAGAATACACAATAGTTCTCCCTCACTCAAAGTCACACTTATGTTCTATAAGACCTGGCCCTTTGTTATGAATCTGGATTACTTTCCCTTTCACTTAATCTCTCTCTGTCCCTCGATACACTGGTCCTTTTGTTATATCTGGAAGCTCTTATCCCAGGGTCTCTACCTAGAATGCTCCACCCTAGACACCCATACTGCTATTACAAGTCCTTGCTCACATGTCTACCTGACCAACTTGCTTAGGACTACCAGTTGTCCCTCTTTTAGCCTCTTCTACCTCTTATTTTCCCCACTTCACACACAACCTTTTATTCTATTCTGTTGCTAATGTGTTCATTTATTTTTGCTGATCACATATTGTCAGTCTCCCCAATTAGAATACAAACTAAAGAGTGGGAGTGGGGGTTGCATGTTTTGTCCACTTGGCAAAAACAGGCTTCTAGAACACAAAGAAAGAAAGAAGAAAGTGAAGTCGCTCAGTCATGTCCGACTCTTGGCGACCCCATGGACTGTAGCCTATAGCAGGCTCCTCTGTCCATGGAGTTTTCCAGGCAATAGTACTGGAGTGGATTTCCATTTCCTTCTCCAGGGGATCTCCCCAACCCAGGGCTCAAACCCGGGTCTCCCACATTGTAGACACATTCTCTACCGTCTGAGCCACCAGAGAAGTCCTTCTAGAATACAGCAGACACTCAATAAATATTTGCTAAGAAATAAATTACAGGATAGAAGAAAGGCAACAAATCCCCATGTATTGAGTGCCTGTCACCCACTATAATAGGAACTTCATGTTCTTCCCCCAATCCTCCTTATACTGAAAGGTCTTATCCAGAATAGTTGGAATCACTATCTCCATTTTACAGAAAACTTGAGTTGAAAATGTAAAATACCCATACTTGTGATCACACAGTAAGTAGCAGGAGTAAGGCTAAAGCCTTAGTGTGAAAGTCTTCCTTGAAAACTCATGTTTTTACCCTTGATAATCAGAAGCTGCAGGCAACAACAAAATGGCCATTAGTTGCTGGATTTTCTCTAAAGGAATCTCTAAAATGCTGTGAAAATTTTTGTGCAGTGGTCTTTTCAAATACGTGAATTTGATGAAGTTGTTTCAGTCACTACTGAAAAGAACAACATTTTTTCAGTGAGGTGCCAGGGCTCGTATATTGATAAATTGTAAAATGGCTCCTTACTATTCTCATTTCTCAGTAGCTTATAAATTTATGTATCCCACCAGATCAGTCAAAAAGATGGTATTCTTATAAATGTAAACACCATCTCCTTCAGGAAAAATAAATGCTGAAATGCCCTCTCTCAATGGACCTTCTCAAAACAGGTCCTCAAAGAAAACATAAACCACTTTGCATCTTGCCAGAACTGAGCAATGAAGAATTGCTCTTCACAATGATAAATTTGTGGTCTGGCTAAAAACAATGCCATCATGGTCAAAAACCACTCTGATATAACCAGATTGAAGGAAATACTGTGGTTTCATTGATTTCAGCTTTTGATAAATATAGCTTACCCGAAATAAATTCTCACGTTCCCTCCCCCCACCCCAGGAACATAAAACATTATAACACAGTGCCTACCACTACATTATCTAACCCACTTGGAAAATGCTTCATAAAGCACTGGTGTATTACATGAGTGATATGAAGTAGATAAATGTCTCCTATCTTGCCACCTCTTAAAAATCACTTTGAGTGAAAAATTCAGAGATCGTATGTGCTGCCTTGTACTTACAAGCAACTTAAGACAATACAATACCATTTACTTGGGTTGTGTATTTACAAACCAGCTAGAAAGATAAAACAGGCCTGGCTTTTCCCCAGAAAAACATAGCACAATCCAATAAAACACACAGGCAATTTAGCAGATGTTGACTCAGTATTGTTTTATGTATATACATCTCTTTCCTCCCTTTTTCACACTTGATAATTATTACACCACTGCTCAAGTCACATGTTATTTTATATGGTCTTCACTTTAATTCTGGAGATGCAGGCAGGAAGGCATTATTATCTTCCCTCCTAAAGCTTTTACTGATTTCCCACCTGAGCTCTCAGTGGTAATTCCCAGGAATATTATAATTCTCTCATGGCATCCTATCACTGTGCCACAGAGGGCTTCCTCTCTATATCTGACTTGTAATTTTGGCTGTTTCCTTTACATTTCCTCTTTTTCTCTCCCCCCTTGTCTCTTCTTCTCCTCCTCTGGTTCCTTTTCAAGTGCTCCTCAATTACAATCCTACTACCTCGGTTTCCTTGATTGAAAATGCTGGAAACAACGGGGCCCACTTCATAGAAGGTTGTGGATCGCAAAGAAGAAATAAGTGTAGAGTGCCCAGCAGAGCACAGAGCCTGAGCACTGGACCAGCAGACTATTTTAAAGGAATAAACAATTGCTTTTGTATAGACACAGTGGAGACTCAGGACCTTGGGCAGAACAGGCACTCAGTAATGTGAACTGAACTAAGAGGGGAGTGTAACACACTAGATTTGCTCAGTGAACAATTTTCAGTGCACTTTCACATGGGGGCTTTGTTTCTCACATTTTCGTTTTATAATAAACATGAGCATTGTTGTTACTTAAATATGTACCAGTAGCTTATCTGAGGAATCCTTGTAATATATACCTGAGGAATCCTTATGATATGATAATACTTAAAATTCAGAAACTGGTGTTCTGAAGAGGAAAAACACGAAGTAAAAATCCATGGCAAGGGATGCACTGAATTTTTGCAGCCAATCTTAAGAAAGGTAATGTAAACCCAAGCCTTCTGGTATATCTCAAAGGAAAAAATAAAAAATCAAGACTGTGTAACAGGGTCTATGGAAATACAGGCGTACCTAGAGAATGGTGGAAATACAGTCAGACTGAGAGAGTGGCAGCAAGAATCCTGAGTCACAAAATCTGAAACCCTTTGAACATCTGGATAAAAGAACAATCACAAGAGGAAAAAGCTTTTTAATGTCTGTGCAAATTATTCGTAAAAAGTTAAAAAAAAAGACTGAAAGCAGAGGAAAGGGAGCCTGAAAAGAGTCTGCCAAGCCAGAAAATTAACAGAAATAAATAGAAATTAATTGTAAGACACTCATTATAGCTCAAATCATGTCTGTAAAATTCCATTCATTATCTGTTGATTTAACATTGGTGACGTCTATGTTTTATTCCAGTAAAATACAAAACAGTCTTAAGTGTTTTATTTTCTCAGTCCTGAATAATTGCTTCACTGGGCTTTTCAGGCAATCATTCTTAAACTTCTCATATGCAGACTTTTCTACAAGGGTTTTCTATATTAAAATCTTCATTAGGAAAGGGAGGTTTGCATTATTTCCATTTTTTTGTATAGAAAAACGGAGACACAGATGAGCGGAGGAAGACCCCCATAATCACAGGAAGTATTTGCAGCGCGAGCCGGAAGTGAAGCGTGTGTCTCCGGAGACCTCAGCTGGTCTCCCTGCCATTGGCAGACTCATTCATTTGTTCAACCTGTTTAACGGCCTGTTGTGTGCTGGCTACAGTGCCTGGCACAGCAGAGCAAAATGCAGTCTCCTGCTGCTCAATCTCTCCGCCTACATGAAACAGACTGACAAGCTCACTATGAGCATCATAGTTGTGCAATCATGTGCGAAAAAAAGTGTGCAAGAGACATGACAGGCAGGAGGAGCTGTCTGACCACACGGGAGGAACCTGTCGCTCCAGGAATCAGAAAAGCCATGCTCAAAGAAGAGCTGGAAAATGAAAGAGTAATGAGTCAGCTAGTGAGGGGGAGAGGAAAGGTAAAGACGGAGCGAAGTATCCCAGCCAGCATACTTTATTATTACTTAAATTCATATGCTGTGTTTTCCCTCTGTTATTCATCAGCAGTATGACCAGAAGTCATATTTTGCAAAGCTGTTCCCTACCAATGTGCATAATCCCCCCTTCTCAGCACTCTGCAGAACTATTACATCATTCTTTATTGTCTTAATTGTGAAATAAATCTTTGCATACAACTTCAAATTCCCCTATAAAACAAACCAGCAAAAAATAAATAAATAAAAACTATAGCGCTGAGTTGCAATTTCTCTGAGGGAATTTTATTTAAGGGAATCTAAAACAAAAAAAAATATGTCCTAAACCTTGAAGGGCGTGAAATAGGCTGGATCCAATGACAAATGGGTGGCTGGGAGTCCCGTATGTTAGCCATGTCCTACCAACAGTTCTTGTCCCCATGTGCTATGGGTACTGGGTGCGCATTCAGGAAAAAATATCCACGCTAGAAAACTTTAGGGACACAAAAGGACTAATTTACTAATCTGTGTCTAGCTAGCAACCCTCAGGACAACATATAAGCCAGGATGAGAACCTTGCTGAGGACTCTGAATCAATGAGATTTCTCAGATGGGAGCATGCATGTATATCAGGATAACAAATATCAATGTCTCAGATGGTAAAGAAACTACCTGCAATGCAGGAGACCTGGGCTCCATCCCTGGGTCTGGGAGATCCCTTGGAGAAGGGAATGGCAACCCACTCCAGCATTCTTGCCTGAAGAATCCCATGCACAGAGGAGCCTGAGGGGCTGCAGACCATGGGGTTACAAAGAGTTAAACATGACTAAGTGACGAACACTACTACTAACAAACATCAGATACCTATGTCACCACTAACCCCTCCTTGCCCACGGCAGACACTGCTGATAGTTCATTATTCTCCCTCCTACTAATTAACCTCAGGGGCCCTTTGAAAGGAACACTTTGATCAGTCTGGCTCCGCTGATGTAACATAAGCTTCTCTGGTGGCTCAGATGGTAAAGAATCTGCCTGCTGTGCAGGAGACTTGGGTTTGATCCCTGGGTTGGAAGATTCCCCTGGAGAAGGGAATAGCTAAGTCAATCAGTTAATCAAGCAATAAAAACTTTCACAGGGTTTTAATCTCAGCACCAAGCCAGATTAAACCTCACTTTATCTCTCTGTAAAATAGAGTTAATGATGCTTACTTGACTTGTTTATTATGAAAATTACCT
Source organism: Nanger dama (assembly GCA_917880005.1). NCBI lineage: Eukaryota > Metazoa > Chordata > Mammalia > Artiodactyla > Bovidae > Nanger > Nanger dama. The sequence goes on from CAKJTW010000126.1 coordinate 151,874, forward strand.
AAAATATCGAGGATAACACCTGACATTTAGTAGGCATTCAATAAATGTTAGTTTCTCCTTTTCTAATGCTGGCATAAACAAGAATAAAGTGGCTTCCCACTGAATGACTGTCCATAAAACCTAACATTTTGAATGGAGACTAAATTTTTATTTGAGGGAGTATACATGGTATGTTTTGTTTCATGCTAAGGAAAGGGGAAATCAACCAACTCTAGAATATGCCTTTCCTGAAGAGGGCCTGGGGGCTTTTGTTCTGGCCTAGAGTAAAAAATGTTGCAATTAACAACAGCCTTTTGGTGAACAGTGTATCTGAACTTTACAGTAAATAATACTTGTTAAAGAATGACTTCTGTGACTGGTGACTGCCACCCTCTTTCTTCTACTCATAATTCCCAGATCCAGTGAATTACTCAGAATTAATCAGCCAAGCACAAATATTGATCACTGCCCAAGTCAGTACCAGGAACATTTCTAATGTGAGACACGTCACGCCACTAGGCAGAAGGAAGCCTCTTAGGTGTTTACTTAGTTTTGCCCTCTCTGGTTTAGAATCCTGACTCTAAGATTCAGGTGTAAAACATCAAATTTAAATTTATTTCTACAACAGTACATAACAGTTCTGTAACTTGGAACTTCCTAAAGGCAACAAAAAGGTTTGCTGAGAATGACTTGATCTATATACTATGATGATAATTACATACTTTGTTTATATATTCAGTGAGTCAGTTCAGTCAGTTCAGTCACTCAGTTGTGTCCGACTCTGCAACCCCATGAATGGCAGCATGCCAGGCCTCCCTGTCCATCACCAACTCCCAGAGTTCACTCAGACTCACATCCATCGAGTCAGTGATGCCATCCAGCCATCTCATCCTCTGTTGTCCCCTTCTCCTCCTGCCCCCCAACCCCTCCCAGCATCAGAGTCTTTTCCAATGAGTCAACTCTTTGCATCGGGTGGCCAAAGTACTGGAGTTTCAGCTTTAGCATCATTCCCTCCAAAGAAATCCCAGGGCTGACTCTCCTTCAGAATGGACTGGCTGGATCTCCTTGCAGTCCAAGGGACTCTCAAGAGTCTTCTCCAACACCACAGTTCAAAAGCATCAATTCTTTGGCGCTCAGCTTTCTTCACAGTCCAACTCTCACATCCATGCATGCCCACTGGAGTAGGTACTGTATATTAATTTGTAAATTCTATGCTGACCATATGAGTGATGCACTGTGCTCAGTACAGGGTTCCATTTGTGAGCAAAAGAGGCAAAGCCGTCTCTGATATCAGAGTGCTTATAGTAAAGTAGAGCTGCTGCTGCTGCTAAGTCGCTTCAGTCGTGTCCGACTCTGTGCGACCCCATAGACGGCAGCCCACCAGGCTCCCCCGTCCCTGCAGATAGACCTAAACAATATGACCTCTCTCTCACCCCCCCTCACATATGCACATATATACACACAAAACAGACTGCATTTACAGTAATACAAAGAAAAATAAGGTATCTAAATAGAATATGGGCTTCCCAGGTGGCTCAGTGGTAAAGAATCTGTCTGCCACTGCAGGAGACATGGGTTTGATCCTTGGGTCAAGAAGATCCCTTGGAGAAGGAAATGGCAATCTTCTCCAGTATTCTGGCCTGGGAACACCCATGGACAGAGGAGCCTGGCAGGCTACAGTCCATGGGGTTGCAAAGACCTGGACACAACTTAGCAACTAAACAACAATAAATATAACACAGTCACACACACAACTTCCAATTCTTCTCAAATATCAAAGCAGAAAAACTTCAGCCTAGGCTGAGTGATGAGAAGATATTAAATGATCAGGGTTATGAACAAGGCAGAAAGAATTCTGAGTCTGCATCATGCTCTGATCTCAAGCCATCACCAAAGAGACCCAAAATTCCAGACAGATAAAGAAGGAAGCAAAGGCAGACCCGTGGTCTGTTGGTGGAACCAACTGAAAGCACGTGTGACGGTGTTGGTTCCAGGCAGCCCCTCGCACTCTGGGCACATCTGTTGTTCATGTGCCAAAGGAGAGTCCCACAAGAGCCCCACATGAGCTTTGTATACTTGAAATGTCCTGACAGCAAAGGACACATAATCGGATTCTCAGATATTCTCAGCAGCATCTTCCTTTCCTCCAAAATCATACAGGAAGTGTGGAGCTCAGTAAGGAGTCCCTGCCAAGTCAATGTACAGACCATGAGGCACATGTTCTATGATCTTTGACTCCTCATTCATTTTGCCTGAACAGACTTGGAACAGGGTTTGAAAACCCAACAGTCTAGGAACTATGAACTACAGGAACGTCAACCCTGTAAGACTGATACCCAAACAGTAAGCATGAGTAGCAATTATTGCTAAACAGTCATATTGTTTTTAGGTGTCCAGGAAATCAGTGAGCCATCCATCTCTCATCAGATGTATGGGCAGCACACAAGGGGAATCACAGCATAATGTGCATAATACAGTGTTGGCACCTCACAATCCCTTAAAAAAAAAAAAAAAAAACTTGTATTTTCTGCTGGAGAAGGTATAGAGAAAAGGGAACTCTCCTACATTGTTGGTGGGAATGTAAACTGGTACAGCCACTATGGAGAACAGTATGGAGGTTCCTTATAAAACCAAAAATAGAGTTACCAAATGATCCCTATAATCCCACTCCTTGGTGTCGCTCTGGGGAAAACACTAATTCAAAAAGATGCATGAAGCCATGTTCAGAGAAGCAGTATTCACAATAGCCAAGGCATGGGAGTGACCTAAATGCCCACTGACAGATGCGTGGATAAAAGAAGGCGTGACACAGATGCACACATACATGTCGGCATATCTACGTACATATGTATCGTGGACTGTTATTCAGCTATAAAGAATAAAATAATGCCATTTGCTGCAACATGGACAGGCCTAGATTATCATGCTAAGTGAAGTATGTCAGAGAAAAGCAAACATCATATGATATCACTTATATTTGGAATCTTAAAAATAATGATACAAATGCACTTTATTTTCAAAACAGAAACAGACTGATTGACATAGAAAACAAACTTATAGTTACCAAAGGGGAAAGCGGGTGGAGAGGGATGAACTAGGATTTAGGGGTTAGCAGATACAAACTGCTATACATGAAACAGATACACAAGGTGCTGTGCACAGTGCAACTATATTCAGTATCTTGTAATCAACTGTAATGGAAAAGGAAAAAACTCTTGTTATCTCCAATATATGTCACTGTATGCTATGAAAGGATGGGTTATACTAGAGAATCACAGAATACAGAGCAGGCATGAAAGTGGGAGCAGGGGAGAAAGTGAGAAATGGAGACCTTTCTAAATAAATGTCATCAGAAAACAGGTCTTGATTTTGTAATTTATGCCTCCTGTGCTTTTCAGAAAGGAAATACTTGTGCATCTTCTGAGAAACTCTAATATGCTTGTTAGAAGGGAATTTCACTGATATGATCAAGATTCTTTAATCTAAAATATGAAAGCATATGCTAAACTGATTAAATTTATAATAAAATATAAAGTACACATTCCATACATTCTTAGTTAACTTCTACATACCCTTCTAGTCATGACTTACCAGTACACTGAGTCTTGCCAGTAATTTATCATTATACTAAGAATGAAACAGGGATTAAAATAAAAAGAAAGAAAACCGTTAAAGGAGAAAAGGCCCAGTAATTCACAGAAGCACATAAGGAAGAGATTCAGGGCATTCAGATGTTTGTAAACCAATGCAAAGTGGGGACAGTAATCAATGAAAATCTAAATATATAATAATGTTAACAGTCTCTCAAGATTCTGAGATTGGATAGAACATGTCCCATGACAGGAACACAGCAATGGAAAGATACCACCTCTTGCTCACAGGAAACTAGATGTAAGAGTAGGGAAAGCAGGGGGCTTCCCAAGGGGCACTAGAGGTAAAGAACCCACCTGCCAACAAAGGAGACATAAGAGACGAAGTTTCAGCCCCTGGGTCGGGAGGATCCCCTAGAGAAGGACATGGCAACCCACTCCAGTTTTCTTGCCTGGAGAATTCCATGGACAGAGGAGCTTTGCAGGCTACAGTCCATGGGTTGCAAAGAGCTGGGCTGAAGCAACTGAGCACGAGCATGAATAGGAAAACAGGTACCTATGAGAGCAACATGCCACTAGGAAAGAGACCTGGAAAACTGAAGCTCAAAAAGCTGTGCAAGTTCTTTGGGTGAGGACTTAAGAAGGAAAGGGGGAAAAAAAGTGAACTGTATTTTTAGAGGAGGGGTGAGGTGGGTCATCCAGGGAGCCACTTTCCTTTGGCCTCTGACATCCTTCCTTCCTTCAGGCTGGTCTAGCTTATGTCTTCCCTGGCGTGTCATCTTCTGCTGCCATTCCTTGTGGTCAGTGTCACATCAGACTTGTAGGCTCCTCAGAATTCTAAATCTATATCCATGAATTTCCTTGTTGATTACATTCACTTCCATGTCTCTAATTTCTACTCACAGATGATGCCTAAAGCTATACCTTCCACCCTGATATCTCTCCTAAGCTTCTGCTTCTGTCTGCTCCACTGGTCATAAACATTTCAAATACAATGTGTCCAAACTGGGACTAGATGTCATTCCTATAAACTGTGATCCTCTTTTCCAACAGCCCTCTCCTCAGTTAACAGCACTGCGGGTGGCTTGGTTGGAAGCCTCTATTCTGACTCTGCTCTCTATCTACCTCATCATTTCTCTCAGTACTAGCCCTGAAATATCGTTACCAGCTGAATGTTCTCAGGACCGTGGCTTTTAGTTCTTGTCCTATCACCCCTTGACAGTCCTACTGTGATAGCTTTCTAACCATTTAGTTCACCTCTAGTCTCTCCCTGCCATCCAGACCTCCTGAATTTCCAGTCTGCCTTCCCCCTCTTACTAGTCCTGGCCTTGAGACTCTATAGTTCATGGAAAGCCTTAGGTAGGGTTAGGGATTCGTCATATAAGACATTCACATACTGGGTGACAAGTCAGCTTGATGATCTCTACAGCTGGGCTGCCAACTCAGGCCCGGTTGTACAGTCATTGAACTTTGTTGTTGTTCAGTAGCTCAGTTGTGTCTCATTCTTTGTGACCCCATGGACTGCAGCATGCCAGGCTTCCCTGTCCTTCACTCTCTCCCAGAGTTTGCTCAGTTTCGTGTCCATTGAGTTGGTGTTGCGCTCCAACCATCTCATTCTCTGTTGCCCCCTTCTCCTGCCGTCAGTCTTTCCTAGCATGAGGATCTTTTCCAATGAGTCAGCTCTTCGCATCAGGTGGCCAAAGTGTTGGAGCTTCAGGTTAAGCATCAGTCCTTCCAGTGAATATTCAGGGTTGATCTCCTTTAGGATTGACTAGTTTGATTTCCTTACAGTCCAAGGGACTCTCAACAGTCTTCTCCAACACCACAGCCCAAAAGCATCAATTCTTCAGTGCTCAGCCTTCTTTATGATCCAACTCTCACATTCATTATTGAGCCCTCTTATTAAAAAAAAATCCTTTGTCCCACCCCCTTATGTACTGATTCAAAATCTCTTGAGTTTAGACTCTTGAGTTGTATTTTTCTAGACTCTCCCAGTGACTGTGATGCACATTCATTTTTGGAAACTCTAAGATCTTATCCAATTATAAGATTCAGTGATTATAACACTCTAATCAGAATCCAATTTGCTATTCCAAAAGAATAGCTTCAAAAGTATTTTGTGCAATGGCAGCATCATTAAACTCAACATAAAGTCTTTGGAGTGGTTCATGTCAAATGAAAAAAAAAAAAACTCATTTGAATGTATAAATTCTGACAAGTTTGTGAAAATAGTCACCACATATTAGAGGCATCCCTTATACACATTTCTTCCAACACATATCTAGTGGAGCTTTCTTTAGGTTCACACATGATGTTAATAGGTTGCACATGAAGAGTTCAAGAATATACTTGACACAAAAATAGTGGTGAGTCTTATCATATAGAAAGCATTTAGTAATTAGTGTGCTAATTACATCTATACAAAAACAGTTAAGATTCGGTAAAGCGGGGGCGGGGGGGGGGAGGGTAACAAAAGACGCTAGTCGAGGGAAAGCCCTCCTTGTTGTTGTTTCATCACTAAGTCGCATCCAGCTCTTTGCAAGTCCATGGACTACAGCCCGCTAGGTCCTGGGTCCATGGGGTTTCTGAGGCAAGAATATTGGAGTGCACTGCTGTTTCCTTCTCCAGGAGATCTTCCCAAACCAGGGGCTGAACCTGAGTCTCCCTCATCAGCAGGTAGAGTCTACCACTGAGCCATCAGGGAAATATATATATATATGGAAATATATATATATATAAATATAGTGATTCTTTTTAGCTAATGAAAGGATTCCTGCTTCATGTACCACATAATTTCTTTACTCTATAAGTAAATTACTATAGTCATTTAATAGCTCAGAACCTAGCAGGGGAAATAGAAAGTGAAAGTGAAGTCGCTCAGTTGTGTCCAACTCTTTGCGACCCTGTGAACTGTAACCTACCAGGCTCCTCCGTCCATGGGATTCTCCAGGCAAGAATACTGGAGTGGGTTGCCATTTCCTTTTCCAGGGGATCTTCCTGACCCAGGGATTGAACCTGGGTCTCTCACCTTGCAGGCAGACGCTTTAACCTCTGAGCCACCAGGGAAGCCCCTGGGGAAATAGACTCCTAGAGAATTAACTAAAGTACATAATATATTTCACTGTCATATCACTATTATAAACTGTTCTGGAAGAATAATGATAGAAATGATTGGTCGCTATTTCCTTGTAAAATAGTCTCTATGAGGAACAAATTTGTAAATAGGAACCTTAACCCTATGGTATAGTAAAGTCTCAGAAGCTGAATTCCTACATATAAACAGCATATGTGAACACGGTTGCCTAAACTGTGGACACAGGTGTAGTCATTAGCGGGCATCCCTGGTGGCTCAGGTGGTAAAAATCTGCTTTCAATTCAGGAGACCCAGGTTCAATCTCTGGGTCAGAAGATCCCCTGGAGAAGGGAATGGCCCATTCCAATATTCTTGCCTGGAGAATTCCATGGACAGAGGAGCCTGACAGGCTACAGTCCAGGGGATAACAAAGAATCAGACACAACTGAGCGACTAACACATATATTCATCAGCAATGAGATATGCATTTATTTATAATTCTATACCTATATAAACTGTCATATTTGCTCTGAGCTATCCACATACACACTTTTTAAAGTTAAAAGCACAGGTGTTTTAAATAAGCATATATTTTCTCATAAAAACTATTTTGTAAAGTGTGCTGGGGATCTTAAGCTAAGTCACAAATCCTATTAAGTCCATAATGAATCTTATTATAAACTAATAATATTATTTGAAACCTAAGATCTTGAAGAAAGAGACTGGCAAGTCAGAAATAAGGGAAAGGAAAAGAATGTTTCCATTCCTTTTTACAACAGAGCTGCCCTTAAACATATTTTGAAAGAACCACACATACACTTCTTTGTCACTATCAGGGAGAAAGAAATTTTCCTCTGCCCTTCTAGGTTCTTCTGGCTGGTCTAAGAATTAAATTGACATAAGACAACATGAAGAGAAATCGAAGAGCTTAACAACTGTCGACAGGGGAGAGACTCAGGAAAAATGAGGAACTCACCAACATGGCCAAAGCCCTTACCTTAAATACCATCCTCAGTTAAAGACAAAAGATGTTAAGGGTGGCGACAATCAGCAAGGGGAGAAAAAGCACAGCAGTAAGGGAAACAAAGGTCATCATGCAGATTTAAGTCTTTGCCTTCTCCACCAATCAGAATTTCTAGCGATACTGGTCATCCTCCTCTTCTATACAGTGAGGGAAATCCCCTTACAAAGAGAGATTTCCCTTATAAATGCAAACATTTCTGACAGAAAGGCATCTCCTCCTATTTGGTTTTCAGAGTTTTTCCTTTGTCTGCTGTTTCTTAGAAAATAACCAGCTTAAAATACTTAATATGTCAAAGAGACATATTTTGGGGTAGCAAATTCTGCTCCCCTAGACCATCATCACATACTGTTTTTGCTGCTTCCCTTAGCTCTGATTAACCGTTGACATTCAGTCACTTACTACAATACCCTTGACCATGAGATACAGGAAGTTACACCAGTATCAGTTAGGATCTGGTCTGGCTGCATTGCTGTTGTTTAGTCACTCAGTTGTGTCCGACTCTTTTATGACCCCATGGACTGCAGCCCACCAGGCTCCTCTGGCCATGAGTTTTCCCAGGCAAGATTACTGGAGTGGGTTGCCATGTCCTTCTCCATTGGCTGCATATATCAGGGAAATAAAAGTAGTTTACACAAGATAAATATGACATACATCACCCACAGCTAGCCAGTGGTTCCATGGTTAACAGGGACTCAGACTCCCTATATTTTCTCTTCCAAATCCCAAAACATGGTTTCTGACTTTAATGTTACCTCAGAGTCTAAGGTAACTACTGGAGCTCTAGCCATCACATGTATAGTCCAGTCAACAGAAGGAGAAAGCAGAGAAGGGCACAAAAGGTACTTTCCAATATGAATCACTTTCCTTTAAGGAGTTCTCTACTTACATCTTTCTAGCTAAAGCCTAGTCATATGGCACATCTGACTGCAAAGGCTGCTGGCAAATGTGGCATTTTAGTTGTATCCTTTACCCCCTCAAATGAAACTGGAGATATGCTGCTGAGGAGGAAGGGGAGAATGGATATTTGCAGGCCATTAGTAATCTCTGCTACATTGCTGAACTGTCTAATGCTCCAGATTACTTAACTCCTCTCTTGCTGCTGCTTAGCTACTTCAATCATCTCCAACTTTCTGCAACCCCATGGACTATAGCCCAGCAGGCTCCTCTGTCCATGGGATTCTCCAGGCAAGAATATTGGAGTGGGTTGCCATGCTCTCCTCCAGGGGATCTTCCCAAACCAGGGATCAAACCCCGGTCTCCTGAACTGCAAGCAGATTCTTTACCACTGAGCCATCAGGGAAAACCAACTCCTCTCCTGCTCACTCAATAGAGAGATCTCAATTCTGTTTTAAAAATCTAATTGATAGGAATGATCCTTCTAGAGAAATGGTTCTCAACTCTGGTTGCACACTTAGAAGCCCTTGTAGTGCCTTTTAAAAATCCTGATGCCCAGGCCAGTGAAATCAGAAACTCTGGCAGTAAAACCTAAGCCACAGTATTCTTAAAAAATACCTAAGTGATTACAGTGTGTAGTCAAGCTTGAGAATCACTGTCCTAAAGACACTTTAAAAGAAGGCACATAACCCAAACGTTGCCACATTGCTGTGTTTTTTGTGGTAGAGTCAGACAGTATAGATGGATCCAGTGTTGGTCGTCCTGGATGTCTTTACCTTTCACATGTACCATCTCATCCATGTAAACAGTCTGTATCATTTCAAATAGTTCTCAAATCTCTCTACACCTTTATCTCATCCAAAATCCACACAGCAATCCAAAGAATGTTTAAAACACACACACACAAATCTGACCACCTCATTCCTCTACTTTGCACAGATCCCTCCAGTGACTTCCCATGGATCTAAGACTCTGCCTGGCAAGATCCCCTCCTGCCTACATCCCAGGCTTATCTTGGGCCCCTCATCACATTACTGTATGTGACCTCCTCCCATGCCCCCAAGCTCTTTCTGTACAATTGATTTATTTACCAAACCAACCAAATCCACAAAGGAAGCTAAACCTCAGCCCTTGTGTCTGCTCATTCCTGTTGAAGGGGGCTTCACTACCCGCAGATGAGTCAAGATCCCTGGTGTGTGCCAACATGGCCCTTATCCCACCTGTGAGTCTTTAAAAGTGCCCCCCCCACTTCCCCACCACGTTTGTTTGTTTGTTTAAAGGCAGGGAATACGTTCTTTATCATTTTGTTTTCAGAACCCAGAACAGCTCCTGTCACAGAGTATACATTTCATAATCTAAACATTTGATGACTGAATATCTGAGGAAAGGACTAGTATGGGATACGGAAGTTGAAAGGGTCGACTGGAGACCAACTGAGAGAGTCACGAGCATCTGCTCGTGCCTTAGCACAGGTGACCCACATCCACATTTTTCCCCCTTCTCCAATGTGTGTCTGTGTCTCTGCAGGTTGTGACCTGATCCCAGTGCAGTATCTCCGCTGGGGTGACCCCGAGCCCATCGCAGCCGTGGTGTTTGCCTGCCTTGGCCTGCTGGCCACTCTGTTTGTCACCGCGATCTTCATCATCTACCGAGATACACCGGTAGTCAAGTCCTCCAGCAGGGAACTCTGCTACATTATCCTCGCTGGCATCTGCCTGGGCTACTTGTGTACCTTCTGCCTCATTGCAAAGCCCAAACAGATTTACTGCTACCTGCAAAGAATAGGCATTGGTCTCTCCCCAGCCATGAGCTACTCGGCTCTGGTCACCAAGACCAATCGGATTGCCAGGATCCTGGCTGGGAGCAAGAAGAAGATCTGTACCAAAAGCCCCGATTCATGAGTGCCTGTGCCCAGCTGGTGATCGCGTTCATCCTCATATGCATTCAGCTGGGCATCATCGTCGCCCTGTTTATCATGGAGCCTCCGGATATAATGCATGACTACCCGAGCATTCGAGAGGTCTACCTGATCTGTAACACCACCAACCTGGGAGTCGTCACCCCTCTGGGATACAACGGACTGCTGATTCTGAGCTGCACCTTCTACGCCTTCAAGACCAGAAACGTTCCGGCGAACTTCAACGAGGCTAAGTACATCGCCTTCACGATGTACACCACCTGCATCATTTGGCTGGCCTTTGTGCCCATCTACTTCGGCAGCAACTACAAGATCATCACCATGTGCTTCTCCGTCAGCCTCAGTGCCACAGTGGCACTCGGCTGCATGTTTGTGCCCAAGGTGTACATCATCCTGGCCAAACCCGAGAGGAACGTGCGCAGCGCCTTCACCACATCCACCGTGGTGCGCATGCACGTGGGCGACGGCAAGTCCTCCTCGGCCGCCAGCAGGTCCAGCAGCCTGGTCAACCTGTGGAAGAGGAGGGGCTCCTCTGGGGAAACCCTAAGGTAAAGCTTGTGGGGGTGTGGGGGCTGTAGTGGGGGTGGGGGTGGGGTGCCTGTGGCTGAAGCCCTGTGGCCGAAGCAGTGGCCTTTGTTTCCCCGGGGTTTTACATGGAAAATAGCTGAGGAACTAAAACTAGGGGAGGCGGGGTGCTGGCTAAAGGTTTTGGACATCAGCCGTGAGTGGTTTTCGTGGAAAGAATTGGATATGTACCTATAAGTGGATATGGGACCTAGTGACTTAGTCTAAGCCTAGAAACTTAGAAGTTGAGATAAAGGGAAGAAAGCAAAGACTTGAGGCAAAGGTAAGTGAGGTCAGAAGGACTGGGAGGGCACAGCTAAGTCACTAAGGCAAGGCAAGGTGTCTGGGTCCTGAGGGGGACAGAGATCTACTGTGGACTAAATTCTGACTCACTAGACTGGAGCAGAAAGGAGCATAGAGAGCAGAGCACCAAGAGCCTTACCCGTCTGCACTCACACGGCTCTGACTCTTTCTCGAACCCAGACAAACCCCTGACTGCCGGTGCCACAGAGATGCAAGAATGTAGAATTGGTCTTTTCATTCTTAAGCGGCAACGTGAACTCCTGGGACATGTCTAAGGAGCTGAAAGGGGCAGAACAACAGAGTGCTTTTGCCTATAATCAGCCTTAACAAGCAGCCAGCTCCCCACGCTCCCTGCTATCCCACCCCACCCACCAAGGTCAGTGTCCCAGATAACAGTTTTTGGGCAACCGCCATCAGAAAAGAATCTGAAGCCAACACCCAAGGCTGGCCCCCCTGCCCTCCCCCATATGTGGGACTAAAGCGCTTCAAAAGGTGATGAGATCATCTTAGTGGCCTGAGAACCATTTTGGAGGTGTCGCAACATAGACTGTTACTGGGAATAACATTTAAGAATGCATTTCAAAAAGAACCAGTCAGAATACCATGCGCTACCTCTTACAGAGATTTGAGAATTTTCCGAAAATCTGAATAGACAAGTGGGAGAGAAATACTTTTCAAACGGAAGATAAATAGCTAAACACGAATCCTTGAACAATTCTCTTACCCCATCATTTAGCCAGCATGAAAAGTCCTACTTTCCAGTCAGCCCTAATTCATCAAAGCCTGAATGACGGGTGATGGTAAAGGTACTGTGTCTGCTGAGGACTAAAACAGATTTCACAAAATGCTTGGAGTTTATCCACACGGCCCAACTCATTTGCATTGTTACCTTGCCTCCTTGCCTCTTTCAATTCTCTTCTGATTCCTGTATGCCTCTCATCTCTTTCCGTGTATACTGTGAAAGGTATTCAACTAACTTGTAAGCCTTGGTAAAAAATAACCTCTTCTACTTCTTCAATAAATCCTGGAAATGCCATGGTCTATACAGAAGACCTTCCATGTATATAACTGCAGGCATACTTTCTGTCTGCCTTCCTGACTCCACTCTCAAACATTCTTTTTCTGCAACTTTGCATGACCAGCCTTTTATTTTGTCTAAGAAAATTTATTTTTCCAAGCTTTCATTTTATCAGCCTTTCTTTAAACTCTCTCTTCAAATATAATCTTTCAGGGCATCCTGACAGATAAAGGAAATGGGTTGCAGGAGGGAATGTTGTGAGTCTGTACCTAAGTACCCCAAAACTCACCAGGGTAGGCTCCTTAGAGAGAGGATGCAGCAATGGTGAAGAGCACTGACCTTGAAGCCAGCTTGTCCTGAGTTTGAACACTAGCACTGCCATTTCTTCTCTCTGAGCCTTAGTTTCTTCCTCTGCCATATTGAGATCCTATCGCCTACCTCACAGGGTCGTCAAGAGTGAAAGAAATAGTGTGTGCAAAGGCCAGACAAACAGTAGACATGTTAGTGGAGGTAGAGGAGTGCAGAGCTGGGCAGCATGAAATTGCACAGCAGCAGCATCACTCACCAGCTGAATGACCACCCATAAGCAAGTTACGTGACCTCTCTATACCTTGATTCCTCCTCTGATGAATGAAACACATATTACATACAGTGGTTATAAGTCTAAATGAGTAAATATGCATAAGTGCTTGCCAGTACGAACCAGGGACGTACAGTACCTACCAGGGACAGAGGAGCCTGGTGGGCCACAGTCCATGGGGTCACGAACAGCCAGACACGACTTAGGGACTAAACGACAACAGCAAGTACTACTGAAGTGTTTTCTATTATTATTCAATTCAGTCATTCAGTTCTTTCTGACTCTTTGCAACCCCATGGACTGCAGCACGCCAGGCTTCCCTTTCCCTCACCAACTCCCAAAGCTTACTCAAACTCATGTCCATCAAGTTGGTGATGTCATCCAACCATCTCATCCTCTGTCATCCCCTTCTACTCCCACCTTCAATCTTTTCCAGCATCAGGGTCTTTTCCAATGAGTCAGTCTTCCCATCAGGTGGCCGAAGTATTAGAGTTTCAGATTCAGCATCAGTCCTTCCAATGAATATTCAGGGCTGATTTCTTTTAGGATGGACTGGTTGGATCTCCTTGCAGTCCAAGGGCCTCTCAAGAGTCTTCTCCAACACCACAGTTCAAAAGCATCAATTCTTCAGTGCTCAGCTTTCTTTATAGCCTAACTCTCACATCCATACATGACTACTGGAAAAACCATAGCTTTGACTAGACAAATCTTTGTTGGCAAAGTAATGTCTCTGCTTTTTAATATGCTGTCTAGGTTGGTTACAGCTTTTCTTCCAAGGAGCAAGTGTTTTTTAATTTCATGGCTGCAATCACCATCTGCAGTGATTTTGGAGCCCCCAAAAATAAAGTCCCTCACTGTTTCCATTGTTTACCCATCTATTTGCCATGAAATTATGGGACCAGATGCCATGATCTTAGTTTTTTTAATGTTGAGTTTTAAGCCAGCTCTTCACTCTCCTCTTTCACTTTCATCCAGAGGCTCCTGAGTTCTTCTTCGCTTTCTGTGATAAGGGTGGTGTCATCTGCATCTCTGAGGTTATTGATATTTCTCCCAGCAATCTTTATTCCAGCTTGTGCTTCATCCAGCCCAGCAAAATACATGATGCATTTTGCATGTAAGTTAAATAAGCAGCATGACAATATACAGCCTTGACGTACTCCTTTCCCAATTTGGAACCAGTCTGTTGATCCATGTCTGGTTATAACTGTTGCTTCTTGACCTGCATAAAGATTTCTCAGGAGGCAGGTAAGGTGGTCTAGTTTTTCCATCTCTTAAACAATTTTCCACAGTTTGTTGTGATCTATACAGTCAAAGGTTTTGGCATAATCAATAAAGCAGAAATAGATGTTTTTCTGGAATTATCTTGCTTTTTCTATGATCCAACGGATGTTGGCCATTTGATCTCTGGTTACTCTGCCTTTTCTAAATCCAGCTTGAACATCTGGAAGTTCTTGGTTCATGTACTGTCGAAGCCTGGCTTGGAGAATTTTGAGCATTACTTTACCTGTGTGTACTAACTTAACAACTGTCCATCTTTTTCCACACCTGAAAGTGTCTATGTCATATATGCAATAAGGACGATCTTAATAACAAAGAGAGCACCATAAAAGGCAGGACAAACCTATAAATACATTGATTATATAGCCTGGGCCTGCTCAAGTATCTGTGTTTTCACCTTGTCCAGCTGTATGCCCGACTAAAGAGCACAGCCTCTTCAGGGTAAGCTTGGGAGTAGAGGCCTTGTCTACCTTGTTCATCACTTGCCTCTAGTGCCTAGAAGTACAGAGAAGGGTGCCTGACACATAGATGACACTCAGTAATCATTCATTGGTATGTCTGTTGAATGAATGGACTGAAGAAGGTAGTAATGTGGCAGTTATTTTTGCTTGTCTTCAAGTGTGCACACTACTGCCCCCTAGTGGTTCTTTCATAAGCTCAAGCTTGCAGTGATCTGTATTAAAGATACCTCTGCACTCACTCCTGGGGTCATCAATTTCTGCTCAAGACTGGGATCATTAATGGTTTGCTATAACTCTAACATTCCTCTAGTAATATTAAATTACTGTTTTCAACTATCTCATTTCTAATGACAACATAAGCAACAAAATCCACTGATAATGCTAATGCATGCATGCATGCTAAATTGCTTCAGTCGTATCTGACTCTTGTGGCCCCATGGATTGTAGCCCACCAGGCTCCTCAGTCCGTGGGATTTTGCACGCAAGAATACTGGAGTGGGTTGCCTTGCCCTCCTCTAGGGGATCTTCCCCACCCAAGGATCAAACCTACATCTCTTTCTTCTCCTGCATTGGCAGACGGGTTCTTTACCATGGTGCCACCTGGGAAGTCCATACAAAAGAGGAGTTCTCAAGATTTGGGGCAGTATTTTAACTTGTTTCCCCTATGGGGTCACGTAGTTATTAATGATTGGATTTCGCAGTTGGTACATCTGGGTATTAGAAAATCGAAGTTATAGAGGGAACTTTGGCTACTGTTGGCTTTTCTCTATGCAGTCTTGGCAAATGCTGGTCTGTCTATGTGATTATAGCTGAGATAGGCTACACTCTGATTATACAGAAACTTCTTTCTGCTATTAACCAAGATATTCAGGCTGGAACCTGCTTTTGATATAAAGAAGGTGAAAGGCCAGAGAAAGCTACCATACTCCTGCATCACATGTATTCCACAGCAGCTCCCTGTTTTGGAGCTATAATTCTAAGAAATAAATTAGATCCAAATTAAAATTCTTCTTGTAGCACTTCCCTGGTGGCTCAGTGGTAAAGCATCCCCCTGCCAATGCAAGGACATGGTTCCTTCCCTGGGTCGGGAAGATCCCCTGGAGAAGGGGATGGCTACCCACTCCCAGTATTCTTGCCTGGGAAATCCCATGGACAGAGGAGACTGGTGGGCTACAGTTCATGGGGTCATAAAGAGTTGGACACGACTTGGCAACAAAACAACAACAAAAATTCCTCTATACCTCCCATGAGCCTTCTAAATAAGTATTCCTTCTCTGTGGTCCAAAATCAAGAAGTTCAGAACATTGTAGACATAACTGCTTGTGTATGGATTTCTGTCTCCTTTTATAGTTTTCTAGAGGCCGCTATATATCACTTTACCTGTCACACAGGGGCTTCTTTAAAGGCAAACAAGTGGACTTGGGTGCTCCAAATATTTTCACATTTTAGTCTGAATTACCTTCATTAGTTGCGCTTCTCAGGTTTGCATCCTGTAATATGCCAGCGGGCCCACTACTGGGATCTAGAGTGAGCTTAACGGTGTAACCTAAGTCTGTGGATGTCGGTCTCTGGGGAGAAGCTGCCATGCCTGCCTGGCTGTGCTCCCCTCCATGCAATGTGTGAAGAGGCAGGCTGCCGTAAACCCGCACTGGCTGCCGTAAATCTGCACTGGGTGCCGTAAGCCCACACTGGCTGCTGTAAAGCGGCACTGGGTGCGGGCCTTCTCTCTGAAAAGGCTTATACATGTCTCCTCCACATCTCATGGCAGACAGTGAGGCCTCTGTTTTAAAAGACGACACTAACTGCCTAATTTAAAATGAGAAACATTAATAACTTCTGAGGTTATAGTGACCACATTTCCAAAGATTAGTCCATCCTCTGTGAATTTGAACAAGGTACTTGAGTCTGCTTCCTCACCTGTGAAATGGTATCACAGTGCTGTGAGGAGTGGCCGAATTCATATGTATTAAATGCTTCCTAGGAACACAAGGAAAGCACTCAATAGATGGTAGATAAATCTTTTAGAAGAGTGTTCAGCTGCAAGTAAACTTGCTTTTCAGAGACTTATATGACTTGTTTGCTTTTCATTTCCACATGTTACTAACAGTATGCAGATAGGACTGTTCCTGGCATTCCTCCCGCACTCACCTATGCCGGAGCCAACTTCCTCAGGCCTGTTGCTAAAGTATGTGCAAGAGCTCCAGGCATGGCACCGCCTTATGAGGGAAAGCAGTATTCTTCTAAGAGTCCCCTAAAAATTGCCTTTAGGTCTTATTGGCCCAGACTGTCTCATATAATAGCTACCCCTAGCTGTAAGACAGTGTAAGAAAGCATGCGTTTCGTTTAGTTTTCCCATCTTCTATTATGGAAACTGAAGGGAGGGAGGAGGTGTCAGGTGCTTGTTGGATACACAAAGAGTAGTTAGTGTCTGCCATGGACAGTGGCAGCACTTACCAGTTTAGCAGTAGTAATAATACTCATGGGCTTCCCAGGTGGCTCAGTAGTAAAGAATCCTCCTGCCAATGCTGGAGATGTGGAGATGTGGGTTCAATCCCTGGGTCAGGAAGACCCCCTTGGAGAAGAAAATGGCAACGGACTCCAGTATTTTTGCCTGGGAAATCCCACTGACAGAGGAGCCTGGCAGGCTACATCCATGGGGTCACAAAAGTCAGAAGTGACTTAGCATGTGCGTGCACACACACACACACACACAGAGTAATACTAATAGAATTGTCTAGCGGTCACAGAATACTTTGGCCACCTGATGCAAAGAGCTGACTCACTGGAAAAGACCCTGACACTGGGAAAGATTTGAAGGCAGGAAGAGAAGGGGGAAAAAGAGTATGAGATGGTTCGATGGCATCATTGACTCAATGGACGTGAGTCTGAGCAAACTCCAGGAGACAGTGAAAGACGGGGAAGTCTGGCATGATGCAATCTATGGGGTCGCAAAGTCAGACACAACTGAGTGATTGAGCAACAACAACACAAAATGTTTAAAGTAGAAGCAATTATTATTCCCATTTTTCAAATGAAGGGTTTGAGGTCCAGAGTGGGTAGAACACTTGCCCATAGTCTCATGACTAGTAAGTTATGGAGCAGGTTTTTACTCAGGCCTTAGCTCTTTGACTTTGGAGCAGAGCATTTCTCACAATGTATTCTTTGGTAAGCTAGTGTCACAAACCATTCCTTGAAAATAAAAAGTTATTTGGTCAAACAAGCTTGAAAAAACTCTCTTACTGGCAATAAACACTGAGAAGCCTTGCAGTGTGTACACCAATCATTCATTTGTGAATTCTTTTCCAGCTCTTCCCAAGCTCACTGAGCATAACACTATTTTTTCAAGTAACTCTCCTAACATTCTGGAGAGTTGATACTACAAGCAGGATTCTCTTTGGAAACCATCACCATAGCCAAAAAAGAAGAAACGGTTCAGGGGCCTGAAGAATAGTTCCTATCTTCAGTGAGAAGGAGGCTAGAAAGAGCCAATTCCACCTCCAATCATGGAGAGAATCACTTTTGTTCTCTGAGCACCAAAGGGAAGCATAGAGCCTAATTCTAACAGATCGAAAAGTTTCCCGAGAAGTTAAATAGGCTCATCCTAGAGCACAAAAAACAAAAGTGCCTGGAGTCAGTCATTCAGTTCACTGAAATAGCAAGGGAGATTTTTATTTAAAAGACAGTGAGTCACTACAGAATTTATATATATATATATAGAAATGTATTATTTGTGCCGTCAATGTATAGAGGTCCCTGTGATTAACATTTTGGTTCTAGACCCTAATTTTCCAGCACGACATGGTGAGTGTCAAATCACTGTCAGGAAGATAATGCCATGCTTCTGTTTAGGGCCTTCACTTCAGCTGCAAATTGACAAATGAACACAAAGCCAGTTCTGACCTAAATAAAGCATTGAATTTGATGAGTCTAAAGTTCTAGCCCTTCAACAGTCAGAAATGCCAGGGTCATGGGGCTGTGGTTGTGAGAAGCAGTGGGCCTTTGGTGACTAAATGAATGACAGAGGCCTAGAGCCCTAAATGATAAATTTTCTCAGAAGGTAAAACCCTCCCCAGGGATGCCAGTCAGGTGGCAGAGACATTAGCATTGTCTCCACCTTAATTTTAGAAACTATCATTTGCCACTTTTGTTTTAATTAACTAATTAACTTTGGTCTAATTAACACTGTCGTGAAGGCCC
Source organism: Nanger dama (assembly GCA_917880005.1). Classification (NCBI taxonomy): domain Eukaryota; kingdom Metazoa; phylum Chordata; class Mammalia; order Artiodactyla; family Bovidae; genus Nanger; species Nanger dama. Next base: position 170,753 of record CAKJTW010000126.1, read on the forward strand.
ACTTCAGGCTAGTTGCTAAAGCAACTGTCTAAGCCCATTCACATCTATCGCCCGATTACAATCTGCCCGGAAAATTGGCTCTCTTGTGTGAATTCCAATATATCCAACTATTAGAGCTTTGAAGATTTCCAATTGCTTAGATTTCATTAAGTGGTGATTCGTCTTAATAAAGTGATTTGCATGCTAATTGTCCCTCTCTAGAATTGTCTACCTCTTCCTTCTCTCTCTCCAGATCTTTTTAATCTTCCAAGGCCCAGGTTCCTCAATGAAACTCTATGAGATTAAACTACCTCTTAGACTTTCCCTCATCTGGACTCAGAACGTTTAGCATGCATTCCTCACTCCTTCTTCATTTATTATTTATTCACAAGCAATTACTGAGAACTGAGGATGGCCAGGCACTGTGCTAGGTCCTGGGGATCTGAGGGCTATTTTGTGTATGTACACAATAGTTTCACAACATAGCTAATGAGATATTAAAAGTATCTGGATTAACATATACATACTATATAAAACAGATAACCAACAAGTAGCTACTGTATAGCACAGGGAACTCTACTCAATATTTCGTAATAACTGACAACAGAAAAGAATCTGAAAAGGAACATACACATATATATATTTTAAGAGGTACATGTGTGTGTACTAAGTTGCTCAGGTGGACTCTTTGTGACCCCATGGACTGTAGACCACCAGGCTTCTCTGTTCATGGTATTTCCCAGGCAAAGATATTAGAGTGAGTTGCTATTTCCTCCTCCCAGGGATTTTCCCAACTCAGGGGTCAAAGCCACATCTCTTATGTCTCCTGCATTGGTAGGGAGATTCTTTACCACTAGCGTCACCTGAGAGCCCTGGGCGAATGTAATTCAGGTGACTATTGTATCTACTATTGTGGGCAAGAATCCCTTAGAAGAAATGGTGTAGCTCTCATAGTCAACAGAAGAGCCTGAAATGCAGTAATTGGGAGCAATCTCAAAAATGACAGATGAAATTGGTGCATTTCCAAGGCAAATTATTCAACATCACAGTCATCTAAGTCTATGCCCCAACCACTAATGCTGAAGAAGCTGAAATTTAACAGTTCTGTGAAGGCTGAGAGGAACTATCCCACATCCGAGATCAGGCGCGGTGGCTGGGAGGAGCTACCCACACCTGAGGCCAGGTGAGGTGGCCGGGAGGAGCAACTCCACGTCCAAGGTGTGGTAGATGCACAGGTGCATGAGGGCCTAGAGGAGCTATCCCATGTTGAAGGTCAGGAAGGGCAGCAGTGAGGAGATACCCTTCATCCAAGGTAAGGAATAGCAGCTGCGCTTTGCTGGAGCAGCTGTGAAGAGATACCCCACGCCCAAGGTAAGAGAAACCCAAGTAAGATGGTAGGTGCTACAAGAGGGCATCAGAGGGCAGATACACTGAAACCATACTCACAGAAAACTAGTCAATCTATTCACACTAGGAGTACAGCCTTGTCTAACTCAGTGAAACTAAGCCATGACTGCAGGGCAACCCAGGATGGGTGGGTCATGGTAGAGAGGTCTGACAGAATGTGGTCCACTGGAGAAGGGAATGGCAAACCACTTCAGTATTCTTGCCTTGAGAACCCCATGAACAGTATGAAAAGGCTAAATGATAGGATACTGAAAGAGGAACTCCCCAGGTCAGTAGGTGCCCAACACGCTACTGGAGGTCAGTGGAGAAATAACTTCAGAAAGAATGAAGGGATGGAGCCAAAGCAAAATCAGTACCCAGCTGTGGATGTGACTGGTGATAGAAGCAATATCCAATGCTGTGAAAAACAATATTGCAGAGGAACCTGGAATGTCAGGTCCATGAATCAAGGCAAATTGGAAGTGGTCAAACAGGAGATGACAAGAGTGAACATTGACATTCTAGGAATCAGTGAACTAAAATGGACTGGAATGGGTGAATTTAACTCAGATGACCATTCTATCTACTACTGTGGGCAGGAATCCCTCAGAAGAAATGGAGTAGCCATTATGGTCAACAGAAGAGTCCAAAATGCAGTACTTGGATGCAATCTCAAAAATGACAGAATGATTTTTGTTCGTTGCCAAGGCAAACCATTCAATATCACAGTTATCCAAGTCTATGCCCCAACCAGTAATGCTGAAGAAGCTAAAGTTGAACGGTTCTATGAAGACCTACAGACTTTTAAAACTAACACCCAAAAAGATGTCCTTTTCATTATAGGGGACTGGAATGCAAAAGTAGGAAGTCAAAAAACACCTGGAGTAACAGGCAAATGTGGCCTTGGAAGATGGAATGAAGCAGGGCAAAGACTAAGAGAGTTTTGCAAAAAAAATGCACTGGTCATAGCAAACACCCTCTTCCAACAACACAAGAGAAGACTCTACACATGGACATCACCAGATGGTGAACACTGAAATCAGACTGATTATATTCTTTGCAGCCAAAGATGGAGAAGCTCTATAGAGTCAACAAAAACAAGACCAGGAGCTGACTGTGGCTCAGGTCATGAACTCTTTATTACCAAATTCAGACTGAAATTGAAGAAAGTAAGGAAAATCGCTAGACCATTCAGGTATGACCTAAATCAAATCCCTTATGACTATACAGTGGAAGTGAGAAATAGATTTAAGGGCCTAGATCTGATAGAGTGCCTGATGAACTATGCAATGAGGTTTGTGGCACTGTACAGGAGACAGGAATCAAGACCATCCCCATGAAAAAGAAATTCAAAAAAGCAAAATGGCTGTCTTGGGAGGACTTACAAATAGCTGTGAAATGAAGAGAAGTGAAAAACAAAGGAGAAAAGGAAAGATATAAGCATCTGAATGCAGAGTTCCAAATAATAGCAAGAAGAGATAAGAAAGCCTTCTTCAGCAATCAATGCAAAGAAATAGAGGAAAACAACAGAATGGGAAAGACTAGAGATCTCTTCAAGAACATTTCATTCAAAGATGGGCTCAATAAAGGACAGAAATGGTATGGACCTAACAGAAGCAGAAGATATTAAGAAGAGGTGGCAACAATACACAGAAGAACAGTACAAAAAGATCTTCACGACCCAGATAATCGTGATGGTGTGATCACTCACCTAGAGCCAGACATCCTGGAATGTGAAGTCAAGTGGGCCTTAGAAAGCATCACTACAAACAAAACAAGTGGAGGTGATGGAATTCCAGTAGAGCTAATTCAAATCCTGAAAGATGATGCTGTGAAAGTGCTGCACTCAATATGCCAGCAAATTTGGACAACTCAGCAATGGCCACAGGACTGGAAAAGGTCAGTTTTCATGCCAATCCCAAAGAAGGGCAATGTCAAAGAATACTCAAACTACCGCACAATTGCACTCATCTCACATGCTAGTAAAGTAAATGCTCAAAATTCTCCAAGCCAGGCTTCAGAAATACATGAACTGTGAACTTCCTGATGTTCAATCTGGTTTTAGAAAAGGCAGAGGAACCAGAGATCAAATTGCCAACATCCGCTGGATCATGGAAAAAGCAAGAGAGTTCCAGAAAAACATCTATTTCTGCTTTATTGACTAGGAGAAAGCCTTTGACTGTGTGGATCACAATAAACTCTGGAAAATTCTGAAGGAGATGGGAATATCAGACCACCTGACCTGCCTCTTGAGAAATCTGTATGCAGGTCAGGAAGGAACAGTTATAACTGGACATGGAACAACAGACTGGTTCCAAATAGGAAAAGGAGTACGTCAAGGCTGTATATTGTCACTCTGCTTATTTAACTTATATGCAGAGTACATCATGAGATACACTGGACTGGAAGAAACACAAGCTGGAATCAAGATTGCCGGGAGAAGTATCAATAATCTCAGATATGCAGATGATACCACCCTTATGGCAGAAAGTGAAGAGGAACTAAAAAGCCTCTTGATGAAAGTGAAAGAGGAGAGTGAAAAAGTTGGCTTAAAGCTCAACATTCAGAAAACGAAGATCTGGTCCCATCACTTCATGGGAAATAGATGCAGAAACAGTGGAAACAGTGTCAGAATTTATTTTGGTGGGGCTCCAAAATCACTGCAGATGATGACTGCAGTCATGAAATTAAAAGATGCTTACTGCTTGGAAGAAAAGTTATGACCAACCTAGATAGCATATTCAAAAGCAGAGAGATTACTTTGCCGACTAAGGTCCGTCTAGTCAAGGCTATGGTTTTTCCTGTGGTCATGTATGGATGTGAGAGTTGGACTGTGAAGAAGGCTGAGCACCATAAAATTGATGCTTTTGAAGTGTAGTGTTGGAGAAGACTCTTGAGAGTCCCTTGGATTGCAAGGAGATCCAACCAGTCCATTCTGAAGGAGATCAGCCCTGGGATTTCTTTGGAAGGAATGATGCTAAAGCTGCAACTCCAGTACTTTGGCCACCTCATGTGAAGAGTTGACTCATTGGAAAAGACTTGATGCTGGGAGGGATTGGGGAAGGAGGAGAAGGGGACAACAGAGGATGAGATGGCTAGATGGCATCACTGACTCAATGGACATGAGTCTGAGTGAACTCTGGGAGTTGTTGATGGACAGATAGGCCTGGTGTGCTGAGATTCATGGGGTCACAAAGAGTGGGACATGACTGAGCGACTGAACTGAACTGAACTGAACTGATGAAGACCTACAAGACCTTCTAGAACTAACACCAAAGAGATGTCCTTTCCATCTTAGGGGACTGGAATGCAAAAGCCGAAAGTCAATAGATATGTGGAGTACTGGCAAGTTTTGCCTTGGAGTACAAAATGAAGCAGGCAAAGACTAACAGAATTTTGCCCATAGAACACACTGATCCTACCAAACACCGTCTTCCAACAACACAAGAGAAGACTCTACACGTGGACATCATGAGACAGACACCACCAAAATCAGACTGATTAGATTCTCTGCAGCTGAAGATTGAGAAGCTCTATAGAGTCAGCAAAAACAAAACCTGGAGTTGACTGTTGCTCAGATCATGAACTCTGTACTTCAAAATTCAGACTTAAATTGAAGAAAATAGGGAAAGGCATTCATGTATGATATAAATGAAATCTGCTATGATTATATAGTGGAATTAACAAATAGTTTCAAGGGATTAGATCTGATAGAAAAAGTGGCTGAAGAACTAAGGATGGAGATCTATAACATTGTACAGGAGGCAGTTACCAGAATCATTTAAAAGAAAAAGAAATGCAAGAAGGCAAAGTGTTTGTCAGAGGAGACCTTACAAACAGCTGAGAACAAAAGAGACGCAAAAGGCAAAGAAGAAAGGGAAAAATATGTCCAACTGATGCAGAGTTCCAAAGAATAGCAAGAGAGTTAAGAAAGCCTTATTAAAGGGAACAATGCAAATAAATAAGAGGGAAACAATAAAATGGGAAAGACTAGAGATTTCTTCAAGAAAATTGGAGATGCCAAGGAAATAATTCATGCAAAGATGGGGACAATAAAGGACAGAAAGAGCAAGAACCTAACAGAAGCAGAAGAGATTAAGAAGAGGTGGAAAGAATAAATAAACTTTTTTTTTTTTTTAAATAAAAGGTCTTAATGACATGGATAACCACAATGGTATGGTCATTCACCTAGAGTCAATATCCTGGAGTGTGAAGCCAAGTGAGCCTCAGGGGGCATTACTAAAAACAAAGCTAGTGTAAGTGATGGAATTCCAGCTGAACTACTTTAAATCCTAAAAATGATGCTGTTAAAGTGTTGCACTCAATATGCTAGCAAATATGGAAAAATCAGCAGTGGCCACAGGACTGGAAAGGGGGAGTTTTCATTCCAATTCCAAAGAAGGGCAGTGCCAAAGAATGTTAAGACTATTGCACAATTGCACTCATTTCACACACTAGCAAGGTAATACTCAAAATTCTTCAAGCTAGGCTTCAATTGTATGTGAAACAAGAACTATCAGATGTTTCAGATGAGCTGAATTTTAGAAAAGGCAGAGAAACAAGAGATCAAATTGCCAGCATTCGCTGGATCATATAAATAGCAAGGGAATTCCAGAATAATATCTACTTATGCTTCATTGACTACATTGAAGCCTTTGACTGTGTGGATCACAACAAACTGTGGAAAATTCTTCAAGAGATGGGGATACCAGACCACCTTATCTGCCTCGTGAGAAACCTGTATACAGGTCAAGAAACAACTGTTAGAACCAGACATGGAACAATGGACAAGTTCAAAATTGGGAAAAGAGGACTTCAAGGCTATATATTGTCACCCTGCCTATTTAACTTCTACGCAAGTGCATCATGTGAAATGCCAGACTAGATGAATTCCAAGTTGGAATCAAGATTGCCGGGAAAAGTAGCAATAACCTCAGAAATGCAGATGATACTACCCTAACGGCAGAAAGCAAAGAGGAACAAAAGAGATTCTTGATGAGGGTGAGGAGAGTGAAAAAGCAGGCTTAAAATTCCACATGCAAAAACTAAGACCATGACATCCTGTTCCATCACTTCATGAAAATAGAAGGGGAAAAAAGGGTAACAATGGCAGATTTTATTTTCTTTGGCTTCAATATCACTGTAGATGATGACTGCAGCCATGAAATTAAAAGAAAAACTATGACAAACCTAGACAGCATACTAGAAAGCATATATCACTTTGCCAACAAAGATCTGTCTAGTCAAAACTGTGGTTTTTCCAGTAGTCAAGTATGGATGTGAGAGTGGACTATAAAGAAAGCTGAGTGCCAAAGAATTGATGCTTTCAAACTGCAGTGCTGGACAAGACTTCTTGAAATTCCTTTGACTTCAAGGAGATCAAACCAGTCAAATCCTAAAGGAAATCAATATTTCCTGAATATTCATTGGAAGAATTGATCCTGAAGCTAAAACTGTAAAACTTTGGCTAGCTCACGTAAAGAGTCAACTCATTGGAAAAGACCCTGATGTAGGGGAATATTAAAGGCTCAGAGAAGGGGACAACAGAGGATGAGATGGTTAGATGGAATTACCAACTCAATGGACGTGAGTTTGAGCAAACTCCAGTAGTTGGTGATGGACAGGGAGGCCTGGCGTGCTGCAGTCCGTGGGGTCGCAAAGAGTCGGACGTGACTGAGCAACTGAACTGAATAGACTAAAGTTTAGTAAAAGGATACAAGATACTTATTAAGAATCTACAGAGGAATAGAGGGGTCCAAACGTAGAAGCAGTAAATTGTACACGTTAAGAATTAGCAAAACTTTTCAAAGGAACCAATTCAAATGATAAAAGTTATTTAAACATTTCAATGTCTACTTAGATGTCCTCAGGACTTCTTTACTGGCTAAGATAGGACAGAGAAGAGCTCTCTCTTCCTAGCAGGGAAGGCCTCTGGTAATACGACAACCCCTGCCCTGGCCAGCCTTGCATCTCATCCCTCCCTGTTTGACTTTCCATACCGACCTGCTCACAAGTTTCCAGCTTTCAGGCCTCTATCAAGGTGGCTCCATTGGTATTAAATATACCTGGCCCACTCACCTTCAGCTCTCACTTGGCCAACTCAGACCCATTTTTAACATCATTTCTATTGGAAATTCTATCCTAAACATCTGGGACATTACAGGGGCATTAGGTCTCTCTCTTCACAGTCCACATGAGCATCTCCCTACACAGAATTTATCACCTTTGTCATTACCTGCTTAACTGTGACCCCCTCCCCACACGCACGTGTGCACATGTGCACACATGTACACAATACCATGAATTTACTAAGCACAGGAACCACAAACACATACACACAATGCCGTGGATTTACTAAGCACAGGAGCCGTGTCTTACTCTTTTTCTGTGTATTTGATACCCAGCACAGTACCAGACACATAGTCAGTGCTCAAATATACTTGTTAAATGAATGGATGAATAGCTGACTGGATGGACAGATAACAAAAAATGATGTCTGAGCTACACTGGCATTTGACAATGAAAAAAGAAGGACTAAAGATAGTGGATAATTGCATTTTGAGCACTTGCAATGGGCCAGGTACTGCTCTGAACCCCTTACAAGTATTAACTCTTCTAACCTTTATTGTACAGATGAGGAAACTGAGGCAAGCAGAGGTGAACTTATCTGCTCACATCCATACAGACTAAGTAGGAGAAAGGCAGGCTAGTTCCAGAGCCCATGCGTGTTAACTACTCAACGGATATTCCCCATTCCAGCTCTTATACACTGTGGCCTGAACTTAGGAAAAACAAGACCACATGGGCGTGGAAAAGGACTCTCCTCCAAGGGGTTTCCCTGAGAACTGCTTCCTGGTTCTTTCCTGGACTGTATTTTCTGGATGTGGTCATACCTTCGGCTGAGCCTGACATGATTTACTTTTATGCTGCATATGAATAATGTACACAGAGGCCTGTGAGATAAAATCTGAACTTTAAGGGCTGCCTGAAATCTTCTCGATGAGTGGTGATGTTAAAATTTCTGTATAGATTCTGCTTGTGAGGGGAAAAAATCTGGCTGACCCATTTTTACTACTTATTATGCTTTTAATAATATCATTTCATTATAACTAGGAATTATGAGGATTTATACTACTTTCACATATAATAATAATTCTTCTTCCTCTCCTCCTTTCCCCTCCTCCTCCTCCTTTTGCTCTAATCTCATATAAGGGCTTCCCAGGTGGCTCAGTGTAAAGCTCCACCTGCCAGTTCAGGAGACACAGGAGATGTGGGTTCAATCCATGGGTTAGGAAGATCCCCTGGAGAAGGGGACAGCAACCTACTCCAGAATTCTTGCCTGGGAAATCCCATGGACAGAGGGAGCCTGGAGGGCTACAGGCCCTGGGGTCGCAAAGAGTCAGCCACAACTGAGCACGCATGCACGCAATCTCATATAAGATCTCATGAAACAGGCAAGGAATTCTGATGTTTCCCACCTTGGTCCAGTTCAGTTTTCAGTTACTTTAAAAACCAGTGTTTTTAAAGTAATCCCTTAATACCAGGCACGTTGCTGAGTTCTAGCTAGGAGTATAAAGATAAATAAGACATAAACTCTGGCCTTAGGAGCAGCTCACAGAGTAGTGAGAAAGACCAACCCACACACAAATCATTAATTCTCTATAGTATACGAATAAGGGGCCTCCCATTGAGAGTTGGACTGTGAAGAAGGCTGAGCGCCGAAGAATTGATGCTTTTGAACTGTGGTGTTGGAGAAGACTCTTGAGAGTCCCTTGGACTGCAAGGAGATCCAACCAGTCCATTCTGAAGGAGATCAACCCTGGGATTTCTTTGGAAGGAATGATGCTAAAGCTGAAACTCCAGTACTTTGGCCACCTCACTGGAAAAGACTCTGATGCTGGGAGGGATTTGGGGGCAGGAGGAAAAGGGGACGACAGAGGATGAGATGGCTGGATGGCATCACTGACTCGATGGATGTGAGTCTGAGTGAACTCTGGGGGTTGGTGATGGACAGGGAGGCCTGGCGTGCTGCGATTCATGGGGTCGCAGAGAGTCAGACATGACTGAGCGACTGAAATGAACTGAACTAAACTGGTGACTCAAATGGTAAAGCATCTGTCTGCAATGTGGGAGACCAGGGTTTGATCTCTGGGTTGGAAAGATCCCCGGAGAAGGAAATGGCTACCCACTCCAGTATTCTTCCCTGGAAAATCCATGGACAGAGGAGCCTGGTGGGCTACAGTCCATGGAGTCGCAAAGAGTCGGGCAGGACTTCACTTTCACTTTCATGAAGTAATAAAGGAAAGAATGCACACAGAAGCAGAGGTCACTAAGGGCACTTTGCCCAATCTGAAGGTCTCAGGGAGGCTTCCTAGAAGGGTGATACCTGGGTTGAATCCCGACAGATGGAAGATGAGACAAATCAGGTGAAAACCAAGGAGCACACTGTTCTGGGCAAGAGTATGAATGAGAGCCCAGAGGTCTGAGCTGAGTGGTGCATGCAGGGACTTGGAGGGTGTGAAACATGGGCCAACACTTTACAGGAAGTAGGCTGGAGAGGCTGATGGGGAAGAAGTGTAGCCAGAGGAACTCTCTGCCAACCACCTCCCTGCTCTCTCGATTTCCTTCCAACAACCTCTTTGTTTAACACCCACTTCATTTCTTTTTATAATTTTATTTATTGACCTGTTTTATTTTTGGTTGCACTGGGTCTTTGTTGCCACAAGTGGGGGCCATGCTCTAGCTGCGGTGCACAGTCTTCTCACTCTGGTGGGTTCTCTTTTGTGGACCATGGGCTCTAGGGTGCAGAATCAGTAGTTGGGGTGCCAGGCTTAGTTACCCCACAGCATTTGGGATCTTTCTGGACCAGGGATCAAATCTGAGTCCCCTGTGCTGGTAGGTGGATTCTTAACCACTAGACCACCAGGGAAGTACCTAACACCCACCTTAGATATCTAATTTCCTCACACTCGCAGCCACCTTCCAACATCAACTTGACGCCTCCCCACCCTTTCTCCGTGTTAGACAACAGACAGATTCATTTGTGCTTCTACAATACTGATTACTAGTGATCTCAGTTCAGCTCAGTCACTCAGTCGTGGCTGACTCTTTGTGACTCCAAGGACTCCAGCATGCCAGGCTTTCCCATTCATGACCAACTCCCAGAGCTTACTCAAACTCATGCCCATTGAGTCAGTGATGCCATCCAACCATCTCACCCTCTGTCGTCCCCTTCTCCCCCTACCTTCAGTCTTTCCTAGCATCGGAGTCTTTTCCAATGAGTCAGTTCTTAGCATCAGGTGGCCAAAGTATTGGCGTTTCAGCTTCAGTATCAGTCCTTCCAACAAATATTCAGGACTGATTTCCTGTTTCATCCTTTAGTAGCAAACACTTATTGTGCAACAGTTTTGCTACAGACACTGTGTTAGGCACTTTGACATACATTGTCTTATTGGGTCTTCAGTTCAGTTCAGTCCTCAGTCATGTCTGACTCTTTGCGACCCCATGAATCACAGCACGCCAGGCCTCCCTGTCCATCACCAACTCCTGGAGTTCACTCAGACTCACGTTCATTGAGTCAGTGATGTCATCCAGCCGTCTCATCCTCTGTCATCCCCTTCTCCTCCTGCCCCCAATCCCTCCCAGCATCAGAATCTTTTCCAATGAGTCAACTCTTCACATGAGGTGGTGTTTCAGCTTTAGCACTGGAGTTTCAGCTTTAGCATCATTCCCTCCAAAGAAATCCCAGGGCTGATCTCCTTCAGAATGGACTGGTTGGATCTCCTTGCAATCCAAGGGACTCTCAAGAGTCTTCTCCAACACCACAGTTCAAACACATCAATTCTTCGGCGCTCAGCCTTTTCCACAGTCCAACTCTCACATCCACACAGTATTATATAATAGAAAGCATTATCCCCATCCACGGGTAAGAAAACATAGTAAACTGAGATGTGTATAGATGAAGCTACTTTAATTTAGTGCATATTTAATAAGTAGTAAGTTTTGGATTCAAACCCAAATCCATAGATTTTTCATTTCTTTTTCATTCTAATAAGAATTAAACATTCATTTTCTCAACCATGTATCCCACGTAATTGTTGTTGTTCATAAATAAGAGCACACTGTGAACATATTTCTGTCACATACAATATTCGTATTTTGATTCTGATTTTACACCCAGAGAAATGACCCCAAAGGTGACCTTTTTGATACAGAGACAGATCAGTTGAGGTGATGTCATGCAATGAGGTAGCCTTTGGTGCCACTCACATTCCAACTTGGCAAAAGCAGTGTGGTGTGGGGCAGTGAGCCTGGTCAGCAAGGACATGGATTCCAGTCCTGGTGGCTCTGCCATGTCCAAGCTGGGATCTTAGCTGGAGCCTCTGGCTGGTGAGGACAATAACACACACCACTCTGTGTTAGGCTCACAGACCACTGATGGCATGACATGGAGCATGTCCAGGTTCATGAGATGAGACACCTCATCATGGGGCCCTCTCAGCTCCTGTCAACCCCATACACAGCTCTGGGAACACATATGAGGAGGCTCCATAACATCACTCTTTGGGGAAGTTACTGAAATAGAAATGTTTGACCACATAAATCTGACATGTATATGTGTGCTCCGTCGCTTCAGTCGTGTCCAACTCTTTGCAACCCTGTGGACTGTAGCCCACCAGGCTCCTCTGTCCATGGAATTCTCCAGGCGAGATACTGAAGTGGGTTGCCATTTCCTTCTCCAGGGAATCATCCCGACCCGTGGGCTGAGCCCAAGTCTCTTAGGTCCTCTGCACTGGCAGGCTGCTTCTTCACCCCTAGCACCACCTAGGAGGCCCAAATCTGGCCTGAGCTCCTGGTCAATCACTGCTATATCCTGGGGGCTCCTGCCCCCTCAATTTCCATCATATTCTGAAGTGGTGCATTAAGAAATTTCCATTCAACTACTTTTTTAGAAGTCAAGTCTTCCTCAGAATTTCAAGGTGACTTGTAGGAATTAGCCGTTTTTGTCATTCTCCTTGTGGTTTTGGTAATGCATTTATATTTCTTCATGAAAAAAGCAAAATTGACTTTTAACTTGGCCTAGAACTTGTAGCTCCACTTCACCTAATGTATAGAAATGAGATGACGAACCCCTGTGGTGAATTTTATACATAACATAATATGAAGCTCTGTTTGGTGAGGCAAGTGCATGCTCACATTATTCACTTATGTTTAACCAAAAAGAAAAAGCAGTGGAAGGAAAGAGTTACCACCTCCCTGATGGGCACAAGGGAGCCGCCTGGCTGGCTCTGGGGCACACAACAGATACCCCAGGTGGTGGGAACTGCCAGAGAGCTCTCTCTGCTGAGTTAAAATGGCAGAGCCCAAAACGCAAACTAATCACTCTGTTTTCTCCGATCTGTTATTCACGTGGCTGTTTAAACTGGAGAGAAAAAGAGAGACCTTGAGTTGGGAAACAAACAGATGGGGCACTGACCTTCCTCTTTCAAAAAAACAGACAAGGACTAAAAACAAAGCGCGGTAAACCCAACGACGCCTCCCGGGGAAGATAAGGGAAGGTACGATCCACGTCTGCTGAGCAAGTCTCAACCACCGTTGAGAGATAATAGTGGTCGATAGCGATTAACATGCTGCCGACCCAGGCCTCATGCTCTGAGAACCACCGACTTCCATGTGCTAAGCTCACAGCAACCACATGAAGTAGATAATATTATATTACTATTTTCTGTTTTAAAAATGAAAGAACTCAAAGGCAAAGAGGTTGTTTTGTCCAAGACGGCACAGCCGTTAAGGGAAATGGATAGTCTTCAAACCCAGGGTCCTCTGAATCTAAACACCATGTTTTTCTAGAACAGCATCACTGGTAAGTCCTGAAGAGGATATACCAAGTGGGTAACTGGCCCCCTTTCCTGTCTGCCCCCGTTAGGACTTTTGCTCTGTGGACTCATGAAACTCTAAGAGGCAGGCTATTGGCTAGAGTCTTCAGCATACACTCTGCTCTCCACATACGTGGTGAAGGCCACAGCAGTCTCAGAAACGACCCCAACGTGCTCCTCCTCTGTCTGCCCGCTTCTGACGGTGGGGCCTCCCACGTGCCCCCCGGTGCCAGTGTCCAACATCAGGAGCCGCTCCTCTGCACAGAGGTCTAGATACGCGAGTGCCTCAGTGCCAGCAGGGGGCTGTGGTTAGCTAGTGGGAGTGTGAACAGGCCTTGGGGCACACACTGGCCAGAATCCCAGGGTGTAGTCACCACATAACACTGCCAGAGCAACAGAAGTAAAAGCTGACAAGCAAAGACACTTTCTTCAGGCTCAGATGGAGACACGGAGTGCTGCAGTATCAGCGTGGATGCCCGCTGTGATGGGCAGAATGATGATTCCCAAACACGATAACGCCCGTTCCCTAGAACCTGTCAGTATGCTCTCTCCCATGGCAAACGACTTTGAGGATGTGGCTATGTTCAGGATCTTGAGACGAGATTATCCTGGATAATCCAAGTGGGCCCAGTGTAATCACAAGGGTCCTTATTGGAACTGGTGGTAAAGCACCTGCCTGTCAATGCAGGAGGCACAAGAGATGCTGGGTCGATCCCTGGGTCAGGTAGATCCCCTGGAGGAGGGCATGGCAACCCACTCCAGTACTCTTGCCTGGAGAATCCCATGGTCAGAGGAGCCTGGTGGGCTATAGTCCACAGGGTTGTAAAGGGCCGGACATGACTGAGTACACAGGCTTACAAGAGGAAGGCAGGGATATCAAAGTCAGAGAGAAGATGCTGACTTAGAGGATGGAGGAAGGGCCTAGAGGGCAAAGCAGCCTCTAGAAGCTGGAAAGGCAAGGAAATGGATCATCCTCTAGAGGATCATCCTCAGGAGGAATGAGGTCCTCATGATTTTAACTTAATGGAAGCCATACTGGGCTCCTGATTTATACAACTGTAAGACAATAAATTTAAGTCATTAAGTTTGTGGTCATTCATTATAGAAGCAAGAGAAAACACACACCTTCTCTAAGATTGGGGGCACAAACACCCCCAAAAAGATACCCTGGTTCAACCAGACAGAGAGATTTTCATCTTTACACAGAATTCCTGTGTGGTTCCATGACATTCTCCAAGGTTTTATTCTGGTTCAGTATCCCACACACACACACACACACACACACACACACACACACACACACACACAACTAGAGATCAGTGAGACAAGACCATTTTCTTATTCATCCCTACACTGAATTATTCAATCCCCAGGTTCTTCATCACTCCTAGCAGAAATTTGGTAAATTGTTATTATGGTCACAGAGGAAATAAACGGAAATCAAGCCTTACTGAGCCCTGACTTTGCTCCTCTGAGTATCCATGAGGCCCACTGTGCTATCCTTCCATCTCAGCCTCTCCCGAGGTTATGTCCTGTCCACGGTGCTCCAGATCCCGGTGGAGTCCTGGTCAGCAGCTGAGGGGAGCAGGGCCCACTTGACTCACTGGGGTGAGCCTGGCACCACGGACAGTGTGCTCCAACCCAGACAGACACACAGCGACACTGCGGGGCATCTGAGGGGAATGAGGGGGCACCTGAGTCCAGAGTGACCACGGACACATCTCGCAGGGACTCTCCCGCCACTGGGCACAGCCAAGTGTGCAGCCCCACACTGGAAGGATGGGCCAGGCAAAGCAGGCTCTGCTCCTCTGGGCACAGAGCTGGCGGCTGCCAGGGCAGCCCGTGGAGAACCAAGTGTCTTAGCCCACAAGCGGACTAGCAAGCGCTTTCCCCTTTCAATACTTCACTAATGAAAATCTAAGGAAAAATCGATTCCAACCTCCACTCCCAACTGGAGTCTAACTCTAGGATTTGTTTTAATCTAAAGGATATTTGCAATATCTGATGATACTTGAGGAAAACTGAGCACACTGACTTCAGTGGAGAGCTTGCAAAGACGCCTCGGCAGAATACTAATGTGCCAAACGGGAGCCAAGCGGACACGGACTTCGGGCGTCTGGCCTGTCTCTTTCACCTTCAAATTCCAGATCCCTGCATCAAGGCACAGGTTATCTAATTTCCCCTTGGACATTTCCAGAGGCTTCCATTTAATTGTATTCACTGTGCAGACACTGCTTTGTGACTGCTTCTCCGGGGAGAACTGTGCCAGACAGAGCGCGAGCTAGCAGACAGCCTCTAAACTCCAAGGCATCTCTAACTGTCCTGAGAGACGCTGGTGAAGGACCAGACTCCAGATGTCAGCTGCTTACAGACGCCCCCCCTTCTCTCCTTTCTCACCCTGCAACCTTCATCCCCACCCCCCAGCAGTCAGCAGACCAGGTCTCTCGCCTACACTGGGTGCCAGGAGGGAGTCTGGGCATCTAAGAAGGGACAGCATGTTTCTGCTGTAGGAGTTCTCACCTTATGTACCAGGGGAAAGGAACCGCTACCATGGGCTTGTGCAAAGAGCCTGATGCGCAGAGCCAGACACTAACTCTTGTGGAAGCACTGCTAACAGCAGATGTTCTGACTCCTGGCTGCACCAACTGAAGGAGATTCCTCATACTAACACGCTCACTTCCTCATCATCATTGCTATCATATTTCTAAACCCACAAAATAATATAGCATATAAAAGCTGGGGGAAAAATTCAACATTATTTCCTCGCACACAAATGCCAGATTTTTATAACATGCCTATTATTCTTACACATCACAGAGGAGCCTTGCCTAAATATTCTCCTGCTGCTCACTTTTCCACCAGAAATTCCTTTCAAATCCAACAGGTCATGTTACCCGTGATGAGTCTTCAGGAATCAAACTGACTACCATCAAGAGCTTCCATTTACTGAGGATGCCCCAAATGCCCATGAGTGCTATTTATTTCATCCAGTATGTTTCTTACAGCAACCCTGTTCAGGAGGGTCAGTATGCCCACTATGCTGATGAGGCTTAGAGAGATAAAGACACTTGCCCACCAGGGTG
This sequence comes from Nanger dama, assembly GCA_917880005.1. Classification (NCBI taxonomy): domain Eukaryota; kingdom Metazoa; phylum Chordata; class Mammalia; order Artiodactyla; family Bovidae; genus Nanger; species Nanger dama. The sequence continues at coordinate 187,077 of CAKJTW010000126.1, forward strand.
AGCGGCTACCTCAGGGTTTGAACTCAGTTGCTGTACTTAAAAACTTCAGCCCTAAGACACCCCAAAATGTAAGGCTCTCTCTAAAGCCTGAGAAGCCAGTCTGCTGTGTCACAAGCTTACTCCCACTGTTTCTGGAGAGGAACAAAGAATAGTGAAGAGACAGGTCGTAGCCTTCAGCTTGAGTGAAAATCGATGAGTCAGATTCTGTATGCAGCACTTCATATGTGGGGCCCAGTGCAAGTGAGATGGGGATGGGGACGGGCTGGGGGGGGAAAAAGGACGCTGAGGGCGGGGCCAGGCAGTCACTGCTGCGCGATGTGAAATCAAGCTCGGAGGCACTCCAGCTCAAGGGTTAAACAGGCAGAACCTAGAGAAGAGAAGGTGCCGTGTAGGATGTGAAAAAAGGCTGATCACCGTGATGACGCTGATGACGACAGCCTACTTTTATGAACACTTAGCACATGGCAGGCACTATTATCAGTTCCTCACAAACATTCATTGACTACTTGAGACAGTCCCGTGAAGGAGGCAATGTGAGCAGCCTCATTTTGTCAATGAGTGAACTGAGAGACAGAGCCGGAAAGCCTACCACCCAGGGACAGATATCTGGAAAGGATCTGAACCTTGAATTCTAATGCACGCAGTCCATGGCCTTCACCAGCGGCAATTATAAATATGAAGGGTGTATTTGAAAGGGTAGTCAAGAGTTAGCAGGAACAGACGAAAGGTCAGGATCGAAAAGACATTTGAGAATGTGTCACCATCACCGTAATTTGATTTTTTTAATTTATTTTTTAGCTGGAGGATAATTGCTTTACAGTGTGTTGGTTTCTGCTGTACAACAATGCAAATCAGTCCCATATATATATGTAGTATATATATATACATATTCTCTCCCTGCTGAGCCTCTCTCCCATCCACCTTCTTTCTGTAAGTCTTAAAGCCCTTGACAAGAGCACCAGTCCCCAACCTTTCTGGTACCAGTGACCAGTTCTGAGGAAGGCAATTTTCCCACAAACGGGGGTAGGGAAATGGTTTCAGGATGGTTCTCACAAGGAGCACTCAACCTAGCCCCCTCACATGCCCACTTTACAGGAGGGTCTGAGCTGCTATGAGAATCAAAAGCTGCCGCCACTCTGACAGGTGGCGTTCAGGAGGTGATGCCATAAACACAGGTGGGGGTGGCCGCAAGCACCAGCAAGCTTCCCTGGCTCACCTCCTGCTGTGCAGCCTGGCTCCTAACAGACCACCCACAGGTCCCAGCCTGAGCCATTGGGGCTGGGGACCCCTGGTCTAGAGCACTCTAGTTAATCCAGTTAAGGCCCAGAGCCAATCCGGTTTGGTCATTAAAGCAAACACCCAAGAGAAGGACATTTCAGAGTCTTGGCAGAAATATCTGCATAAGGCAGACAGCGCTGACTTGAACTACTTTGCTACAAGGAAAGGGATATATCTTCTAAAGGCAGATTCAGACTAAGTACATGGTTTCATTTTTCTTAGTTACGATTCATTTTTAAATATAAAAATATATATTTATAAGCATAAAATTATATATTATAAATAATATATTTATAAATAGAAAAATAAATGATTTACTTTTATGATTTGTTTTCCCATTCTTCAAATGAAGACTATTCCTAAAGTTGTCCATTTAAAAACGTTTCAGATGGTGAAGGTTTCTTGTACAAATGGCTAGAAATAGTTGAAATTCACCAGAGATTTCTCTAGCACCTACTTGATGCAAATATTTCAGTCAAATTTTTAGAATTAAATGTATTTGACATCCTGGATAATTATAACATGTAAGACAGGTCATCAGAGGAAAGTATTATTTTGACCAAGAAATTAAATAATGATTTCATCATTACTTGTGAAAGTGCTAAATGAAAGAACTTGTCAGAAACTAGGTGCAATTATCGTTGCCTTAAAAATGGCTCTTTTCACTATTATTTCTGCAACTTGAGACAAGGTGCTAGTTTTAACTTGTTGTTCAGTCGTTAAGTCATGTCCAGCTCTTTGCGACCCCATGGACTGTAGCACACCAAGCTTCCCTGTCCTTCACTATTTCCTGGAGTGTACTCAGACTCATGTCCACTGAGTCGGTGATGCCATCCAACCCTCTCATCCTCTGTCACCCTCTTCTCCCCCTGCCGTCAATGCTTCCCAGCATCAGGGGCTTTTTCAGTGAATCAGCTCTTCACATTAGGTGGCCAGTACTGGAGCTTCCAGCTACTAGGTCTAATACTTAACTCTTATTGCCCCAATGGGAAGTTTGGGATTATCTTGCATATTAAAAAAAAAAAAAAAAAAAAGACCACTTGACATTGAACAAAATGAACACTTCTCAAACGAGAAAAGGAGTCATCATTGAAGGTTCTTCTTCCTCTTATACCTCCACTCTAGATAAATGTATACCTTCAACCTAGTTGCCCAACCCAGTGTCATTTTTTACTCTTCCCTCAACCATTTTATTCTACTTGTTTTACTTCATCTTTTGCATTCTTAATGATACTACTGTAGATCAGGACACCATCAACTACAGTCTGAACTTCCAACAAAATGTCCTAAATCTCTATGATTGATGTACACCCGTCCCAACAATCTTCCCAGGTGGCTCAGTGGTAAAAAAATCAGCCTGCCAGTGCAGGAGACACAGGTTTGATCCCTGGGTTGGGAAGACCCTCTGGAGGAAGAAATGGCAACCCACTCTGGTATTCTTGCGTGGAGAATCCCACGAAAAGAGGAGCCTGGCAGGCTACAGCCCATGAGGTTGCAAAGAGTCAGACAATTAGTGAATGGGCACGCGTGCAACACACTGTCTCAACAGCTGCCCTCCTACAGTACAAATCTGATCACATCACTCAGCCTTTAAATTGGCAGGTATACATGTCTTAAAATATAAACATCAAAAACCCTTTCCCATGGCTCACAAAACCCTTTAAGAGCTGGCCCTTGAATACTTGACCTTCTCAACCTGAGGCCCAGTCCCCAATCTGTTCCACCAATTCCCCAAAGTTTCCCCCACCCCAACATTGCTCTTCCCAACACATAGGACATATCCTAGCAAGACCAGACTGCACATAATTCCCCAATACTCCACACTTTAGTCATTCCTTTGTTTGGCATACTCCTGCTGTGTATATTCTATTCTTTCTGCCTCTACTAAGTTCTGCATTCACTTCTCTTCCTTTTACCTAGAAAACACTTTCTCATCCTCCAGATTCTCACCCAAATGTAACACCTCCTTAAAAACGTATTTCCCCTGGACTTTCTGGATCGCCTCCCACGGAACTCTTCTCGTTGTATTATAATGTCCTTTGTGTGTCCTTCTCCCTGCTAGACTAAGTTTCTTGTAGGCACTGACTTCTGTGTCTCCATCACCAGTAACTAACACAATGCCTTTTAAACAGATTCACCAGTAAAGATGTGAGGAATAGGCAGAAAAAATGCACTTCCGTAGTCTCTGGTGAAGACCTAGTTCCTTCCCTAATAGTGAATAAACACTCAATGGTAGTTCATTTTCTAAAAGAATAAGTCAACTTTTAAGTCTCGCTCTACCGTTGTCTAACATACTATTTAAATGTACTTCTGTCTTCCACTGGGCATGTAGAAAGCAAATGCTAAGAAGATTTAGATCTGGTGGGTTATAGTGTTATGAACAACATGTTTCAGGTGTTTAATTTGGGGAAGAGAAATGCTTTGAAATGATTAATTAAATGGCTTGGCTCTGCAATAATTGAAGTATATCTGTGGCGCTCTAAAAGACTATGTCTGGATGATTTTGATGAATCACATCTAAAACACTCCCTTTGTATAATGAATTGATATTTTTGAATGCTGTGATTATAGTGAATTTTAATTTGCATGTGATGTTAGTAGTCTCATTTGTTACTACTTGAATTTGATTAAAATGTTTTTGATTAACTGATATAAATTGTTGGGTGGTGGGGTAAATAGCATTTTTGTCAAAACTCTGTATCCAGAAATGTTCCTTTTATTTGCATTAGCCCTGTGTGGGTTAACTACATCATATATATCTGGGCATGCAAGTCATACCTCTTGTAGAACATACCAGAAAAAGAGTATGTCTCAGGCATACACCTGTGAGTTAACAATTCCTTCTCGTCCCTTAAATCTATTCCCTTGTTAAAGATGGAATGGCCTTTTCCCTAACTTCTTGGCGAAAATAAGTTCTCTCCCTTCCCTGAGTCATTTGGTCCCCCTTCCCTCCACAATTTGTCTGGCATTCCTCGCATTATATATATTATTTTATACACACACATATATATATATAAATGCCTTATTATATCCTCCATTACTCAAAGCCGGAAAACGATACCTGTGGGTCTGCAAAGGAATAATCAGTTATAGACTTTCAACCCTCAGTAACATGCTAAAGAGACTCAGGAAGCAGATAACACTGAAAAGAAAGATAAGTAGGAGTGTCTGAGTTGCTTAGGTGGGGAAAGAAGTCCCAACAAGAGATAACAGCAGACACAAAGGTTCAGAGGTCAGGGCTGTTTGGGGCCACTTCCTGTATCCCAGCTCTCTGTGTCACTAAGGTTAATCCACGGCCCCTGGCTCCTTTGTCCCTGTGTTCTCTTCTTCAGAGAATTCAGCTATCATCCAACCTTTAGATCTCAAGGGTTCTTTCTTGAGGTCAAGTAGTGAGTAGCCAGATGGCAGCTGGATAGTTCCATCTTCATACCCAACACATACCGAAACTCACTTCATCTCACTTCAACTCACTTCATCTCAACATATACCGAAACTCACTCTTTAAATAGGTTCTTTAATGATTTCTTTTTCTGTGTTTCTGTTAAATGTAACAAGTGCTACTTCCCACCATCAAAATCTTAGCCTTTCAATCTTAACTTGTCTTTGTCCTCAAGTGAAACATATTTAGTTAGAGATTAGATGCTGGTGAGATATTACATGTTATTTAAAATGTTTTTTCAAACATTTTTTATCTTCATTTGTATTTCCATAACTGCTACACAAATCCATTACTTTATCTCTTTACATCTGAATTACTGCAGTGGTGATAAATCCAATACATTTGACCTTCTCAAAACCGTCAATGTTTCCTCAGTTCCTATATGTTGAAAAATACACCAGGGACAATTCAAGGCTCTTCAGAACATCTTCAGGTTATCTTCTTACCTTTCCAACCTTCCTTCATGCTCCTCCTGAGCTTTAGTCTTCTGCATAAATCAAGTTGCCTCACCTATGGACCCCAAACACTTCTTTTACATCGCTGCTTCTATACATTATTTACTGACCATGCAATAAATTCACCCTCACTCATATTTACTGATCCAGCTTATGCCATTTATAAAGCCATTATTCACCATCTGGTCTACAAAAGTTCTAAACACATATGCCCCATTATTAATGACTTCACCATTCATTCAGATGGAGGTGTATATATATATATATATATATATATATATATATATACGGTAGATGGAGATAGATATATATATATATATATACGGTAGAGATCATTTAAGCTATTATAATGTGTGTGATATCTTATCTCTGTAGTAAAAATTTTAAATTTCTCCCATACCTTCAATTATTATTAATTCTTCATAGTACATAGAAAAAATTCTTAGTTTTGAATGCTATAGTTTTTAACAAACATTTTTCTAAAAGGAATAAAATGCCGTTTGGTTACAGTTTGAGTAAAATTTTCTTCCTTTTAGAAAGATGTTTGTATAAAAACTATGGCATTCAACTACTGCAATAAAAGTATTATACTAATACATAATACATCAGTTATATATTGCATATGTATATATATATATATATATATGAAGATAAACCAAAAGTTACGTGACAGAGAATGTGGCATACATTTCAATACCTGACTTGCTCACCACTACACCCAGCAATGATTCACTGAGAAGGTGCTGTGTACCAGGAATTGTCCTCTCTTTGAGGATAAAGTGGTAAAACAAAATCTCCACCCTCACAGAACTTCAACTGCAGTCAAAGAGAACAACAATAAAAAGTAAACAAATTCTATATAGGTATAGATTCTATATAGGTATCAGTTCAGTTCAGTTCAGTCGCTCAGTCGTGTCCAATTCTTTGCGACTCCATGAATCGCAGCATACCAGGCCTCCTTGTCCATCACCAAATCCTGGAGTTCACCCAAACCCATGTCCATCAAGTTGGTGATGCCATCCAGCCATCTCATCCCCTGTCATCCCCTTCTCCTCCTGCCCCCAATCCCTCCCAGCATCAGGGTCTTTTCCAATGAGTCAACTCTTCGCATGAGGTGGCCAAAGTATTGGAGTTTCAGCCTCAGCATCAGTCCTTCCAATGAACACCCAGGACTGACCTCCTTTAGGATGGATTGGTTGGATCTCCTTGCAGTCCAAGGGACTCGCAAGAGTCTTCTTCAGCACCACAGTTCAAAAGCATCAATTCTTCGGCGCTCAGCTCTCTTCACAGTCCAACTCTCACATCCATACATGACCACTGGAAAAACCATAGCCTTGACTAGACAGACCTTTGTTGGCAAAATAATGTCTCTACTTTTGAATATGCTATCTAGGTTGGTCATAACTTTCCTTCCAAGGAGTAAGCGTCTTTTAATTTCATGACTGCAATCACCATTGTATAACTGCTATTTAAAATAATGAAGAAAAGTGAAGAACTAGAGCGTGATGGATAGAGAGTGATTTTAGACATTTTTAATTATGGTCTCATGAATAGCCTCTCTGACTAAGTTGAATAGAGAGCAAAATGAAATAGGAAAACAGGATACATAAAGACTGGGGAGATGGAGGGAACAGCAAGTGAGAAGATTTTGAGGCAGGAGCAAGATTATCATTTTGGGGACAAGCAAGATCCACTGTGGGTGGAGTAGCCTAAGAAGGGGTGATGATGGTCAGAGGAACAGGTGGACCGGCACGTGGAGATCAGAGGGCCTGAGATACGGATTTTGTACTTTGTCCTGCGTGTAATGGGATGCCTTGGCAGGTTTGAGAACTTACATGATGAGACTGACATGTTAAAGTGATCCTTCTGGTTTCTATAGATAGAACAGAATGTAGAGTGGAAAGAAGAGAAGTGAGAAATCAGCTAGATGTCCATTATGATGGTTTCAAATAGAAACTACAACAATAGGACTTAATCATTGTTATGCATATGTGAAGGAAAGAGAAAAAGATGAGTCCTAGGTTTTTTACCTGTATCACAATCGGGGGATTGGGACCTATATAATTCAGACTTGGAGAGGAGAATCTTGAAGTATAAAATGAAGCGTGAAGTTTTGTCAATATTAATACTATGTCTGATTAGCTCAGAAAAGTCCAGGATGGATACTAAAAGGGTTGGAGAATCATTTGTATTGGATGATAATCAGACTAAATGAGCATAAATGTAGGAACAAGGATAAGATAAAGGAGAGAAAGGTGGAAGGAAAGTGAGCTTTGTTTTGGAACTGTTAAATTTGGGAATCCTAAGAGACATCTAAGTGAACACATCCAAGAAACTGCTGGAAAAACTGGCCTGAAAAACTAGAGAGTTTGGTGTCTGAAGTACAGTTTGGAAGAGCAAAGGGCAGGGTCCTCTAGATAAAGAGCCCAGACTAGATAAAGGAAAGTCTGATAAGTAGACAAAAAATTCCTGAATATTAGTATTAAGTACATCTGGGACCCAGACACAACTGATAACACAAAAGTAGGAAGAATGATCCCAGAGTGATCAATAGTTCCAGTGTTACAGAGAAGTCAAATTAGATGGAGTTACCAGTCATTACCATTGGATATGGTAACCAGATGTTGGTTTGGTTTAACCTAAAAACTACTGAGGCCCCAATTCTTTGAGGAAGTTCTTTATATTACAGAGGCCCAAGCAAAGATGGAAATCATCATTCATTTACCAGGTAGAACACTCTCATTAGCTGGATACTGGACTCCAGAGAATAAACTTTGACATAATATGCAGACTACCAAGATACTTTCCATGTGTCTCAGCCAGTAAGGAGTTTGCCTGCAATGCAGGAGACCCGGGTTCAATCCATGGGTTGGGAAGATGCCCTGGAGAAGGAAATGGCAACCCACTCCAGTATTCTTGCCTGGAAAATCCCATGGACAAAAGAGCCTACAGACTACAGTTCATGGTGTCGCAAAGAGTGGGACACAAATAAGTGACTCCAATTCACTTTTTCAAGATACAGGTGGGATACTCATCGCTGAGGATCCTGTTGGTACCAAGAGTATGGGGACCCAGTGGCTGCCACCTCAAAAGCTCCTCTTGGGATGGGATTCAATTTTTGACAGCTTCCTTGCTTGCTTATGCCCCAGGCTCATATTCCTAAGCCCATTACACTGTACAGCCACAGGTTTATAAACTGGGGACTGCAGAAGCAGGTAAAGGAGCCTCGGAGTCTGGCAGCCCTGCCATGAGGGCAGCAGTCCCAACCAAGGACTGGAGGGTCAATCACAGAGCAAACGGGGTCGGCAGACGCACGTGGTGAGCAAGGCCCCCTAGAGGGCGGCAGAGTCCTGCAGAAGGGGGCAGAAACGCCTAAAAGGGGATGCTTGTGGGCAGTTCCACTGAAGGAGACACAAGGGGGCAATACACACTTTTATGGAGCATGGAATCAAAATTAAAATGCAGTGAATTAAAGGGAGTCAGTAATACAAGAGGTGGAAAAATGTAAGTTGTATATCAGGCAACAAAACAAGTTAGCAGGAGGAGACTTGGGCAGAAGTCGATCACAGGAAAGTAATGTTCTCCACTCAGTGCTGTTTATTACCCAAACAGCAATAATAAATAGGTATTATTTGCTGAGGATGTATTATTCATCATGTTGTCTGCTGAGCTAGATAGTATTTTAAGCACTAGAGATATAAAGGTGAATACGATACCTTCCTCCCTCTAGATAAGGCCTCTCCTCTCAGTAGAGCCAGGGATGTAAGCCAACAATGTCAGCAGAGGGTTGGAGGAGGTTTAAGTCTTTGCAAGAGGACTGCAGGGGCACAGAACAGGAAATAATTACGTGACAGGGGAAGGGAGAGACCTCAAAGAAAGGATAACATGATGGCATGGATCCTGGCTGTGAGTTTTTTTTCCTTCTCCTCTCTGTTCTCTGTAGGTCTTCCCTGAAATAATCCATCTCTCTCTTTCTGTGTGTGTGTGTGTGTGTGTGTGTGTGTGTGTGTGTGTGTGTGCGTGTGTGTGTGTGTGTGTGCGTGTGTGTGTGCGTGTGTGTGTGCGTCATTCATTTATTCGTTCATCCAGCACATTTCTTCATGCAGCCCTGCCAGGCTCCAGTCACTGCTGAGGGTACTGATACAGACGTGGTCCCTGACCTGCCATTAACTGGCAAGGCAGCGAGCATGCCCCTGCGGGACCACCCGCCCTCCTGCCCTCTCTCTAGAGTTGAAGGCGAAAGCTAATAGGTCCTGTGTGAGGAGGAAGGTAACTGGAAAAGAACTATGTCTTTTCTCTTAACTCTCCTGATCACTTAGGCATTCGACAAACAGTGATTGTGCATGATGTGCCAAGCTTCAGCCTCTCGGCCCCGGTGAAGTCCAAGGTCCACCGTGACATTTTCCACTTGAGTTCTAGGATCTTTCCCAGCCTAGCCATCCACACGATGGGTGTTGTTACCTTCACCGTGAATGTTGTGTTTCCTTGCTTGTGGTACCCGTGTCTGTCATCCTCATTAGACGCTAAGCTTCTTGAGCTCAGAGCCTGTGAAATGTATTTTCCTAATGCCAACTACAGAACCATGCTATGTATCTAGATGTACAAGACGTATCTCAGTATATCATTTATAATCAGAAGGACCTAGACTGAATTCCAGTATCAGCTTTCATCAGCTGTAGCTGTGAACTGTAGTTCTCTTTTTTAAAAGGTCATCACCACCCCACCCCAGGGTTGTAAGGATGTTTGAGACAATGTCTAAAAACTCCTAACAGTGCCTGGCACATATGTTTCCTCTTATTCTCTGGCTTCTTCTTGATTCTTTTAATTGAGTTTATTTTCTCTTGTAGTCATCCCTTTGGCAATTTCAGTTATCTTCTTTAATCTAATGCCCTAGAGTACAAGCATTATAGTTCAACAGCCCAGATATGTGTCTGACTTTGCCCACTCTGACCTCTGAGCAAGTCATTTAACCTCTTTGTGACTCAGTTTCTTTATCTGTAAACTGCAGATGACAACAGTACCAACTTTATAGTGTCTTTGTGGAAATAAATGCTTAAATCCAATGTAAAGCATCAATGTTGAGTTAAGAAACACTGCTCAAATTATTCAAAGATGAAATTTAAGAAAAGCTATATAAGTCACACAAAATCACATAGCAAGAAAGTGGTATTGCTAGGAACCCCACCCATGCTGATTCACTCCAAAGCCAGTACATTCAATTGCCAGTCCTTGGGGTCACAAAGGATCAGACATGACTGAGCACAGATGCTCATATGTACATACATACATTCATAGCCTATCTCAAGCAAACAAGCCCAGTGCATTTAGAAAAATTTGGAGAAATATATATCTGTCTGTGTGTATTTGTATATGATTATATAGAGATATGTGTATTTATATGCATATATGTGCAGTATGTGTATATATGTTATAAATGTAGTATAATGATGCTGTATAATAGCATAAATTATGTTATTACATTCTATCTGAATTTCTAGATCACCATGCAACTCCTAGTTCAGTATCTGGTACATAAGTCCTTAAGAAACACAAGAGACTAAACTCTACAGATAAGGCCTTATCGCATTGTTTGTATGAAATGTTTCTTTACCATTATGAAATTAGAACAATCTCAATTAGAGGTTTTGTGATATTAGGAAATGAACAATGAGGAACCTGCTTAGAAAGGGAAAAATTAGTAAATACTTCTGTTGTAATGACATGTGATTATAATAAACCATAAGACATTATCCTAAACCCAGAACATAATTCGCTTTCTTAAAATACTATGAAAACAACGGGAGGAAGAATGGAAGTGGACACTCAGTCCCTGGCCATAGACCTGTGATTAGCGTCTTGCGCGGCACCACGGAGCAGAGATGGCTCTCTTGAAGCTCAGGTGAGAACGCCCGCAGCCGGGCAGAGGACTTGCAGAGACCGCCTCCCTCTCTGCGGCGCGTCCGCACTCTGCTCCGTAGCTGCACCGTAAGCGTGCCTCTCCCATCCTCCGCCCCACATTCCTGCGGGGCTGGGACCCCCAGCCTCCCTTGACCACCACTACTTCATCCTGGTCTTGTCAAAAACCAACTAATCTTTAAACCTGAGTGAAATGGGACCTAAGAATTTTTTTTTTTTTTCAATATTTGGAAACACTGTGTGTGTTCCTCCATAGAAGCCAGAGGAAGAGAAAAAGGAAGAATATTTTGTGTGCGGATGTGAAACGGGAACAACCAAGGTGAAGGAAGAGGACTAGAGGAAGAAGTTCAGTACAGTTCAGTTCAGTCGCTCGGTGTGTCCGACTCTTTGCGACCCCATGAATCGCAGCACGCCAGGCCTCCCTGTCCATCACCAACTCCCCGGAGTTCACTCAGACTCACGTCCATTGAGTCAGTGACGCCATCCAGCCATCTCATCCTCGGTCGTCCCCTTCTCCTCCTGCCCCCAATCCCTCCCAGCATCAGAGTCTTTTCCAGTGAGTCAACTCTTCGCATGAGGCGGCCAAAGTACTGGAGTTTCAGCTTTAGCATCATTCCTTCCAAAGAAATCCCAGGGCTGATCTCCTTCATAATGGACTGGTTGGATCTCCTTGCAGTCCAAGGGACTCTCAAGAGTCTTCTCCAACACCACAGTTCAAAAGCATCAATTCTTCCATGCTCAGCTTTCTTCATAGTGCAACTCTCACATCCATACATGACCCCCAGAAAAACTATAGCCTTGACTAGACGGACCTTAAGTGGGGTGAAAAACGGAAGAACTCTGTTGAGATACGAAGAACCAGTGAACGTCTGTGTACAACAGAAGGGGAGAGCCCATGCAGACGGAGCCATGTTTGGAGAAATGGCAGGGCCTCACCTCTGACAAATGTTCTTGCCTTTACCATCTTCATGGCGACCTCATGCAAAAAGCATTTGTTGAGTTGCTACTATATGCCTGGCTTTATGCTAGGTGTCTATGAAAAGAACAGATGTGCCTTTGATTCCATGAAGCTTACAGGCTAATGAGATCATAGACTCATAGACTAATAAGCAAACTAATATATGTAACTTGAAATGAGGGTATGAAGGAGGAGAATAGGGTTATAATACAGATTAACAGGGGTAATAGGCTGAGATACAATAAAGAGACCATCATCCGTCTCCAGATCATTTTCAAATCCAGCCTAAATCATAGCTGGCTAACTTAGAGCATGCAGGAGCACATGGACCAGGTCTGTATGGTGTTAAAAATCAAAGATTTATTAAACCATAAGATTTAGTGGAGATGATACATGTCATATTCAGCAGAAGGGTCAATGGTTTCATAAGTATCGGGAGAACATGTGGAGAAAACAAGACAAAATATTCTGTATCAGAATTGCCTGGGGAAAACCTGCCTGGACACAGAAGTTACTAGAATGACAGATAGAGTAACATTAATATGCACCTGCTAAAATCAAAAATTTTACAAGAATTTCACTTGATCCCCAACATTACCATTTTACAAATACAGAAATTATAACTCAGAAAGCATCAGCAAGTCTTTTAGGGGTGAGAGGGAGGAGTTTGTTTGTTTTTAGTTAAAATGTATTCATTTCTACTGTATAGCAAAGTAAATCAGCTACAGGAATACATTTCAATTCAGTTGCTAAGTCATGTCCGACTCTTTGTGCTCCCATGGACTGCAGCACGCTAGGGCCTCCTTGTCCATCACCAACTCCTGGAGCTTGTTCAAACTCATGTCCATCAAGTTGATGATGCCATCCAACCAGCTCACCCTCTACTGTCTCCTTCTCCTCCTGCTTTCAATCTTTCCCAGCATCAGGGCCTTTTCAAATGAGTCAGTTCTTTGCATCAGGTGGCCAAAGTATTGGAGTTTTCACTTTAGCATCAGTCCTTCCAATGAATATTCAGGACTGATTTCCTTTGGGATTGACTGGCTGGATCTCCTTGCAGTCCAAGGGACTTTCAAGAGTCTTTTCCAACACCATAGCTCAAAAGCATCAATTCTATAGCACTCAGCTTCTCTTTATGGTACAACTCAGTTGTACTCTTTATGGTACAACTCTCACAGTCATATATGACTACTGGAAAACCCATAGTTTTGACTAGACAGACCTTTGTCAGTAAAGTAATGTCTCTGCTTTTGAATATGCTGTCTAGAATGGTCATAACTTTTCTTCCAAGGAGCAAGTGTCTTTTAATTTCATGGCTGCAGTCACCATCTGTAGTGATACTAGCCCCTCCCCCCAAAATAAAGTCTTTCGCTGTTTCCATTGTTTCCCCACCTATTTGCCATGAAGTGACGGGACCAGATGCCATGATCTTACTTTCCTGAATGTTGAGTTTTAAGCCAACTTTTTCACTTTCCTCTTTCACTTTCATCAAGAAACGCTTTAGTTCTTCTTCACTTTCTGCCATAAGGGTGGTGTCATCTGTGTATCTGAGGTTATTGATATGTCTCCCAGCAATCTTGATTCCAGCTTGTGCTTCATCTAGCCTGGAATTTTACATGATATACTCTATCATATCTAATCCCTTGAATCTATTTTTTACTTCTACTGTATTTATGAGACTTAGAGTTCATGCAATTCTGGGGGCAGGGGGGGGGGGGGTAGGGGGAGGGAGAACTCTATTTAAGAAAAAGTTTGAAAAATGTGAATACACAAGTAGGAACAGGGCCTTGCAAGGGATTGCTGTATGTGAGGGGCCCTGATCCTTCATCAGCTTTAGAGCAATCTGCTTCCACGGAGACACCCTGAGGTGTGGGCTCCTACAGACTCCAGATGGAGAAAACCAAGTTGCTAAGGGCAAACTGCAACTGAGATCAGTGCTGAAAAGGGATCAGGCTTCCACCCTTCTCAGTTCATGTGTGTATGCTAAGTTGCTTCAGTCATGCCCAACTCTTGCCATCCTATGGACTGTAACTCACCAGGGTCCTCTGTCCATGGGATTTTCCAAGAAGAATACTGGAGTGGGTTGCCATACCCTCCTCCAGGGTATCTTTCCAACCCAGGGATCAAACCTGAGACCCGCATTGGCAGGCAGGTTCTTTACCACTAGTGCCACCTGGGAAGCCCCTCTTTTAGGGTAGCAACAGTCAAAAAGTGCAAGGCAGTGGCTCAAGCCAGGAGATCAGGAAAAATGTGAAAGGGTTTGAAGCAGAGCACAGTTACCTGAGTACCTTAAGCCACTTAAAATGAAAAGACAGAATAGCCCAACGAATGGCCCAGTTGGTGTCTATAACCAGCATTTAAGTGATAATATGCATCGTGGGTAACCAATCTAGCAACCCTGGGCAAGTTACTTAATCTCCCTGTGTTTTAGTTCTTCCTCATTTGTAAAATCAGGATAACAGACGTATCCAGTTCAAAGGGCTGTTGCAATGATTAAATCAGTAAAATTTGGGTATAGACTGTGCCTGATCTATTCCATGTGCTCAGTAAATACTGGCTCTCACTGTCATTATGACCCAGCTTGGTCTGACTCCAAAGCTTTTCCAATTTCCACGCACAAAAATGTTAGGAAAAATTCCTCCTTGAAAGTTACTCATCTGTCTTTAGAAAGAATAAATAATTTAGTCTAAAAATTTCTCAACCCGAAGATGTACTCAGTCACTAATTCATGTCTTACTCTTTGTGACCCCATGGACTGTGGCCCACTAGGCTCCTCTGTCCATGGACTTTTCCAGGCAAGAATACTGGAATGGGATGCCATTTCCTACTGCAGGGGATCTTCCTGGCCCAGGGATTAAACCTGTGTCTCTTATGTCTCCTGCATTGACAGGTGGGTTCTTTACCAGTAACACCACCTGGGAAGCCCACCCTGAAGATCACAGCCAGCAATATTAAATTAATGCTCCTGCGAGTTTCTTCTGGCTGACCCTGTTCTCCTAAGGAGAGCCCCCTTCTGGTCAACATTTTGCTCCTCCTTGCAAAGTCCTCCCTCTTGAGGATGTTGCGTAAGCCTGTAAAGCACTTTGGAATTAGTTTTAAAATCTGTATGTTCCTGAGTTTCTACCGATTGTGAAACAAATAGCAACATCGAAGGAAAGTACACAATGGAAAGGCAATGACTTAAGATGATTCATATCTGAAAACAAGTTCTCATCGTAAGTGGGATTAAAATACATCCTTTGGGAACTCTGGAAGTTCAATGAACGACTTTACCCAAAACAGAATTTAACACATTTCCATAATATTGCTGTAATTTATTAAACTGTTCTCCAGTGGTTTATTTGTTCTTTCGAATTGTTTATGCCATTTTCTATATCACTGAAGACAGAAGTCTTTGAAAGAAGCCTTCGAGCTTCTGTTGAGTTATTTCTTTAGAATGAATTCCCCTGAATAGAATTACTGGGTCAAGATGGCCGATTCTTTACATTTTAAGTGCTTATTTGCATTGCTTCCCCACCTGTCAACTTCTACTTCCGTTTATTCAATAGAGGATAGAGCCATATGCTCCCTGGCAGCTTCTCAAGTACTTTCGCAATGCATATTCAATTCTGACATTCTTTTCCGGGTCTATTAATCATGCTCAATTTTTGTTTTTAATCTGAAATCTCTGAATGGATCGAGCTGACATTTCAAGTCTGGGCAAATGCTGCTTTTCTGCAGATGGAGACCACAAGACCTGCCGGAACACGTAGTAAAGTACTCCCAAGTATTTCCTTCTGTAGCGGCTCGCAGAGGGCAGAGGGATGAGACTGAAGCAGCGAATTACTCCGCAGTACTACTTGGTGATGATGAGCCAGGTTTGGCCTTCCCCTACCCCTCGAAGATTCACTCATAAGAACTCTCATCCACTCACATCTAAAATTCTCCTTTGATCAATGCGATTTGAAAGGATGGCTGGGGATTTTGCTTCAGCTCTCTCCAGTATCCCCCACTCCCCGCGTCTGTCTCTGCGGTCACACAGCGTCCCACGCGGCAACACTGATGCTCTTCTCAGAGCCTCTGTCACAGGTTTCAGACTTCTGCGAGGTCCTGGGTCTGCAAACTCCTGTCAGAGGGATGGCCGGGGCCCTGAAGGGTGATTTATGCCACCTGGCCACTATGGAGTCAAATCTGACCTTTGGAAAAATAAGTTTATATTGTGCTCAAAACCTCCCTCTACTGAATACACACTGTTGCTCTCATGTGTGACCTTTTCAGTCCCTCAAATGGGTTATCAAATTATTTAGATAAGGGCATTTTTCCCAGCATAAAATGAAGAAAGTGAGGTGTTAATAAGGAGAATGATATTTGGAGGTAAGACATCTGGTTTCTAGCCCCATTTCTGTGACTTACCACTTATGGGGCCATGGCCAGACTGGAGAAGCTTTCTGAGCCATAGATTCCTTATCCGAAGGAGGAGGATAATAATGACTTTAGTTTATTGAGAGAATTAGATGGTAGAGGAGAAGCTTTCTGCAATATTTTAAATACTATTCAAATGTATATCATAGTTTCCTTACTTCATCACTGTCAGGATCCAAAATTAGGATGATCCTAAAGGTAACATGGCAATAAATTTGAAAACTAAAATGCAGTTTTACACTCTGCCTCATTCATTTTAAAATTAGAAACTGTGAGAAAGTCTAAAAAGATGAGATATGTGTATATGTATAGCTGATTACTATGCTGTACAGCAGAATGTAGCATGACATTATAAAGCAACTACACTCCAATAAAAATTTTAAAATAAATAAAGAAATTCTTACAAAATAAAATAGAAGTAGAAACTGTGTTTCTGGGTGATCACTACAGAGATCTCCTAGCATATATCTGTAGGATCGATCCAAACTTTGCCTGGAGTCTAAAAGCTGAGGTCTAGCCTGGTGGTTGAGGAGACCACATAGGAAGAGGGTTGAATGTGCCCAGAGCTGTTATAAAGGTTGTAGACAGGAGAAGTGGGGACCATTACTGGACCAAAGTTAAAACTGAAAACTGAAGGCAGAAACATCCTGTCCAAAGCCAAGGAGGCAAAGTGAAAGAACTGAGAAATAAAACTGGCTCCTAAACTTACTATAATCGGGCTCAAATAAGATGGTACCTGGAAAAGGGCTTCTCTGGTGGCTCAGCTGGTAAAGAATCCACCTGTAATTCAGGAAACCTAGGTTCGATCCCTGGGTTGGGAATATCTCCTAGAGAAGGGAACGGCTACCCGCTCCAGTATTCCAGCCTGGAGAATTCATGGACTATTCCATGGGGTTTCCCAAGAGTTGGACATGACTGAGCAACTTTCACACTTGGAAGAGAATTCCAAAATCATCACTGAGTAAAGCCAAGCCCTCTTTTACATGCATGTGTAACTGCCCAAATAAGGGATAAGTACACAGAAACACGAAGCTTCGTTTTCTTCATTTTGGGTTTGCTGATACTTTCCTAGTCTAGTGACTTGAAAGGTTAACTAAGGTAAATATTTGAAAAATACCTGCCAGCCAATGCCAATTCTGCAAACATATGTGACCAAAAACTTTATCTAAGTATTTATAAATTCTTGGACTTGTGTAGTTTCACTAGTTAAATCAGTTTGAGAACTCAACAATGAATACATAGTTCAGTTCAGTTCAGTTCAGTTCAGTTCAGTCGCTCAGTTGTGTCCAACTCTTTGCGACCCCATGAATCGCAGCATGCCAGGCCTCCCTGTCCATCACCAACTCCCGGAGTTCACTCAGACTCATGTCTATCGACTCAGTGATGCCATCCAGCCATCTCATCCTCTGTCGTCCCCTTCTCCTCCTGCCCTCAATCCCTCCCAGCATCAGAGTCTTTTCCAGTGAGTCAACTCTTCACATGAGGTGGCCAAAGTACTGGAGTTTCAGCTTCAGCATCATTCCCTCCTAAGAAATCCCAGGGCTGATCTCCTTCAGAATGGACTGGTTGGATCTCCTTGCAGAATACATAGTTAGTGACTGGTTATTTTGGGTTTCTGGACTCAGTTCCAATTATGGGGTGATCCCCCACACAAACAAGCAATTCTTTGAACACCAACTGGATGTCCAACAATTCAACTCAATTCTAACCCTACCTACCTGAAGATAACATCAGATCCCACAGGCTAAGGGTTCAGTCCCACAAGTCTGCCCTCCCCCTCACAGCTATCACCAACTAATGACAGACTGGAGGTGACCACGACCCCTTCTTTGGATGTAAGGGCCAGTTCCAAGTCCAAGCTGTTATCTGTATTTATCTCTGACTGGCTGTAAATCAGAGGTCCACATGACCTCCTCCTCGGCTGGATAAATTTGCTAGAGTGGCTCACAGGACTCAGAGAAACACTGTACTTACTAGACCACTAATTTTCTCTACAAGGACAGAACTCAGAACAGCCAGACAAGAAAAGATGCAAAGAGCAAGGTATATGGTCAGAGACACAGAGATCCCATTCCCTCTCTGGGCTCTGCATTCTCCCATCATCTCTACAAGACACCAAAGTTTCCACACTCATCCTTTGGATTTTTATGGAGGCTTCATCACATAGACCTGATGGATTAAATCACTAACCACTGGCAATTGAAATCAGTCTCTGGCTCCTTTCCCCTCCCTGGAGGTCAAAAGGGTGGGACTGGAAGTTCCTAACCCTCTAAGCACATGGTTGGATCCACTGGCAACCAAGCCCCATCCTTAGATGAGTTTTAAAAGTCACCTCATTAACATCACAGAAGACGCATTTATCACTCTCAGTACTTAGGAAATTCCAAGAGGTTTTAGAGCTGTGAGCCAGGAATAGTGGAGGAAGACCAAATACATATGAAACACACATTTTGGTGATCTGAAATCTTATAAATCATGATATTGTACTGGTCATAACTGTAATTAGCATAGCTTCTGATAAGTGAACACTGGTGTTTGTACCATGGTTACAAGGGCTAACTGTTTAGGCATTTTCCAAATATGGATTATTGAGATCACAATACATCTTTTTACTCAGTCTATCTTCCACTTTTGTTTTCTATACAAATATAACTCTATGAAGAGTCTGATACTTTTTATATACAACAATATGTATAAAAGGAACAATATTTAAAAGACTATTAAAAAGCAGACATTAGTTTGCCAACAAAGGTCTGTCTAGTCAAGGCTATGGTTTTTCCAGTGGTCATGTATGGATATGAGAGTTGGACTGTGAAGAAAGCTAAGTGCCGAAGAACTGATGCTTTTGAACTGTGGTGTTGGAGAAGACTCTTGAGAGTCCCTTGGACTGCAAGGAGGTCCAACCAGTCCATCCTAAAGGAGATCAGTCCGGGGTGTTTATTGGAAGGACTGATGCTGAAGTTGAAACTCCAATACTTTGGCCACCTGATGCGAAGAGTTGACTCATTAGAAAAGACCCTAATGCTGGGAGGGATTGAGGGCAGGAGGAGAAGGGGACGACAGAGGATGAAATGGCTGGATGGCATCACCAACTCGATGGATATGAGTTTGAGTAAACTCTGGAAGGTGGTGATGGACAGGGAAGTCTGGCGTGCTGCGATTCATGGAGTCACAAAGAGTTGGACACAACTGAGCGACTGAACTGAACTGAACAAATGATTAGGTAAGACTAAAGTATTTGGTAGTAACTTGCTTCTTTAGGATTTTCACAAATACATATAAACAGACTCCTTAATAAATACGTTAACATAAACAAATGTCACAAACAACCTTAGAAATTTTGAACTGAGCCTTGGTAGAAAAAGTAATGAAACATCGTAAGCGATAGGAGGGTGCTGGCATCAGAGTATCTAAAATATAATTCACACTTACATCATAAGGAAACTAACCTCACCTAAAGAAAGTTCTGAGGTTCAAGAGGCTAATTCAGTGGCTCAGAGACACTGTCTAGGACCTACATTCATTTAATCTTCCATGCTGCCGTTTTTTGGAAAGTTGGCTTCACTTCTCTCACCTTACAGCATATTGTAACATTGTCAGATATAACATCCAAACAACTGTCCACATCAAAAGGAGCCATGTTTTCCAGTGTCTTATTGATAAGACCAAAAAAATCATTAGAAATCTCCAGAATACCCCCTCTCATGATCGCCAGCTGACAATGACAAGTAATATCGGTTACCATTATCCTCTCAGTCTAACCCGAATGCAAGAATGGAACAGCTTGGTGTGAAGAATGGGATTATGTGAAAGAGAGACAAAAATATATTTTTAAAATGAGGATCTTTTACACGGTCTTCTGTGTTTCACCTGACAATCATTCTCCCTACATTCTTACTTACTCCATAAGCTTCCTGCCCAAAGTTGCTCTTTCACTTTTCCACCCATACTTTCACAAACCTCCAATTTCAACCACTCTACTCCTATTATCACTCCAACTCTGGAGAGACCTAATGTCATTTCTTATGAACTTGCTACTTTTCCCTCCTCCCCAGCTGAACATTTTCCCTTAACATGATTCTCCTTTCATTCATTCATTCGTGTGTGCATGCATTCATTGAACAAACATAATCACCTGGAATAAGCTCAGCAGTGTCACAGCTCTGGGAGGATGGCAGTGAAGAAAACAGTCTAAGATCTATGACTTCAGAGTTCACATGCTTTTGAAGATTCTGCTGGGAAAAAGAGACAGTAAATAAAACAAATAAGTAAAAATATAAATTATGTTGGATAAGAGAAAAGCAAGAAATGGTAGGAAGAGCATGAAGAGCAAGGTCACAGTTGCATTTTTCAACTGAGTAGTCATGGCAGGCTATATTGAAACAGTAACATTTGAGAAAAGATTTGAGAGAGATCCTCTCTCAGGATATTTGGGAGAAAAGCTCTGAAAGCAGAGGAAATGGCCATAGCAAAGGCACTTCGGTGGGAGGATGCCCAGGGTCTTCAAGGAGAAGAAAGTGAGCAAGAAGAGAGAAAAGAGTAAGTTATGGGATCAGAGAAATAACAGAGGATGGAGAAGACTGTATAGAACTTTGTAAACCATTATAATCAATTTAGATATTACTCAGGGAGATGGGTAACTAGTTGAGAGCTTTCAACAGAGAAGTAGTATAAAAATAATTTTGTTTTGAAAGGATTATGCTGGTTGCTGTGTAGAGATTGGGTTGGGCTTGGGTTGAGTTAGAGGAGGGGGTTAGTAAGGACAGAAGTGGGACCAGTTTGGGAAGCTATTGCTATTTTCATAATAAAAGTGATGGTGGCTTGGACCAGAGTAGTAAATAGAGGAGGTGGTTAAAAATGGCCAAATTCTGAGTATGTTTTGAAAATGAAGCCTGTGGTATATGCCAACTGGTTAGGATGAATTATAAGTGAAAACAGTGTGTTCTTTCCTCCTTTTTTTCTGTAATTATCTCAAAACACTATATTAGTTATTCTCTTTTCCCAAACATCTTTCATTTGTTCTCTCTTCCTTGGTCTCTTAACGTAAGTCTTCAAAATTGCTTCAGTTTCCATTTACTGGAAAAAAAAAAAACAAGCAAAACAAACAGCAACAACAAAGCCCTTGGAGATCTGATAGCCCCTCATTACCTTTCCATTTTACTCATTCATTCATCCACATATCCATTCACAAGGTTTACTCACTCTGATCATTGTTTTTTAATTCTCCAGTTTTCCAGATTTATACTTAATCTTAGCCTCAAAACTATGCCTTCTTGACAGCAATTTTGGTGTGAAAATCATTTCTTGGGTTTTCTGACATTTGAAGTGATCTGTTCTATAACTACTTCAATAATTCTTATTTTTTTCTGTACTTTATTGGCCAAGAAGACTCTTTTCTCTCATATCGTTTTGCACAGCTCATACATATGTCTATCCTGAATAAGAGAAAATAGATGAAGAAAAATAAGATTTAAATTTACTTTGTAAATGGGATGCATTTATGATCACTTAAATGAGAGATTTCCTTAAAGAACACCCTCCTACACACTAACTGTACAGTGCTCCTCTCCTGCTCCACTGATGTCCATTTCATATTGAATTTACACAGAAAATGTACATGAAATTTCCAATATTTTCCATGATCCTTTCACTGACTTTTTAATTTTATTAATGTCTTCAGTTTGTGCATCATTTAAAATAAGGTATGTGCTTCAAAAAGCAATCTTATACATAATAGACCAATGGATGGTTAAACAGTTTATCCCTTATGCACATCCTGTTTTTCAGGTGTGTATAAGTCAGGAAATAAGTTTTAAGTCTTTTCTTTGGATTAAAGACATTTGGAAATTATTATTAAGGAAGTGGTTAAATGCAAGTGGTCAAATAGGAGATAGCAAGAGTGAACGTGGACATTTTAGAAATCAGTGAAATAAAATGGATGGGAATGGGGAAATTTAATTCAGATGGCCATTATTTCTAACACTGTCGGCAAGCCCTTAGAAGAAATAGAATAGCCTCATAATCACTAAGAGTCTGAAATGTAGTACTTGGGTGCAATCTCAAAAACAACAGAATGATCTTGGTTCGTTTCCAAAGCAAACCACTCAACATTAAGGCCTACAGCTGAGCTGACTGTGGCTCAAATCATCATCTACTTATTGCAAAATTCAGATTTAAGTTGAAGAAAGAGTAAACCACTAGGCAATTCAGTTCAGTTGGGTTCAGTCGCTCAGTCATGTCCGACTCTTTGTGACCTCATGAATCCCAGCACGCCAGGCCTCCCTGTCCATCACCAAGTCCCAGAGTTCACTCAAACTCACGTCCATTGAGTCAGTGATGCCATCCAACCATCTCATCCTCTGTCGTCCCCTTCTCCTCCTGCCCCCAATCCCTCCCAGCATCAGAGTCTTTTCCAATGAGTCAACTCTTCCCATGAGGTGGCCAAAGTATTGGAGTTTCAAGCAATTCAGGTATGACCTAAATCAAATATCATCTGCTTATCCAGTGGAAGTGACAAATAGATTCAAGGGATTAGATCTGATAGATAGAGTGCCTAAAGAACTATGGATGGAAGTTCATAACATTGTACAGGAGGCAGTGATCAAAACCATCCCCTGAAAAAGACATGCAACAAGGCAAAATGGTTGTCTGAGGAGGCCTTACAAAGAGCTGAGAAAAGAAGAGAAGCTAAAGGCAAAGGGAAAAGGAACAGATATACCCAACTGAATGCAGAGTTCCAAAGAATAGCAAGGAGAGATAAGAAAGCCTTCCTAAGTTATCAATGCAAAGAAATAGAGAAAAACAGTAGGAAAAGACTACAGATCTATTCAAGAAAATTAGAGCTACCAAGGGAACATTTCATGCAAGATGGGCACAATAAAGGACAGAAATGGTATGGACCTAACAGAAGCAGAAGATATTAAGAAGATGTGGCAACAATACACAGAAGAACTATACAAAAAGATCTTCACGACCCAGATAATCATGATGGTGTAATCACTCACCTAGAGCCAGACATCCTGGAATATGAAGTCAAGTGGGCCTTAAGAAGCATTATTATTAACAAAGCTATTCTATGAGATGGAATTCCTCAGCTGAGTTATTTCAAATTCTAAAAGATGATGCTATTAAAGTGCTATACTCAATATGCCAGCAAATTTGGAAAACTCAGCAGTTGGCTACAGGACTAGAAAAGGTCAGTTTTCATTCCACTCCCAAAGAAAGACAACGCCAAAGAATATTCAAACTACCATACAGTTGGTTCATTTCACATGCTAGCAAGGTCATGCTCAAAATCCTCCAAGCTAGGCATCAACAGTGTGTGAACTGGGAAATTCCAGATGTACAAACTGAATTTAGAAAAGGCGGAGGAACCAGAGATCCAATTGCCAACATCCATTGGATCATCAAAAAGCAAGAGAATTCCAGAAAAACATCAACTTCTGCTTCACTGACTACACTAAAGCCTTTGACTGTGTGGATCACAACAAACTGTAGAAAATTCTTCAAGAGATAGGAATATCTGAACACCTTATCTGTCTCCCAAGAAACCTGTATGAAGGTCAAGAAGCAACAATGAAACAACGGGCTGGATCAAAATTGGGAAAGGAGTACATCGAGGCTGTATATTGTCACCCTGCTTATGTAACATCTATGCAGAGTACATCACGAGAAATGCCAGGCTGAATGAAGCACAAGCTGGAATCAAGATTCCTGGAAAGACTATCAATAACATCAGATATACAAATGAAACCACCCTAATGGCAGGTGAAAAAGGAATTAAAGAGCCTCTTGATGAAAGTGAAAGAGGAGAGTGACAAAGCTGGCTTAAAAGTCAACATTCAGAAAACTAATATCATGGCATCTGGTCCCATCATTTCATGGCAAACAGATGGGGGAAACAATGTAAACAGTGCGAGACTCTACTTTCCTGGGCTCCAAAATCACTGCAGAGAGTGACTGCTGCCATGAAATTAAAAGACGCTCCTGGGAAGCAAAGCTATAGAAATCCTAGACAGTGTATTGAAAAGCAGAGCCATCACTTTTCTGACAAATGTCCATATAGTCAAAGTTATGGTTTTTCCGGTAGTCTTGTATGGATGTGAGAGTTGACCATAAGGAAGGCTGAGCACTAAAAAATTGATGCTTTCGAATTGTGGTGCTGGAGAAGGTTCTTGAAAGTCCCTAGGACTGCAAGGAGATCAAACCAGTCCATCCTAAAGGAAATCAGTCCTGAATAGTCATTAGAAGGACTGATGTTGAAGCCCCAATACTTTGGTCGCCTGATGCAAATAGCTGACTCATTGGAAAAGACCCTGATGCTGAGGAAGACTGAGGGCAGGAGGAGAAGGAGGCAACAAGGGATGAGGTGGTTGGATGGCATCACTGACTCAACAGACATGAGTTTGAGCAATCTCTGGGAGATGGTGAAGCACAGGGAAGCCTGGTGTGCTGCAGTCCATGTGGTCACAAAGAGTCAGATACCACTGAGTAACTGAACAACTACTTAATTAAGGGATGCCAAATGTTCTCATGGAACAAATACTTTCCAGTAGAAAATGCTAATCTAATTAAAAGGCGTTAGTGTTAATGAAAGTGAGAGTGAAGTCGCTCAGTCGTGTCCAACTCTTTGCGACCCATGGACTGTAGCCCATCAAGCTCCTCCGTCCATGGGATTCTCCAAGCAAGAATACTGGAGTGGGTCGCCATTTCCTTCTCCAGGGGATCTTCCTTACCTAGGGATCAAACCCAGCCCTCCCACATTGCAGGCAGACGCTTTAACCTCTGCACCACCAGGGAAGCCCTTAAATACAAGAATACAGTCTCTCAGAAAACCTCCTATAGAGACACAGAACTTCAGATCCAAGTGTTAACATCAAAGATTTCAAGGGAGGAAAGGAAGCCAGGTTGAAAGAAGAAGGGGGAGGAGGCAGGAGACGGCGGGGGGAGGGGGGCTGCTAGGGTGAAAGGGATGGGCTTACAGATGTCTCCTGCCACCTACAGATACCCAGGCATTATGGGACTTTTCCCTGGGCCTCCAGAGAAGGGAGGACTGGAACTCGGCCTTACCAGAAATCAGACCAGACCAAAACCAGAATTCGAGTTTTTGCCAAGAAGAGGTGATCAGTCTCCAATCCTCAGCTCAGGTTGAGGACCCTTCAACCAGATTCCTGTGTCCAGGACCGGGGGACTAGAAAAACAGGGAAGGATAGGCAGGGTTAATAGAGGAAAGAGAGAGGGAAGGGGAGAGAGGTCAATAAAGTCTCTTGTTCCTTACTGGTCGGGGCACTCTGGCCAGTTGTCCGCGTCAGGAGGAGACCAGGGACAAAAGTCCCAGTTGCGGCCACTGGGCCTGGTCCATTGGCAGGCAAGCTGGCCCCTAAGTACCCCGAGTGGTCAGGATGTCAGTCTCAGCGAAGAAGAGTCCCCACCAGAGTCACCATTTGTTGCAAGAAGGCAGACCCCTTCCAGGGCCTGAAACTGAGCTCTTGTCTAACACTCGGAAATGAATTGTCCGAGGAGACACATGCGCTGACAAAGCAAGAGATTTTATTGGGAAAGGGCACCTGGGTGGAGAGCAGTAGGGTAAGGAAACCCAGGAGAACTACTAAGTGTTAATGAAGAGGACTCAAAAACATTTCCACTACACAATATCATCAGGAAAAGAGTTCCAGTGGGTGGGTTGAAAATATACATCAAATAAATGAATTATTAATAGCTTGGATCCTTTCACTGACTTCTAAGATAGACTACATTGGATTCCTTTAGATATTTTAAAGGATGATAGAATAAAGTAAAATATGTGTACTGCGGTTTCTGCACATCAGATAAACTATGTCCCTGTGGATTTCACTAAACTGAATGATACCTAGTGTGGTTTGAGAGTTAAAGAAAATACAGTAAATGGTGTGTTTGGTGAAGAGGCTGAAGATGAAGGTGGATCTAAGGACATGCCTTCCCCTATAGGCCTTTCATAGAAAGTTACTTATCCTTCAGCATCACATATTCCTCAACGCACACAACTCCATACTGCCTCCAGACACATTCCACACATCGTGTAGAAATGCAGAAGTGAAAAACCACCTTCTTTGAGGCTCCTGACATCTAGTTATCCGTCTATCCTTCAACTTTGTTTAAAAGTACCATCTACTGCCAACTTCTGGGTAAAGAATTTCTGTCTACTCCAAGCTCTGCTACCATTCTGAGTTACTTTAATGGCCATATAAAGGGTAAACTAGCGCTTCCCACATGACTCAGTGGTAAAGAATCCATCTGCCAATGCAGAAGACACAAGTTCAATCCCTGGGTCAGGAAGATCCCCTGGAGAAGGAAGTGGCAACCCACTCCAGTATTCCTGCCTGGAGAATTCCAAGGACAGGGAGCCTGGAGGGCTACAGCCCATGGGGTCACAAAGAGTCAGGCATGACTTTTTAGTGATAAAACAACAACAAAGGGCAAAGTATCATCATAGGCTCATTTCTCAGTTGTAATGATTAACTTCTAATACAATTAGAATCATTTTAGTCACTCTACTGCTGATAAATGTATTACCTGAATCTCCCTCACATAGGTAATAGTTATTTCTAATATCAAACTCTCTTTTCCTTCTAGCTTTAGGCATCATCTCCATAATATCTGCTATTTCACCTAATATACACACTTTTGCTTGAATATATTCATTTTATTCTAATCTTTGATCTCATTCTGCATTCATTTACCCATTTTCAACCACACAGCCTGTATAGAAATTTCAATATATCTAGTAGATTTCTAAAAATTCCAATGTCTAGTAGACAGTGATAGAAACAGGGGAAAGGAAATAGAGAAATGGAATTTTTATTTAAATCTTATGGGCAAATTACATTTATTATCCATCTCACCAGATAAACATAGTCTCTTGTAGAACTAAGTAAAGAGGAATTAGAGCTTTCTGAACAAAGGAGATACAAAAGAAACAAAAATAAAAAATATTTACAGAAGGTAATTAAAGCTAATTTCAGAACAATTCATTCTTAAATATTTAAAAACTACTATGACAGTTTTTCATACCAGAGTTATGGCATAGAAACCAAAGTGTCGAAGCTATACTAAGCACAGATCTACAAGTCCAAAGAGTATGAAGAAGAAGAAAAAAAAAAAGCAGATTGAAGAACCCTGAATTCAGCATCTAACATACAGTAGGTACTCAAAAAGTGTTTATCAGGAATGCTTACATAAACAGTGTTACAGAAGTTTTTGAACAGGTAGACTGAATGAGTATGTAATTCCCTTCTCTCAACCATCCCATAGTTTATCTGCTTTCTGTGGGTACTTTCAACCATCCTCATGGTATTTGCAATCATCTGTATGCTGATGGCTCCCAACTATGTAAGAATCCCCTAACTTCTGGATTCTTAAATCCACGTGCGTACTAAAGGTATCCAATTGTATGTTCCACCAGCCCCATATTCCACAATGAAGCTTTTTATTTCTTCCTGCAAATATATACCCTCTCCTACATTTTCTTAATTTAGTTAAGTGCACCACGCAAGGCAGTAACTGAGGTAGCATTCTACTCTTCTCTCTTTATCAATGAAAAGTGAAAGTGAAAATCACTCAGTCGTGTCCAACTCTTTGTGCCCCCTTGGTCTATACAGTCCACAGAATTCTCCAGGCCAGAATATTAGAGTGGGTAACCTTTACCTTCTCTAAGGGAAATTCCCAACCCAGGGATTGAACACAGGTTTCCTGCATTGCAGGTGATTTCTTTATCAGCTGAGCCACAATGGAAGCCCAAATTCATCAATAATCCTACTCATTTTACTTCTCATATATTATTGGAATTGTTATCTACTCTTTCTCCATATCATCACTACCCCAAGGAATTATCTCATCATCTCTCATATGACTATTGCAGTAGAGTCTATCTCAAGTAGTCTATCTCAAGTCTATACTCAAGTCCACAGTATTTTATCTGTCAACTCTGTTTTTTTCCTTAGCCTTAAGATCTCACAGTGGAATCTCACAACATACAGTATAAATTCATCCATAAGCTACATTTTATATCCTGCTCCATTTACAGCCTGCATTTTACTTTGTCCTATTTTACACTTGATTGACTCAGTGGTAAAGAATCTGCCTGCCAGCTCAGGTTCGATCCCTGGGTTGGGAACATCCCCAGAAAAGGAGATGGCAATTCACTCCAGGATTCTTGCTTGGGAAATCCCATGGACAGAAGGAGCCTGGTGGGCTGCAGTCCAGACGGTCACAAAGAATTGTACAGGTCTTGGCAGTTAAACCACCATCACAGTCGGTGGGGGGTTGGGGGGAGGGTGGGGGGGCACTGTTTCCCCATCTACACCATGCTGCTAAGACTCTCACGTGTTTGTGCTTGATTTTTTTTTCTGCCTGCTTACCTGTCTCTTCACACTGTATTCCTTCTCATCTTTGACAATGTACTGTAGGATCATATCTTGCTGAAGTTTTTCCGGCCCTCCTAGTATGGGCTAAGAGTCCTTCTTGAATGTTTCTACAATAAAACTTCTTACTTTCTTTAAAAATTATCTGTTTACAGTTCATCATCCCACTCCAGATTGTGAACATATCAATGAGTTACCCACGTGCTCCTTATAACAGTCCCTTGCACATAGGAATGCTGTAAATTAAACTCAAACAAGGGAACACAATTTAAAGTTAATAAGTCATCAGTTCAGTTCAGTCACTCAGTCGTGTCCGACTCTTTGCGACCCCATGAATTACAGCATGCCAGGCCTCCCTGTCCATCACCAACTTCCGGAGTTCACTCAAACTCATGTCCATCGAGTTGGTGATGCCATCCAGCCATCTCATCCTCTGTTGTCCCCTTCTCCTCCTGCTTCCAATCCCTCCCAGCATCAGGGTCTTTTCCAGTGAGTCAACTCTTCGCATCAGGTGGCCAAAGTATTGGAGTTTCAGCTTTAGCATCAGTCCTTCCAATGAACACCCAGGACTGATCTCCTTTAGGATGGACTGGTTGGATCTCTTTGCAGTCCAAGGGACTCTCAAGAGTCTTCTCCAATACCACAGTTCAAAAGCATCAATTCTTTGGTGTTCAGCTTTCTTCACAGTCCATAATAAGTCATAATCTTGTTTCTAAAATTATTGACATTGTTACTTATAGGGAAGTTGAATGGAAATAAGATGAGCTTAGGAATCAGAGGCACAAATTCTCATCCTGAGTTCCCCACACATAAACCACGTGAGCCTGGGTTTACTTATGTTCATCCTCAATGCCTGCCTCTTTAAGGATGATAATAGCACCCATGCTTTAGGGTAGTTTTAAGAACTGAGGATAATATAGCAAAGGAACCTGGTACACTCAATATTCTGTTATCGTTATTTCTTTTGAGGACTTTTTAAAATGGAAGTATAGTTGATTTACAATGTTGTGTCAGTCTCTTGTGTATAACAAAGTGATTAAGGTATTTACATATATATATATAGTTATTATTTTTATTGTGACCTTGAAAATAATTACAAAGCACTTTATTTTGAAAAGTGAGTCAATATTTGTAAAGCACTTAAAACAGTCCTCACAAGTATGTGCATGTGTGTGGATACATGTGGATATGTGCATGTGTGCCTAGGTTTTAGTAGGTGCCTAAACGACATATAAACTTATTACATAGAAAAATAAATGTCACTGACATTTTATTAATTATACATTCTGAAGAGCTTCAACTATTTTTAGTTGATGTTTTTTATTTTTAAATAAGCCCAAATAGAAAGAATGATGCAGCTGCAGCAGAGACTATAAAAGCATTATTAGCTACTTTAAACTGTACATTATTGTTGAATGGAATAATGCATAAATGAATGAATGAAAATATGGTCTATTTAGGCAGCTGGTAAACATACTTAAGCTGTAATTATAGTTATAGACAGGAAGAGGGAGGGTCCCATCTGATAGCAAAGATGAGCTTCCCAGTCTGTAAGTGACAGTCTGTAAATTCACCTTACTCTGAAAACAAGAACTATTTGGAAGTTTCAGATAAGTCTAATGTATCTCTTGCTTTACTAGAATTAAATTGGGACTTGTATTTTTATATTATTTATAAATTTTTTTTACCAAAAGAGAATGGGTTATGAGAGAATAGAATGTTTAGGATCTGTTTCATAAGCAGGGACACTTGGGGGTGTATGTGTGTGTGTGAAATGTAGATGTCCTAAATTATCTATTAAAATATTTAAATTAACTGGAAATTAGCTTAACAGAAGATATTAAAAAATACGTCAAGGACCCCATTGTAAGAAACCATGAATAATTCTATTATTCTATTAACATTCTCTTAAATTAATCTCTAAAGCCATGTCCTGGCAGTGTGACTCAATTCACAAATAAACACAACATGTTTCCTACTGCTATGTGATGACTGGTATTTCACAATGGATCCTCTTCTGAGCTGTTTTCTTTGGTGCAGTAAAGGCTGCTCAATCTGGTCTTTAAGTTCTTTTCCTCTCTTCTTTATGGCCTAGACCTAAAGTTACTGAGTACTCGCCTTCCTTCTCCCAAGAGACGGCGAGCTCTAGGAGGCAACGCCTATGGGTTATTATCTCTCTATCCCCAGGACAAAGCCCAATGTCTAGAATTTAACAGCTGCTCAGCTAACATCTGCCGAAGACAGTAGTCTAGTTTGCTTCACTTAAAAAGCCATTTCACTTTCACTCAGATACTAAAGACTTTTAACATTTTAGAAGAAAACAAAGTCTTAAAGAAGGCCTTTATTCCAGGACAAATAATGATTATAATTTTATTGCTTTTGCTTTATTTAATATTAATATTGAAACAGAAAAGAAACTTTTCTAAAAAGTGACTATATCGAGGGCAAACAAGTCTTCTGAAAGTGAGACAGTCTACCACTGCCTGCTGAATGTCAGGAACAGGGATGACGTGGCACCAGATCAGGCTCCCGATTTAGGAGGGAAAATGTAATAATCACAATAAATCTTAACAGTCTTGGACCCTTACAAGCTCTACGGACGAGTCCACTCTACTAGGTAGGCTTGTGATTCTGGTCAAGTTAGTCAAGTAAGTCTGTTTTAATGAGGATCACAGTGCCTCTTTAAATACCCCCGCAGGCTTAAACTGATGAATAAAAAAGAGATTATTTCTGTGAAAACATGTAGGTTCTGAAAACTGCATACAAATGCAAGGGCTCATCTCGATGCACCACGTAGCTGGCACATGTTGGAAATCACATATTTTAGCTGAAACTTCTAGTATCTTCCAGGAGTGCTGAATTGCCAACTCTGAGGTAAAAGCTGTTTGAGCCACCCTCCACAATGCAGGCAGCTCAGGGCTGAGTGTTACACGTCAGTTTACCAGTTATATAAATCTCCTACTTCGAAGGGACGTCTCTTTTCTCTTTTAGCGTCACCAGTTTCCAATATAATACACAGACACAGTACTACTCAGTGAAGGTTCATTAATGATACGGATGACCTTTTAAACTAGGAGGCAACACATCATCACAGCCAAAAGTGCAGGTTCTGAACTTAGCTTCCTGTGTTCAAATCCTGGACCAGTCTGCTCAATCCTTATAATCTCAGGTTTCTGTTTTGGTGAAATGGATATAATAAAAACAGAGGCTCTGCCACGAGTTGTTGCCAGGACTGCATTTAGGTCAAATGCCAGCATCATGGCTGACACATGGTACATATTAAATTCTAATTTACCAACATTCATCTTTTCCTTAGATGCTATGAATTTTGTTCCTTTTACCATAGATTATTAAATATGATCAACAGGCAGTTTAAAAGGTAGACCACACATGGTTCAACCAAGAAGTTAACAAAACTGTCACGCAGTATGATCCACATACCCTCACAACGATCTACAGCATCACCGGTCAGCCACCGCAGTGAAAGCAGGGCCCCATTCAGCCGCGGGGTGCCCTTGAGAGCCCGGCTCGCCCTCAGCCTGGCCAGTGAGACCCACAGTCACATCTCTCTGTTTGCTCCTGTCCTTGTTCATGCTCACCAGGTACAAAGACAGGAGACTGGCCCAGCACAAGTCGGAAATAGAGTGTTTCACCCCCAAAGGGAGTATGGGGAATGGTGGGAGAGCAACCATGAGCAGGTAAGCAAACCGTGAGTGGCCTGAGGTGGTGTGAACTAAGTGTCTGCAAGCTGTAGGCACAGGTGGCTCCCTGGTCTGGGTCCTCACTCAGCCCTGCCTCCCAGGCAGTGTGTCCAACCTGGGCCACTGCTGGGTTTCTTTGTGTGTTTGATTTACAAAACCCACCCCATCCTCGCGAGAAGTGATGGGAGCCTCCTGTCCCAGATGCTGCTGTTTCCCAGGGCTGTGCGCTTTGCATGTCTGAAGCCTTAGCTCACAGTCAGTGTCCCTGTGGATCTTAACTTACTGGTCAAACGCTTCTGTGGAGTTTGCAAAGTGGAAGAGATGGGAGGAAACTCACAACTATCCAGTCACTTGACAAAAATTAAACGGCGAAAACCTAGGACTGGTTTTGAGGGAAGCACTGCCATGGAGGGAAAGATTAAGCCTTGATCTCACAAGCTTGGGAATTAATCTGACTTGCATTGAATGAAAAGTCATCTCACAGCCAAGGGCAAACGCCAGGTCAAACAAGCGGGCCTCGGAGGCCGGAGGCTTTTGTGAACTGACACCAGGAAAGCTAGTCCTCCTCTAGCTACTGTAGCTTTGCACTCCCTTCCTCCTCTGTGTCTGGTGGTGAACACCCATGTCGCTGTGCTGTGCATGTTCCTTCCTACCAGCCCTTCCCAACTGAGCTATGTCCAGGAAACGGGGATACTTGGAACTATGAGCATCCACTGAGCCGTGTTGCATGAAATAATCGTGCTTTATTGCATGGGACTGGGTTTCAAAGAAGAGGGCTCTGGAAATAAAGACTGTCTAGGCTGGCATTAAATGGTTCCAGGAGGCTGGAGAGGCCCTGAGTTGGAAAACCGATCACCATGAACCAACTCCCCACCTCTAATTTGCTGTGGCCTTTCCCAGTCCATCTGTCATACACAGGTGTGGAAGGGAAGCTCTTGCAAATCAGCCTGGGTTAAAGGAAAGGGGGCATGTAGAGTGGTGTGCACACACGTGTGTGCGTGTGCTGAGAGCAGGGGCTGCGATCCTGCTGCAGAGCAACGAGAGAATCCAGTCCCACTGAACTTTCACTCCCCAACACTGTTCGATTCCACAGCAGTGGGTTTCTTTTGGTTTCCAAAATAATGCCTAAGTTTCTACAAGGACACTGTACAACTTTCGGAAGGCCATTCACATTGCAGTCTGTGAAAATGGTGTCCTGACCTGTGTGGTGTATAGCCTGAGCTTGTTCCTCACAGCCTGGTCAAGAGCTTGACTGACTTCATCCACTGCTCCCAGACACAAGTCAGTGAGAGCGTGCGTAAGTGTAGGCACGTACGTGTGCATACGGGTATATCTGATGGCCTTATGCTCCTTTATACAGCCATCTTTAGATCCCAGTGTGTCTGGAAGATAACCACCAATGGATCATTTTGTGGGGTCACTCAATAGACTGCTACTGGGGTTCCTAGGGTCCTTCCATTCAGATGTGAAAAAGTGGCGTAATTCCTGTACTTGAAAATCATTCAAACAGTGTCAGGGTTGGCAGGACAAGGTGAGATGAGAACAGGGGCTCTGTCCAAAGTGACTTCTGATTTGAAGCACTGTCTGGGACTGGATTTCCCAAACCTAGCAAACCTGATTGCCTATCAAATATACTAAGGAAAAAATGGATAACACAGATCTAGTGTATATAGCACATGGAACTCTGCTCCATGTTATGTGGCAGCCTGGATGGGAGGGGAGTTTGGGGCGAGTGGATACATGTATATGTATGACTGAGTCCATACATATACATGTATATGTGTGTGTGTATATATATATACACACATATATATACTTAGGCAAAACCTAGGAATCTGTAGTGTAACAAGTTTCCAAGGTCATTCTGATTTAGTCAGTCCATACACCTGTGTTTTGAAATAATCCATTTGTGTAGGAGATGACGTGGAGCTATTCATGGCAAACAGATTTCAATTCTGTCATGCAGTATTCTCAAGAGTGTTTGGTCAGTGTCTCGAACTCTCAAGTCTGATCAGCCTAGCGATTAGATTTGTTCAAGGCTGCCTTGATTGAAAACAGGTGAGGTGAAGACAGAGTGTGAGTAAGGGGATGCCAGCTTCCTTGGTTCAGGTCCATATCTACAAAGGTAGCCACGCAGTGTGTCTACACTGGAATGGTCTGTTTCCCTACAATAGGAAGACATCATTTAGCATTTGTTTAAATACAGCCAAGGTAATGGCAAGGCTTATTACACTGATATGTCCTGGCAAGGAGAGGGGAACAGTGTATGCTGCCCCAAAGACAGCTCTGTTGGCGTAAACACCTTAGCCCCACAGATAAGAACAGTTAAGAAGAAACAAAAGACTTTCCCTTCCTACTTTTTCTTCTCATTTCTTTAGCATCAAGTAAAAACTGACAAAGAGAGAGAAAGTGTATGGGAGGAGTCCTTACAGTTGTTCATATCAATACACACACAAATATACTTATCCAGAAGAAATAAGCTTAAAGTGAATATTAAGAGAAAGATACTAAGGTATCAGAGGGGAGACCACTGCATTATAAGCTATTTCTAAATAAGGGGTTAGAGTAGTTAATCTCAAGTTGCTTGCTCAGAAATAGAACGGAAGAGCTGGAAACCCAATACCTACGCGAGACTTTGGTAGGTACTTTTCATATCCGCTGATAAGGCCCTCTTTCTTATCCACTCCCATTCCGTCACCCAGTTGCTTCCCAGAGTCACAGGCATGCATCATTATTTACTGTGAGAACATCAGGGGTGGTTCCGTGACCATCATCAAGTCCAACCAGTCCCAGGGAGGGGCAAAGGGAAGATCAAACCATCACAGAAAACCAGGAATGTCAGCCTGCATCTCATTGCCTATGGTTTCTATGATGAAACTACAGAGTGGACTGGATCCTATGAATCACAAGGCCTGGGGAGGTCCTTGTGAGCCACACTGCTTAGCAGGAGAGGAGGAGCAGCTGTACAAGGCATGCAGTCATGGCCCAGCAGAACAGCGTGACCTTATCAGCAGCGCTGGCAGGGCCTGGGGACACCTCCTCCCCCTCTCCTTCCTCCTCCTACCTCCTCCCACACTTGGAAAGGAATCGGAACGCTGCAGGCATCCATACCAGTCTAGCTTCCTGAAACACTATGTCATTGTTTTCCCTTTGGGTGAACTTTCTTTTTCCGTCTGACTGTACCGTAATTTCTCATTTGTTCATACTTTCACAGTGGACAGTCTGTGTCTCAGAGTAGTCTTCCTGACTGCAGGAGGAGTGAGAGAGAGTCCTGAACAGGGAGATGCTCTAAGAAACGGGAATTCTCTAAACCCTGGAACGTGGGAGTTCATACAGAGATGATCCACCCCCAGGAACGGCTAGAACCTCAACGATGAATGTCAGCACTGCCTGTCTCAGCAGGGGGATTCCACCTCTCTGCTTCTTAAGTCTGCATTCCGATGTGCTCACATTAGATTCCGTGATGGAGAGGCACAGCCACTCTGAGTCTCCCAGTCTCTGAGAAAGGGCCCTCCTTCAACAAATGAAATAGATCTAAAGCCCCCATTCAATGCTTGAGGAAAGGAGGGTGGTAAGGGGTGATTTTTACTGTTGCTATGTCATGATATCAATTATGTCAAAGATCAATCCCCAATAAGATGATTAACTGATTTTCACCTAGTAGATGCAGCATCTGATTTTAGTGGGTATAAATATTTAATAATTCCTTGGAGAATCCAGTAATAGTGATGTCATAAGAGTCATTATTAAATGAAAAAGGAACTCAGATTTGAAAGTAACCCCAAAACATGATATCTGTACTAGGATTCTTCTTCCTTTCATTCATTCAATTACTTCTTCCTCCATGTAATGCTCATTATTAAGTGTCTACTATGAGCCAAGCACTGACAAGACCCAAGGTGAAAGGATGACCAAGACTAATGCCTCTGAAATCCCACTGTCCATTGAGGAAAAGAGAAAAACAGATCACTGCAAAGCAATGTGGAACTCTTTTCCCATAGGATAATTATTTATCAGATTAACTCCTCATTTCATATCATATACAGTAACCTATGGCAGTACAAACAGAATTAAGAGTAACAGAAACTAAATGATAATAAACGTTCAGAAATGGCTAGACACACAGCTATACAAAATTCAGAGTCCATAAAGTACTCCAGTCTAAAGACATAGAGTGGCAGACTGCTTAAAAAGAAAAGCCTACAATATGTGGCCTACAAGAGACCCATTACTTTTAGGGCAAACCACACAAACAGACTAAAGGATGGGTTAGAAAAAATATTTCATGCAAATGGAAATGACAAAAAAGCAGGGGTCCCAATACTCATATCAGACAAAACAGACCTTACAACAAAGGCCATAAAGAAAGATAAGAAGGACTCTAGACAATGAGAAAACTTTGGAGTCCATAGGAGAGAAAGTCCAGCTTTTCAGCACAGCAGCGGGCAGCTGGTCACTGAGCAGTGGGTGAGGATGGCTGCAGTATCTTGTCTCCATTCCTCCCAAAAATCAATTTCAGTTAACCTTCTAACATACTCAGAGATGTTCTAAAAGAAACAAGACTAATAATAATTGCTATGCATCAGACACTGGCAGTCCCTTCACAAATGTTCTGCATCAGGTTCTCACAAGAATATTATAAGCAAGATATTTTTCCTTTCCATGGGACATATGAGATCATAACAGTTATTTGTCTTTCTCTAGCTTATTTCATTTAATATAATGCCCTCGAGTTTCATCCATGTTGTCACAAATGGCAGGATTTCCTTCTATCTCTAAATAGAATAAGCTGAGTAATATTTTTAACCACATTTTCTTTACCCATTTGTCCACCAATGGACTGTCAACGCTAGTGCTAAGTCACTACAGTCGTGTCTGACTCTGCAACCCCATGGACTGCAGCCCACCAGGCTCCTCTGTCCTTGGGATTCTCCAGGCGAGAATACTGGAGTGGTTGCCATTTCCTGCTCCAGGAGATCTTCCTAAACCAGGGACTGAACCCACATCTCTTACACCTCCTGCTTTCGCTTTCACTACCACCACCTGGAAAGCCCATGGGCTCTTACATTGCTTCCATATTTCGGCCATTGTAAATACTGCTGCAACGAACCTGGGGGTACAGATATCTTTCTAAGATATTGATTTCATTTCTTTGGGATAAATAACCAGTAGTGGAATTGCTGGATTCACATGGTAGTGTGATTTTTTTAATTTTTGAGGAACCTCCAAACTGTTTTCCACAGTGGCTGCATCCATTCATATTCCCACCAAAGTGTTCAAGGGTTCCCTTTTTTCCTTGTCCTTGTCAAGACTTGTCATTTCTTCTTTTTTTTTTTTTTAAATTAAATTTATTTATTTTTTTAATTACAATACTGTATTTGTTTTGCCATACATTGACACGAATCAGCCATAGGTGAACACAATCTGCCAATGCCGAAGCCCCCTCCCACCTCCCACCCCACGTCCTCTACTTGAATCATCCTGTGCATCAGCCCCATGCATCCTGCATCCTACACTGAACATAGATTAGCGTTTCGTTTCTTACAGGAAAATATACATGTTTCATTGCCATTCTCCCAAACCATCCTACCCTTTCCCTCTCCCTCAGAGTCCAAAAGTCCACTCTATACCTCTGTGTCTCTTGTTGTCTCACATATAGGGTCATCATTTCTTCTTTTTGTTTTGATAGCAGCCATTCTAACAGTCATGACGTGATTGTGGTTTTGATTTGCATTTCCCTGATGATTAATAATGATAAGCACCTTTTCATGTGCCTGTTGGCCATTTCTATGTCTTCTTTGGAAAAATGACTCTTTACAAAGGACACATTCTCTTTATCCATTTATCCATCAATGGACATTTAGGTTGTTAGGCTACTGTGAATAATGCTTCAATGAATGTGGAGGTACTAATACCTCTTTGAGATCCTAATTCCAATTTTTTTTAATATAAGATTTCCAGGAGAAATATCAATAACCTCAAATATGCAGATGACACCTCTCTTATGGTAGTAAGTGAAGAGGAACTAAAAAGCCTCTTGATGAAAGTGAAAGAACAGAGTGAAAAAGTTGGCTTAAAGCTCAACATTCAGAAAACAAAGATCATGGCATCTGGTTCCCATCACTTCATGGCAAATAGATGGGGAAACAGTGGAAACAGTGGCTGACTTTTATTTTGGGGGCTCCAAAATCACTGCAGATGGTAACTGCAGCCATGAAACTAAAAGACGCTTACTCCTTGGAAGGAAAGTTATGACCAACCTAGACAGCATATTCAAAAGCAGAGACATTACTTTGACAACAAAGATCCGTCTAGTCAAGGCTATGGTTTTTCCAGTGGTCATGTAGGGATGTGAGAGTTGGACTGTGAAGAAAGCTGAGCACCAAAGAATTGATGCTTTTGAACTGTGGTGCTGGAGAAGACTCTTCAGAGTCCCTTGGACTGCAAAGAGATCCAACCAGTCCATCCTAAAGGAGATCAGTCCTGGGTGTTCATTGGAAGGATTGATGCTAAAGCTGAAACTACAATACTTTGGCTACCTCATGCAAAGAATTGACTCACTGGAAAAGACCCTGATGCTGGGAGGGATTGAAGGCAGGAGGAGAATGGGATGACAGAGGATGAGATGGCTGGATGGCATCACCAATACAATGGACATGAGTTTGGGTAAACTCCGGCAGTTCGTGATGGACAGGGAGGCCTGGCGTGCTGTGGTTCACGGGGTTGCAAAGAGTTGGACATGACTGAGTGACTGAATTGAACTGAACTGAACCCAGAAGTAGGATTGCTGGATCAGGTGGCAGTGTGTTTTCAATTCTTTAAGGAACTTCCATACTGTTTTCCACAGATGTTTTGCATTCCCACCAACTCTGTGCAAGGATTCCAATTTCTCCACATACTTGCCAACATTTATTATCCTTTGTAAATGTTTTTGTTGTTGTTGTTGTTGTTTAATAGTTATCCTAACAGGTATGATGTGATAATACTATGTTGTCCACTAAAAACTTTAAGAGGGTAGGTCTCATTTTAAGTGTCCTTATGATAATACAAGGAAGGAAGGAAGGGAGAGAGGAAGGAAAGATTGCAGAGATTTATCATGAAGCATGTGAAGCATCACAAGGGGAATGGAACTAGAACTGAGTGGCTCCCATCTGTGGCATGTGCCCATCTTATGCAATAAGAAAAAATAATCCAAAAAACTGCCTTCTTAAATGAGAAGCCCTTTTATAGGTGTTTACAATAAGCAGGTCAGTGGTAGATGTCCAAGTGGGATTCAAGCCGCGAACTGCAAGTACTCTTCAAACATCAGATTTAAGCTCCATGCATTAGTTGAAGTGCTTCAACTAAGGTCAAAAGGAATCTTTTGTCTAAATGGAAACCATTCTGGGGACTTTCTTGGCAGTCCAGTAGTTAGGGCTCCATGCTTCGACTGCAAGCTGTATGGGTTTGATCCCTGGTCAGGGAATTAAGATCTTACATGCCACAACGAGTGGGCCCCCAAAAAAGAAATTAGTTTTCAGTAACTGCTGTAAAATTCCAGGGAAGTCCTCTTATCCTGCAGTCCCTCAGGAGTCATCTCCGCCATGTTCAGGTGAATGTCAACACAGAGCTTTAAAATTTTTCAGCAGGCCATCTTAAGGACACAGACTTTGGCGCTGCTCTTGCCCTTGCTGTTCCACAAAGGTATTCTTGTCAGCCCCTCAGTGCAGCGTGCACCTTGGCCCTTCTCAGAGCCAATATTGCGTGGTGGCTGTGATCTTCATTTAGGGTCATATTTGAGGCCCTGGTCTGCCTTTTGAGTTAGACAATATAGTTAAGTTCCATAAACCTCAGTTTTTGCATCTATAACACAAGTTAGTAATACTTGTCTATACCAAGCATTCAAAGTGAAAGAACTGACTTTATCTTCTTGAAGTGAAAGGGAGAAGGAAATGGCAACCCATTCCAGTATTCTTGCTCTGAGAATCCCATGGAAGAAGGAGCCTGGTAGGTTACAGTCCATGGGATTGCAAAGAGTCGGACACGACTGAGCAACTTCACTTTCACTTTTTCTTGATACTTCCAGCCCCCTGCTCTGTACCAGGTACCATACTAAGCACAGAAGGTGCGTGCAGTTGCTGCCCAGGAGGGTTCCACGTTTAGTGCAGAAACAGACCTATCATAAAAATGCTCTGTTGCTAAGTGCATGTCAAACTGCTATTGAGAAGGTCAAACATAACAGTAAAGGGAAAAATGCCTTGTGAAGTAGAAAGTTCTATTCAAATGGGAGCCATTATCATTCCAGGATTCTCCTTTGCCACCAATCCCAATCCCATGTTTTATTCAAGGCTTAAATCAAGCTGGATTCTTCCGCAAAGTCTTCCCAGCTCCACTGGGCAGCAGAGGCACAAAACAGCTGTGTCTTCTTTTGTTCTCTCCTCAGTTGCAATCTGGGCATTACAGTGATTGCTAGGATAAAAAAATCATTTCCTATTTTGGAAAAAACTTCTCATCTTAGCCAAAGAACCTCAGCTAAGCCTAGAACCCATATCTCAGTATGAGGAGGAGTTGAGAGTCCAGGTTACTGAATTATGGATGGAAAGAAACAGCTTAACTTGATAAAGAAAACTCTGCGATGATTCAACCAACTGCCTCTGCTTGGCACACACCCCTGCCTGTCCTTCATTGGATGCTTCCTCTTTATAAAATCTTTCAGTTAAGTCACAACAATACTATAAATTACTATGTATAAAATAAATAAGCTGGGGGAGGGGAAAAATAAATAAGCTATAAGGCTATATTGTACAGGAAAAAAAATAGCCATTATTTTGTAGTGACTTTAAATGAAATATAATCTATAAAAATTTTGAATCACTTTGGTATTCACCTGAAACTCATAAATATTGCAAATCAACTATTAATACTTCAATAAAAAGTAATTTAAAAAATTTTTTAAAGCAGCAGCAATACTAGACCATCAGGCGCTTTAATAACCTACCTGAGTGGACCTGGGATGTACTGAAAAGGCCTCCTGCTGCTATTTGACCAAAGGCAGTTAAAATAGTGCTGAAAGCTTCTCCTCCCAACAGGGTTTTGCTGCTGCTTAGTCACATCAGTCGTGTCCGACTCTGTGCGACCCCATAGACGGCAGCCCACCAGGCTCCCCTGTCTCTGGCATTCTCCAGGCAAGAACACTGGAGTAGGTTGCCATTTCCTTCTCCAATGCATGAAAGTGAAAAGTGAAAGTGAAGTCGTTCAGTCGTGTCCGACCCTCAGCAATCCCATGGACTGCAGCCCACCAGGCTCCTCCATCCATGGGATTTTCCAGGCAAGAGGACTGGATTGGGATGCCATTGCCTTCTCTGACCAGGGTTAGTAAGCATTTAGTCCCTAATACAACCAGGGTTTTACTAAGAGATATCCTCCAAGAGAACCGTGTTAGAAGCATGCAGCCACTGCTCTTGTTCCAGCTACTTTAAAAGAGAGGCAAAAGTCCACCATGGGGTACTTGGAAGGGCTGCTTAGGATTAAACACATGGAATTATTTTCTTCACCATATATGCATGATGCATATTAATTGGATTTTGTTTATCCATGTTATTTCAA
Organism: Nanger dama; assembly: GCA_917880005.1. Lineage (NCBI taxonomy): Eukaryota > Metazoa > Chordata > Mammalia > Artiodactyla > Bovidae > Nanger > Nanger dama. Next base: position 229,205 of record CAKJTW010000126.1, read on the forward strand.
CATTCCCTAGGCTTTCAGGCCTCGGTAAGCTCCACTTTATCTGCAAATCCTTCTTCGAGCTTCTTCCCCTGTGAGCAACCTTTTCTCTGAATTCCTCTAATATCAACAAGAAAAACTCAATGCACAAGGACAAATGTCTTTTTTTTTTCCCACAATAGTTTTCACATCCATATGTTCCTTTCCATCCTCATTTTGGCCGTACCTGTTAGCATCTTCAAACTGTATCCTACCCTCTTAAAACAAGCTCTTAAATCTACCCTTGGTACCACTATTGTTTATGTCAATCTTCTCATTGCCTGAAGGACTTCAGTTCAGTTGCTCAGTCGTGTCCGACTCTTTGCGACCCCATGAATGGAAGCACACCAGGCCTCTCTGTCCATCACCATCTCCTGGAGTTCACTCAGACTCACGTCCATTGAGTCTGTGATGCCATCCAGCCTTCTCATCCTCTGTCGTCCCCTTCTCCTCCTGCCCCCAATCCTTCCCAGCATCAGAGTCTTTTCCAATGAGTCAACTCTTCGCATGAGGTGGCCAAAGTACTGGAGTTGCAGCTTTAGCATCATTCCTTCCAAAGAAATCCCAGGGCTGATCTCCTTCAGAATGGACTGGTTGGATCTCCTTGCAGTCCAAGGGACTCTCAAGAGTCTTCTCCAACACCACAGTTCAAAAGCATTGATTCTTCAGCACACAGCCTTCTTCACAGTCCAACTCTCACATCCATACATGACCACAGGAAAAACCATAGCCTTGACTAGACGGACCTTAGTCGGCAAAGTAATGTCTCTGCTTTTGAATATACTATCTAGGTTGGTCATAACTTTTCTTCCAAGGAAAGTCTTTTAATTTCATGGCTGCAGTCACCATCTGCAGTGATTTTGGAGCCCCCCAAAATAAAGTCTGACACTGTTTCCACTGTTCTCCATCTACTTCCCATGAAGTGATGGGACTGGATGCCATGATCTTCATTTTCTGAATGTTGAGCTTTAAGCCAACTTTTTCACTTTCCTCTTTCACTTTCATCAAGAAGCTTTTTAGCTCCTCTTCACTTTCTGCCATAAGGGTGGTGTCATCTGCATATCTGAGGTTATTGATATTTCTCCCAGCAATCTTGATTCCAGCTTGTGTTTCTTCCAGTCCAGGCTTTCTCATGATGTACTCTGCATATAAGTTAAATAAGCAGGGTGCCTGAAGGACTAACTAAGTTAAATACTAAATAGGCTTGAATACTTTCCTGAAGTAGGACCAGGACTAGGGACCAGAGTACAGTCAATCGATGAAGCTGTGGTGAAGGTTAAAGAAGATTACGGCATGCATGCTTCCTGTGTTCAACTGTTTTAGTTGAGCTTAAGAAAGAAGATCAAATGCATAAAATATTAGAGAACAGAAGGGAATTCTTACACTTGAAGTTTAACACAGAAAAGCCATGTATATTCCTTTATATAATTTACTGATTGATCAATCCTGTAGATTACATGGGCATCTAATAATGAGGGGCTTCCCAGGTGGCTCACTGGTAAAGAATCCACCTTCCAATGCAGGAGAGTCAGAATCGACCCGTGGGTCTGGAAGATCCCCTGAAGGAGGAAATAGCAACCCTCTCCAGTATTCTTGCCAGGAGAATAACATGGACAGAAGAGCGTGGCGGGTTACAGTTCATGGGGTCACAGAGAGCCAGACATGAGTTGTTGACAAAACAACAGCAGCAGCAGCATAAAAACCCAGCATTATAACCCGCGCTCAAAGAAGCTAAGACCTTTTCTACTTTCCTCCTTTCCCAACATATCATTTTCTCATAGATTGGACATAGCTGAAGAGACAGCATGCACACACTAACAATGAGAGCACCTCTCTGGTCTAATGTATCAGATCACCCATCTATCCCAGATGCTATTAACAATAAGCCCAAGGCTGATTACTACTGAGTTATTAAAAGAGCAACAGAAAGTAGAAGAAAGAAGATTCTTGTAGGTCTGGGATGGCCAAGAAGACTTTTTTGCAGCAGACAAAAAGGTCTAAACACTGTCTTCTGATTCCTTAACTTCTTAACTCTATCCCCACACTGTCAAACTGGACTACTGGCTATCTCCTGGAAAGGTCTTTGTGGATTCCTGGACTTCTGTCACTGCTAACCTTCCTGGAGAGCAATTCCTGGCATTCTCTCTTTGGATCTTGCCATAAGCTACTAATTATCCAAAACCTAGATGCAGTCTGTCTCATGTAGGCAGGCAGCATTCCCTGGCCAATCCCCTCCCACGGGAAATGGTTCCTTCCTCCTGTGAGGTTTTGAACCCCTTATGATTTGTACCTTCTAATAGCTCAGTAAGCTGACCGCTTGTCCCCACGCTCCCCCATCCCTCACTCAGCTCATGCTAAGCATCCTTCTTTCTGTCCATCTGCTTCCTCATTTCAAGGTCCGAGGAAAAGAAAAACAACCTCTATCAGAATCCTGTAACTCACAAGTGCTAGCGTTCTTCCACAAGTGTGCTCTCTCTTGAATTCAGTTATATCCTCTTTTATGGAAGTCTCATATCAAGAACTCTCAACCACAATATAAAAGGCCCAGGTGAATCAAAATCATTGGCAAATGTATCACAAAGATCTGATTAACAATATTAGTTGAAATACCAAAATTTTCAAAACAGCGCAGATTTAAGATTATCTCTGACATTACACCCCTCTCACCTACTGGTATTTCAAAATAAGTCAGAGAGAAAATAAGCGTACTATAGAGAAGACACTGGGAGGAGGGCATGGCTACCCACTCCAGTATTCTTGCCTGGAGAATGTCATGGACAGAGGAGCCTGGCGGGCTACAGGCCATAGGGTCACACAGAGTCGGACATGACTGAAGTGACTTAGCATGTATGTATGCATACAGAGAACAACTGTCTTTTGTTGAATCACAGCATGAAAAAAAAGGCTGATAATATTAACTTATATGATTGCAAGCTTCAAATTCCTTCATCATTATCCTTGACCAATACAGGTGCTCAATCAACCTGTACTATTTGAATCAGCAGCCAAAGAGATATGCAGGGTGTTTTCTTGAAACTGCAAAATACGTGAAAAGTAAAAAGATATGGGGTAAATAAAAGAGAATATCAATCAATAGTTTATCTCCTTAAAAACATATATCATCACCGGATAACATCTGAGGCCGCTCTTCCATGGAATAAGGAAAGTTCACTTCAGAAAGCAAATCTGGCAATGTACTATCATGGAAAATGGGACTGAAAAATCATGACATATTAGTCCACACTTTGCCACTTTCTGTGTAACCTTGGGTAAATCACCTAATCTCACTGAGCCTTGATTTTCTTATTTTTGGAAGGAGGATAAAGACTTTGATCCTATCAACTTCTGACAGTCAGTGTTTCTAAAAGTGCTTTATAAAGCACTATGAAAATAGATGTTATTGCTTTGATTATTATGTCTCTATCAGGTAATTTAGTTCTTGAATTCATTTCCATTTACTCAAGTGTTTTTCTCTATATGTGCATCTCTAATGCATACATCATCCTGGCCATTTAAATTGTTCTTGACAGCATGCCAGCTATTTACATCCATTTATGCCATAACTGGGTAAATTTATATAGATGATTCTGCCATTTTCTTATATATTATGGTGTGTTTCTCAGTGTAACTGTCAAAATCAAGATGTCAGGTTTTAGGCAAAGCTCAGAAAGAAATTATTCCATCTAATTTAGAATGTCTGAATATAAACAATATCAGATTCCTCAGTATTTTTAAAAAACTATATTTCCATACTTTGTAATTCAAAACTATTGAAAGCAAAATACTGATTTTTAAAAGTTTAAGAAAATGCTTAAAAATGGAACTACAATTGCAAATTTTTTGCTTATAATATTAATGAAATTATTTTATTGATCTAATATTGTCTAATGTAACTCTAAAGACATATTTGTTAATGATTGTATAAGGTTTTTCTATTTTTTAAATACATTTTTATATTAGGAAGTTCTTTTTTATATCAAGTAAGTTTAACCTTACTATATACCTCTCTCTTGGCTACCCCTGAATTCAAAATCACAAACAAAAGAGGTCAGTAATGATAGTTTTTTCATAACAAGAATTTTTAGATTTTCAGAGGAGATAGTCTACTTTCACTTTTCACTTTCATGCACTGGAGAAGGAAATGGCAACCCATTCCAGTGTTCTTGCCTGGAGAATCCCAGGGATGGCGGATTTTTAAGTTTAAAAATCTTTGGTGGGCTGCTGTCTATGGGGTTGCACAGAGTCGGACATGACTCAAGTGACTTAGCAGCAGCAGCAGTCAATATTTAATTTTTCTTATGCCCTACAACTGTGCAACTTGGGAAAGTCTTAATAAACCACATAACAAAGGATAGGATAAAGGCCTAATTTTTTTTAATTTCATAAAATAGTCTGAGAATTTTAATTGCTTACATGCCACTAATAAAACTAAATGAGTTCTGAGGGGGAAAAAAATCAAACTATTCAACAGCCATTTAAAATGAACACAGAAAATCTAAATTCCATGGACTTTATTGACAGCCAAACTCTCTATTAACTTTTGCTTCCAAATGATGGCGTATGAAGGCAGCGTGCTCTAATTCCTGCAGGTTTTGACAGATGAATCGAGGAATCAGGAGAGGTCATTGAGCTGACATTCAGAGCCTGCCTGAAATGAGTAAATTATTCAAGAGTCCCACATGGAAGAGAAGAAGGTGGGAGAACAAACTCTGAGAATAAAAGTAGAAAGGGTCTTTCTGGCAGGCCCAGAATGTAAACAAAAAGAAAGCAAACAAAAAATCCACCCCTCTAATAACATTATTGAAATGTTGAATTTTGCTGTTTTTGTTTTTCCAGAGATAAAGACCAAATCATCATAAAAAGAGAACAAGAATGCTAGACTACAGTCTAGACAGTATTACATATGGCAACAGGGCTAACTGGGGCCTGCAAAGAGCAAGATCCTTATTTCTCTTTTTTTTGGCCAGTGTGTTCTCCTTCCCAGATGCAGCAAAACACTGGTCCTGTCTCTCCCGCCAATCCACCTTCCTCTTCCTCCTTTGCTAATGCCCAAAATATTACCTGAGAAAGTGAAGTGCCATAGACAAGTAAGGAAAAGCTCAGTTCTTTCTTCTCACCTCACATGCTAGGACAAACTTAAAATCCTGATACTTTTATATATATATATATATATATATATATATATATATATATATACATACATACACACACACACACACACATATAGTTGTTCAATCTCCAAGTCATGTCCAACTCTCTGTGACCCCATGAACTGCAATAATATATATACATATATATAAAATATATCAGCCTAAATACTGTTAACAATAAACATTTTATCTCCATTGAGTGGAAGGTTTGATGGTGCTAACCCCTTGCAGAGGTGCTCTCCTTCCTAAAGTACCCTAATATATAGTTACCCTTTTGGTTCCTCCCAGAAATCATGTGAGATGAGAAAGAATGGTTCTTCTATATTTTACCACTAAGCAAAGAGGCTCAAGTGATTTGCAAATTAAGTAATTTGCCCAACATCAATCAAGGCCAGCTCTTGTAGCCATATTGTAGGTCCCCTACTCATACTGCCTCAATAAGCTTTCATCACCGAGAAGTTTCTCTCAGATACAAGCATGACAAAAAGAAATCAACACTTCCTCTGTGTGTTTCATGATAGATATCAAGATCTGTGTTTTTACTTCATTTATGAAATAATCTTTTCTCTATATACACTGAGTACTAATTACAGTGAATTATATAAAAAGATGAATCCATATGACAAAAGAAATAAAATTTCATTAATATTAAATTTTTAAAACTTAATTCTAACAAAAATAATTATGAATGCATGACTTTTTAAGAATAGAAAGGATTTATCCACTCAATTATGAGCCAAAAAATGTTTTGAGCAGGCAATGGAGTGTCCCCAGTGGCTCCATGGTAAAGAATCTGCCTGCTAAGCAGGAGACATGGATTTAATCCCTGGGTCAGGAAGATCCGCTGGAGAAGGAAATGGTAACCCACTGTAGTATTCTTGCCTGAAGAATTTCACGGACAGAGGAGTCTGGTGGGCTACAGTCCCTGGGGCTGCAAAGAGCTGAAACAAGTTAGCAACAGAATAACAATGCACTGGGTATTCCGCATATAACAGGAAACAAAGAACCCTCTGTCTCTGTCTTCAAAACACTCCATCCCTCAGATGAGACGGATATACCACAGAGTTACTCAGTGCCTAAGGCAGGGACTCTAGGAATCTAACCCAGACGGAATCAGGAAAACTTCCTTCAAGAAAAAGCAATTAAGGTAAAGTTAAAAAAAAAAAGGGGGGGACTATTTAGGCAAAAGAAGAAAAAGGCAGAGGAGGGAGTGCAAATGAAAGAGCAGAAAGAAGTAGAATAATGTAGAATCTAGTGGAGTAGAGGTGATCACCCAAGGAGACAGCTAGGGTGAGAAAAGGCATGCCGCAGATAAAACCCTATGTAGCTCCACAGCTGGGTACAGTCGGTCAGGTTAAGGAGGAACAACCAGAAATATGTTACGGCATTACCATAAACACTGACTTTGCACTGAATTCTCTCTTCCTCAAGCAGAACTCAAGACAGCACAGGGAATAGTGGGCCCTCCATATCCCCGGTCACTGATTCTAGGAGTCCCGATGGATACCAAAGGCTCAGCTACTCACACTCCTGACATAAACCACAGTACAATGAATGCAGCTGCCACTCAGCCTCAGGTTTCGCATCCACAGATTCAACCAACAGCGGACCTGACTCTGGGTTGAAGCCACAGACAGGAAACTGCAGATACAGAGGGCCAACTGTAGAAATTATTTTTGTTTCTTGAAATTAGCATTCACATAGAATGCAAAAAATAACTCCTGAGATACCTTCTTACTTTCGTTGTTTCCTTTAATCCTTAGAACAGTCTTCACCAAATGAAGTCTATACCATCTGCTTTTTTATTGAGACTTAAAGGAGATTATTATTTTGTAAGCATCCAGAATGGCAGATCCAGAATTAGAACCCTGATTTTAGAATCCTTCATCCACTGTCCTGGAAAGTACAGTGTACTTTCCAGGACACCACACAATGGCCCTGCTGGCTTAAAAATCCTAATCTTCCATCAAACCCTTATTAAGATTTTGCTGTGTGCCAATGAACAAGATAGAATAGGTCCCTATCTTCATGGAAACCACATTCTACTAGTAAACTGACTAAAGTCTTAAGGTCAGTTTTCTCTTAATTCCCATGTGCTTTGGAGAAAAAAAAAAATACCCCATGACCCAAGAAAGGCAATGAAGTGTTCAGGTAGGGACTCCGTGTCTCCGGCGTCTCCTGTGTCCATTTCCACTGTTATTTAGATTGCCTGGTGCGCTCTGTGTGTGACCACAGACCCCTTCACTCTGTGAGCAAAGACACGGCCAGGAAAGGCGGCAGCCCCTGTGCAGGCGGCCTGGTGTCTGGCCGATCCTGCCGGCCATGCCAACCGTCTCGCTGATCACAGTGTTTGCACTGTTCACTGAACCTGCGGTGAGCAAGGCGCGAGCTATGAGGCTGGAAGAAAACGCGAGGAGCCCTAGGAACTGCACATACGTTTATTCTCTGGGGCCCGGCACCTCGGCTGTAGCAGCGACAGACATGCTCTATTCTCTCCTGGTTGACCCAGTGGACACAGCCCTTCCGCAGCCTCACCAGCCTAACGTAGCCATAGCACAGCCCTAACACCACCCCAAGGGCTTTTTAAGGTGGGGCTTATATATACCTTGGGGCTTCCCTGGTGGCTCAGACGGTAAAGCGTCTGCCTACGAGGGAGACCTGGGTTCAATCCCTGGGTCAGGAAGATCCCCTGGAGGAGGAAATGGCAACCCACTCCAGAATTCTTGCCTGGAAAATCCCATGGACAGAGGAGCCTAGTGGGCTACAGTCCACGGAGTCGCAAAAGAGTCGGACACGACTTTACTTTCACTTTCTATATTCCTACACAACAAAAGCAGCCTGTGGGCAAGCGAGGGCCTCTGGAGGTGCATGCACAGTGCCCTAAGTGAGCTCAGCTGTTACACAACCATTTTTTGCAAAACGTGGTGAAAGGGCGGGGCGAGAGAGCCTGACCATCCCATCTTGGCTAATTTGCCCTTTCCCGACACTCGTTGGGACCGTTTCCTTCTCCCACATTCACCCAGAGATTTTTCAACCCGCTCTCCTGGCTTGGAGCCCGGCTACCTGGGATTCTGATGACTGTCACTGTTAGGGTTATGTTCCATCAAAACCTCTGTGTGCTGGGGGCTAGAGCTTCCCTAGGGTAAAGCTTGGTAGAGTGAATCCAGTTACACTCCTAACTTCTAGCCTGTGCTTTGTAGCAAAAGTGGCCTCAGCTACCCAAAAGACTTGTCTGTTTCTTATCCTGCCAGCAGGAGAGAAACGGGGTTGCTGGCAACCGAGTTTCCAATCAAATCCCATACATCGTTTGGCCCGTTTCTCCTGTGCCATGTTCCAGAAGTTAGTGGACACTTGGGAAGAGGAAAAAGGGTGGCAGGTCAGGTTAATGCAAAAATGTAAAAAAAAATAAATAACCAACAAACCTGAAACTCTCTAGAAAGTTTACAGGTTAGCAGGGTCCCTTCTGTTACTGGGGATGCATAAAACCTCAATAGCTGGAAATAATGTCCACTGGGGCAGGGTGGGGGTGGGGATATCTCATATTCCAGAATTTTGAAGGACACCAAGTGGCAAAATACAGGATAGATTAAATGGACTGGGATTTCAGTGGAAAGAGCAAAAATAGGAAGGCCACACAGTGGAAAGGGACAGATGAAGACAGGGGAAGCAGTGTGGCAGAGAGGCAGGAAGTATGCTTGTCATAGGGGCTGTTAAAACAGTGGTCTGTTATCCAGGGAGTGGACGTCTCAAGCAAGACAGGCTCTCAAAGTTGCATTCGACAGTCCCAAGGCAGGTGGGCTCCAGACAGAATTCGGTCCCTTGCCTGGCAAAGGCCGGCCAGTCTGCCAACCAGGAGGTCAAGGGAACAACAGGAACCCAGAGAAAAAGGATACCTTCTCGTTAGAGTTTATTAGGCTGTGAAACACCGACTGCAGAATCACTTTAGGGAAGCAGAGTGCTTGTCAAATGCATGGATCCACGGAATCCAATCTAGACAATCAGAATCTCTGGGGTCCCAGGTATATGACAAGCACCACAGGTGAGTCCTATATGCTATTAAGTTTAATAACCACCAACTGAGATAATCAAATTGGGTGGCTAAAGCCTTTGCTTAGAGACTACCTAGGGCTCTCTCTTGGTCCACAGCACCTAAAACAGAGCTGTCTGGACATAACAGACCCCCTAGTTACAGACCTCTCACATTCCTTCCTGGGGGTAAATCACACCAGGATCTCTCCATATCACCTCCCTGAAGGTCAGACCACATCTTTTGAACGAACATAGGTGAACTTCTTGATAGTCTGTGTTCTGAGAGGCAGTTGTCTCATTTTTTTAGAGGGAAGGAGGGTACAGGCCATCTGTCTGAAAGGCTGAAGCATCAACTCATTAGAGGCTTTCTTCACCAGAGCAGATTTCAGTTCCCAAAGGGGAGACCAGAAAGGACTACTTGGGAAAGAAAGGCGGGAGAAAGGCTCTAAGAAACCATGTCAATCAGGCACTACTCATCAAGCCCCTAACTTGGACGTAGTGTGCCAGGTGCCAAGGGCAATAATACTGCAACGCTTCCTGGCAGAACTGTTATTCACTTTTAGGCCTAAAAATAAATGTGTGAGGAAAGTTTCTAGGAGATAAAAAAGTTCTAATTATAAATCAGTGTATCTGTTCACTGAATTTGTATTATCCACCCCATAAGTCAGACTAAAATCGTGTTCCATGTCAGGAGTTTTTACAGTAAACCCTAGTTAAATAAACCAACCACTGGCCTGCAGAATAAAAACTGAATTGGAACCACTATCTCCTTCCTGGTGACCCCCCGACTCCTACCTCTACGGTCCCCTCTGATGATCAGGTTAAGGAGTGCTCCTAGTTTTAACGTGTTTCCTGTCAGAGGCTCCCAACGTTAGGAAGCCCGCGCTGTTTACTGGGCATATCTACATACAAATAATACCGCAAGCCCTTGCTTCTAGGTTTGCAACTTAACCAACTGCCGCACTCCCGGGCGGGCGGAACTGACATTATTGTTTAGTCGCTAAGTCCTCTTGGATGGTTTTTCCCAGCCGGTGGTCTGCAGCCCGCCAGGCTCCTCGGTCCATGGGATTTCCGGGGCAAGAATACTGGAGTGGGTTGCCATGCAAGAATACTGGAGTGGGTTGCCATTTCCTCCTCCAGGGCTCCCATGAACAACCCCTTTAAGCTTCCTAGGATCCCCTTAGACATCCTTTCGCGGTAATGATGAACGGAAGGCCAGAGGCGAGAGAGCTGCCTTGAACTCAAAGGCAGCAAAAGCCCGCTCCCAGATCTCCTCCCCTGGTGTCCTTGGATGCCTCCTGTCCCCAGTCCGAGTCCCACAGCCCCCCAGCCCCTCCCACACCACCACCACCACCACGGAGGAGCGCGCAGTCACCTCTCGTCTGCCTTCTCTCCGCAGCTCCAACGGCAAGTCGGTCACCTGGGCGCAGAACGAGAAGAGCAGCCGCGGGCAGCACCTGTGGCAGAGGCTGTCCGTGCACATCAACAAGAAGGAGAACCCCAACCAGACGGCCGTCATCAAGCCCTTCCCCAAGAGCACGGAGGGCCGCGGCGCGGGGGCGCGGGCGGCGGCGGGCCCGAGCCCCCGGACGCCGGCCCCAAGGCGCGCCCCGCCGCGGCCGAGGCCGAGGAGCGCCGCCCCGTGCCGCGCGCGCCGTCGCCCATCAGCACGCTGAGCCGGCCGGCGGGCGGCCTCCCCGACGACGAGGACGCGCGCTCGCTGCGCTCGGAGCCCGCGGCGCGCAGCAGCTCGTCGCAGGGCTCGCTGCTGGAGCAGATCAGCAGCGTGGTGACCCGCTTCACGGCCAACATCAGCGAGCTCAACTCCATGATGCTGGCCTCCCCGGGGACGCCCGGCGCGGGCGCCGCGCTCTGCTCGGCCTACCTGATCCCCACGGAGATGCAGCTGCCCGCCGCCGTGATGACCACGTTCGCCGAGATCCAGCCGCCGCCCGCCGCCGAGGGCCCGGGCAGCGCGGCCCCCGCCGGCGGAGGGCGCCGCCCGGGAGCCTTCCCCCGGCGGCGGCGGCCGGGCCCGAGGCTGCGGGCGGCAAGGCGGACCTGGAGGAGCTGGTGGCGCTCACGCCGCCGTCCCCCTTCAGGGACTCGGTGGACTCGGGGAGCACCACCCCCAACTCGCCGGTGTCCGAGTCAGCCCTGTGTATCCCGTCGTCTCCCAAGTACGACACGCTTATCATCAGAGATTACACCCAGAGCTCCTCGTCCTTGTGAATGTCCTTGGAAACCACGCTGGGGTCCCCCCGCCCCAAGGAGCCGAGACCCTCCGGTGTCCCCACAGACAGCAAGGACAGGCCTGGGCGCCTGCTTAAAACCCCGAGGTGGAAGACATCGCGTACACCCGCAGTGGAAACAAGAGATCAAGAGTGCTATCTACCATCCACCGACGAAGACACCAACCACAAATCTTTCGGCAGATTTTCTTCTAGTGGCCTTAGAAAACATGGGCTTTTAAGAAACACCGCTTCTACTTTTGAGGGCTCACGAGGAGTTTGTTGAACCAGTTACATCCCAAGTGCTTTGCTCTAGGGAAGCAAGGAGTGTGAAACAGCAAAACGGAGGGTTGAAAGGCATAGTTAATAAGCAACTGTAAAAAAAAAAAAAAATTTTTTTGTTTACTTTAATTCTTTCCCAGAAGATTCTTTGATTCACCAAACATGAATGTACATTTTCTAACAAACTCAAAATCTGGGACCAAAACATCAACCTTTCTCTTCCTCTTTTTTTTTTTTTCTTTTTCTTTTTTTCCTTTAAAGACCTTGGAAAGCAGACTTGGGCCCAGTATTTGCGGAGGCGTTGATCTGAGTGTGTCCCATGGGCAACACGCAACTGTATGATGAGGGCTGCGCTGATGTATGTAGGGCTTTTACCAGACACTTTCCAGTTTAGTTGTGACCTCCTCTTCCAAAAGCCTGCATCCTGGATTCCACCTAGTTATTTCAGTTCACCTCCATTAACCAAGAAAACCAGTGGAAGATTTCTTGACTATTTCACCATGTTGCCAATCAATACTGGAGTAGCAAAAAATATTTTCTGGAATACTGTTTTGTAATTCCCTCACTGGGGTGCCGTTGTGTAGCTGGAAATTCTCTTTCTAATAATAATAATTCTTGAGCTCCAGCTTGGCTTTCTCTCATGAAATGTGGCCACTCCTTATGAATGCATTGCCAGCTAAAATATTTAAAATAAGCAGTTGGGCTTCTTCATTCCTTTCTTTTGAGAACCTGATGCACAAAGAGCTCCTCTGTTCTTTTCAAGTCCCACCACTGGAAGAATGGTCCGTAGACCCAATGAAGACACTGTCGTGATTGGAGGGACTGTTCAAAAAATTAACACGATCTTAATACACTGGAGACTTTAAACTGTCAAGTCGGCATAGCATAGATTTAGCTATGCCAGTGAGCAGTGATTTTAACTTTTCTTGGCTGCTTACACAGGGCAGCTATGAACTATGACACATGTAGATTTTTCAAAGCAATACAGAAAACTAAAACAGAGGAACCTTAACAGATACAAACCACACAATCTTTCTTAGCCATTCCAAAAAGAGGCAAAGCAATTAATAGTATTTTCCTTTTTAAAATAATTATGAATATAATTTTGTGCACTTCATACTGTCACTTTTTAAAAACTGCAGAAAAGAGATTTAAAGTTATAATAGACATATCTGTGCTTTGATAGGCTCCTATAGATAGAATTCAGCTCAAGACCTGCATCCACTGTCATCTCTTTCTTCCTCCCATTACAGCTATCCTCAGGTGCCAAATGTTTTTGATTTTTAAATAAGGATAGTAAAAAGGAGGAGGTATCCTACAAATTTAAAGTCCAGTTGACCCAGCCTTATACTAAAGATAGCCTTATGAGAAAGATTTGCTGTAAGGCAGAAGTATATTTTTAGCAGAGAGAAAAATAAAAACCTTTTTCCTTTTGCTCAATATCCTTATTTGGTATTTTTTATTTCACATCTACTTAAAAGAAGGGATTGAGAAATGAAAATATATCTATTACCATAATTTATCATTCTCCACTTTTAAACATTATAATATACTGTTTTACCTTTCCTGATAACTATTCTCAAATTATATTAAATTCAATCTCCCAATATAAAACATTAAAAGCTAACATTATTTAACTAAAATAGAAATTTTTTAAAACTCAAACCTCCGTACAAATTTGAAAATAGCATCATTGGAGCCCCTTGATCCCACTGATCCCACTGATCCTTGAAACAGTCAATCTAGCTAAGTTTTGTGGTTTCATTGAAAGTAAATGTCTGCCTCTACTTGAAAAACAAATGTAAATATTTTGAAATAAATACTAATATCCCTGGATTCTCATCAAAAGGGTGGCATTTACCTGGGGGTTCCTGTCTGGATTTCTTAGGCATGGAAACCTTCCTAAGTATGCTTTATCTAAGTTTTTTAATTTGTTTCAAAGAACCGTTATGTTGGTTTCCACTGTATTCTCAAATACAAGTTTCACTGTGTTGAACAACAGGAAAACATTTTTAAAACTTTCTCCATGATCAAATTCCTTTTCTATTTTTTTAGTAACATATTTTCTTTAAAAGTATACTACCATATGAGAAAATTCATTAGAAATTAAAATTTAATGTGAATAAATTGCCATCGTATAATTCTATGTGAATTAATAGTCAACCTAAGAAAAATAATTTATCTAATTAGAGGAGAACAAGAGGTATTTTTCTGTGTATTTATATAACCCTTTGCCACTTCATTCAGTACATTGTATAATATATAATATTATTGGTAATGCATTCTTGGGATCTTTTTCTTTTGGAATGATACTAACTCTGTCTCTTTGCCAATCTAATACCAGGTTCCAAGTTAAATCTACAGTAAAAAGAGAACTGAATATTCATTCTAGGGCTAGGATATGAACTTCACAATTCATTTGAATACCTATTTTCACTGAATTTCATAGAAAACAATCTGTTCCTGGTGCCCAGTGATAATTCAGGTGGGACCAGCATGACTCAAGGAAAGGGGAAAGTACAGTGAAATGCTGAGTTTCAGAAAAGCGACCCTAAAGAACAGTTTGGTCCCAGGATTAAAAGAGAAGACCTGGTTCGATCAAGTTGTATGGACTATCTGAGCAGTCCACCCATTCTCTATTGTGGGAAGCGGTGGGGACCGCCTGAGAAGACCGTGTCTGCACCGCGAAGAAGCAAAACCACCTCTCTGGGTTAGGGGTTGGGGAATAGAAAGGGAGTGTGGAAAGGAGAACCATGTGAGATTTGACTGAAGCAAAGAGAAAAAAGCAGACCCCTGAATGTGCTAATCCTTGTTAGTAACAGTCTTTCCCAAGTTTCTGCTGTTACCAGCATGTGATCAGAAAGACTAGGAACTATTTCTGACTGTCAATGAATTGTATAATTCTGTGCAATTCTGTGACTTCCAAACCAGGCATAAAACTCTTAAAAAAAATTCCTGTTCTAGTCTCCCAGCAAAATGTACGTGTTTCGGAGACTTCAAAGGTTATTACCTGAGTTCACATTTAGCCACAGCTTATTAATAACCCTCAAGCTGTCAGAATCTCTATAGTTACCATTTACAATTTTATACTGTGAAAAATATACAGATCAGTGAAAACCGTAAAGATAAGTTGGAATTCACTTTAAAGAGGGTCTGAAGCCTGAGAGATGCTCTACTATCTGTTGAAGAATGAGGCATGTATAAACTAGTTGGCTGAATTTCACTGATCTTCCCAATGTGAACAAATATACTATGTATATTGTGTGTATTTCTAGAATTCAATGGCAGCTGCTGGTGGTGTTGTAATTAGAAATCTATATAGAATATAGATGTTTTAGAGAGATGGTGCCAATCCTAAAAGATTTGTGTGGGCTACAAGTGCTTGTACTTACTTTTTCTGCACTTTAACTGATTTGGTTTTAAGATGGTGTGCGTGTATGTTTTTCTTTTATTTTTTTCTGTTGTTGCAGCTTGTGCTATTAAAATGATAGAGAATGTTAAATTATTTTGATGTGAATTGCAAATGATTTTTTCATAAAGTTTAACATTTCTATCAGCATTGTTTTGCTTTGTACTTGTATAAATGTGTTTTATTTTAGTACTTTAAAATATACTTGCCTGTTTCTCAGTTGTCTAAATCATGTTAGAGCTGGTATTTGTGAAGTCAGTTACTTTTTGAAAAATATTAAAAAGAAACTATGATATGACTTTAAGATTCTTCCCCTTAAATGTTTAGATTGCTGTCTTAATAGTGTTTTCTGTGACCCAAAGAACCATACTATTAATTCACCTTAAATTCTGAACAATATGCATGTTCGAGTTATGGGGTTTACAAAGCAACCTGTGGACAATAGATTAAAACATAAATGTAAACTAAGCATGAAACAACCAGAGATGCTGTCCCCAAAGGCACCTGCAAATACCTTTCAAGACATAAACAAATACTTATATCAAAACAAGGAAGCATGTAGGGAATAAAAGTCTTGTGTGTCTCTGAAAATACCAATACAAATTATAGGTGTAGTTCCACAGTTATCTGTGTTGATAGAAGTAACATCACAAAAATAATGTAGATTATGTGTGTGTGTATACATACACATATGTGTCTGCGTATGTATGCAGACTTAAACACATCAACATAGATATTTTACTTTTGAATCTATCTATATAGTTTTGTACGTGTATGCTTATGTGTGTATGTATGGGCATATCTATATAATTTTTCTGGAAAAAATTACTTATTAAATCACTTTTTACTTTGATAGATTCTTAAGCAAATTTACACTCCCTGAGCACAAATCAGCTGAAACCAAAAAGCATAATGTAGACTAGATGAATGATGTATGGAAAAGAAAGACAATGTAAATTTTCAAAATACACCTCCTTTCTACTCCCCTGTATTATTTGTACACATTTAATATGTATATACACATTTATTCTTATGCATGTGTAAGTTGATACAAACTATGTCTGAACTTTAAAAAGAAAACCTTTTTTGTCAGACTCTCTAATTCAGTCTCTTCTAAGTAATCCAAATGGGCATATGCTTATGTGAACTTAAGGTTAATATGAAATAGTTGGACTACATACAGAAAATTATCTCCTAAAGATCAAAAGAGTTTCGTAAGACTCCATAGAATCACAGGAGGTCAGATAAAACCAGATGATGCAGTAGAAACAGCATTAAATAGGACTAAAAGTCACTCTCTATTGCCCTGTCCCATATGATCTTGGATGAAAAACCTTGATATTTCTATAACTCAGTTCATTTTTATTTAAATGCAGACATGAGTAACAATAACCTGTGAGACTTATTTCATCTCCAGCATTCCTGGTATGTGGTAAATGCTTAATAGATGATAGCTATCAATGGAAATATAGTGTTTTTATACAGTTAATATCCAGCAGACAACTTAGATATATTAAGTCCAATATTACTTGTGGAGTGGTAACAAATTCTTGTCCAACATAAGGCATATATCATTGCGGGGGAAAGCCTATGGAGGTTGGAACTGACCATCTAGGATGACTTAGTAAATTGATCTTAAGGACCACAGAAAGAACATTTTTCTTCTGTTACAGTCTAAGATGAATGCTAGCCAGTTTGGGGGTATAGTATGTAAGTGATCAGTTTGTAAAAATTAATAGTTCTCAAACGTTTACTTTTTTATGGTAGCTAGCTAGATAGGTAGGTGTGTGCTAAGTCACTTTATTCATGCCCAGCTCACTGTGACTCTATAGACCTTAGCCTGCCAGGCTCTTCTGTCCATGGGATTCTCCAGGCAAGAATACTGAAGTGAGTTGCCATGCCCTCCTCCAGGGACTCTTCCTGATCAAGGTTCAAACTGGTGTCTCCCACTGCTCCTCCACTGCAGGCGGATTCTTTACTGCTGAGCCACTAAGGAAGGCCCAGATAGGTAGGTAAATAAGATTATATCAATGAAATTGTCCCCTTAAAAACACAGTAACTTCATTTTTTTTCTCAAAGTCTTTTGAAATATGAAATCAGTTACTACATTATTTTTAAGAATAATTTTAATAGATAAGTTTTAAGAAGAGAACTTTAGACTCAGGTTTCCTGGCCATGTTTAAACACCTAAACAAAAAGTATTACAGGAAAACTTAGCTGAACCTCCACAAGAATAAATATTTTAAATTAGCTTTAACTCCAGACCAAACACACGTATTTTTGTCGTGACATGTCAGTGTTTTTGTATGAATATTTATACAAATATATGGTATATAGACCAGACACATTTGGTTTATTTATATATAACTTGTATTTTGTCTCACTGACATAAAGCAAAGCCTTATGTAACTAGCATGTTTCTGTAACAGGATAGATGATATATAATAAATTTATTAATTATATGTCCATGAAAATTATAATTTAATATATAAATTGACTTTTCTGAACTGCTAAGTGGTAATAGTTTTTAGAGTTTTAAATGTTTGGAGATCATAATAACTCCAAGTTTAATGGCTGCCTTTACCTGAGAATTTGCCACTCTTCTTGAAATATGTTAATACGCATTAACCTTGGAAGTATTTTTACTTTTATTTTTTTATGAGTAGTCTCCTCAGAGTAGAACTTCATAGAATGAATTTCAAAAATGCTATGATATAAAATTTATAATTTGTAGACAACTTTTTCTTTCAATCTTGAAAATTAATTGCAGTTTCCACGATGCTCTCTTAAGGATTTCAGAGAAAACATAGAGTCTATCATTACTTTCAGAGCCATTCTCCTGAATCATGGAACGCCTTTCTTCATTTTATTATCCACTTTCCTCCTGTCTTCTGATTTCTCAGATCTCTACCAACACTTTAACCTACTCCCAGCAGTCAAACAGATTTTCTTTTTCAATCAACATGATGGATGGTTTCCTTAACTCTGCCAGCCTCAGATGAAGCTATACATGAAATAGCAGCAGCAGTAGGTGTTCAGTAGCCAGTGAACTGTATTCCAAGAGCAGTACAAGGCTACGGGAGTATTATCCAGAACTTATTTTGGAAACTCTTACCACATGTTTTCTAATTTACCGAAGTAATCAAAATTACACGGCCACATCTAACACATGTACCATACTGATGTGGTCCTACTCCAGCATGTTCAAAGCCATGATTTCCACCTCTCACTTCCCTGTGTGCTGGGGTCCTCTCTGTCACGCGCTTTCCCTCTTTAAAGAGCTCAAGTCATATCACTAGTCCTACTGCATTCGCTCTGCTGTTCAAGGAGGCGTGAAACCCTCTAAATGTATACAGAGAGAAAAGGGCTCATTCTGGGGTTGCAAATACCCACTCTAATAATCCAGGACAATCAGCAAAAAAATCAGGGGACTATCCTGACTAGCTCTATTCAGTGAGTATGAGAGCAAGAATACTTTCTTATACTTTGCATAGTAACAAAAACCTCCAAATTTAATTTTAAGAAATAAGAGAAGGCTGAGATATAACCATTTCTAACTGATAAAGTAGTGGTCAGGAATATGAGAAAAATGCAACTAAGAATGACTAGGCTAGTAAATAGATAAAAAGTCTGAATAAATTAAAGGAAACTGAGAGGCCCTAAGAAAGAATAATGCAGTTGTGTTACTCAGTGATGTTATTTGCTAAAGCAACACCATGAGTTAACCTAGCTCTAGTATATGCAAAACACTGAGAAAGGTAAATGCAAAATAAACAAAAATAGGTGTAGGGATATTGATGTCTGGCAAGAAGTAACACAAATTAAAATTTATTAAAATTGCCAATTTTAAACTGGTGAACAACATATACTCAGAGTATAGAATAAGCATGAACTAATGTGTGCTTTAAAATATGGCTTAAAAACATACAAAGTAAAGACTAATGGAAATATACACACACACATACAAATTCCACAGTCACAAAGAACCTCTTTAACATACCTAAAACACAAATACATCAAGAAGTCAACAAAATAAAATTTAAAGGAATCAAGTAACAAAACAATGAATAATCAAATTTACTTAGAGCTTTATACCTATTAAACAGAGAACAGACATTGTTTTCATGAATGTTTCATGAAACATTCATAAACATTAAGCTTCAATTTGACCACAAAAAGACCTTAACACATTCCAAAAGGCAAAAATCATATAGACTACATTCACCGACTAAAAGTCATAAAATTTTGATTTTTTTAAAAATTGATACCCCCCAAAAACTTGGGATCTCTCTTCTAAGAGCATTTTTGGTTAAAGAGGAAAACTTAACTAAAAGTATATCTTACATAGAAATAAAGTTATTGAAAGCCCTGCACACAGTACTCTAAAGAAAATGTTTTACTCTAAATGTGTACATTAAAAAATTAACTAAAAATAAATTAACTAGACATTCAGTTGAAGAAGTTGAAAAAAATCGATAAAAACATTGAATAAATTGAAATTAATACAAGAAAACAAACACCTAACAAAAATTTTAAGTGATCATTAAAACCAAAGTCTTTTAATTTGTAAAGACCAACACAGTGACAAACGTCTGTCAAGCTTAATCAAGTAAAAAGAAAACACAATTACTACTGTGAGAAAAGAGACATAGCTAAACATAGAGAAGATATGCAAAAGAAAACACTAGGTAAAACTTTGTTTTCCATCAATAAATTTGAAAATGTAGATGAAATAATATTCTAGGAAAATATAAATTATCAAACTGAAACAAAAACAAGTAGAAAATGCAGATAAACCAATAATGATAGAATATTGTGAAAAGGAATTTAAAAATATTTAACTCTAAGTATAATATGCTTAAACATTTTAGTTTCATCATGATATAGAATATGGATATACATGGAAATATCTATAGCTATTTTATGAGGCTTTTACAACTTTGGTACACAAATCAGACAAGCAAGCAAGGACATAAAGAGAGTTATAAACTATTCCCATAAACATCAGTTTTAGAATCCCATATAAACTATTCATACATCAAATTTTGAAATTTAATAAACTAATAATACTTCATGACTAAGTACAGTTCACACTAGGACTTTAAATGTTCCTCAATATTAGGAAATCAATTACCATAGCTTGCTGCATTCAAATGTAATTATCTAGTAGATAAGACAGAAACATTTGATCAAGTAAACAATTTCTGATTAAAATAAAACAACAACTAAAAATAAAAGGAAAATTTTGCAAGATGAAAAATTTCTATTATAAACCTATGGCAAACATAATACTAACAGAAAAATATCAGAAGAATTGCCATTAAATCAGGAATGAAAGATATATTCCATATATCCACAATTCTAAACTGAGAATGAAATTTTTCAGTTTTTCTCAGCATATTTTCTGAAATAAATAAAGTGCAAGCATTCATTGTACTGAGACAGTGGCCTTTCTTGGGACAACCATTTATACCTGCACTGTTCCGGCACACCGGAACACAGACTCATTCTACATCATTACTATTTAATATGGTATTTGATGTGCTAGATAAAACTCTAAGTCAAGAAAAAGAAAGTAGATATTACTGGGCTTCCCTGGTGGCTCAGCAGTAGAGAATTTGCCTGCAATGCAGGAGACCTGGGTCCGATCCCGGGTTAAGATCCCCCGGAGGAGGAACCAGCAACCCCTATAGTACTCTTGCCTGGAGAATCCCATGGACAGTGGAGCCTGGCAGGCTGCAGTCCGTGGGGTCACACAGAGTCGGACACGCCTGAAGCAATGCAGCAGCAGAAGCAGATATTAATACTTAGAAGAAAGAAAGAAATCTACTATCAGCAGATTCATTAACCTATAGAATCTAAAATAATCAAAAGATAAAATATTAACATTAAGAAAATTATTAAAGCTTTCCTGGTGGCTCAGTGGTAGAGAATCTGCTTGTAGGGCACAGGGGTTCAGTCCTTGATCTGGGAAGTTCCCACGTGCTTGCGCGCCACAGCTACTGAGCCTGTGCCTAGAGCCAGGGAGCCACAGCCACGGAGCCAACGCGCTGCTGCTGCTAAGTCGCTTCGGTTCTGTCTGACTCTGCGACCCTATAGACGGCCTCCTACCAGGCTCCTCCGTCCCTGGGATTCTCCAGGCAAGAACACTGGAGTGGGCTGCCATTTCCTTCTCCAATGCATGAAAGTGAAAAGTGAAAGGGAAGTCTCTCAGTCGTCTCCGAGTCTTAGCGACCTCATGGACTGCAGCCCTCCAGGCTCCTCCGTCCATGGGGTTTTCCAGGCAAGAGAACTGGAGCGGGTGCCACTGCCTTCTCTGATGGAGCCAACGTGCAGCGACTGCTGAAGCCTGAGTGCCCAGAGCGCATGCTCTGCAGCAAGAGGCGCCATCAGCACAAGTAACCTGTGCCCCGCAACTGGAGAGTTCCTCCTGTTTGCTGCAACTAGAGAAGAGGGCGCAGCAATGAAGACCCAGCACAACCAAAAATAAGCAAATAAATGAAATCATACAAAATAGAATAAAAATAAAATAGTCAACGCAATGATATGAAAGGGCAAAAGGAAAAATAACTAGATGAGCTATATGACTTTGAGCAAGCATTTTCTTGTCATGGGTTGTTCATGAGCATCATAAGATATTCTATATTAGTAGGAAAACTTAAAGATATAAATAATGATTTTTTAATTGTCAAAAATATAGTAAAGTGTGCTTGATGAAAAGAAAGCAAAGGGGAAGAATGTAGGTGAAAGCAGTATCTTGGAACACTTCCCTAAGAGATTTCCAAATAGAATTTTAAAGGGTCAGTAGGTTCTGACCAGATAGATACAAGCAAGGAAAACAGTTAGGCACAGGAAACAGCCTACCCACAGACACAATTAAGTGCACAGAGTGTTCAGGGAAAGAGCGTTAGTTTAATAACTAGAGCTCCTTGGGAGGATTAAATGAGGTAAGGGACATGAAGTATGCAGGGTTGGGCACACAGAGTATGTTCCTTCAATGCTATAGTAGTAGAACTAGTCATCGTACTAATGGCAGTGCTACATATTTAGATCTCACAGAATACTATATAAAATCTAACATACATCTAACATTCAGTTCAGTTCAGTTGCTCAGTCATGTCCGACTCTTGCGACCCCATGGACTGCAGCACGCCAGGCCTCCCTGTCCATCACCAACTCCCAGAGTCTACTCAAACTCATGTCCATTGAGTCTACTGAGTAATCATGCATCTTTGTAAAACTAGTTATTCTACTTTTATTCCTGAACATATATGCATCTTTTCTAACAAGACAACTAAATTCAACCTTTCAGAACTCAGAAGGATCCTAATCACCTGTGATCACGTGTGTACACAATTATTTGCTGTAGCAAATACCAGAACTATAATAAATTCAAGAAAGAAATTGATATTGATATTTACAATCAAGTTTGATGAAACTAAAGAGTAAATTAGTAAATCAGCTATGGTTAGTCATTAATAAAAAATAAATTAATAATACTCAATAATAAAAAATGCAGAAAATATAACAAAGGCATGACATATTTAAAACTGGGGAGAAAAAAGAAAAAGAAAGGGTTTAGAAATATACAAAATACATTGTGTATAACTTTGGTCAAGCACCTGCTTCAGTTCTGAAGCTTCCTCCAGTCACTTAAGCCTCCTTTTATAGATCTTCTTTCTTCTATAAGCTGCAACAGCCATCTTAGGTCAACATCCAGGATTTTTAGTTACTCTACAGCCTTTATGCCAGTGTAAACATCCATTTTAATTTCTCTGTCTCTTTTTTTTTTAATTGTGGTGATAACACCATGAAACCTACCCTCTTAAAAGTATTTTAAGTGTTCATTACAGTATTGTTAACTGTAGGCAACATTTGTGTATAGCAGATCTCTAGAATTTATTCATCATGGATAACTGAAGCTTTTTCACAGGAAACAACCAATGCAGAGGACACTAACTGGATTTCACCCAAAGGTAGGCCAGGTAGAGAGTCACAGAATTCAAACAAAAACACTGGCAGCCCTGCCATGACACAGTCTAACTAAAACGGGCTGGACAGGAGACAGAGCAGGCCTACCGGGGCCTTATAGAACATCTCGTGAACTGGAATCAAAGCCAGAGAAACAGACGTCAAGAGGGACACCTACAAAGGTGGGAAGGACCAGGGAGGCAACTTTCTGGTGAAAAGTTTCACAATTCTCCCATGTTGGGACGTGGGGTGATTCCAGGGGGTGAAAGAGCCATACTCATTTTGGGAGAAAACCTTACTCTAGTGTTGGGAGGTCACAAGAATGGCATGAACACTGAGAAAGGCTAGGGAGGGCTCACAGCTAAGGATGAGACTCATGTGGCTTCAGTATACCTTCATTTAGGCAGCTGCTGCTAAGTCACTTCAGTCGTGTCTGACTCTGTGCAGCCCCATAGACGGCAGCCCACCAGACTCTCCCGTCCCCAGGATTCTCCAGGCAAGAACATTGGAGTGGGTTGCCATTTCCTTCTCCAACGCATGAAAGTGAAAAGTGAAAGTGAAGTCGTTCAGTCGTGCCCGACTCTTAGCCACCCCATGGCCTGCAGCCTACCAGGCTCCTCCATCCATGGGATTTTCCAGGCAAGAGTACTGGAATGGAGTGCCATTGTCTTCTAAACACTATTAAGCACTGAATTGCTTTTGATTATTTTTCAATTTAACATTGGTTTAAACATGTCTGGCTTAATTTAGAAACAAATCATAAACATTACCAGTTCCGTTCAGTTCAGTCGCTCAGTCGTGTCCGACTCTTGCTGACCCCATGGACTGCAGCACTCCAGCCCTCCCTGTCCATCACCAGCTCCCAGAGTTTACCCAAACTCATGTCCACTGAGTCAGTGATGCCATCCAGCCATCTCATCTTCTGTCATCCCCTTCTCCTGCCTTCAATCTTTCCCAGCATCAGGGTCTTTTCAAATGAGTCAGCTCTTCACATCAGGTGGCCAAAGTATTGAAGTTTCAGCTTCAGATTCAGTCCCTCCAATGAACATTGAGGCCTGATTGCCTTTAGAATGGACTGGCTGGATCTCCTTGCAGTCCAAGGGACTCTTAAGAGTCTTCTCCAACACCACAGTTCAAAAGCATCAATTCTTTGGTGCTCAGCTTTCTTTATAATCCAACTCTCACGTCCATACATGACTACTGGAAAAACCATAGACTTAACTAGACAGACCTTTGTCGGCAAAGTAATGTCTCTGATTTTTAATATGCTGTCTAGGTTGATCATAACTTTCCTTCCAAGGAGTATGTGTCTTTTAATTTCATGGCTGCAGTGATTTTGGAGCCCAAAAACCAAAGTCTGCCACTGTTTCCACTGTTTCTCTATCTATTTGCCATGAACCGATGGGACTGGATGCTATGATCTTTGTTTTCTGAATGGTGAGCTTTAAGCCAGATCTTTCACTTATACAATTTGGTTTTTTAACTCCAGATATATTTTGTAACATTAGAACATGAAAGCAAGGTGATTTTGCCATACTGTATAGTGTCAATTCTTTGCAACCCCATGGACCATAGACCACCAGGCTCCTCTGTCCATGGGATTCTCCAGGCAAGAATACTGGAGGGAGTTGCCACTTTCTTCTCCAGGAGATCTTCTCAACCCAGGGATCTAACCCACATCTCCTACATTGCAGGCAGATTCTTTACCACTGAGCCACGTGGAAGCTCTAGTGTCATTTCAGCCTACCTTTAAATTATATTCAATATCTAAACTACATATGAAATGATCCCAAGCTGCCTTTTGTCACCAAAACATGATTTTTGCTTCTGAATGTAATTTAGAGTAATTTTCAAGAAGCTTTCTGATAAATAGAAAAAAAATTGAAATTTACCTTTGTATATTATTTATTCAAATAACAAATACTTCCTGGGTGTCTGCTATGTATGTGCCAGGGAAATTTTCTAGATTTGAGGGAATCCAGCAATGAACAAAACTAAAATTATGTTTATATGGACCTTACTTTTTATTATGTATGTGAATATGAGTGTTGATGAAAAAGACAAAAAACAAAAATTAAGGAAAGTTTAGCATACTTTATGCAATGATAAGTGTTGTGGAGAAAAATAAAGTAGGTAAAGGAGACATAAATTCTGTAAAGGGGAGTAATTTTAAATATGTTTATCAAGAAAGATTTTACTTTTACATGATGTTTGAACAAAGACTTGAAGGAAATAAGAGAAGCAAACCATGAATATATCTGGGGACAGAATATGGCAGGCAGAGAAAATAATTAAAGCAAAGAGCGTGAGGAAGGACTAAGTTTGGAAAAGTTAGGAACTGCAACAAGTCTAGAGTAGCTGAAAGGTACTGAGCCCTAAGTAGGGCAGTCAGAACTGATCTCAGTAAGCCCAGCGTCAACTCATGAAAGTTCTGGAAGTCCGTATAAGGAAGTTGGCTTTTATACTGAAGATTTTGAGTAAAAGAAACATCTGGTTTATTTTAAGAGAAGCAATCTGGAAGCCCTGGAATAAATTGTTAGGAAGTAAAGTTAGAAACAAGGAGGCTAGTAAGAAACTATTGCAATAAACAGACACAATGATAATGACTTCGAGACCATGGTGGTGGCAATGGAAGGCATGAGAAGTGGTCATACTCTGTGTATATTTATAAAGTAGACTCATCGAGCTTTGCTGATGGATGGGTGCTGCACCTTAAAGAAAGAAGAGTACAGAAAAGCTCCAGGGTTTGGGGACAGGATGGAGTGGCCCTTAACTGAGTTGAGAAACAATTCAGTCAGAGACGTGGGTTTGATCCCTGGGCTGACAACCCACTACAGCATTCTTGCCTGGAGAATCCCACGGACAGAAGGGCCTGGCGGGCTAAAGTGCACAGAGTCACAAAGAGTGGGATATGACTGAAGCAACTTGGCACGCACACACCTAAAACTTAAGACTTTTTTAATTCTAAGGGGTGTTGAGAGAGTACATATCACTATGAAAGTGATGGTATTTCCTCCAACAGAACAGAGCACCTCGCCCTGGCACATGACATCACCTGAGGAAGAGAGGCCAGTGGAACCCTTGAGATGCTCCCAAACAAGTTACAGGGGTTGTGGCTATCTGGGCAGGTTGCCTAGAGAGGGTTATGCTGGAGGTAGGACTTGAAGGACTACCATGCAGAGATTCCCCTTGGCAAAGGCAATAGACGTACAAACGCATGAGTGTGAAGTCAACCATCTCTGATAAACATGGGAGGACTTTGTAGCACTCAGTATAGAGTGCTTGTGAGGAAGTGCCAGGAAAAGGTTAAGAAGTTTAAAGAAAAGAAAAGAAAAGGAAGAAAAAGGAAGGAAGGAAGGAAGGAAGGGGATCTCCTCGATGGTCCTGTGGTTAAGCATCCACCTTGCAATGCAAGGGATGTGGGTTTGATCCCTGGTCAGGAAACTAGGACCCCACATGGCACAGGGCAACTAGGCCTGAGGGCCGCAGCTCCTGAGCTCACGAGCCACGAGCAGAGATACCACCCGCTGCAACACAAGAGCCTGAGTGACGGAACCAAGGTCCCTCCCACCACAACTGACACGATACAGCCAAAAAAATATTTTTCTTCTTAAAGGAAGGAAGAAAAACAAACTTACATGCTTTTGTTAAGTTTAGACTTTATCTTTAAGGTGATAATAAGCCATTAAAGGTTTTAGAGTACTTGGTAGAGACATCTTTGTAACATATGATTCTGAGAAGATTCTGAGAGTTGGAGGCAGATGGATCCATTAGAAGGCAATGTTGACAAATAATGAGAACAGAACTGTAAAGATGGTAAAGAAGTGGTAAATTTGGGAAACCTTAGGAAGGAGAGTTGATATAAATTAGTGATGGTCAGGGTGATGTGAGATGGAGAGAAATGGGTGATATCTTGGTGTCTGGGGTAGTACCTAATATAAACTAGCATCTCTGTTGATTCAGGCAATGCATCAAGAGGGGCAGGTTTCTGATGAGTTCTGTTTGGGAGCTGAGACTACTGTGAAATGACAAATCAATACATTCAGATAGTACTGGACCATGGGGTAGAGCTCAGGAAAGAGAATAAGTGAGGATTACAGCAAGTAGCAGGTGAGTGATGCAAAAGGGAATTGAAAACGTGTTACCAAAGGAAATATTTATCAAGGTACAAGCAGGGCTAGGGAACTAACTGGGAATTCACAGGGAGAAGTAACAGAGAGAAGTAGCCATAACTCCTAGGACTGAAGGGTAAGAGGGAAAAGGGTTTTCTGAATGGTAAGACCTGCAGCTATGCAAAAGGGTCACCTGAAAGGCACTGTGGTCTTTCGGAGCTGGGCGATGCCACGTTCCCCTAATCAAAGCTGTCCGCACATCTCATCTGGGCTGCCTAGAACTGTCTGATGGTTGACTACAGGAGATACACAGACTCAGGAGAAGGTAGTCATCAGTCCTAACAGCTGGTCCCTTACAACATCTGAGGGAGACTTCCCCATGAACAGCTCTTGAAGCAACTGTCCTTGCATTACATTTCCAGGTAACACTGACAACTGTTCACTTCTACAGTGCTAACTGCCTGGTAACCAGTGAAATTAGTTAAAGCTCTAAATCATTAAAATCAGATGGGGACCATAGAGACCACCTGCTAAAGTTTATTATTAACACATCTCTGGATGTGGACATTGTCTAGCAACTAACACATAAAGGGGACACACAGAAGCAGAAATTAAACACAACTATAACATATTCATTTTACAATAAAACAATCACACACACATGGTGGGGTAGAATGCAAATAAGTCCATACAGATTTTAAAGAAAAACCAGAAATGTAAAGCGACTTCATGTGTTCATGTTCTTCTTCCATGAGGAAAAATTTGAGAAGCATTATTTCCACCTCTCTCATTGACCTTGATATTGGAGCCCACAATATCAACTGGAGTCCAACTCTTGTCAATTCAAATTTTGCATGACCTTGGACAAATTTTTAAAATTCTCAGAGCCTTGGATGTCTCCTTTGTCCCTCGTGATAATGCCTAAACATAAGCATTCTGAGGATGAAATGAGAGCATCTGTGTTCAACACCCAACACAGTGTCCGATTGTGTGCTCTTTCCATTGTTAGCAATTCTTCCCCCGGAGATGTGGTTACACAGTGTTGCTGATGTGCTCAACACCACAAGTAATTCATGAACAAGGACCAAGAAAGAGACAGATTGAGCATCCACTCTGTGACTGAAACTGGACATGGAACATACTTAGTGGCATTTAATCCACACAAAAGCCCTGGTGAATTAAACTGGAACCTATTTCCTAGCTCCCTTTCCAGAGGCTTCCTGCTCCAGCACGCTGATTCTTTTTGGTTTGGATCTTCTACTTACTCAACATGTAATTGCATCAGCTTCCAATGCCAGAGACATTCACATCTAATTTGCCCCCTCGCTGCAGCCTCTCTCCTGTTTACCATGGTGACAGGTGGCTTGAACGTCATAAATGGATGGGATTCTGGAGGAGCTGAACAGAGCAGGTGGCGGGCCAAGGTCATAAAGGCACTCTGATTCAAATGATTTTAGGATATTGGGATCAGACTTGAAAATCTTTCTTCCATCCAGTTCTTTCCTAGAGAGAGTAACTTAGGATGGTCCCAGATAACGTCTCACTTTTCTCACCTTTCTTAACTAGAGAATATGATTTGCTCATGCAGTCACTAACTAGCATCAAAGGGGTGAGAGGTGGCATACAGCAGTCTTTCCCTTAGCACTCTCCAGGGATGAGGCTGACTCACTTCTGGCTCAGAACTCCTGGCCAAGGGATTGTAGCCACTGCTAACATCATCCATCTGTAGACAATATGCTAAAAATTTGTTCTGCCAACAGATAGGCAAGCTGCATGGAATAGCATCTGGGAACGGGGAAAATGGTCCTCTTTCAAGATTATGCATCATATCCCATGTTGGCCTTCCAGGCCTGCTGCTGATTAATTTTTTAAGTCAGTTTTGCCGACACTGCTGTTCAGGGAGGACACGCCGAGCACCCAGAGAGACATTCAGAGTGCTGAGAAGCGTGCAGCTGTTGGAGCCAGGCAAACAGCTCAGCACCAGTACACCTTGCCCGCTGTCGGGTCCCGGCTGAAGTGACAAACTGCGTCTGGACGCAGGACGGCAAGAGACGAAGAAGAGGGAAAGGCTAAGGCTTAGCAAGTTTTTCGCTAACATTTTGATTTTAGAATGTTCAATAGATCAAGAGTTCATGAATTGTAGCCAAAATTCTTGAAGATAAAAGAAATAAAGTGGAAGGTTGGCCCAAGGTTTTCAGAAGACCAAGTATGGCAAGTTTTCTGCAAAGAGCAATGGACTTAACATGTCCTCAGTTCTGTTTACTATTTACTAACAGTCTCAGAATTCTCATCAGTAAGACATCCTCCTTTGCAGGATTAGTGGAGGTGGAAGCAAAATAATATTTGTGATCAATGTCAGTCATGAGGTGTTAGTTACTATTATTAATTTTAGTAAGATAAAACCCCATTCTAAATAAGCTCTCCATCAGCTTTTTGAAAGGAACATGATCAGACAGCTAAAATGCTCAAACTTGAACTCAGTCTTCTAACTTTAGTTCTTGATGTCAGGTCTACCTCCGTGACATCCCAATGCCTCCTCCTTTAACTGAACTCTTGCTGTATCTTGGCAATCTGCAAAAGAAGTTGCACTTCCAGGTCACAGGTGTGCATAGTTAAGTATGTCAGTTTCTTCGAGAAGCAAGGTCATGCAGTTAAGCGTTCCTCCCCCCTCACCTTTCCCCTTGTGTCTGCATCTCCCCAGAATGGCATTAGCTGTCAGTTGCTTGGTTCCATAAGTTGGAGTAAGAGAAAACAATATATAAACAGAAGTACTTTTAGTTTGAGTAAACATTGGCTAAACAGCAAATTGAAAGGCAAACAGACAGACTGTGACCTAGATTTGAGTCCAACAGATCTGGACAAAAATTCGAGTCTCATCACCAACTAGCTGTGAGATCTTAGGCCAAGTAATTTAATTTCCCTGAACTATGGTTTCATTTTCTGTAAAATGGGGACAATAATGATGCCAAGCCTATCTCAAGGTTGCTTGGATGAGAAGATAATGTAATAATATATACAAATGCCCTTGTCATTATAAAGAATTATAGAATGATTAGCCATTAGCTGTTATAGCAGGCATTAAAATGCTAAAATATTTCGGCTCACTCTCTATCTACTCCGTTCTTCTAAGTGTTCAGAAGGAACTGCACCCTTGACTCTTCTCTTGTTTCCTTCCTCCCTCTTTCATGAATTCATAGCAGTAATTTGATCTACATTTAAAAACATACAGAATCAGAACACTGCACACCATTCTGTACGTGTGTGTGTCAATCAGTCGTGCCTGACTCTTGGTGACCCTGTACACTGTGGCCCACCAGGCTCCTCTGTCCATGGGATTCTCAAGGCAAGAATACAGCAGTGGGTTGCCATTCCCTTCTCCAGGGGATTTTCCTGAACCAGGGATCGAACCCAGGTCTCCAGCACTGCAGGCGGATTCTTTATCATCTGAACCACCAGGGAAACCAATCTACTTCCACCCTGTTCAAAAGCTCACCATCTCTTGTCAGAGTTTCAGGAAGAGCCTTCAACACATCTCTGCTTTCACCTTTGCCTCTCTCCCACCTCCTTCCCCACTCAGCTCCTCCTCAATTTTTTCAGCACGATAGCCAAAACAATTTCTTTCAAAATAAGTATGACACTCTTCTCAAAACCTTCTGGGACTTCTGATTTTACTGAAAATAGAAGCTAAAACACTTACAATAGCCTTTGTAGTCTTTTTATTCCTTTAAGGCTGTCCTTCTAATAAATCACAACGTATATGTCAAAACAATCTGCAGTCTCTGAAGACCAACTAAGAGGCAATGAAACCATTTACTTCAATTTTAACCTCCCATGGAGTTTGGACAGATTTCAAGCCACTTTCCTATCTGTTGGGCTTCTCTGGTGGCTCAGACAGTAAAGAATCTGTCTGTGATGCAGGAGACCCAGGTTCAATCCCTAGGTTAGGAAAGATCCCCTGGAGAAGGGAATGGCCACCCCCACTGGTATTCTGGCCTGGAGAATTCATGGACAGAGGAGCTTGGCAGGCTACAGACCAGGGGACCTATCTGTTATTTTTTCTGTGTTAGATCACAAGATGTGGCTTTAGACCAGGCTCTCAAAGTTCTAGAAACCAACCTTTCAACACAGGCGACATCGTGCACCTGGAATGCCTCCGAAGCTCAGGGAGATCACCTTACAATCCAGTCAAGGGAGAGAGCAGAGCTGACCTCTGGTCTAAGCTCCAAAGAGACCACGCTAGAGTGTCAGGCCTCTGTGTCTCAAGTACCGCTGTTTTTCATTTGTCACTCGTCAAAATCTCACCCCCAGCCATGGCTGACCTGGTATAACACCACCTTCCCGGCTCCTTACCTAACCTATCCAGTCAAGAGTGGTTATTCCTTCCCTTGCCCCCTCCCCACTAATTTCTCCTTCTCAGTTTTCCTCTTCTAAAACTACTAAGTCTGTTAAATACTAATAGATTGTTTCTTCCTCAAAGACAAAATTAGTAACATTGGCTCATTGTAACATTAGTTCTCAAGGCAAGTAGGGAAAAGATCCTTTAGAATTTCATAGTGGAGTGTGTTTCTCTCTCAATAAATCTACTTGTTACCTATCTGCCTCCCCCAAAAGTGGGATGAGAGAAGACCACACTTTCCTGCAGAGTAAAATACATTTTCAGAGAGAGAGTTGTTGTCCCTCCCTCCCCACCAAGCCCTCACCCCCAGCCCTGCCTTCTCCAGTCTCGCCTCAGCTCACTGACTCTGTAGACCCGACCAGCAGTTCCTCAAAGCAGGTCAGGGACAGTCACCCCGCAGGATAATCTGGGGTAAATTTTGAATACCTGGATGCCTGAGCTACCTCTCTAGAAGCCCCTAGAAATTCAGATTAAGTAGAAATTAAGATCAAGGGCCTGAGCCAGGACCTAGGTATAAAATTCAGCATCAAATGATCAGCAAAGTTTGGCAGCAACTAACTTAGGGGTGAATTTTAATAGATTTTTAAGGAGGAAAAGAGAGGACTATAAATGCCAGCATGGCACAAGAGAGAAGTGATCTAGGTAGATGATGTAATTTTCCAACTATTTATTTAGATATGTCTTAGAGGTGGGGAAAAGTTTTGGTTTGGGCTTAGGTCACCACAGGGAATGAATATGTGGGCCAAATGTTACAGTATTCTTTCCTTTGAAAGTTATATTTCTCAGGATACAGTAATAAATTGACATCCTAGTAAGTATATGGCTTCCCAGGGGTGCTAGTGGTAAAGAATCCACCTGCCAAGGCAGGCGATGCAAGAGATGCAGGTTCAATCCCTGGGTCGGGAAAATCCCCTGGAGTAGAAAGTGGCAACCCACTCCAGTGGGTTGCCACTGCAAAATACAATGGACAGAAAAGCCTGGCAGGCTTCAGTCCATGGGGCAGCAAAGACCCAAACACAACTGAACAACTGAGCACACAGTAACTATACGTTAGCCTGTGTGGGCTTGTTTGCTATGAGTCTGTTTTAAGAGACATATCTGTTATCATTATGTTAACAAAATCAGGTTTCTAAACCTAAAAATCTCCGGGCTTTGAGAGGAACTGGGAGGGCTTCACCTCATTCAAAACCCATATATTAGTAGTTGGTGAAAACCCCGAGGTACCCTCACACCTTTTACCCATAATACATAATTAATACATGAGAAATGATCAATAGGGAAGATCTGGAAACTTAGATACAGGTCTTGAATTTGGCCAGTTTGCTCTGTAATTCTGGTCACTCACAAGGACCACTTGTATGCTCAACTCCTAGTCCCAGGTATTGTGCTTGGCATCTTCCATACGTTATCCTGTTCAATTATCCCACTAACCCTGCAGAAGAGTTATTACGTGGCAGATAGCGCCAGATTTCCACACCTTAACTGTTCTCCTCTTTGTACTTAGAAAAAGAGCCCCACTCTGATGTTAGGTTCTTGATACCTAGAGTGTATATAAAATGACTGGAACTCTAGCAGCTGTCTTGGACTCTAAAAAGACTTTAAGGATGGAAGCCACTTGCCAAGGAGGCAACATAGAAATAACCTGAGTTCCTGATGCTAGAAGACACTATACCTTCCCTGGATGGTCTCCTTCTGTAATTCTTTTACAAAAGAAAGAAATAAACCACTATAATTTTAGATTTTAGTTTATGTTGTCAAACATAATCCTAAGTGGTACAGAACTGGATTCTCATTTTAGATTTAGGAACCCAAGTACACAGAGGTTATATAATTTATCTGATATTACACAGCTAAGGAGTATTAAGCAGAAATTATTTACCTGTCAGTATGATTCTAAGACCAATGTTCTTGAATATATGCTATAGGCTCTCCAAAAAAGAAAATTTTGCTTTTACGTTTGGTATAGAAGAAGCAAACTAGCTATCCATTGATGCTTTTTATATGCCAGGCACTGTGCTAGGTATTATCAGATATATTATCATGTTTGTTCTTTAAGCTTGGGTTTCTCTGAATCTAAAAATTAGGTGATTAAATTATCTTTTTTTTTTTTTTTGGTCATCTCTGTAAACCAAAACCAAAAATATTTCCTACAGTTTGGCAGGGAGCACTTGCCAATCTACAGCCAATCTTTTCTCCAAGTCAGGCAGCTCCACGGGGAGAAAGTGATCTCTTCATTTCTGATGAACACTCAGACATGAGATTCAAACAAGCCAAACGTGTTCTTGTCCTTGGCTTTCCTTTCAAAGTCACTCTCCCACTGTGGCAGCAGTATTAGAATCTTCAGACCCATTGCAAACAGGATAAAGGATAATAGAAATAAATAGCTCTCCTGCCACAGGAAGAAATGAAAAGTGAAAGAGAAAGGCTCTTTTTCCCAAGCAGCAGCTTCATATTACAAGGTTAAATAAAGAAGAAATGCCCATACAACACAAACATATACCTGATGCAGGATACAGGATGCTTGGGGCTGGTACACTGGGATGACCCAGAGAGATGGTATGGGGAGGGAAGGGGAGGAGGGGCTTCAGGATGGGGAACATGTGTACACCCATGGCGGATTCATGTTGATGTATGGCAGAACCAATACAGTGTTGTAAAGTAAAATAAAGTAAAAAAAAAAAATACAGCAAGTGAAAACTGAAACTAGAGAATTATGAAACACCAAACACCATGTTATATTTAAGTACAATTGAAGTCTTAAATGTAAATGTAATTAATTAAGTAGTTGAAGTTTTAAAAAGAAAAAAATGGTTACTTAAGCTTGAGATTAAAAACAGGACTTTCTTAGCTTAGAATCAAGGAAAAGATCACAAAGAGGGAAAAATCAAAATATTTGATTATTTAAAAAAATTAAAAGATACCCAAATGACAAATATGAAATATTTGAGTTTTATGAGAAATGAAAGAATTGCACATTACAATGAAAAATAATCATTTCTAACACATTAAAGCAAACACATTTAAATGATAAATCTTAATGTTAGGCAAAAGATAATTAAACAAGTCCCACTGAGGATGGGGAAATAAAATGCACAGCGTCTCTAGCAAGAATTTTGGCAATGACTGACTATTTACCCAAGAATTGAGACCAAACTGTCTATATAAATATTTTTATTTTTTCAAATATTTTATCAGCCATGACCTTTGACTCTTTCTTTAAATAAAAACCACTCTTAAATTATAAATATTTGCTTTCACTGAAGATATTTATCTAATGAAATGCTTGGCAGGCTCTGTAGATTTCCAGAAATGATTTGGTAATGCTAGATTTATCGTAAGAAGCATGAAGTTTCCCAAGGGAGCTAATGGAAGTGCTCTGAAATCCTCGATAAAGTGAATGTTTTAGGATGATGGCTAGGGCAAGTCTCACGAATTCATTCACTCATCATTCAGCAAATGGTTTTGGTCGTCTACTATGTGTGAGGTATGAAGGTGGACCCCGGCTATCTGATGGTGAACAGGAAGCTTGTCTGTTGTCACCCTCAAGGATCATCTAGTACAGTGATACCAATGGTAATCAATTTTTACACAAACTAACGGGGACATTGCAATTGTAGAGATACTCATGCCTCGAATGAGGTTGCATGGTACATAGAGTGCAGATACTAGAGAAATGAGCCAATGGCAAACCCTTTTGTTTTGTTGTGAGTTTAATGCAAACTTTTTCCACAGATTTAACTCTTGATCTCAACTATCCCCTGACACACTTGAAGGTCTCTGTTGTTTAGCTAATGAATGAGCCTTCCTCCCTGTGGCTTTGCTGTTCTCTCTTCAAGGCTTTGGAAATTTGTGAAAACCTCTGAATTCACCCCTTGTGAATAGCAACAGTCTATCCTACAACCAGCATTTCTATCCCTAGCACTAGCGCTCTCTAGAAATGAAGGTGTTTAAAGAAATCCCTGTCCTTAATTGCTGTGAAATCAGCATCTGTCTTATCCTCAGCTTTATCCTCTCTCTACACCTTGTGCCCACCATATGCATGATGTGTAATTCTTTGTTGATGAGTTACTGAGATGGCTGATTTAGAAGAGCTATAAGAAGGTTCTGAAAAAGCGACTTGCAACTCCGTCAGAATTAGCTGGTGGGCTTAAGAAAAAGAGAAAGAAAGAAAGAGAAAGAAAAAAGAAGCCAAGTCTACATGTACTAACTCAAAAAAATATGGAACCAGAATCTCTAGGGATGGAACTCAAAAAACCCATGTTGGTTATCAAATCCAGGTGATTTTGACGCAGTCTATTGGAAGTCAATGTGAAGGAACATTTGAGGTGGTTAAAGGATCGCTGGAGGCTTCCCTGGTGGCACAATGGTAAAGAATCCGCCTGCAATGCAGGAGACCTGGGTTCAATCCCTGCATTGGGAAGATCCAGAGGAGAAGGGAATGGCTACCTACTACAGTATTCTTGCCTGGAGAATTCCGTGGACAGAGGAGCCTGGCGAGCTACAGCCCATAGAGTTACAAAGAGTCAGACATGACTGAAGCAGCTAAGCCGCAGCAGCAGCAAGGATTGCTGAGCATTAGACTCCTTCTATTTTATTATTTTACTGACATGGCACTGTGATGAAATTGATGGAATACCATTGACACTAATGAGGTAACAAAGTAGAGGAGTGACCCATATGAATGACTAGAAATGTATAGAAAAAGAAAGGAACCTATTTGTATACAAGAAAGGCTAGAAATAAATCATTTTTCAAAAATAGACAGTTATTATCAAACTTTACATGCCATCTATTTCCCCAGTAATCAAATCATAAAATATATACCCACGTGCCAATGAAGTTTCCTACCTGCACTGTGAGTGGCAAATCTGATTTTGTACCTCACATCCTCAGGGTATTTAAATAGCAATATGGATACTTATGCAAATGTATGAGTGAGGAAAAAAAATACATGATGGGAAAGGAGGAAAGCAGAAAAGGTCCTAGCTTCCTTGAGCACTAGTTATAATGCTGGGTTTTTATGATGCCGCTGTTGTTGTTTAATCAACAACTCAGGTCTGACTCCCTGTGACCCCGTAGAATGTAGCCCGCCAGGCTCCTCTGTCCATGGGATTTCCCAGGCGAGAATACTGCAGTGGTTTGCCATTTCCTTCTCCAGGGGATCCTCCCGACCCAGGGATGGAAAATGCATCTTTTGCATTGGCAGGGGGATTCTTTACCACTGAGCCACCAGGGAAGCCCTTATATGATGCTGGGTGATCTACAAACATCTCATTTAAGGATCTGATTATAATCGCTTTAGACATGAGGAAATCAAGGTTTTAAAAATGAATTGAATCCGAGATTGTTTCATTCCTGAGTCTACACTCTTGCCTCCAGTAGACACATAACTAGGATGACATAGCCTGATTTTCCTCAGGACAGGCCCAGTTTATGCCTGTTGAATCAGCATAATCTTTGACTGCATCCACTTTCACCCTCAAAAGTATCCCAATTTAGGAATTAATTATGTGGCCTCTAAGTATGGAACCGGAATATTAGATGTAAGTAGTACTCTTGCCTGGAAAATCCCATGGACAGAGGAGCCTGGTAGGCTGCAGTCCATGGGGTTGCTACTAGTCAGACATGACTGAGAGACTTCACTTTCACTTTTACTTTCATGCATTGGAGAAGGAAATGGCAACCCACTCCAGTGTTCTTGCCT
Source organism: Nanger dama (assembly GCA_917880005.1). Classification (NCBI taxonomy): domain Eukaryota; kingdom Metazoa; phylum Chordata; class Mammalia; order Artiodactyla; family Bovidae; genus Nanger; species Nanger dama. The sequence goes on from CAKJTW010000126.1 coordinate 266,504, forward strand.
GGAGAATCCCAGGGACGGGGGAGCCTGGTGGGCTGCTGTCTATGGGGTCGCACAGAGTCGGACACGACTGAAGCGACTTAGCAGCAGCAGCAGCAGCAGCAGACTATAAGTATCAAAGATGGACCTCTGTGAGACATACTTTGGAGTCAGACATGTCTACATTCTAATCCCTACTCTTCCACTTAGTATTGTTGACGTTGTTTAGTTGCTAAGTCATGTCAGACTCTTTTGTGACACCATGGCCTGTAGCCTACCACGCTCCTCTGTCTGTGGGATTTCCCAGGCAAGAACATTTGAGCAGGTTGTCATTTTCTTCTCCAGGGATTCTTCCCAATCCGTGGACTGAACCCACGTCTCCTGCATTGGCAGGCAGATTCTTTACCACTGAGCCACCAGGGAAGCCCTTCACTTAATTCAGGCTTGGCCAAAAAGTTTGTTTGGGTTTTTCCATAATATTTTACAGACAGAAAAACCCAAAGAATGTTTGGGATAACTCAATAGTATCGTGTGTTGTTTACTGAAACTGGAATCTTGGGCCAGTTACTTTATCTCCCTAGTACTCACTTTCATCAACTACAAAATGGAAATAATAATGCCATCTTCCTCCTAAGATTGGGTGAAAATTGAAATTTTAGGAACAATATTTACATGACACAATATAAAGGATAGATAAGGAAAATTGTTTCTCTCTAAGATGTAACAAGGACAGTTTGCCAACTGTCGGTTGACCTTAAGTAATGGAATGAACCCATACTTTTGAAAATGGACAGGGACAGTCATTCAAACATGACATATTTAATGCCTTGTGGGAATTATTTTCACTTCAAATCACTGTTTTGTTCAACATGTCTGAGTTATGGTTTCTTTCTAGAGAATTAACATTTGACCTGAAGATGATAATATGCACAAAGCCTTGTCTTTTTATCCAGCAGAAAATAACATGGTTTCAACTGTCCAGTGTTCCTCTCTTTGCAGCTTCCTTTTGTAATTTGGTTCAGGGCTTAAAAAATATCAAATCTCACAGTTTGGAGCCTTTCAGCAACATGTCCTGGACAAGGGTAGGGAAACGAATTGGAGATTGGGATTGACATGTGCACACTACCATGTGTGAAATAGACAGAGCTGGAAGGTGCAGCAGAGCACACGGAGCTCAGCTCGTGCTCTATGGCCACCTAGAAGGGGGCACCAAGGGAAGGGATATATTATACATATACGGCTGGTTCACTTTGCTGTACTGCAGAAACTAATACAACACTGTAGAGCAATTTTATTCCAATTAACTAAACAAATAATAAAAGGCATATTATCTGGAGAGATGGAGTCTACCCTTCTAACATCTGCATATAGAAGCCAGCAAAAGAAAGGCAAGCATTAGGCACTGTTTTATTCTCTTCAAATGACTGTCAGTTTAGTACATGTGTTGCCTAAACGAGCACTGATTGTCAGTGTCAGCTGAGTTCAGTTGCTCAGTCGTGTCTGACTCTTTGCAGCTCCATGAACTGAAGCACGCCAGGCCTCCTTATCCATCACCAACTCCCAGAGTCTACCCAAACTCATGTCCATTGAGTCAGTGATGCCATCCAACCATCTCATCCTTTGTCGTCCCCTTCTCTTCATGCCTTCAATCTTTCCCAGCATCAGGGTCTTTTCCAATGAGTCAGCTCTTTGCATGAGGTGGCCAAAGTATATTGGAGTTTCAGCTTCAACAGCAGTCCTTCCAATGAATACCCAGGACTTATCTCCTTTAGGATGGACTGGTTGGATCTCCTTGCAGTCCAAGGGACTCTCAAGAGTCTTCTCCAACACCACAGTTTAGGTATTACTAAATTTAGCATATGAGAAATATCAACATAAGTATCAGCCTTCCTCACTTTTTACCTCTCACGACTGGCTTTTTGTTGATCTAAGCTCAACTTCATTTTACCCTATGTGCTTAGTTTCAAGGCAACAGTCGAAATGACTATAATCCCATTCCCAGACCACTCAAGGCTTGAAGACTAGCTGTATGACACAAATCAGGCCAATGAGATCCTTAAACATCTTTCCATATATATCCTCACTAAGGAAATGGCAACCCACTCCAGTACTCTTGCCTGGAGAATCCCAAGGACAGAGGAGCCTAGCAGACTATAGTCCATGGGGTCACAACTGTTGGACTTGACTGAGCATAAACAATGACCACCACCTCTGCCATAGCTCTCTATCCCTTGGTCCATTAGGATACTGCCAAAGGCAAATACTGGCAAGTGTCAGCTCCGTGTGGCTTACACCAGAAGGAAATGCATGATCTGACCCAACAAGACATCCAGAGGACTGTGAGCTTCCCTGAGGTGCCATCTTCCTCCCTGAGAATTTTCTTCTTGGGTAAGTATTAATAGTAAGATGACTTCAGCAGTGCCACGTGTGCCATCTAGATACCCCAGTGCCCAGAAGAAGAAAGGGAATGTGTCTTCCTGGAGCACCCTCTTTCTAGCAGACAACCCTTCCCCAGAGCCTGTAGAGGACTTCCCTTAGAGCTGGTGGATTTGAATTGTTCTCATATTGGGCTCCTCAAACCTTAAGTGGTATGGAAATGGGATTAAACTTATTTCCATTATTGCCTCAAGACAAAGCGTTTAGGGTAGAATGGAGTAAAAAAGTAACCACATGACCGCTACCATCCTCTTAACTTTCATTCTTCAACACCGTCAAAATTTGTTTGTTGTGTGTACCTATCAACTTATCACTGTAATTTTAGATTCTACCACATAGCTGTGTGTTAATTCATTTGTGCTAAGTCGCTTCAGTCATGTCTGACTCTTTGAGACCCTATGGACTGTAGCCTGCCAGGCTCCTCTGTCCAAGGGATTCTCCAGGCAAGAATATAGGAGTGGGTTGCCATTCCCTCCTCCAGGGCATCTTCCTGACCCAGGGATTGAACCCATGTCTCTTGCGTCTCTGCACTGGCGGGGAGTTCTTTACCACTAGCACCACCTGGGAAGCTGCAGACTTATCACACAATAAATATTTGTCAAGTGGTTATGTTGATGTTATCTGCAATAAAGGCCACTTCCTAACTGAAAGAATTTTATGACATTTGACATTCAGATGACATTTGACATTCAGATGGGTAGCATTACTCTTAGCTTGTAGCAAGTCAAGAAAATGAGGCCACAAATGCATTTAAAAAAAAAAAAAAAGAAAGAAAGAAAAAGAAAACAATGGGATAATAGGTAAGTAACCCAATGCTGAAGGACATAATGCAGACTGCCCACAGAGGAGTCTTCTGAGACAGCAGCTCTCTCTAATGACGAGGATGCTGCTTTTTTCTGCAGGTCATTAAGTTTGAGTCTGTATTTATTTATTGGCAAATGAAGCTACAGGCCAGAATGGAAATAGCCTAGGTCTCATAGTGAGGCTTGGCCTGCAGACTACTGAGCACCTGTCTCAGTCATTTTGGTACTTACTCTAGCATTCACTCTGAACCTCAGTTTGCTTGTCTATAAAGGATAAGGGAAAATCATCATAAGTTTACAAAGACTGCACATCTAACGCTGGATCTATGCACAGCCAACTGCGATTAACCAGGGTCATGTTAAGAAGCCTTTTTCCTGTGAGTTATGTAGGTTCTAGATAATTGACTTTACTCACTCCCCCTTTTCCCCTATGCTTGCTTCTGAGTCTTCTGATTTTACATCCATCTAATTCTTTTTAATTCAACATTTGATTTTTCTAGCCTTTGACCGCAAGTGTCCTTGGGGACTCTACTTTGACTGCCCCCTCTTAGGATAGAGGATGATATAAATTACCTTCTGGAAAACACTACCTGGATCAAAACATCCCCTGATACTTGCTTTCTGTACCCTGCCCTCCTGGGTAAGTTAGTTTAAACTGATATGGGGGCTAGACTCAGGCAAAGACAGGTATGGAATTAATGTTTGTGGCAGTTGTTGTAAAGATGATAGCAGTAGCTCTCACACTCCAGTGGGCATCAGAATCACCCAGAGGACTTGTTAAATCTTTAATTGCTGTGCCTCGTCCCCAGAACTTCTGTTTCAATCAGTCTAGAGGGAGGCTTGAGAATTTACATCTCTATTGAGTCCTGTATCAGGGGACACTGATCCTGCTTACTGGGAGACTTTGGGACCTGCTCCTCTAAGGACTTTACAAATGGTCATTGTAGCTGAATAAGGAGCAGCCAAGTTGGTCTAGAGAGGCTCTCTCCCCTCAGTTCAATTCAATCACTCAGTCATGTCAGACTCTTTGCAACCCCATGGACTGCAGCACGCCAGGCCTCCCTGTCCATCACCAACTCCCAGAGTCCACCCAAACCAATGTGCATTGAGTCAGTGATGCCATTCAGCCATCTCATCCTCTGTTGTCCCCTTCTCCTCCCGCCTTTAATCTTTCCCAGCATCAGGGTCTTTTCAAATGAGTCAGCTCTTCACATCAGGTGGCCAAAGTATTGGAGCGTCACCTTCAGCATCAGTCCTTCCAATGAATATTCGGAACTGATTTCCTTTAGGATGGACTGGTTGGATCTCCTTGTAGTCCAAGGGCCTCTCAAGAGTCCTCTTCAACACCATAGTTCCAAAGCATCAATCTCTCCTCTCAAGTTTAGTTAAATCAGCAAACAGAGGTAAGTATGTGCCATGCGTAGGTTTACAAAGGTGAAAAACATATTCCCTGCCCTCAGGGAGCTTACAGTTTAGAGAAGTGAACATGTGAATAGATGTTGTCCAGCACACAAAAAAAGTCTGTGCTAAAAGTATGCACAGGGTACTGTGGGACAGTGGATGAGGATAGAAAAACTAGAGAGGGGGAGGGGGTCAGGAAAGGCTTCTAGGAGATGGCTTAGTTGCCTCATTAAGCTTACGGTATAGCTTAGTGGTGGGAGAGATATATGGAAGTAACTCCTGTACCAAGAGAATTAAGAACAGACATGGTAAAGGTGTATGAGAGGTGGGTGCACAGGAGAAGCATCATCAGTCAGCCTAGGACATTCTGAAAGGCTTCTTGGAACACAAAGTTTGTGATTCTGACTTAAAGAATAAATAGGATTATTCCAGGCAGAAAAGATTCCAGAGGGAACAAGTTATCAAGATATGGAAGAGCTACATGACTTTAAGGAAAGTGAATAAATCAGTCTCGGGAAGGTAGAGTGTACGTGATGTCAAGCATACATTGAAAATGAGAACTGAATGCTGTGTAGGGGGCAGATCATGAAGGGTTTCAGGTTCTAGATTAATAAGCTTGGATACGATTCTCTGTGTAGAGACTGTGGGGAACAGGACAGCATATTCCCTACTTATAACTATCACTTATTACATTACTTTGCCAACTAAGGTCCGTCTAGTCAAGGCTATGGTTTTTCCTGTGGTCATGTATGGATGTGAGAGTTGGACTGTGAAGAAGGCTGAGTGCCAAAGAATTGATGCTTTTGAACTGTGGTGTTGGAGAAGGCTCTTGAGAGTCCCTTGGACTGCATGGAGATCCAACCAGTCCATTCTGAAGGAGATCAGCCCTGGGATTTCTTTGAAAGGAATGATGCTAAAGCTGAAACTCCAGTACTTTGGCCACCTCATGAGAATAGCTGACTCAATGGAAAAGACTCTGATGCTGGACGGGATTGGGGGGCAGGAGGAGGAGGGGACGACCAAGGATGAGATAGCTGGACGGCATCACGGACTCGATGGATGTGAGTCTGAGTGAACTCCAGGAGATGGTGATGGACAGGGAGGCCTGGCATGCTGCGATTCATGGGGTTGCAAAGAGTCGGACACAACTGAGGGACTGAACTGAACTATCACTCGTTACTCAGATACGGCAGGTCAGCCCCATTCTACAGTGCTGCTCTGTGCCTAGTTACTGGCCCTGGACACAATGTGAAAGACCCACACATCTGCGATCTAACGAGCCTTGTGATGAAATGCGCGAGTATGGAGGGCGGTAGCCAATCATCCCAGTGCTAGAAACAGTAGGACTCAGTAGCTGATTAGATTCGGAAAGTCAAATTAAAAGGGAAGGGAGAGGGCTCTGGTATTCAAATTGGATTGTTTGGAAGATGATGATGTCCTAAACCACTTAAACAATGCTAGAATCGGTAGGACTGAATAACTGATTGGATTTGGAAAATGAAAGAAAAAGGGAAGGCAGATGACTCTGACATTCAAGTTAGATTGTTTGGAGAAATGGTGATGTCCTAAACCACTTTACTTGCTGGCCATTTTGACCTAGCATAAGCTCCCAAGGGCAGTTTATTATAAGCAGAGTTATTGAGCATCTATAGTGCCAGGCATATAAGTTAAAAAAATAAGCAAGGTGACAATATACAGCCTTGACGTACTCCTTTGCCTATTTGCAACCAGTCTATTGTTCCATTTCCAGTTATAACTGTTGCTTCCTGGCCTGCATACAGATTTCTCAAGAGGCAGGTCAGGTGGTCTGGTATTCCCATCTCCTTCAGAATTTTCCAGTTTATTGTGATCCACACAGTCAAAGGCTTTGGCATAATCAATAAAGCAGAAATAGATGTTTTTCTGGAACTCTCTTGCTTTTCTGATGATCCAGCAGATGTTGGCAATTTGATTTCTGGTTCCATTCAGAAAACTAAGATCATAGCATCCGGTCCCATCACTTCATGGCAAATAGATGGGGAAACAGTGGAAACAGTGGCTGATTTTATTTTTCTGGGCTCCAAAATCACTGCAAATAGCGATTGCAGCCATGAAATTAAAAGACGCTTACTCCTTGGAAGAAAAGTTATGACCAACCTAGACAGCATATTAAAAAGCAGAGACATTACTTTGCCAACAAAGGTCCATCTAGTCAAGACTATGGTTTTTCCAGCGGTCATGCATGGATGTGAGAGTTGGACTGTGAAGAAAGCTGAGCACCAAAGAATTGATGCTTTTGAACTGTGGTGTTGGAGAAGACTCTTGAGAGTCCCTTGGACTGCAAGGAGATCCAACCAGTCCATCTTAAAGGAGATCAGTCCTGGGTGTTCATTGGAAGAACTGATGTTGAAGCTGAAACTCCAGTACTTTGGCCACCTGATGCGAAGAGCTGACTCATTGGAATAGACCCTGATGCTGGGAAAGATTGACAGTGGGAGGAGAAGGGGACAACAGAGGATGAGATGGTTGGATGGCATAACCGACTCGAAGCACATTGGTTTGGGTGGACTCCGGGAGTTGGTGATGGAAAGGGAGGCCTGGCGTGCTGCGGTTCATGGGGTTGCAAAGAGTCGGACATGACTGAGCGACCGAACTGAACTGAACTGAATAGTGCCAGGCACTAGTTATCTCATTTCCTATTCGTAATAGTATTGATGAGCTGGGAACTATTTTTCATCCCCATTTTACAGAAGAGGAAAGTGACACCAAAGCTTTTAACCAAGGTCACATGGCCAGTAAGTAGTAGAGGTAAGATTTGAATTCAAACAACCTAGACCAAAGTCTTTGCTCTAACCAGCATTTCTTTGCCACAGCTAATTCTTGTTTCATAGAATCCTCACCTTTGCAGAAGGAATACAGCCAGCTCTCAGAAAGGGCTGAAAATTGGGAAGGGAAACGGATGGCAAAAAAAAAAAGTGGTCTTCATCTTTTATGGGTTTCCCTGGTGGCTCAGGTGGTAAAGAATCTGTCTGCAATGTGGGAGACCTGGGTTCGATCCCTGGGTGGGGAAAATCCCCTGGAGAAAGGAAAGGCCACCCACTCCAATATTCTGGCCTGGAGAATTCCATGGACTGTGTAGTCCATGGGGTTGCAGAGTTGGACACGACTGAGCAACTCTCACCATCAGCATCTTTATAGCTACCTGGTGAAGCATGGGGATACTGCAGGAGCCTGTCTATCCTTGGTTCCCAAGTTTATATGACCGAGTTCTAGGGTTTCTGGCTCTTTCTCTCTTTATTTTATTCCTATTTTTACTCTTACTCTCTTTCTAGACTCCAAATGCCTGGCAAAAGAATTCTGACTGGGCACTTTCCCGTTGGTCCAGTGGTTAAGACACCGCCTTCAATGCAGGGGTATGAGTTTGATCCGTGATTAGGAGAGCAAAGATCCCACATGCCTTGTGGCCAAAAAAAGCAAAACAGAGCAGAAACAACAAATTCAATACAGACTTTCAAAAATAGTCCACATTAAAAAAAAAAAAAAAAGCTTAAAAAGAAAAAAAAGAGAATTCTAATTGAACTATGAGTAGACACCCAATTGTGGTTTAGTCACTGGGGCTTGAGGGACCATCTCTGAATATAAGAGGCATTTTATCCCTTAACAATCACTATAAATTGTAAAGAGAGTTCCAAAATTTTCTATCATCAAATATCCCTGGACTTGAAATTTAAAAGACCTGATTTTAGATCTGCTTTATACAAATGTCATTAAACAAGTGGTTTATTCTCTCTGGGTCTTGATTTCCTCAAAATTAAAGTCTCCATAAATATCCTTGCCCAGCCCAACTCACAGGTTGATTGTAGTGGACCAAACAGAACAACTCCTCCTTCTCCTAGGGTAAGTCGAGTTAAGTTCTTATCACATGTAAGCACTATTTTAAGCCTTTTACGTATCACTGACGTCACTCTCTTATTAACCCTAGGAGATGGGGGCTGATTTGTTACTATCTCAAAAATGGAGAAATTGAGAAGCAGAGAAGAAAAACTTGATCAAGTATACAGCTGTAAGCAATGGAATACAGCTTTTGAGGCCATGTTCTCAACAAGTCCTAACATGGATATGAAAACACTTAGAAATCAATAAAGCATGACTCAGACATAAGAGACTGTCATTACTCTCAATCACTGAATCTGAGTACCAGAAAACAGTGTTATGGTCAGAGGATCAAACAATGAAATATAATTGGGCATTTGGATCTTTGTTTATACAAGTTTTTAATACTCTTGTGTCCTATTTTGGTAGTTTCAGGGAAAAAAAATGTTTTCAATTTTGGCTCAAATTATTTCATGGGAGTCTTTTGTGAAGCACTGTGTCTGGCATTTGTGATAAATATTTTGATGCCTCTCTCAGAAATGTTGATTTCACTCAGTGTCATGGCTCATAAAATTTACGTGATTTATTGCTGCTTTGGGACCTTGGTCTTACTCAGTTCTAGTTCCAGGGTAAAGTCCCATGACCAGAGGAAAGGAGAGCATGAGAAAAATGGCAAGACTGCCTGAGTCAAGGAGCAGAGAGCCAAAAGACCGTGGCAGGGAGCCAGAGGGCCAGGGAGGGGAGGGGATCTCCATCATTTCCCAAAGGAACATGCTTTCTCGAGAAAGAGTTAGCAAGTGCTTTTATTTACAGGCGAGCTACCAAATGAAAAGAAAAGGGCAAGGGTGTTGTCAGGATACAGCTGGGCTCAAAGACTGGCAGAGAGGCCCCCTGGCACTGCTGGCACCTGGACGCTGGGCTGGAGCTCTGAGAAAAAGGCAAGTGTTGACCAGAAGGCACGCCACTGATGTGATCGTAGGCAGAATTTGCCTCTTTCCTTTTTTTCTGCATTTAACTAATCCTATGTAGGAAAGAGTGGGAAATGGGAGGTTTCTTTGATTCATAGATTCATTTATGCAACAAGTATTAATTGAACCTCTCTTTATGTGGCAGATATTATGCTGGGATGTGCAGACCTGAAAAGGTGCTCCATACATCCTTTATGAAAGGAGGGATGGAGAAGCTGCATACATAGGATGGAGGTGCTAGACAAGGTAGAAGACACAAAACTGAGATGAGGCCAGGAGATATGGAGAGACCTGAAAGTCAAGCAATAAACTTCATTAATAAGGATGAACTGAATTTTTAAAAACAAAATCTTTATTTATTTTGTACTGAGAGTCCCTTGGACTGCAAGAAGATCCAACACATCCATCCTAAAAGAAATCAGTCCTGAATATTCATTGGAAGGACTGATGTTGATGCTGAAACTCCAATACTTTGTCACCTGATGCAAAGAGCTAACTCATTTGAAAAGACCCTGATGCTGGGAAAGATTGAAGGAGGGAGGAGAAGGGGATGACAGAGGATGAGATGGTTGGATGGCATCACCAACTCAATGGACATGAGTTTGAGCAAACTCTGGGAGTTGGTGACGGACAGGGAGGCCTGGTGTGCTGCAGTCCATGGGGTTGCAAAGAGTCGGACACTACTGAGTGACTGAACTGGTTGGGGAATAACCAATTCCCTTCACAATCACTGCCTTGTCATGGTGAAGAGGATCCTGTAACTCAATAAAGCTATGAGCCATGCTGTGCAGGGCCACCCAAGATGGACAGGACATAGTGGAGAGTTCTGACAAAACATGATCCACTGGAGTGGGGAACGGCAAACCACCCCAGTATACTTGCTGTGAGAACCTCATGAACTGTATAAAAGGACAGAAACATATGATACCGAAAGATGCGTCCCTAGAGTTGTCAGAAGGCATCCAATATGCTACTGGGGAAGAACAGAGGAGAATTACTAATGGCCCTAGAAAGAATGAAGTGGCTGGCCCAAAGTGGAAATGATGATCAGTTGTGGATGTGTCTGGTGATGAAAGTAAAATCTGATGCTGCAAAAAAACAGTATTGCCTAGGAACCTGGAATGTTAGGTCCATAAATCAAGGTAAATTGCATGCAGTCATCAGGTCAATCAGGACTTTCTCCTCAAAGTCCTTGGACAACAAGAAGGTCAAACCAGTCAATCTTCAGGGAAATCAACCCTGAATACTCTTGAAAGGACTGATGCTCAAGCTCCAGAGCTCACCAAAACTCACAAAGTTCAAGCTCTGGTATTTTGGTCACCTGATGCAAACAGACGACTCATTGGAAAAGTCCCTGAGGCTGGAAAGATTGAGGGCAGAAGGAGAAGAGGGCATCAGAGGATGAGATGGCTAGATGGCATCACCAATGCAATGGACATGAACCTGGATAAACTTCAGGAGATGGTGAGGGACAGGGAGGCCTGGCATGCTGCAGTCCAGGGGGTAGCAAAGAGACTGACGTGACTGGGTGACTTAACAGCAACATAGGCAACTAATAACATTGTGATAATTTCAGATGAACAGCAAAGGGACCCAGCCATACATATACATGTATCCATTCTCCCCAAACTCCCCTCTCATCTAGGCTGCCACATAATTTTGAGCAGAGTTCCCTGTGCTATAGAGTAAGATCTTGTTTTTTTATCCATTTTAAACATAGCAGTATGTACATGTCCATCCCAGACTCCCTAACTATCCCTTCTGCCTGGCAACCATAAGTTCGTTCTCTAAGTCTGTAAGTTTCTTTCTGTTTTGTACATTCATTTGTATCATTTCTTTTTAAGTTCCACATATAAGGGAGGTCATATGATATTTCTCCTTCTCTGTGGGACTTACTTCATTCAGTATGACAATCTCTAGGTCCAGGATAAATCAAATTTCAACTACAGCTTATCTTTTTGCAGCAGATTGAAGGGTCAAACTTTGATACAGGTGTAAACCTTGACCTAGACAGCTGTTTGCCAAGAGGATATTTAAGTGTTTGCTCAAGCAAAACTGTGGGCAAACATATTCTAGTAGAAAAGGTTGTGGCTGGGTAGACACAATAAACTATTTAATACCATTCTGTAACCATGCATAACTGTGCATTTATGTGAAGGTGGCAAAGTAGCCCAAGGCAAATTATTTTTCTGCACAAAATTTGAGCTTTGTTTTGAGTGATTGGAGTATCATTAAACAGAATTAAAGGAGAAACTGGTTGACTAATAAAACACTTCATGATACAGTGAAGACAGCAGATAGCATAAAAACCTGGAGAAAATGAAGTCAAATGAGCAGAGTGGAAGGAGAGGTTTCCCCACGGGAGTCTGACCATGTTCTAGACCTGGAAGGATTTCTGTGTTTGGAATGGGATACGACAAGGCCATTCCATGGAGGAAACAGTGGGAAAGGGGAGGTTTCTGTGATTCGTAGATTCATTTATGCCATAGGTTATTATTAATTGGACTTCTCTTACGTGGCAGATCCTGTGCTGGGAAATGCAGATATGAAGGGGTGTGCCATCCATTCTTTATCAGTGGATGGGTGGAGAATCTGCACACATAGGTGAGAGGTGCTAGAAAAAAAGAAGATGCAAAACTGAGATGAGAGCGGGTGTCACAGAGAACTTGAAAGCCAAGCCACAGACTTGTAGGAAAGAGAAAATTATCAGAGGCACTTAAATCAAGAAACGTCAATGATGAAATTGGCAATTAAAGACTATGAATTGAGCTGAGACGTATGGCCAGGAGAAGTCAGCCAGAAGAATATGGCCACAGACTAGGCATGAATTATTGAGGCCTGGTCCAAACTGCTGGCACAGCCAGAGAGGAAAAGACCGATGTGGATGATATTCTAAAGGAAGAAGACAGGAGAGGGTAACCCGTGATGCTTCTGAGCACTTCCTGCCGTGACTGGAGGTGGTGACTGGTCAGAGACTGAGGAATTGGATGGAAGAATGTGTTTGGGCATCCTCCTAAATGTGATGTGTTGTTAACAGAAAGTAGTAAGCCCTTAAAGCCCCAATTACACCTCCACTAATGGCATGGGTCAGGGCATTCCTTTTCTTGTTCCTTTCTATTTTTTTCCTGGCAGAGCAGGTGAGAGGGGTGGGGAACAATGCCCAGTTATCTAGGATGCGTGCCAGCCTCATTTTACTCCACCCCAAAGGGAACGTTTGTTTGCTGCTCACCCACAGGGCAAGGCGTTCTTCAAGAATCCATACACTTCAAGAGCACAGCATCAAGGACATATATCCGACTAGAGCAGGAAAGTTCATTTCTGCTAACTAGAAAAGATTAAATCAAAAGTGTCTTACTTACTAGAAAAAAATAAAAATTCAAAGTGTATTGTGTGTGTGTGCTTAGTTGCTCAGTCTTGTCAGATTCGTTGTGACCCCATGGACTGAAGCCCGCCAGGCTCTTCTGTCTGAGGACATTCTCTAGGCGAGAATACTGGAGCGGGGTTGCCATACTCTCCTCCAGGGGATCATCTCCACCCAGGGATCAACCCCAAGTCTCCTGCATTCCAGGCCGCTTCTTTACCATCTGAGCTTCCTAAGTCACTTCAGTCGTGTCTGACTCTGTGCGACCCCACAGACAGCAGCCCACCAGGCTCCCCTGTCCCTGGGATTCTCCAGGCAAGAACACTGGAGTGGGTTGCCATTTCCTTCTCCAGTGCATGAAAGTGAAAAGTGAAAGTGAAGTCTTACTCACTGCCAAAATACTACCTTTCTTGCTCCCAAATGTTTCTGATTTTTAAGCCTCTTTCTTTGGCCAAAAGATTAGATTGCAACACCATGTTCCTTCCAATCTCTATTGTAAAAACCCTGCTTTCCACCAGAAAGCAAGTTGAGTGTCTTCCTGGAGAGCCCCCTATCCCAGAGGCAGGGTCTGGGGACAACCAGGGCTGAGTGTAGGCATCCCCCAAGTTCACTGTCAATAGAATTTTACTTTTTGAACAGAATAACGTAACAGAATCGGGAAACATGACAGGCTGTGAGTAGCACCAAATAAATCTTGTTGAAAGAGTGGAAATTCAATCTTGTTGATGTCAAATTTTTGGAAGACATATCTCAAGTCGGATCTTGAGTCCATAAAGACCTTTATGGAGTTTAGAGAGTGATTATGTTTCATTTTACAGTAAGCCCTCCCTCTTATTCCACCTCATTCTTAGAATGAAGTAAGTAATTCTATTCACAGTGGTCTCTCCATCCTCAGGGGTTTTCCAATGTTATTCTATCTTGAGCGTATCCATTAACTGCAACTTTGCTAACACCTTACCAAGCTCACTGAAACGCAAAGTATGAACTTTACTACTTGAGACTCTCCACAGCCCAACCCCACAATCTTTATTCCTCATCTGTATTCTATACACAGGCTGTCTGTGTCTTACCATCTTTCTGTATTTGTTCATGTTCTTCCTGCTGCCTGGAAAACACTTGCCTCTTGATTCCAAATATAAACATGCAATCTTTATTTTAAAATTGGAAGTGTGAACAGGAAAGGGGAGAATTGCCATTTACCACCTGCCAGACACAATGCTGTATATTTTGTATAATTAAAACAGGAGAGGGCAGGGCACAACCTTTAAAGAATGGTACAGCCATGAGTGCATGCGTGCTAAGCCATTTCAGTCGCGTCCAACTCTGTGCGACCCTACGGGCTGTAGCCTGCGAGGTTCCTCTGTCCAGGGGATTCTCCAGGCAAAACTGCTGGAGTGAGTTTCCATGCCCTCCTCCAGGGGGTCTTCCCAGTCCAGGGATCTACCCAGTACCTCTTAAGTCTCCCACATTGGCAGGTGGGTTCTTTACCATGAGTGCTACCTGGGAAGCCCAATATAACCATAAAAACTGGTTAGAACCAATTAGGCCCAAACGGTGGAAGATTTGGCTTCCAGTAGACCGTGGGCCTTGTTATATGCTCATCGTACTACATCAGCATGCTAAATGCCACACCACTGGCGCCGTGACAGTTCTAAAGGAAAGTGAAGTCCCTCAGTCGTGTCTGACTCTTTGCAACCCCATGGACCATAACCTACCAGGCTCCTCTGTCCATGGGATTTTCCAGGCAAGAGTACTGGAATGGGTTGCCATTGACAGTTCTGAGGCTAACCATAAATAGTCAAAAATGAGTGGTGGCCCAGTTCCTGGAAATTACTGCCCCATCTCCCCAAATAATTAGAATAATGCTCCCACTTATTAACCTATGAAATTACCCAGCCCATAAAAACTAACCACACCATACTTCAGGGGTCTCTCTCTCACGTTCTGAGATGGCCCACACTCTGTCTATGGAGTGTGTTTCTCTCTAAATAAATCTGCTTTTAACCTATCACTTCATGTCAGAATTCTTTGACAATGAAGCAAGAACCTTAAATTCACCAACAACATAATTATCTCATGTAATATCACCAACACCCCCGTGCTAATATTCCCGTTTTAGGAAAGAGGTGGATGAAGCTTACTGAGCTACCATCGTTTTTCCTGATGTAGCAGCTAAGAATCAAAACCAATTTGTCCAAAGCTTGAACCTTCAATCTCTTTGATGCTATTTCCTGACATTTACTGACCTGTGCCTGGATCAGCTGAATCTGCTTCCTAACCTGGCTCTGCTGAAGTCATGGACTGCATCCTTGCTGTCCTCCTCATCACTGAATCCCCTTCCCCATTACCATCTCCTGGAACACAGAGCTTCTGCAGAAGGCACCTTTATCCTCAGATTCTCCTCTCTCCCTCTCTTTTTTTTTTTTTTATCAGTATCCCCAGACACTCAAATGAGTCCATCCTTACCTGATTCCTAGGGTTTTGCTGTTTCAAAGGCTTACCCAAGGGAGGACCCAGACTAAAACTCATCTGAGCATATTTGAAAGAAATTAATAGCCAATGAGTGTCAGCTTCGTGGTTTCAAGAACATGGGTCTCTAGAAGTTCTATTTTTTATTTTACGTATTTATATGTTTATGTATTTCTAGTAAATACATAAGAAAGTACATACCAGAAGTGCAGGCTGAACACACAGACGTGTAACCAACAACCTCAAAGCCCCTCTCATGCTTCCTTTCAGCCTCTGCCTTCCCGAAAGAGGAGCACTCAGGTTCTCAGGTTCTAAGTCTCTTTTTCCATGAGTTGTGTAAGCTGGATGATAACAGTGAACACTATTTGTGTCTGCCTTCTGTCAGTTAACACTGTGTCTGTGACATTCATTCATGCAGTTGGAACATACGCAGGTTATTCTTATTGTTTAGCACTTTCTTGCTTAGTTTTATGCTCTCAGAAATGATGAAAATACTTTACTTACAAAGGTCAAAAGAATCCCATATATCAAATGTACAATATTTAATACATAATTAGATTTTCTAATTGTTAAATTATACTTTTTCCTAGCCCAGCTTTATTAAGGTATACTCGACACAGAAGAATTTCATATATTTAAGGTATAAAATGTGGTGTTTTGATATATATAAAACATTGTGAAATGATTACCACAGTCAAGCTAATTAACATGTCCACCACCTCACAAAGATGATTTTGTGTGTGGGGGACATTTTTCTGTGTGTGTGTGTGTGTGTATGTGGTGAAAACACTTAAAATCAAATCTCTCAACAAATTTCAGGTATACGATACAGTATTAGCTATAGCCAACATGCTGGACATTAGATCTCCACCATGTGTATTCAGACAGAATCTTTGTGCCCTTTGATCAATATCTCCTGACTTCTCTCCACCCCCCACCTCAAGCCCTTCCAGCCCCATTCTACTTTCTGCTTTTAAGAGTTCGTCTCTTTTAGATTCCACATATAGATGACATCATTTCGTATTTTTCTGTGTCTGACTTATTTCACTTATCATAATGTCCTCCAGGTTTATCCATGTTGCTCCTTAAGGCTGAATACTATTTCATTGTATACACAAACATGTATTTTCAATTAGTGGATTATATAGTAGTTAGAAATTGATTAATGAAATACTATGTTTAAACATTCATTTACTTGTTCAAAGACCATTAATCACAGAAGCTCCCTCTGTACTGGAGAAATAGCACATGTTTCATCCCACTATTATAATCTTTCTTTTTGCCCTCACTGTTATGACACTCAGAGCACTTTGCTTCCCTCATAGCTTAGTTGGTAAAGAATCCACCTGCAAGGCAGGAGACCCCCATTTGATTCCTGGGTAGGGAAGATCCCCTGGGGAAGGGATAGGCTACCCACTCCAGTATTCCTGGGCTTCTCTTGTGACTCAGCTGGTAAAGAATTGCCTACAATGTGGAAGACCTGGGTTGGGAAGATCCCCTGGAGAAGGGAAAGGCTATCCACTCCAGTATTCTGGCCTGGAGAATTCCATGGACACATGGGGTTACAAAGAGTCACACATGGCTCAGTGACTTTCATTTTCAGAGCACTTTGGTTCTGTTTTAATGAGAACAAACATTTAAATGGGAATTATGCAAGTACCAGTAAATCCTTGATAAGAAATTACTTTAATAATTCCATTTGTTGTTGTTCAGTCACTGAGTCATGTCTGACTGTAACTCCATGGACTGTAGCACACCAGGCTTCCTTGTCCTTCACTATCTCCTGGAGCTTGCTCAAACTGAGGTCCATTGAATAAGCGATGCTATTAACCATTTCATCCTCTGCCACCCTCTTCTTTTGCCTTCTGTCTTTCCCAGCATCAAGGTCTTTTCCAATGAGTTGGCTCTTTGCAGTAGATGACCCAAGTATTGGAGCTTCAGCTTCAGCATCAGTTCTTCCAGAGAATATTCAGGGTTGATTTCCTTTAGAATTGACTGGTTTGAGCTCCTTGCAGCCCAAGGGACTCTCAGGAGTCCAGAGCACCACAGTGTGAAAGCATCAGTTTTTGGTGCTCAGTCGTCTTTACAGTCCAACTCTCACATCTGTACATGATTACTGGAAAAATCTTAACTTTGACTATAGGGACCTTTGTCAGCAAAGTGATATATCTATATTTAATATGCTATATAGGTTTGTCAAAGCTTTCTTTCCAAGGAGCAAGCATGTTTTAATCTCATGGTTGCAGTCACCATCCACAGTGATTTTGGAGACCAAGAAATTTGAATCTGCCACTGCTTCCACTTTTCGCACCAGATGCCATGATCTTAGTTTTTGTAACTGTTTAAACCCAGTTTTTAACTAATTAATTTAATTAACCCAAATTAATTTCCTGATCAGTTTTCTAGAGTACATTACTATATTTCTAATTTTTTCATGTGAATAAAACATTGAAGTTGAAAAAAGTTTACAAGAATCTCACATGAATATTGTCTTAAGGAAAAAGAAGCTTAAAGTTTAGAGCTTCTTAGGACTTCTGGACCATTTGGCCCAATATTTTTCAAACACTTTTGCATCCAACTAATACTTAGTGATGGTGTGCCATGGACAAGTCAATTGACCTTATCTGTAAAGTGGAGATGATTCCTATTTCAGAGAGTTGCAACCCAGATTACAAATTATGATATTCGTGCAAATTCCAAGTAGTATGCTTGACATACAGTAGAGACTCAAGTTTATATATATTTCAAATATATAAGTAGGTAATTGTGTTTGTATGACCAATCTCACTCCAGACTTGTGACCATTACTGTAAATTACCAGGTAAAGCAGGGAAGTAGTATGAATGTGCTATGAAGAAAATTTGTCCTCATTTCTGAATACTTGAGGTTTCTTACTAACCTCCCCTCTTCCTATCTTGATACTGGGAAAGACTGGGGGTAGGAGGAGAAGGGGGCAACAGGGATGAGTTGGTTGGACAGCATCACTGACTCTATGGACATGAGTTTGAGCAAGCTCCGGGAGACAGTGATGTACAGGGAAGCCTGGCATGCTGCAGTCCATGAGGTCGCAGAGAGTCAGACATGACTGAGCAACTGAAAAACAACAAAACTGCCTACCTACGGCTTAACATTTCCAGCCTCAATACTATTATCTGTTAAACGGAGGTATTTTACATATATACCACATAGACTTTTGGTAGTAACATTATGCACGCAGAAGTTCTTTGTAAAATAAAATGCTTTAAAAACCCAAATGATTCACTTTACTATAGAAAAAGACTACAGAGAAACCCTATGGCATCACTTAGGGGAGAAGCCAGAGGGATTTTTTTTTATATTTTTCTTTTTCACTATTTATCTTTGGCTGTATGGGTCTTCGTTGCTGTGCAGGGACTTTCTCCAGTTGCGGTGAGTGGGGCTGCTCTCTCGGTGCGGTGCACGGGCTTCTCCGGTGGCGGCCTCTCCTGTCACAAAGCCTGGGCTCTGCAGCGCAGGTTCAGTAGTCACGGGCTTCGCTGTGAGAGAGGCAATTCCTAGGCAGGTTGATAGGAAGTCCAGGGTCTGCGAGGAGGAGAGGGGGATCTGGGGCTCGGGAAGAGGAGATAGGGGTCTGGAATTCTCAAGGAGGAGGGGAACAAACGCCTTTTGTTTCTCTATATTCCTTAGTCACCTAAAATGTTTTATTTTTCTTTAAGCATGGAACTGGATGATTACACAACAAACTACTCAGTTTAAACTCTGCTCTAAAGATTCAGTTGGGTTCAGTTCAGTAGATCAGTCGTGTCCGACTTCGCGACTCCACGGACTGCAGCACGCCAGGCCTCCCTGTTCTTCACCAACCTTGGAGCTTACTCAAACACATGTCCATGTACTCAAACTCATATACAAAGGATTATATAACAACAATGTATCCTGCTTGAGGACAGTTTCTCCTTTCTGAAAACCTTCTGACTAATCCTGTTAACTTCTAATCCTGTTCCCTTAAAATGTAAATTGGGGGAGTGGGTCTGGTAAAATTTTTACAAACTTGAGACATTCATTTGATGTATTGTAAGCAACAGTTAGAACTCGAGATGGAACAACAGACTGGCTCCAAATAGGAAAAGGAGTACATCAAGGCTGTATATTGTCACCCTGCTTATTTAACTTCTATGCAGAGTACATCATGAGAATTGCTGGGCTGGAAGAAGCACAGGCTGGAATCAAGACTGCCAGGAGAAATATCAATACCTCAGATATGCATATGACACCACCCTTATGGCAGAAAGTGAAGAGGAACTAAAAAGCTTTTTGATGAAAGTGAAAGAGGAGAGTGAAAAAGTTGGCTTAAAGCTCAACATTCAGAAAACGAAGATCATGGTATCCAGTCCCATCACTTCATGGCAAATAGATGGGGAAACTGTGGAAACAGTGTCAGACTTTTATTTTTGGGGGCTCCAAAATCACTGCAGATGGTGACTGCAGCCATGAAATTAAAAGACGCTTACTCCTTGGAAGAAAAGTTATGACAACCTAGATAGCATATTGAAAAGCAGAGACACTACTTTTCCAACGAAGGTCCGTCTAGTCAAGGCTATGATTTTTCCAGTGGTCATGTATGGATGTGAGAGTTGGACTGTGAAGAAGGCTGAGCACCAAAGAATTGATGCTTTTGAACTGCAGTGTTGGAGAAGACTCTTGAGAGTCCCTTGGACTGCAGGGAGATCCAACCAGTCCATTCTGAAGGAGATCCGCCCTGGGATTTCTTTGGAGGAAATGATGCTGTAGCTGAAACTCCAGTACTTTGGCCACTTCATGTGAAGAGTTGACTCATTGGAGAAGACTTTGATACTGGGAGGGTTTGGGGGCAGGAGGAGAAGGGGATGACAGAGGATGAGATGGCTTGATGGCATCACCAACTCAATGGACGTGAGTCTGAGTGAACTCCGGGAGTTGGTGATGGACAGGACGGCCTGGCGTGCTACAATTCATGAGGTCTCAAAGAGTTGAATACGACTGAGTTACTGAACTGAGCTGAACTGAATGACTAATTAAGAAAGTGTATAACTCCCTTGCTAACACCAGCAAGGGGGGTACTCTCTCCCCCCTCTGATGTCTATGTCAGAAGCTTTCTCAGTCCCTTTTCTTACTTTAACAAAACTGTGGTACACAAAAGCTGTTGAGTGACCAAGCCCGGTCCCTTGTCCTGAAGCTAAATCTTCTTCTTTGGAGACCATGAATCCCACACTGTTCGCCGTTATCAGTTGTCCCGCAGCATGCAGAATCCTTCCAGACCAGAGGTTGAACCCATTCCCCAGAATTGGCAGGCAGATTCTCAACCACTGAACCATCAAGGGAAGTTCCAGAGTGATTTTAGTTCAATTTTTTTATAGATACACATTATAAAGCATCTATACAGTATGTCAGTCACTGCTAAGAACTTTATAGACACATTCACTGATTCACCAAATTCTCACAACAAGCAGGATTTAGCATCCCTCCCACTTTCACATGAAGACATTGAGGCTCAGAAGAAGTTAAACATCTTAGCCAAGGCTACTTGGCAGTGGGTAGAGGACCAAGCACAGTTCCAGGTCGTTTTGGCTCCAAGGCCCATGCTCTCTGCACCGCCTGGCACTGCTACAGCATGTGAAATAACAGATGTTGCCCAAATTAAAACTGCATGGAGTTGTGACTGGTGTGAGCTGTGCAAAGTGGGTGGGAGAGATGTTGGGGCTAGGCATAAGTGTGTATTCTCTGGAGAAACCAGGACAAACTGTCAAAGGATGGGCTATGGGGAAAAAAAATGTGTTGCTCTTAAAATGTTAAAACATTTTGTTTGAGTAGAATCTTCATTTCCTTGTAATGATAAGCAGTGAAATATGGTTAGCGAGGCAACTGAGAATGCTGTTCAGAGTTACCGTGTGCTCTGCAAGGTCTCAGGAAGATCGCCCTTAGTAAAGAGTAGCCTTTAAAAGGGCCTAATTTAAATGTGACCCAGTACTCTTGCCTAGAGAATCCCATGGAGGGAGGAGCCTGGTGGGCTACAGTCCATGGGGTCGCAAAGAGTCGGACACGACTGAGCGACTTCACTTCACTTCACTTCAGTCCATTAGTATTTATTTTGTGAGCATTTTAAAATTACTTGTAAAAACATCACACAGCTATTCAAATGAAACATGGAGGAGATTTTCATCCCTCTTGGCTGATACGGTCCTAGAATCAGTTCAGTTCAGTTCAGTCCAGTTCAGTCACTCAGTTGTGTCTGACTCTTTGCAACCCCATGGACTGCAGCACACCAGGCTTTCCCCTGTCCATCACCAACTCCCAGAGTTTACCCAAACTCATGTCCACTGAGTCGGTAATGCCATCCAACCGTCTCATCCTCTGTTGTCCCTTTCTCCTCCTGCCCCCAATCCCTCCCAGCATCAGGCTCTTTTCAAATGAGTCAGCTCTTCACATGAGGTAGCCAAAGTATAGGAGTTTCAGCTTTAGCATCAGTCCTTCCAGTGAACATCCAGGACTGATTTCCTTTAGGATGGACTGGTTGGATCTCCTTGCAGTCCAAGGAACTCTCACAGTCTTCTCCAGCACCACAGTTCAAAAGCATCAATTCTTCAGTGCTCAGCTTTCTTTATAGTTCAACTCTCACATCCATACATGACCCCTGGAAAAACCATAGCTTTGCTAATAAAAGATGCTTTATTAGAAATAGCACTCTTTCTTTTTAACTGTGAATAAAGCTACTAACCAGATTCTCTTAGTAAAGAATTTGCCTACAAATGCAAGTGAAGTGGGTTTGGTCTCTGGATTGGGAAGATCCCCTGGAGAAGGGAATGGTAATTCACTCCTGTATCCTTGCCTGGGAAATTCCATGGACAGAGGAGCCTGGAGGGCTACAGTCCATGGAGTTGCAAAAGACTCTCATACACAATTTAAGGACTAAACAATAACAACAAAAAAGCCACTAAAGCAACCTCATTGTCTTAAGTTAAATTTAAAAGAGCAGAGAAACTACTCAGTTCCACCTATATTACCTGGCTATACAGTTCTTCTTAAAAATACCTTAAAGTGGAAACTTTAAGAAGGAAATAAAATGATAGGGATTCTCTAGTAAAATCTTTGTTGTATCTCCAAGCAAACTTTACAGGAAGCAATTTCCTTTTACACTGTAAATATCAGTTCAGCCTTTTTGTGGTTTTATTGATCACAAGCAATAATGCATTCTTGACACAATTATTTTAAGAGATATCAAGATTATATAGGAAAAATAATCTAAACATAAAATGTCATTAGCAATTTTGATGACCAGTCCTTTGTACACATGTACCTTCTCTGTCTCTCTTATGCATGTGCTCACACACATGAACACACACACACGTACATATATATACATAATCCTATATAAATGGAATCATACACATGTAATGTACATTTTATTAATCTTCTTTGCAAGTTTCCATGGATATCTTTTCAAGTTTTTATTATCATGCTAAAGGTCTGCTTCAGTGTAGTACAGTTCAGTCACTTTGTGAGCCCATGGACTACAGCATGACAGGCCTCTCTGTCCATCGCCAACTCCCGGAGCTTGCTCAAACTCATGTCCATCAAGTTGGTGATGCCATCCAACCATCTCATCCTTTGTCATCCCCTTCACCTCCTGCCTTCAGTCTTTCCCAGCATCAGGGTCTTTTCCAGTGAGTCAGGTCTTTGCATCAGGTGGCCAAATTATTGGAGCTTCAACTTCAGCATGAGTCCTTCCAATGAATATTCAGGACTGATTTCTTTTACGATTGACTGGTTGGATCTTCTTGCTGTCCAAGGGACTCTCAAGAGTCTTCTCCAACATCACAGTTCAAAAGCATTAATTCTTAGGTGCTCAACTTTCTTTATAGTCCAACTCTCACATCCATATATGACTACTTGAAAAATCATAGCTTTGACTAGATGGACCTTTGTTGGCAAAGTAATGTCTCTGCTTTTTAATATGATGCCTAATTTGGTCATAATTTTTCTTCCAAGGAGCAATCATCTTTTAATTTCATGACTGCAGTCACCATCTGCAGTGATTTGGGAGCCCCCCAAAAATAAAGTCTCTCACTGTTTCCATTGTTTCCTCATTTATTTGCCATGAAGTGATAGGATCGGATAACATGAACTTGGTTTTCTGAATGTTTTAAGCCAACATTTTCACTGTCCTCTTTCACTTTCATCAAGAGGCTGTTTAGCTCCTCTTCACTTTCTGCCATAAGGGTGGTGTCATCTGCATATCTGTAGTTATTGATATTTCTCCCAGCAATCTTGATTCCAGCTTCTGCTTCATCCAACCCAGCATTTCGCATGATGTACTCTGCATATAAGTTAAATAAGCAGGGTGACAATATATAGTCTTTTCCTGATTTGGAACCAGTTTTAATTGTTCCATGTCCAGTTCTAATTGTTCCTTCTTGACCTACATACAGATTTCTCAGGAGGCAGGTCAGGTGGTCTGGTATTCCCATATCTTGAAGAATTTTCCAGTTTGTTGTGACCTACACCATCAAAGGCTTTGATGTAACCAATAAAGCAGATGTAGATGTTTTTCAGGAATTCTCTTGCTTTTTTGATGATCCAGTGAATGTTGGCCATTTGACCTCTGGTTCCTCTGCCTTTTCTAAATCCAGCTTGAACATCTGGAAGTTCACAATTCACGTACTGTTGAAGCCTGGCTTGGATAATTTGGGGCATTACTTTGCTAACGTGTGAGATGAGTGCAATTATGTGATAGTCTGAACATTCTTTGGCATTGCCTTTTGGGGATTGGAATGAAAACTAAACTTTTCCAGTCCTATGGCCACTGCTGAGTTTTTTAAGTTTGCTTGCATATTGAATGCAGTACTTTAACAGCATCGTCTTTTAAGATTTGAAATAACTCAACTTGAATTCCATCATCTCCACTAGGTTTGTTCATGATGATGCTTCCTAAGGCCCACTTGACTTTGCATTCCAGGATGCCTGGCTCCAGGTGAGTAATCACACCATCGTGGTTATCTGGCTTGTGCAGGCCTTTTTTGTACAGTTCTGTGTATTCTTGCCATCTCTTCTTAATATCTTCTGTTTCTCTTAGGTCCATACCATTTCTGTCCTTTATTGTGTTATCTTTGCATGAAATGTTCCCTTAATACCTCTAATTTTCTTGACAAGATCTCTAGTCTTTCCCATTCTATTGTTTTCCTCTATTTGTTTGCACTGATCACTGAGGAAGGCTTTCTTATCTCTTCTTGCTATTCTTTGGAACTCTGCATTCAAATGGGTATATCTTTCCTTTTCTCCTTTGCCTTTCACTTCTTTTCTTTTCTCAGCTGTTTGTAAGGCCTCCTCAGACAACCATTTTGCCTTTCTGCATTTCTTTTTCTGGGGAATGGTCTTGATCCCTGCCTCCTGTACAATGTCATGAACCTCTGTCCATAGTTCTTCAGGTACTCTGTCTATCAGATCTAATCCCTTTAATCTATTTGTCACTTCCACTGTATAATTGTAAGGGATTTGATTTAGGTCATGCCTGAATGGTCTAGTACTTTTCCCTACTTTCTTTAAGTTTGAATTTTGCAATAATGAAATGTCTGCTTAGCATTTCATTATATGTATAGATGAGGCTTATTAACAGTAATGACTAATTATGCTAGAATCAGAGTCAGTATTTTCTATCAACTCATAATAAGTCTCTTTCTCTCATATCTTTTAAAAGTTTGTACCCATAAAATAAGGAATTTGAAGTAGGTGACATCCCTAAGGCTAATATTCCAAACTTCTGGACATCATGCCTCAAATTTTTCTTTCTAGATTTATGTTCCCTATCTTTGTTCACCTCCCAGAATGAGGTAGAGACACAGAGACAGAGAGACAAAGAGAGAAGGTGGGGAGGTAACTTCATTTGGGAATCAAGAGATTCCCAAGGAGAGCTTTCAAAGATACCATGACTTTAGAGACCTCATAGAACCAAGCAAGCTGGCAGGATGTGGATCGAGGCATCCAGAAAGCAGGCACCAGCACTAATGTGGGCACTGAGGCAGGACAGAGCACACTGGCAAAACTGGCAAGCTACCTAGGAGAAGTGGCAAGAAGGAGGCTGGGCTCATCCTATGGAAGAAATTTGTAAGTTGGGGGAATTGTGAGAGTGGGTGGAGAGGTGTAGGTGACAAAAGTTAAAAATTTTTTTTTTTTTTTTTTTTTTTTAAATTACAATACTGTATTTGTTTTGCCATACATTGACACGAATCAGCCATAGGTGAACACAATCTCCCAATGCCGAAGCCCCCTCCCACCTCCCACCCCCTGTCCTCTACTTGAATCATCCTGTGCATCAGCCCCATGCCTCCTGCATCCTACATTGAACATAGATTAGCGTTTCGTTTCTTACAGGAAAATATACATGTTTCATTGCCATTCTCCCATACCATCCCACCCTTTCCCTCTCCCTCAGAGTCCAAAAGTCCACTCTATACCTCTGTGTCTCTTGTTGTCTCACATATAGAGTCATCATTACTGTCTTCTAAATTCCATATATATGTGTCAGTATACTGTATTGGTGTTTTTCTTTCTGGCTTACTTCACTCTGTATAATCGGTTCCAATTCCATCCATCTCATTAGAACTGAGTCAAATTTATTCTTTTTAAGGGCTGAGTAGTATTCCATAGTGTATATGAACCACAGCTTTCTTATCCAGTCATCTGCTGATGGACATCTAGGTTGCTTCCATGTCCTGGCTATTATAAACAGTGCTGCAATGAACATTGGGGTACACGTGTCTCTTTCACTTCTGGTTTCCTCAGTGTGTATGCCCAGCAGTGGGATTGCTGGGTCATAAGGCATTTCTATTTGCAATTTTTAAGGAATCTCCACACTGTTTTCCATAGTGGCTGTACTAGTTTGCATTCCCACCAGCAGTGTAAGAGGGTTCCCTTTTCTCCACACCCTCTCCAGCATTTATTGCTTGTAGACTTTTGGATCGCAGCCATTCTGACTGGTGTGAAATGGTACCTCATTGTGGTCTTGATTTGCATTTCTCTGATAATGAGTGATGTTGAGCATCTTTTAATGTGTTTGTTAGCCATCCGTATGTCTTCTTTGGAGAAATGCCTATTTAGTTCTTTGGCCCATTTTTTTGATTGGATCATTTATTTTTCTGGAGTTGAGCTGCATAAGTTGCTTATATATCTTTGAGATTAGTTGTTTGTCAGTTGTTTCACTTGCTATTGTTTTCTCCCATTCAGAAGGCTGTCTTTTCACCTTGCTTATAGTTTCCTTTGTTGTGCAGAAGCTTTTAATTTTAATTAGATCCCATTTGTTTATCTTTGCTTTTATTTCCAGTATACTGGGAGATGGATCATAGAGGATCCTGCTGTGATTTATGTCGGAGAGTGTTTTGCCTATGTTCTCCTCTAGGAGTTTTATAGTTTCTGGTCTTACATTTAGATCTTTAATCCATTTTGAGTTTATTTTTGTGTATGGTGTTAGAAAGGGGTCTAGTTTCATTCTTTTACAAGTGGTTGACCAGTTTTCCCAGCACCACCTGTTAAAGACACTGTCTTTACTCCATTGTATATTCTTGCCTCCTTTGTCGAAGATAAGGTGTCCATAGGTATGTGGGTTAATCTCGGGGCTTTCGATTTTGTTCCATTGATCTATATTTCTGTCTTTGTGCCAGTACCATACTGTCTTAATGACTGTGGCTTTGTAGTAGAGCCTGAAGTCAGGCAAGTTGATGCCTCCAGTTCCATTCTTCTTTCTCAAGATTGCTTTGGCTATTCGAGGTTTTTTGTATTTCCATATAAATCCTGAGATTGTTTGATCTAGTTCTGAGAAAAATACTGCTGGTAGCTTGATGGGAATTGCATTGAATCTGTAGATTGCTTTGGGTAGTATACTCATTTTCACTATATTGACTCTTCCGACCCATGAGCATGGTATATTCCTCCATCTATTAGTGTCCTCTTTGATTTCTTTCATCAGTGTTTTATAGTTTTCGATATATAGGTCTTTAGTTTCTTTCGGTAGGAATATTCCTAAGTATTTTATTCTTTTCATTGCAATGGTGAATGGAATTGTTTCCTTGACTTCTTTTTCTACTTTCTCATTGTTAGTGTATAGGAATGCAAGGGATTTCTGAGTGTTGATTTTATATCCTGCAACTTTACTATATTCACTGATTAGCTCTAGTAGTTTTCTAAAAATTTTAAGTGAGAGGAAGATAAACTGTCAGAAGAATTTCTCTTGTCCTCATGCTCTCCCTTGCCCTGAGTGGTTCAGAACAGGGAGTTGCCAGATGCAGAAAGATTGGTTTGGAGACTAGAGACCTGGTGTGAGTAGCAGCACTGGGATGGACGGGCAACAGAGCTGCCCAGCAGGGCAGCCAGTCCTTAGGAGCAAGGCTTCTAGGACCAGGCCGCCTGGATTTGGAGTATTTTTTTAATTATTTATTTTCAGTTGAAGGATAATCGCTTCACAATATTGTGTTGGTTTCTGTAATAAATCAACATAAATCAGCTATAGGGGATGTGAATCTTCTCCTGGGCCTCAAAGAGTCAGAAATGACTGAGTACACACACACACACACAGAGTCCTGTGTCTGATAGCTGTGTGACCCCAGGAGTTGTTACTTAAGCCCAGCTTCAATTTCTTCATTTGCAAAACAAGGGTAAGACTATCAGCTATCTTCCTTGGGGTCTCTTGAGGGTTAAATGTGTTAATATTTGTGTATAGCAAGCACTATATGTGTTTGGAAAAGCAATATAAAGGTGTGACAAATGAAAGAGACAGTTCAGCGATAAAGCTGGTGGGGCATTTAGGGGACAGCTTTGATGCCATTAGAATAGGAAAGTAAAAGACGACTCTGACTTTTCTACTTGGGTTACGAAAAAGATGCCACAATGAGAGCTAGGATTAAGGAAAGCAGGTTTGTAGAGGGACACCATGAAACATGTCTGATTCAGGCTACCTGGATTTTAAGATATAGAAAGGATATTCACATGAAAGATGCAGCTGGAAACTTGAAACAGAATATGGGACTCAGGAATCCAAGGAGAGGTGTAGATTTTGGAGTCATGAGTCTCATATATCATTGGGCATTATTTTCAGCTTGGGATGTGATCGGTAGAAAATTCTATGTATAAGGAGAGTGCATGCATCCATCGGTAAATATATATGAGATATCTAATATGTGTGTGGCAGAAATGTAATTTTAACACTGGTCCTGGATAACAAGGATCCATTTAACCCACAACTTAAAATGATCTGTTATTCTAAGAAAACATGAATGATCCTGTGTTTATGACGTTTGACTAGCCTGTGGTGTAATTTCCGAATGATGATTTTCCGACTGGATGCCATAAGACAATGACAAATTCTCTACCTAATGAGCTCCAACACACTCAAACCACAGACACATCAGGGAATTCTACTGCACTGATGTCAGAGAAATAATAAACCACACTGCACTGTGATGATTGAATGAGCTTGATAAATCAATTAAAAGTTAATTTTCAGAACAGATTTCTAAGGCTACAGAAGTCTGGTTTGACAGGGATGTAGGTTGTTGTTCAGTCCTGACAGAATGAGAAGGAAATAATGGAAAAAGAACTTAGCTAGGATTAGAAAAACTGGGTGTTTGCTTATGCTTATGAAATTATCTTAATAATTTCATGACTTGGGTCAAATCTTTATATTTCTCCAAACTTCAAATTTCCTTATATCAAATTGCACTAAAATGTCTTTGTGATTCTGTGATGGAAATCAGTGAGCTATTGCAGAAGAAATTATTTCATAGTCTGCCGATCAGTTTTGCTAACACACGAGGGACCGGGTTGGGTAGGTCATTGGTTTCTCGGCAAAGAGGGTGGGCCTGAGTGCCAGGAAAACTCCTTGGAGTTTCACCATCACTTTGGTGTGTTTCACTTACTGAGCCTCAAGGTCTGACCTTGGCATTGCAGGCTCAGCAGAGAGGAAACGGATTTTCCCCAGGGGCAGACTCATGTGCAGAAGCGAATAAACGGGAAAAAGAACAGAGTTCCAATGTTCTAATTTATAACAAGACAAGATGATCAATGAGAATTAAATACCTGAAGTAGAACTTCCATCATATTTTCTCTTTTGGCAGGCTTTCACAAGAAGACTGATATTAATGATGTCAGATATTGATCATTTTAACATATGGAATTAAAATATGAGGAATTACATAGAACGTGCAGTATAAAACAGTAACTGCATACATTATACTCTAAGCTACTGTAGGAGTGCCACAATAAAGAAGGTCTCGGTGAAGCACCTTGGGTGGTACTTAGATGCTCATGGTCCAAAGCGCACCTCTGTGATGCTCCTTTCCTAATCTTGAGTGGGGAGAAGGCAATGGCACCCCACTCCAGTGTTCTTGCCTGGAAAATCCCATGGACGGAGGAGCCTGGTAGGCTGCAGGCCATGGGGTTGCTAAGAGTTGGGCGCGACTGAGTGACTTCACTTTCACTTTTCACTCTCATACATTGGAGAAGGAAATGGCAACCCACTCCAGTGTTCTTGCCTGGAGAATCCCAGGGACGGGGAGCCTGGTGGGCTGCCGTTTATGGGGCCCCACAGTCGACACTACTGAAGCAACTTGGCAGCAGCAGCAGTCTTGAGTGAGTGATCTAATGCCATTCTAAAAGCCCATTATTAGTATGTTATTATAATCAAGCATCTTATTTTAAGTCCAATGGCTGGGGAGCTGCTGCCGCTAGACTTTCATTTCTGTGAAATGACCTTGTTTCTACAGGTTTCTTCTCAGAGGAACCTCCAAGTTCTCGAGGACTAACTCATAGTGCTTCTCCAAACCCTGCATAAATTTTTGGTAGCAAAAATTCTTCCTTTGTACGTAGTTAGGCAAACTATTCCCGAGAGAAGGATGAGACAGAAAAGCAGTGCTGTGCCCAGTAGAACTTTTGGTGGTGATGGGAATATTCTGCAATCTGGGTGGCACAACACAGGAACTACTAGCTGTATGTGGCTATTGAGCACTTCAAATGGGGCCAGTGTGGCCGAGGAACTGATTAAAGTTTATTTGATTTTAATTCAAATGTAAGTAGCTGCATGTGACTAGTGAGCAGACTCCTGGACAGTAAAGTCACTGAACCAGAAAACTTCGCAAGTGGGCCTCAGGCATCGCTACTTTATGTTCTGAAGGCTTCCTGGAACTTTCCTGGTGGTTTATTGGTTAAGAATCGGCCTGGGGTCAGATACCTGGGACAGACAATACAGGGGACATGGGTTCAATCCCTGGTTCTGGAAGATCCCATATGCCACGGGGCAACTAAGCCCAGACACCACAATTACTGAGCCTGGGCCCTGCACCAAGAACTTGTGCTCTGCAATGAGAGGAGAGCAGCCCCCGAGCACAGTGAGAGAAAGCCTAAGCTCAGCAACGACAACCCAGTACAGCCAAAAATAAACAACCTGATTTATATATATATATATATTTAGAGAAAAAGTTTCCCAGGGAATTCTGATGTACAAACACCTTTGGAAACTTCTCAAGAAAAAGTAGTGTACATAGAATGGAGAAGCGTAATCCTACCTTTGATCTTTTAGTTGGGAGGAGGAACTTAGGCAATCTGATTTTCAGCTTCTTTTTAGGTAGAAAGAAAATTGGCTTAGGGTCACTGTATGTATTATTTAAATCAATAATTGTGATAAACTGTTAGGTCCACATTTGGTGAGTCCCAGAATTTCTAGAACAACAGAAGATGCTGAATAAATGACTGAATGGTTTTAAACTATGCTGTGAGAAAATCCCTAACAAGATACTTGTTTATTCATAAGCATCATCTAGTCATAATATTTATAGCTAAAATATATTAACCAGTTAACTATGTACCAACCAATATATTGAATACTTGTATTGCTCCGTGTAGGAGATATTTTGCAGGGGTGGTATCTAAGATTAAGGGAGGTTAAATTTTTACCAAAGACCACACTGTTAACAGTTCACTGGGGAGGGCTTCCAATCCATATCCATTTGAATCTGGTATCGATACACATAATCAGTAAACTCTACTTCAGTCTCATCATCAGCTCTTCTTCCATCTGGATCTAAATTAGAGCTATAGACAAAGCAGCGTTTGGCGGCTTCAACTCTCACATTCTGTCTGGTTTGAAGCCATCATCAGAATGAAGAGACTGGATGTCTTCTAGAGCAGAGAGGCTTGGCAGGAACCACATGTGAATTGAGAGAGAGCTGGGGGCAGGGCACAGCAAGCTCTGGAGGGGTGTCAGGGTTGGTAGCCTCCACATATGTGTGCACTTCAGCCCACAGTAACTCCCAGCCCAATTCTGTTTTAATTAAGATATCTGAACATCCTAATAGAAATCAGTCCTGAATATTCATTGGAAGGACTGATGCTGAAGCTGAAGCTCAATGCTTTGGCCACCTGATGCAAGAGCTGAGTCATTTGAAAAGACCCTGTTGATGGGAAAGATTGCGAGCAGGAGGAAAAGGGGACGACAGAGGCTGAGATGGTTGGATGGCATCAGCGACTCAATGGACATGAATTTAGGTAAATCCCTAGAGTTGATGATGGACAGGGAGGCCTGGTGTGCTACAGTCCATGGGGTCACAAAGAGTCGGGCACGACTGAGTGACTAAACTGAACTGAACTTGTGGCAGAGCTTTATGAACATACTACAGTCAGGAACCAAATTTTTCCAAAGATCTCTCAATTTTTACCTTAGATTATTTTACATAATTTGGCTTTGTTCCCTTTAAAAATGTACAGTTTTCCCCAACAGACAGAATTCTCCTCTGTCAAAAGCCACTTTGCCCTACATTGTAGAGTCTTGAGCGGTTTCTCTATTTATGCTTGTAATAGCAATGACAAGAGACCGACTCGTCTAATTTTAATTTGCCACCTATTTCTACTCTGGAAGCTATAAAACTACCTACGTCAGTTCCCCACTCCTCGTGAGGAGCAGTGGTATCACACTAGTCCAGGAGACATAAGCAGAAGTCTAGGTGAGAGGCACTCTTGCCCCTTTAAATCATCATCACACTTTAACCCTTGGGGGCTGGAAGTGCAGGAACCATCTTGAGGGAAAAGCCCTGGAATAGGAGAACTGTTGGTTTGAACTTTCTAACCTATGGAACTAAGGTCAGCAACCCTCCTGCCATGGATATGCTTGTTTCAAGGCTGACATTGCATTTATTTTTATCCATTGTAGTAGGGTTTTCTAATATGTGCAGTTAAAAGGATCCCTAACTGATATGGCCAACCTAGACAGCATATTAAAAAGCAGAGACAGTACTTTGCCAACAAAGGTCCATCTAGTCAGAGCTATGGTTTATCCAATAGTCATGTATGGATGTGAGAGTTGGACTATAAAGAAAGCTGAGCACCTAAGAATTAATGCTTTTGAACTGTGGTGCTGAAGACTCTTGAGAGTCCCTTGGAGTGTAAGGAGATCCAACCAGTCCTGAATATTCATTGGAAGGACTGATGCTGAAGCTGAAACTCCAATACTTTGGCCACCTGATGCGAAGAACAGATTCATTGGAAAAGCCTCTAATGCTGGGAAAGATTGAAGGCAGGAGAAAGGGATGGCAGAGGTTGAGATGATTGGATGGCATCCCCAGCTCAATGGATATGAGTCTGAGCAAGCTCCGGGAGTTGTCGATGGGCAGGGAGGCCTGGTGTGCTGCAGTCCATGGGGTCACAAAGAGTCAGACATGACTAAGCGACTGAAATGAAATAAACTGAACTGATATGCCTGGCTTAAAATGAATTGGGGTATTACCCTTCTTTTTCAATGATCCACAACTATTGACCATTAGAATAATGTATATTTTAAAATTAGATCTTAGCTATAAAACCATCTAGTCCTATTGTCTGTTAAAATGATATATCTTAGTTACATCTCTTCTTGGAAGCTGATTTAAATGACATATGGAGGGTGCGGTCAGTTTTGTAACATATTTTGTTGATTAATTACCCATTTCTTCTAGATTTGAAGGTTTGGGAATTTTTGGCCAAAGGGTTCCACATATTATTTTTATATATGGTTTCCTCTTTTTCAAAAATTTTACTACCTTTAATACTACATTAGATTTTAATATGTTCAATCTCTCTACTTTTAACTAAGTAAATAAAATCACTTGTTAGATTATGTTAAGTGATGAAGATTATTTATTAGAATATCATATTTAATTTTTTGCCCTAATTTAATTAAATTATATTTTACTACTCAGAGCTTTACAGATATCATTGAGCCAACTTTCAGAACTCAATAAATTATAAAAAATACAAAACTAGTTATTTGTCATATTCTAAGCATATGTTCCTATAACTTGTTATGCAATCTAACCCCCTAGGAATTGTTACTTTGTTTTGTTTCAAATGGTATGTTATCTTTGTTCATTTCTAGAGTTTCACTTCTCTTTCATGGATTCTTTGCTTTGATTTATACGTTCAGTCACTTTAATTGTTTGTTGAATTAATCTATGAGGCTTATTACTGATATGTCTCTTTTTGTCAAATGATCTTGGTGAAAAGAAAAAAATAGCCTATTTGTTAAAATACCATTTAGAAAAGCCAAATTTAGCCTAAAATTTATTCTTCAAATTTTTAATGACTTCCATTTCACAATTTTCAGCACATTGAATATCCCAGGGCTGATAACATTTCCAAACCACTTCACTAGCTAGAACAGGAGAACTGGCCAATTTGGCTTATATTCTTCCAATTTCCAGTTTCTAGCTCCTCATATTATTAAGTCCTCCTTGATGTTTGTATGTTGAGTAGGAGTAAGTATAACATTTATTGAAAAAGATGATTGAAATGATTTTCTTAATTACTGCAAGATCAAGAGATACTTTTATCTGGAGACAGTGCCAACTAAAACATCTGGAAACTTTCAGAATCTTGGCTGAAAACTCCCATCTCTCTCTAGTGTTATACTGTACCATCTGCAGAAAGGTTTTTAAAGTTTTTAATAACCCCATTGTTCTGTCACAAATAATAAAGCTAGATATATCATTTCAGATAATGTCCTTTCCAGTTCACACAATCAACATAAACCATAAAAATAACTTCAAAGTTATGAATTCTATGTTTTAAAAAGAACATTTCTAAAACAAGTGAAACAGATGAAACTTTTGAAGTATAATGAACAGAAGGAGGAAAGTGTGCACATTATGAGTTTACAGCTCTCTAAATTATCACAATTCCATGGACAGAGGAGCCTGGTGGGCTACAGCCCATGGTGTCACAAAGAGTCGGACATGACCAAGTGTGGGCATGTGCGTGCACACATACACACAGACACACACACATGAATTATTATAAAAGAATGACTGCTACTGACTATCCCTTCCTATATGAAATGGAAACTCCAAACTCAATGTCTCCCATCAGTCACACTTCCTGTTTTTCACTGTAATACTTATTGTCATCTCATATGGAATAAATTCCCTGTCTTATTTGCTTGGACTCTTAAAAGAGCCACCTAAGCCTACTTGCTTCTACCTTTATATGATCTTGGTTTTAAAGTTCTCAAAACTTTATTTTACCATTTCAGTATCGAAATGGCCATTCTTGTTGTTTTAATTGAAATTTCTTCATACCACTTGGTAACTAATGTAACAATACTTGTGGTACACAGCAAGCTTAATTAATGATAAACACTGTGATTTCATTGGTTTATGCTGATTGTCTTAGGATGCTTGGGGATTGGACTCCCATCATGGTGGCATGTGTGAAATACTCACACTGCCTTCTAGTTGGCCGAAATCATGATTAGTTGCAAGGCTTCACCAAAGATTGTTTATGAAATGCTTTGTGCTTTAAGTGAAGTAAGAATTCATCATTATCCTTGAGTTATGCTATGACTAATACTTCTGAGTTTAGATGAATCCTGCGAAGGTATAGGAGAAAAAAATGACATTAACAATGAACTGTGGTCTAGACATTTTTCTGATATTGTGCAAAATTTAGAAAAGCCTGGAATAGTTTTTGATGATGTGAAAGTTAGTTTAAAAAAAAAGTAAAAACAAATTAATTGGTATGTTGGGTAAAAAAACTAATTTATTTTTTTAACCAAGAGTATGAGCGACGTCTTGATGCTAGTAACGTAAAGGCTGGATGCAAGTGCCCACTCAAAAACTATCATTAATAATTGAAAGTATTAGGCAACTTCCAGTGCAGGCAGAAAACTGATCTGTTTTCTATCACTAGTTTTTCCAATTATAAGATTTCATATAAATGGAATCAGGCAGTATTTATTCTTTTGAGTTTCATTTCTTTCACTTAGCATAACTTTTGGTTTCGTGAAAAGTGAACATGTATCTAAAAGAAATGTTATATGATGCTTGCTCTTCTCTTCCTGACTTGCTTCCCGCTGTGTGACAATCTCTAGGTCCTTATAGTTACCAAAGGGGAAAGAAGGGTGGGATGAACTGGGGGACTGGGACTGGCATACATACACTGCTGCTGCTGCTGCTGCTAAGTCACTTCAGTCGTGTCTGACTCTGTGCGACCCCATAGACGGCAGCCCACCAGGCTCCCCCGTCCCTGGGATTTTCCAGGCAAGAGTCCTGGAGCGGGGGTGCCGTTGCCTTCTCCGGTAGTTACCTGAATGGGAAGGAAATCCAAAACAGAGAATGAACATATGTATACATACAGCCGATTCACTTTGCTGTACAGCAAGAAATCAACACACCTTTGTAAAAACAACCATACTCAATAAAAATTAATTTAAAACCAACTTTTAAAGTTAAAAAATAACTGAAAGTGCTAAGCATTTACTGTTTCTCTCAGGGTGGCACACATATTTTGTTTAAAATTTACAGTTTCATATAAATAATACACACAGTCATCAATGAGGAAATTTTCTTTTAAAGAACATAAATCAGTTTCACATAATAAAGCAGTGAGAAAAACAAACACTTGGGGAAAATTCTGAACCACAGTGAGCCTACAAGCCCTCTTGCAGATGATCTGCAGAGCACCTTCTTTCAGACACTTCTGTCTGTCTGAAAGCTTCTACGAAACTTTTCCCTTGCCTGTTTTTGGTGTCTTAACAAAGGATCTCACAGCCATATCCTAATTTAGATCTTTAACTGGTGTTCATTTCATAAATTTAGAATTTTTCAACATCTGGAGAAGGTGGGAATGAGATGCAGTTACACTTCTGAATCCAGCAAGCCCTGGATCCTTCACATGTAACTTTTTCCACCCCTTTGGCTCATCCATCTCCTTCCACATTTATTATGGCAGTGAGAGAAAGTCAGGTGACACTTGCGTCTTCCTGGAAACCTCCATGACGACATCACAGAGTTTATCGGTTATGTGTCTTATTTTCCACATTGCTGCATGTGACAGTGTTGCCAAACTCTCTATGCTAAGTAGCGAGGGTCCTCTTTCCTCCCACTATCAACAAATGTTACTCACTTTCCTTCAAGACTTCACTGATGGCTCTTCTTAAAACTGTTGACTTCACTGATAACTCTTTTTGAGGCCCTCTGTGAAGAAAGCTGAGCGTCGAAGAATTGATGCTTTTGAACTATGGTGTTGGAGAATACTCTTGAGAGTCCCTTGGACTGCAAGGAGATCCAACCAGTCCATTCTAAAGGAAATCAGCCCTGGGATTTCTTTGGAAGGAATGATGCTAAAGCTGAAACTCCAGTACTTTGGCCACCTCATGAGAAGAGCTGACTCATTGGAAAAGACTCTGATGCTGGGAGGGACTGGGGCAGGAGGAGAAGGGGATGACCGAGGATGAGATGGCTGGATGGGATCATGGACTCAATGGACGTGAGTCTGAGTGAACTCCGGGAGTTGGTGATGAACAGGGAGGCCTGGCGTGCTGTGGTTCACGGGGTCGCAAAGAGTCAGACACGACCGAGCGACTGAACTGAACTGAACTGACCCTCACTCACTGCATAATTCCAAAGTTAATGATCATAATTTTAGGCTTTTGTGATAGCAGTACACAACTCCTGGTACCCAGATATCTTCTAGTTACTCTTTTCCTGCATAACAAGTCCAAACCTAGTGACATAACACAACTCTCATCTTATTATAGTCCTTAGTGCTGTGGGTCAGGGTTCAGAAA
The DNA here is from genome assembly GCA_917880005.1 of Nanger dama. Lineage (NCBI taxonomy): Eukaryota > Metazoa > Chordata > Mammalia > Artiodactyla > Bovidae > Nanger > Nanger dama. The sequence continues at coordinate 303,857 of CAKJTW010000126.1, forward strand.
TGTTATTCAGAAATGTTGTTTCTACTCTACATGTCTGGGACATAGGATAGTAAGTCTCAGTGACTAGAACTGACTCCACAAGTGAGATCTGGAGTCACCTGAATGACTGTTTACTCACGTGGGTGGTAGATTTTGCTGCTTATCAGCTGGGACCTCATACCTACCTTGTTGTTGTTGTTCCATCACCCAGTTGTGTCTGACTCTTTGTGACCCCCTGGATTGCAGCACGCCAGGCCTCCCTGTCCCTCACCATCTCCCGAAGTTGGCCTAAGTTCATGTCCATTGCATCGGTGATGCCATCCAGCCATCTCATCCTCTGTTACCCTCTTCTCCTTCTGCCCTCAGTTTTTCCCAGCTTCAGGGTCTTTTCCAATGAGTCACATGTTTGCATCAGATGACCAAAATACTGGAGTTTGAGCTCCAGCATCAGTCCCTCCAATGAGTATTCAGGGTTGATTTACCTTAAGATTGACTGGTTTGATCTCCTTGCTGTCCAAGGGACTTCCAGGAATCTTCTCTAGCACCACAGTTCAAAGGCATAGATTCTTTGGTGCTCTGCCTTCTTTACAGTCCAACTCCCACAACCATACGTGACCACTGGGAAGACCACAGCCTTACCTATATTTACATACAAACACCTAAAATGACCATTCTGCATGGTTGATTAGGCTTTAGCATGCATAGTGACTGGGTTCCAGGAGGAAAAGTCCCAAGAGAATAAGGAGGAAGTTGTATCACCTTTGCAGGTGGCGCTAGTGGTAAAGAACACGCCTGCTACTGCAGCAGAGGTAAGAGATGCAGGTTTGATCCCTGGGTGGGGAAGATCCCTGGCGGAAGGCATAGCAGCCCACCCCAGTATTCTTGCCTGGAGAATCACTTGGACAGAAGAGCCTGGCGCTACAGTTCATAGGACTGCAAAGAACTGGACATGACTAAAGTGACTTCGCCTGCACTCCTATGTCACCTTTTCTGACCTAACTTCAGATGTTGCATAGCATCACTCTGCTGTCTCAAGCTCAGGCAGTTTAAAAGGAGAGACCATAAACCTCACCTGCCTATGGAATGAACATCGTTGTAGGAAGAGAATGTATGATGGGAAGACTTTTGTGGCTGATTTTGGAAAATACAGTCAGCAACAATAGTATTTCAAGTAAATACACCATAATTTCAAGAGATGAATCAGAGAGGAATATAGCAGAGATGGTATACATCAATTATACATTTTGAGAAGCATTTACAGGAGACTATTTGCAAATGCGGAATTAAGGTGTACTAAAATTGTGAGGGATAATGTAGTATCCCAGGCAGGGCACTCTTACCACTCTTAAGTTGGAAACAGCAAACCTAGTTTTGAATTATGCTATATGCATTATTTCACAAGTTGCTCCTTTTCTTCCCCAGCAGTATATTTGTAAGATTCATTCATTTTCTTGAACACCAGTCATCTATTTTCATAACTGTATAGAATTCTCTTTTATGAATATACTGCAACTTATCCATCCTCCTGTAGATGGCCTTTTTTTTTTTTTTTCTAGTTTTGGCCATTGTGAACAAGGCTGGGCACACATGCCCATTTTCTTGAGTAACCAAGTCAATTTGCAAAACCACCAATGGCAACTAAGAGTAACTTTTGGTTGATATCCTTGATAACATTTAGTATTCTTAAACGCTTCTATTTTTGGCTACCATTGGTATTGTCAAATTTTTCTTTTCTGAGTACTGATACCATTGTGTATGTGTGTGTGTGTGTGTGTGTGTGTGTGTGTTTAATGTTTAGTGACCATTCACATTTCCTACTTATAGAAGGAAATAATAGCTCAAGTCTTCTGCTTAATATTCTGTTGAGTTTCCTGTCTTATTCTTTTTACAGATATTCTGAAGTACTCTCAGACAAGTCTTTTGCCAGGTATATATATTGCACACATCTTTTGTCTCATTTCACTTTCCTTACGAAGACAATCTTTCATCATATAGCTTTTATCCTTTTTATTTTACTTAAGCAAGTTTTCCGTAATACTTGGTGGTGATATCTTCTCATGTAATCTTCTGGAAGCATTATAGTTTTTTCCATTTTTATTTAGGTCTACAAACTCTGAGTTAAATGTTTTTTTTTCATGTGTAGGAAGCATCCACTTTTATTTATTTACCTACAAATACTCAATTGTCTAAAGCATTTATTGAAAAAGATGTCTTTTCCCCATTGCTCTGCATTTCAAAGAGGGAAGAGGCATCTCACATTTGCTGCAGCAAACGATATGCTTGGTTTTATTCTCCACATTTTACTTTGTATTGACTACATAAGTTTTCCTTTTTACTCATTAAAAAGTTTATTTTGGTTTTGTTAAATATTTACTTACTATCTCTCCCTTTTATTATGAAAGATTTGTGTTTTTCCAAACCACTGTGTCTACCCTCCATTTCGAAAATTTAGAAAATTTCAAGATTTCTCTCCTGTCACCTACTTCCTGAACACCTTCAGATAAATTAGAGATTTTAAACAAAGACAGTTATCAAATTTTCCCTTGCTTGCAGTGTAACTATAATAAAGAGCCCCTGTCTAGAATTTTTATTCTACATTTATAGACTATCACTATCCATCTACAGAAGACACATGCATAGAGGTTAAGAATAAGAGAGAGACTGAGTCACTTCTAACCACTTCGCTTTCTCGCATCTTGCTTTTCTGGTTTGGGAGTTCCCGGAGGCCCAGTGAGTAAGGCCCAGTCCCCCAGTGCAGAAGGCATGGGTTCAATCCCTAGCGGAGGAACTAAGATCCCACATGCCACAGCGTGTGGCCAAAAAAAATAAAAGAAAATAAAGATTGATTCTCTGATTTATTTCTTGGCTTGTTAGAATCCTTGCAGGAGTATTTTTTATCAAATAGATATATTCTCTAAATATTTCAATATCTACAAAATTATTTTCATTTTTCCTGACAGATAAATGATCTACTGATTGGTTATAACAATCTAGTGTAGTAGTTCTTTTCTCTGTCATCTGTAGATGATATTCTTCATCTTCTAGATCTGTTTCATGTGAAATATCTGATAACACTCTAATTTTTTATAAGTAACTTGTTCTGCAGAAAAATTTAACATTTTGTGTAAGACCAGAAACTATAGGAAACTATAGTTTCCTAGAGGAAAATAGAGGCAAAACACTCTGACATAAATTATAGCAAGATCCTCTATGACCCACTTCCCAGAGTAACGGGAAAAAAGCAAAAATAAACAAATGAGACCTAATTAACTTAAAAGCTTTTGCACAACAAAGGAAACGATAAACAAGGTGAAAAGGCAGCCTTCAGAGTGGGAGAAAAATAATAGCAAATGAAACAAGAAAGAAAGGAATTAATCTCCAAAATATACAAGCAGCTCATGCAGCTCAATACCAGAAAAATAAATGACTCAATCAAAAAATGGGCCAAAGAACTAAATAGACTTTTCTCCAAAGAAGACATACAGATGGTTAACAAACACATGAAAAGATGCTCAACATCACTCATTATCAGAGAAATTCAAATCAAAACCACAATAAGATACCATTTCACGCCAGTCAGAATGGCTGCTATCAAAAAAATCTACAAGCAATAAATGTTGGAAAGGGTGTGCAGAAAAAGGAACCTTCTTACACTGTTGGTAGGAATGCAAACTAGTACAGTCACTATGGAGAACAGTGTGGACATTCCTTAAAAACTGGAAACAGAACTGCCATATGACCCAGCAATCCCACTGCTGGGGATACACACCAAGAAAACCAGATTGAAAGAGACACATGTACCCCAATGTTCGTTGCAGCACTGTTTACAATAGCTAGGACATGGAAGCAAGTTAGATGTGCGTTGGCAGACAAATGGATAAGAAAGCTGTGGTACATATACATAATGGAATATTAAAAAGAATGCATCTGAGCCAGTTCTAATAAGGTGGATGAAACTAGAGCCTATTATACAGAGTAAAGTTAGGAAAAAAAAAAAACCACCAATACAGTATATTGATGTGTATATATATATGGAATTTAGAAAGATGGTAACAATGACCCTATATGCAAGACAGCAAAAGAAACACAGAAGTAAAGAACAGACTTTTGGACTCTGTGGGAGAAGGCAAGGGGGGATGATTTGAGAGAATAGCACTGAAACATGTATATTACTGTATATGAAATAGATCACCAGTCCAGGTTCGATGCATGAGACAGGGCATTCAAAGCCGGTGCACTGGGAGAACCAGAGGGATGGGATAAGGAGGGAGGTGGGAGGGGGTTTCAGGATGGGGGACATGTGTGTCCATGGCTGATTCACATTAATGTATTGCAAAAACCACCACAGTGTTGTAATTAGCTTCCAATTAAAATAAATAATTAAAAAAATAATTTAAAAATCTTCCCCAGCCCCCTCAAAAAATTAACACTTTAACCTTTCTTTTAATATTAAAAAAAAATCTTTACCTTTAGAATGTAGGTGTTTTACCAGGATATTTGTGTGTACATACCTTTGTCCTACCAATCTTGCCTGGAATATGATGAAGACTTTATAAGATGATTTAAATGTTCTTAAATTCAGTGAGATTTTCTTCTATCATTTTACCATTTCCTCTCTTATTTCAGCTCCTTTACCTTCTAAAGGGCTTCCCTGGTAGCTCAGCTGGTAAAGAATCCACCTGCAATACAGGGGACCCCAGTTCAATCTCTGGGTCAGGAAGATCCCCTGGAAAAGGAACAGGCTACCCACTTCAGTATTCTTGGGCTTCCCTGGTGGCTCAGATGGTAAAGAATTCACTTGCAATGTGGGAGACCTGGGTTCAATCCCTGGGTTGGGAAGATCCCCTGGAGAAAGGAAAGGTAACCCACTCCAATATTCTCGTCTGAGAATTCCATGGACAGAGAAGACTGGCAGGCAGTCCATGGGGTCGCAGAGAGTTGGACATGACTGAGTGACTTTCACTTTACCTTCTAAAAGCCCCATTGTGGGCAAGTTAAATCCTCTGGGTTTTTCTTCTAAGTCCTTTTTCCCATCGCCACCATTTCCTCATATTTTATGTTTGGTCATTTCTCCTTTTTCTTCCAAAACACTAATAACTGTTTCAAAGGTGTCTACATTCTCTTTTAATTTCTCTTCGGACACATTTTAAAATTTGAAAATTATGTATATTTTTAACCTCACACAATTAGCTGTATATATATATATATTTTTTTTTGGTGCAAACCTTTAAGTTTTTACTCTTAGCAAATTCCAATTTATTTACCTGTTTTCTCTTACAGAATTTTGTGAATCTAAGTCTTCCTTTATTTTGTCTGTATACTTTCTTTTTCATTCCATGCTGTGTTTCTGATGATATAACATTTTCAAGAATTTGGGGGAGCTCCGTTAAACAAGAAGTGCTTCCCCAGGTCTTTCTCATGTAACCTCGTCTCAATTTCTGGCTTCTGTTTAGATAGCTGAAGGGAATCACATGACCAATGTCTTCAAAGAGCCTTCTGTATGACTCAGTACACTGACTTTCTAAAAAAAATATTTATAAGCCACTCACAAAAGCTCTTGAACTATATTCTTAGCTTTCTGTCCAGGGCACAGATTCCTAACAGCGAATCTTCCAGTTATTGCATCCTTGGCAGAAAGTGAAGAGGAGCTAAAGGGCCTCTTGATGAAGGTGAAAGAGGAGAGTGAAAAAGTTGGCTTAAAGCTCAACATTCAGAAAACGAAGATCATGACATCCGGTCCTATCACTTCATGGCAAATAGATGGGGAAACAGTGGAAACAGTGGCAGACTTTATTTTGGGGCTCCAAAATAACTGCAGATGGTGACTGCAGCCATGAAATTAAAAGACACTTACTCCTTGGAAGAAAAGTTATGACCAACCTGGATAGCATATTCAAAAGCAGAAACATTACTTTGCTGACTAAGGTCCGTCTAGTCAAGGCTATGGTTTTTCCTGTGGTCATGTATGGATGTGAGAGTTGACTGTGAAGAAGGCTGAGCACCAAAGAATTGATGCTTTTGAACTGTGGTGTTGGAGAAGACTCTTGAGAGTCCCTTGGACTGCAAGGAGATCCAACCAGTCCATTCTGAAGGAGATCAACCCTGGGATTTCTTTGGAAGGAATGATGCTAAAGCTGAAACTTCAGTACTTTGGCCACCTCATGCGAAGAGCTGACTCATTGGAAAAGACTCTGATGCTGGGAGGGATTGGGGGCAGGAGGAGAAGGGGACGACCGAGGATGAGATGGCTGGATGGCATCACGGACTCGATGGACGTGAGACTGAGTGAACTCCGGGAGTTGGTGATGAACAGAGAGGCCTGGCATGCTGCGATTCATGGGGTCACAAAGAGTCGGACACAACTGAGCGACTGAACTGAACTGAACTTGCAATTTGGATAGGTTGAGAATGTTCCAAAATCTTGAAGTCACGGTTCCTTTTTGCTTCAAAGGTCTTCCCTCAGTCTACTTTTTATTTTACTAAGCAGCAGGAAGGGACCAAGTTCTGCCATCAATCGTCCACTTAGAAAGGTACCTGGGTAAATACGCAGCTTCACTGCTCACAGGCTCTGCTTTCCACAGAGCTGTAGGTACAACGCAGCTCGGTTTCTGCCGCTGTATAGCAAGGCTCTCCTTTCCTCCAGTTTCCAGTAACATGATTCTCATTTTGTTTTGATCCTTCATCAGCAATATTTTTAATGCTCATATTTCCACCAACAGTCTGTTTGTACTGATTTATATGTCCACTAAGACAATACAGGCTTTCTTTACCATGATTTTCACTTTCTTGTGAATCCTCATGAGAAGTGGTTAATGCCCACTTTTAAGCTAACAGTCTGTTCAAGGCAATGTAGTCCTCTTCTATCATGTGCCTAAGAATTCTTTCATCCTCTGCCTACTGCCCAGTTCTAAAACTAGTTCCATATTCTAGGCGTTTACCTAGCAGTGCCCCACTTCCAGGTACCAAAATATGCATTAGCATCTTATTGCTTCTATAACAAAATACCACAAACAGTAGCTTAACACAAATTTATCTTATAGTTTTGAATGTCATAAATCGAAAATAGATTTAATTTTATTAAAACCATGGTGTTGGCAGGGCTGAATTCCCCTCGAGGCTCTGGGATAGAATCTGTCTCTTTTCCTTTCACAGCTTCTAGAGGCCTCGTAAGTTCCTTGGGTTGTTACCCCTCCCTCCATTTCCAAAGTCAGTCAGGTGGCACCTTCACCTTCTCTTTAACTCTGCTCCTCCCGCCTCCCTTGTGACTATGCCGTATATTCTGGATGATCCAGGATAATTTTTCCATCACAAGATTCCTAACTTAATCACCAAGCTCCTTTTGCTTTGTCAGCTCATGTAATATAATATATCATTCAGGGTTCTCCAAAGAGGCAGAAAAAACCAATTATATGTACGGTGTGCCAACTCACTTCAGTCGTGTCCAACTGTTTGCAATGCTATGGACCGTAGCCCACCAGGCTCCTCTGTCTGTGGGATTCAACAAGTCAAAATACTGGAGTGGGTTGCCATGCCCTCCTCCAGGGGCTCTTCCCAACCCAGGAATCAAACTTGAGTCTCTTATGTCTCCTGCAATGGCAGATGAGCCCTTTACCACTAGTACCACTTGGGAAGTTATCTATCTATATGCAAATATACATACACACACACATATATATATACATGTAAATAAATACACAAACCTGCGTATTATCTGTGACACATGCATACATACATATATACACATATACACATATATACACATATTTTTCTTTCTTCATTAGTGGAGGTTAGTTTTCATGGTTTTTTTTTCTATTAAAGTCTCCTCACATTATAGAGGATAATCAAAAGCCACTGATTTAAATGTCAATCTCATGTGAAAATTACTTTACAATAGATAAAATAATACTTGACCAAGTACCTGGCCCAGATGACACAGAAAATTAACCATCACACATGCAGGCAAACTTCATATTATTGCACTTTAGATTATTGTGCTCCGCAGATACTGTGTTTTCTACAAAATGAAAAAGCACCTGTGGTAACCCTGCGTTGCTCAGATGATGGCTAGTGTCTTCCAGCAGTAAGTCATGCTTCTGAATTTTGTTCGTTTATTTTCGGTTATGCTGAGTCTTCGCTGCTGTGCAGGCTTGGCCCTGGCTGTGGCGCACGGGGGCAGCTCTCGGTCGCGGTGCGCAGGCTCCTCATCACGGGGCTTCTCTGGCTGCAGAGCACGGTCTAGGGCACACAGGCTACTGTGGTTGTGGGTCCTGACTCTCGAGCACAGGCTCAATGGTTGTCATACACGGGCTTAGCTGCTCCTTGGCACGTGGGATCTTCTTGGACCAAGGATTGAAACTGTCTATCCTGCACTGGCAGAGGGATTCTTTACCACTGAGCCACTGGGGAAGTTCCGCAATAAAGGATCTTTAAATCAGGTATGTGTCTTTATTAGACATAACGCAGTAACACATTTAATAGACTACTGTATAGTGTGAGCGTAACTCTTATATGCATGGGGGAACCAAAAATTTGTATGACTCAGGCTATTGAGACATTCACTTTATTGCAGTGGTCTGGAGCAGAGTTCTACTATATTTCCAGGGTGTTCCCATGACAATAGGTTTTGAGGGTTAATAGATGAACAACTTCGGAGAAGACAATGGCACCCCACTCCAGTACTCTTGCCTGGAAACTCCCATGGGCAGAGGAGCCTGGTGGGCTGCAGTCCATGGGGTCGCTGAGTTAGACACGAGTAAGCGACTTCACTTTCACTTTTCACTTTCATGCACTGGAGAAGGAAAGGGCAACCCACTCCAGTGTTCTTGCCTGGCGAATCCCAGGGACAGTGGAGTCCAATGGGCTGCCATCTGTGGGGTCGCACAGAGTCGGAACGACTGAAGCGACTTAGCAGCAGCAGATGAACAACTTTGAATGGCCAATATTCTGCCTACCACAGTGATAAAAGTGGCAGAGAGGAGAGCACAGGTATAAACAGAGTTGTTAAAGAGCATCTCAAATAGAAAATGTAACTGGAAACAGTGCAGAGGCACGGGGGAATAGACGAGAAGGGAGCGGTCAGAAAAGGTGAAAGGAATCGAGGCTGTTTGCAGAGGTGGCCGTGGGCTGGCTTACAGACGTAAGGGGTTTGTCTTCAAACAGGGTACTGATTTTTACCCTTCAGTAAATCATGCAGTGCAGACAGTAAGACGATGCCTCCTATGTGTTCTGAAGAGTTTGAGGTAGGAAATGATGAGATCACCACTGTGCTTTTAGAAGGCCACTCTGGAACCAGGGTGAAGAAGGCCTGACTTCCAGGGAGAACCACTGGAGATAAAGGGAACAGGGGCTGAAACAACACTCTAGCAAGGGCTCTGAAGGAACGGAGCTCAAGGCTTGATCAACAAGAGTTGGTGACAGATGAGCTCAAGATGATAAATTGGTAAAAATTTGCCTGCCAAGCACTGTAAATATTCTGTTCCTATTTAAGCCAGAAATGTGATTATAAAGACTATTGATCATATTATTAGAAGATGGTGTAGGCATCTGGCAATGTTTTGTCAGAGTGGTGATGTCTGATTACATTCTAGGCTTCTCATTACCAAAGGCTCTCAAGGGAGTAAGATTGCTTTTGGCAGTCCCAAGGCAAGCGTAGAAAGGGGAGTATTTGTTGAGGATCCTAAGAATGAAAAGGAAGCAATGGAAGTCTTCCAACTTACAAGACAGATAAAATGAGGAAAAGACTCACAGGCTTTTGGTGCCTACGCGCTGTGCACTTTCACAGGCCAATCACACATCGTAATATTAGTGGCGACTTTTGTCGAGCACGGAGTTGTTAGAGGAGACACTGAGAGAGATAGCCCATGACGCAGGCGCCACAGTAACTGTTTGCCGGAGTCACTGTCCAACAGAGGGCCTGGAAAGGAACATGGAACTAACAAGCCACCACCGACTGGAAGAGGTCAACAAAAGTCAAAAAGGGGCACCAGGCGCCCTGCCACCTCCCAGAACCTTCCCTGCAATCCATCTTGGCCGAGTGACACCTGAGTCTCCAGGAAGGACCCTGAGACAGAACGATTGGCCAGAGGCAATCTGGGACCATACGCCCCTGGCAGTCACGCGGCAGAGCAGTCCTGCTGGGCTCCCGCACCCTGCTGCTCTCCACCCGGGCGCCCCTTCCCAGTACAGCCTCTTGCTTTGTCATTGTGTGTGTCTCCTCAAATAATTCATTTCTGAGTGTCAGGGAAAACTCACTCAAGAGCCCTGCAAGGGGTCCCTCTTCCTGCAACAGTGTCAGGCTTCAACAAAAACATTTGCATGCACTTATCATTTAGTATTTATGAAAACCTAGTATGGTACATATGTACTGTTAGTATATTACCGCTGAAGCTTAGAAAGCTATTACAGCATATTACCTTGAGTTACATAGTGGAGAAGTAAGAATTCAAACTTAGACCTCTCAGACACTCATAGATGTTTGTTTAGTGTTTAAGAAAAGAAAGGCACTTCAGTCTTTTTTAACTGACAAAGTCTCACTTGATCTAAATAATGGACCAAGTAGCAGTTATGATGTAAAATACAAAGAGCATAACCAGTAGTCTCAAGGTTGCATCTTCAGACAGCCAGTGACCAGCTGTGCGACCTTGAGCAAGTCTTTGTCTTTATCCCATTTTACTCTCTGCAAATCAGGTCTGTTTTCCATTCTACTGATCCACTGACAAATACAGCAAATTGTTTACCCCTGAGTGGCTATTTTTTCACCATTCATTGCTGTGGGAGTATAAGGTTCAGATTTCCCTTCTTCCTGACACATATTCTATATTTCATCTGGTGGATGATGACCACTGAGTCTGCAGTATGATTTGGTTTGCAAAATATGAGACAATGGAAACTTGAAAGTCCCTTCCAGATCATAAAGCCTAAGAATGCACTATAGCTAACAATGTTTGCTTTTTAAAAAGGCCGCAAATGTATTCAGCTGTAAAAGAGAAATACTATTTACTGAGACCCTTTTGAAGGTCCATTTCATTTTGTACAAAGGAGAAAGCCCACAGGAAGAAAAATAAAATAAGGCTGGGGATTTTTTTTTCTCTATGGGAGAGATTACAGAAATGCTAAAGTACATCAAGGACAATGGAATGTAGACAACATAGGTTCATCCTAAAACTTTGAAACATCTTCATACCCTGGAATTAGTTATAGAAAATGGATAAAAAGAAGTGAAGCCTTCCTGGAGTGAACCCGGAAAAGGTAATTTGACATTTGCAAAACTCTTTAGGCCTGAATCCCCCAAAGATGAATTGTTTATTTTCCTTAGAAATTTAATTTAACAACAGCTGCTAGTGATATGAGAGTAGTAGGCAGGCTTTTAAAGATTAACACTGAAGTACAGAGAGCTATTATACCAAGGGAATCACATTCTGTAACAAGCTGAAAAGCAGTATCTTCCTTCAGTAGACATGTTTGACAGGGTTTGGGGCTGTTAAACCATTAGAATTCCTTATAATTGGGAAACTGCCTCTTTCGCACAAGCCATCAGGTGCCCACTTGGCTGTACTTAATGGGAGATGCTGATGGAAAGCCACAAAGGCGGCACTGGGGTGACATTCCATTTAATGCCATCCCCAAACAGACAGAAGTGTGAGCTTTCCAAGGGGAGGCATAACCACTGGGCTGGAAGCAGGATTATAGTGCAGAGCCAAACAACTCAGGAGAGGGTTGTGCAGCCCGGTGTCTCAGGATGGGGTTCAGCAGGTGCACAGGCCCATCGCTGCTCATGGATGGATCTCCTCTCCCTCTCTCCACATCTCTGCAACCCTACCCACCCCCTGGAGAAAGAGTGCGGATTGTGGAAGCAGGGTATGCTTCTGTTTGAGAATTTATTTAAGTGAAAATAAGGAGTGGAAAGAACAACCAAAGCCCTTGTGTTATGGCGTGAAGAGCGGCCAGAGGGCAGGGGAACAGCTCTTCGTGTAGCCTTGCAAAATGTGACCTCTGTTTGGTCATCGATGCGAGAGCTGCCTTACATGATGGCAAAGTCAGCCCTAAAAGTTTTTTTCTGTGGATTAATAACTGCTTGCTTATTTTAATTGGGGAGAGGAATTTAAGGGATAAAATAAAGGCTAGCTGTGTAGGAACTGGGAGTTCCTTTTAAGAAATAAAAGAGAAAACTGGCCTAAGCCCATTACGGTGACGGGTGGTTCATGACGTTGAGCCTCCTGATTGGCTCTAGAATCACCTCCCTGTCTCCTTGGATCAGCTCCCCGTCACCATTCACGGTCTCGACCATCTCAAGCTTGCCCATGACCATCTCAAGCTTGCCCATGAACTTTCCTGCTTCCATTCTCACTATCTTCCAGTTTGCTTCTCCACCGCAGCTGCCATCATATGAGTCCAAGCTCAGACTACTCCCAGCTGACAGGCCAAGAGACAGAGACGAGGTTGCTGGGGCAAGGGAGAGTGACTTCACTGGGAAAGCCAGCAGACCGAGAAGATGGGGGACTAATGTTCCGAAGAAACACCTTACCTGAGTTAGAATTCAGGCTTCCTTTATAAGTATTTAAAGGGGAGGAGAGAGTGGCCGCTTGTTGTGAATGTCTTGGTGCAGGAATCCTTTCTTCTAATCCCTATCCACCGGGCTGTGGTCACACTGCTACTGAAAACCTCCAACAAGACCAAAGTTGGCAGTCCACTCCAGTATTCTTGCCTGGAGGATCCCATGGACAGAGAAGAGTCAGACACAACTCTGTTTTCTTTCTTTCTTCTTTCTGTCCTGCAACTATTCAACTCCGTATGAATGGAGAAGTGTTATACCTTTAAAAGTCAGAGCCTGGAGAATTGACCAGCACACATATTTCAGGCTATAGGCAACATTCTTTTAGTCATTTTAGCACAAGTGACAGAGCACAAGGGTTAGAGCTAAAAGGATAGATCCAGTATGGCATCAGGCTTGTTCTTCCCTATTACATGACCAGAGAGATAGTTCCCAAAACACAAATCTGCTCATGCCACTCCTTTGTTCACAGATTATAAAATGTTCACCACTGGCCTCAAAATAAAATCCAGACTCCTTAGCATGTTGCACAAAGCGTCTGTGATATGGCCTCCAGGAAGGGCCACCAGTGGCAGGGCTAAGGAGGCAGCCTGCAAGGACTGTGAACTGTGCTTACCTGAAGGATGTTCAGGAATGTTCCTGGGAGAGAGAACAGGAGTCACACACAAAGAGAGGCGCGCAGAAACCAGCAAAAATGCCTTGAGTCAAATTTGAAGGGTTGAGTGAGAAGCCTGAGCCCCAGATCGAAAGCTCTGCAGCGGAACAGAAGGCAGTGGTGCAAAGACACTGGGCGAGGCGAGGGCGGGCTCTTCATTCACGGCCACCATCTGTCTGCCCGGCACAGAGGGAGAGCGAGGCAGGGGATGCCCCCACGGCCCCGTCCAGCCTCAGACTCCTGCTGGCCTTCAACCACGTTCTCCTCCCTTCAGGGGAAGTGGATGCTGAATGTCTCTCCCATGGCCCTGTTCACACTCGCCCCACTCTGCAGCAGACTTGGCTTTTCCTTTTTCTCTTTTCTTTCTTCTGCCTAACAAACTGTTTCTCAACCTTCAAGATTTGGCAGAGATTTCAAAAACTGAGTGTACCTTCCTACAGGCTCTGACTACTCATTGTTCCTTCTCTGTGTCTTGTTAGGACCTTGCACATTACCTAAGCTATGACTTATCACATACTATAATGACTCAAAGTGGTTGTGTCCACACTGGAGCATAAGTTTTTAGTGAGGATATGTCTTATTCAATATGCTAAATGTAAGAGAGAGAGACCAGGACTCAGGAAAGGCACTCTTCTTTCTCACTGATTGAACCCAAAGAACTAAAATAGAATTCTATATTAAATGTTTTTATTTTTTTGACTTCAGAACCTCAGGGAATGACTTCTTCTGATTTAAAAGCTATGCCAAAAATGTTCTTTGCCTCTACCCATAAGAGGGAGGCCCGCATAGAAGAAAAGAAAGAGGAAGCTAACAGACTTCAGATCAAAATTCTAAAGATATGGGGTGATTCCAACTTGTCTCTGGCACCATATTGACGTGAAGAAAATGTTTTAAGCTGCCTCCAGAGAATGGTGACTTAGCCTGCTTTGGGTGAGGCTGAGTAAATAGTAAAGGGAGCTGGAGTTGGATCTAGTACTGCTTATATGACAATAATATTTCCCTTGGGATGTGAGGCTACATATCTAAAAAGATGGATTTGGGAAGAGAAAGCACCTTGAAAGACATGAATATCAAAAATCTTAGGTTGAGAGTTGTTTCATTTCTCTATTTTCTTTCTGGGATGAGGAGAACATTTCACTGTGTAGAAGGATTCATTTTAAATAAATTCAGTTCTGCATTGCCATTAGGTTTCTACTGAGATAAAAGTTACTGTACTGAGTTGGAATAATAAAGGATGGATGCAGTCATGTTTGAATGAATGAATAGGCAATAAAAAAGAATGATTAAATGTTTTAGCTTTGGAGCCAGATAGATCTGGGCTCACAACTCAAATCTTCCATTATTCTGTGTAATACATTTTGGTGCTATAATAAAAATTTTAAAACTAAGGTACATGGATCTGGGAAGGTAATTCCAGCTGAAAGTAGCAGACTACCTATCTAAAAGTGGCTTAAACCATATGGTAACGAAATGTCTCACCCAAGAGAGAAAGTCATGAGAAGAGGCAGTACTAGGATTAGTGCTGTGACCCACTGAAATTAACAAGGACCATGTCTCTCCACTCTGTTGTGGGTTAAACTGTATCCTCACAACATTATATGCTGAAGACATAACCCCCAGTGCCTAAGGATGTGACTTCATTTGGAAATAGGGCCTTAAGAGAGACAGTCAAGATTAAGTAAGTGGGCTCCAACATAAGATGACTAGAGTCCTTATAAAAAAGGGAAATTTGAATATAGAAACAGACATTCACAGAGGGAAAATGTTATAAACATACACAGAGAAAACAAATGTTGTAAATAAACACCCATCAGGACAGAGGACTAATGTATCCAAAAGGCAAGGAAAGCCAAAGGTTGCCAAGAAATCACCAGAAGTTAGGAGCAGGCAAGGAAAAATTCCTGTACAGCTTTCAGATACAGCATGGCCCTGCTGAATCCTTGATTTCAGTCTACTAACCTCTAGAATTGTGGGGCAGTCAATTTCTGTTTAATTTTTACTTTTACAATGTTGTGTTGGTTTCTGCCATACAACGTGAATCGGCCATAATTATACAAATATCCCCTCACTCCCACCCCTCTAGATCATCACGGAGTGCCAGATGGGTCCCTGTGCTACCAGCAACTTCCCACCAGCTTACATACCATCGTGCAGGGATTGGAGAAAAGAATAAGGTTGAGGATGGCAGAGCTGCAACAATATGTACTAATTTTCTAGTTGTGAGCTGCCACAACTAAGTACTGTAAACTGTGGGACTTGAAACAACAGAAACTCAAATTTATTCTTTTATGTTTTGAGTTTCTGTTGTTTTAAGTCCCACGGTTTACGGTACTTAGTTGTAGTAGCTCATAACTAGGAAATTAATACACGTTGCTGAAGCTCTGCCATTCTCAACCTTATTCTTTTTGCCAATCCCTCCACATAATCACAAAACAACTGCTACATTTCCAGGCACTATATTCTGCCACATCCAAAAAAGGACAATTTCTCCTAGAGTGCTGTTTTTTATTTTTTTATTTTTATTTTTTTTAGGAAAAAGAAAAAAAGTGTTCTTTCCCAGGAGGAAACCTTAGCTTTAGTTCTCCAAGAAGACTTATTTTCAGGCCCCATTCATCAGGAATGGTGATATGCCCACACACTATGTGCATGAGTGGCTGAACATGACGTCCACAATGTCAAGTCTCTATCATGAGAGGCAGACACTGCTTTCAAAGTAAACAGGAGAGGAAAAGAGTTGGTAGATGGTCATGGGCAGCCAATGCCATCTGCCATAGGACAGAAGAATCAGATGGGTGACGACAGCTATCAAAGTCCCAATTTCATTCGATTTCCACACTTTCTGTATTTATGTAGACTCCATCATGAAATTTCATGTTAAAGTAACAGTGAGCAGGACTTCCCTGGGGGTCCAGTGGTCAAGAACCACCTTCCAGTGCAGGGGACATGGGTTTGATCCCTGGTCTGGGAACTAAGATCCTACATGCCAAAAAACACAACAGCTAGCAAAGGTCTATTTGGCCATCTACTGTGTGCCAGGGCATTGCGATGGATTTCGCATGTATCTCCTAACTTTATTTTAACAAACACCTACATAGTCAGTACAGTTAATGTTCCCATTTAACAGATGAGAAATCTGAGACAGAGAAGGTAAGGAAATTGTCCAGTGTCACACAAGTAGTAAATGAACTTAGGCAATCTGATTGGAAAAATCAATTGATAAACATCTAAATATCTATCCTGTGAGTTAGAAAATATGTCCCTCACTAACCAGTTTCTCTTTGGAAGCCTTATGACAAAGTTGAAATTTTCATCAAATGAAGCAAATTTCCTTGGAGATTCTCACAAATAGCCTCTAATACAGTTCTGTAAATTCCTTTCTTACATATATAAAAGTCCATATTCCTCAGAGGAAAACATTTTCAGCAAAATTCAAAAATGGAATATTTAAAAACCAAATGCAAATTGTTTTCTTATCAGAGAGATTTGGTAGTATGGGAGACTCCCTAATTTCAGAGTCTTTGAATCCCAGCTTAGTCACTCAGAAAACATATAAATTTGGATCAGTTACAAAACTTCTTCACACCTAATTTTCCTCATCTGTGAAAGGAGTAGTATAAAGACTAATTTGTGTGATGGTTTAGGGAAGAAATGAGACAAAGTATGTAAGATATCTGGCTCTGTTGTGTGTTGCAGAGTAGTCACTCAATAATTAGCTCTTATTATTAGTCCGGCTTCCCAGGGAACTCAGTAGTAAATAATCCACCTGCCAATGCAGAAAACGTGGGTGTGATCCCTGGCTCGGGAAGACCTCTTGGAGAAAGAAATGGCAACCCACTCCAGTAGTCTTGCCTGGGAAATCCTATGGGAGGAGCCTGGCGGGTTACAGTCCGTGGGGTCACAAAGAGTCAGACACAACTTAGTGACCAAACAAGAAATGATTAGTCCACATTTGAAAAGACTGTTTCAGTCATCAGGCATGGGTACTGTCTTTGAAATTAGCATCATCCAAAGAATTTTTTTTTTAATCTATATAATTTAAGCATCAGTGACTCAAACTGAAAAAAAAAAAAAAAAAATCCAGGGACTTACCTGGTGATCCAGTGGTTAAGACTCCATGCTTTCTCCGCAGGAGGCACACGTTCATCCTCATTCTGGGAAAGATCTCACATGCTGCATGGCACAATCAAAAACAAACAAAAATCCAAAAACTGCATTTGCTTTTGCACTGGAACAGCCCCAAGGAAGCATCATCAGGGCTAAGTACTATATTTCAAGGTAACCAAAGTCCGTGCTTTTTGATAGAGCTGTACAGTAATGAGTGTTGCCATGTGGCAACAGCCTATGAAAAGAGGCAGGAACTGATCAATTTGGACTTGTATTTTGCAACATACAAACATGAAATAGTACTGGAGTTCCTGTTAAAAGTCCCTCTGTGGCTTTGATCATTTGGTCATTTGAATTTCTGAATGTGTCTTAGAAGTATGGTTCTTTTTAAATACAAATTTATTTCTTCTAAATGCACTTAGCATTGACTTCCGTGCAAGATTAATGTTTGACCTGGCAACCATAGTTTGTTCATTTGGGAGTTGAGTAGTGCCTAATTCAGAGGATTTTTGTGAGTATTAAATGAATTTATATACACATATTGCTTAAAATAGTGTCTGACACACAGTGACTGTTCCATTCAGTTCAGTTCAGTCGCTCAGTCGTGTCCAATTTTTGTGACCCATGGACTGCAGCACGCCAGGCCTCCCTGTCCATCACCAACTCCCGGAGTTCACCCAAACTCTTGTCCATCCAGTCGGTGATACCACCCAGCCATCTCATCCTCTGTTGTCCCCGTCTCCTCTCACCTTCAATCTTTCCCAGGATCAGGGCCTTTTCAAATGAGTCAGTTCTTCGCATCAGGTGGCCAAAGTATTGGAGTTTTAGCTTCAGCATCGGTCCTTCCAATGAATATTCAGGGTTGATTTCCTTTAGGATTGACATGTTGGATCTCCTTGCAGTCCAAGGGACTCTCAAGAGTCTTCTCCAACACCACAGTTGAAAAGCATCAAATCTTTAGCGCTCAGCTTTCCTTATAGTCCAACTCTCACATCCATACATACTACTGGAATAACCATAGCGTTGACTAGACCATTGCATAAGAATTTGTTATTATCTTTGTTACTGTTATCTTTGTCATTATTAATATTCTACTGAGAAATTAAATCATTTTCATTAGAAAATGATTAGAAATAAAAGCCCATACTGTTTTCTTTAGAGTGGTCTGTGTGAATTACTTCATGATTATAATCTAGATATAAATGAGGAATTATTATCAGCATATATTAACAAAGGCCTAAGACATGAAAAAAGTCTGGATTATTTTGCCCAAGATAGATGGGCAGGATAAAAGAAAAGACATTGCTTTTTCCCTTTCATTCCATTTTTAAAACTTATGATTATATCCCAAATCTTCTTGAGGTAAAAAAAAAAAAGTATTACATCGAGGAGAGGGGAGGAGAAGGTGAGACACATGGAAAGAGTAACATGGAAATCTGCATTACCATAGGTAAAATGGACAGCCAAGGGGAATGTGCTGTATGGCTCAGGAAACTCAAACAGGGGCTCTGTATCAACCTAGAGGGGTGGGGTGGGGAGGGAGATGGGAGGGAGGTTCCAAAGGGAGGGGATATATGTATACCCGTGGCTGATTCATGTTGAGGTTTGATGAAAGCAACAAAATTCTGTAAAGCAATTATGCTTCAATAAAAATATACATTAATTAAAAACAAACAAAAAAAAGCATTACATGAAAAAATGTTAGGGATTTTTGGATAACTTAAAGACATGAAACCTATCTCATATTTAGATATATAGATATTCTTTACTATTCTCTCTGTGGTCAGGGGAACTTCCTAGAGGGTTGTAATTAGTTGGACATGAGACCATGGAACATGAGATCAATTTAGAAAAATTGTTTTGTCTCCCAATTTAAAAAAATTCATGAGGAAATGAAGTATCCTGATCTTTTTATGAAATGGGAAGTGGAAAAATAAGTGAACAAATTAATAGTTTGATAAATTATTCTGCCACACACATGCTCCTTAAAAAAAAAAAAAAATCTGGCCACTTCAGCACTGTATACAATGCCCCTGATTTTTAAAATCATGTCCTGTTGTTCTTCACTGAGGCTACTTGCAAGTGTATGAGAGAACTGCTTTTCTTTTTTAAAACTTTGCAGTCTTTCTAATAGACTTCCCTTCCAGATGTTTCAGTTGCTGTGTCATGACTGTGTTTCTCTCTGAACTTCTTGAAATTTGCTTCTTGAAGCAAACTTCAGACTGCGCTCGGTCTCTCTTTCTCTGGCTGTGAGACCAACTAGCAGACACAACAGCTTCTACCCCGAGGCCAATCTCTTTCCTTTCCCTTCATGGTGAGGACCCGAGTATCAGTTCCCTGAGACACTTTACCTTCTTCTCCAGGTGAAATTATCTCAAAGACAGTAAAGAATTTGTCAGAAACTCTTCTTTGAGCCAAAGGAGCGTTTTGACAAATGTTGCGTGTGGCTCCGTGTGTTTTCCTGGTTAGGGTGTGTTGTTCTTTTCTGATAGTGGGGACCCACTGTGACACCACCTTTGTTTCTCTGCTTCCATCATCATGCAAATACACTCTAAAGTCTAATGTGCAGATTTCCACATTGTATACACTCTTGATATACAGAGCTCCAAATCCCAGGTTAAAAGCAGCATTTAAAAAAAAATTAGACTCTAGGTTGCTTCCATGTCCTGGCTGTTATAAACAGTGCTGCAATGAACACTGGGGTACATGTGTCTCTTTCAATTCTGGTTTCCTCAGTGTGTATGCCCAGCAGTGGGATTGCTGGGTCATAAGGCAGTTCTATTTGCAATTTTTTAAGGAATCTCCACACTGTTTTCCATAGCGGCTGTACTAGTTTGCATTCCCACCAGCAGTGTAAGAGGGTTCCCTTTTCTCCACATCCTCTCCAGCATTTATTGCTTGTAGACTTTTGGATCACAGCCATTCTGACTGGTGTGAAATGGTACCTCATTGTGGTCCTGATTTGCATTTCTCTGATAATGAGTGATGTTGAGCACCTTTTCATGTGTTTGTTAGCCATTCGTATGTCTTCTTTGGAGAAATGCCTATTTAGTTCTTTGGCCCATTTTTTGATTGGATCATTTATCTTTCTGGAGTTGAGCTGCATAAGTTGTTTGTATATTTTTGAGATTAGTTGTTTGTCAGTTGCTTCATTTGCTATTGTTTTCTCCCATTCAGAAGGCTGTCTTTTCACCTTACTTACAGTTTCCTTTGTTGTGCAGAAGCTTTTAATTTTAATTAGATCCCATTTGTTTATTTTTGCTTTTATTTCCATTATACTGGGAGGTGGATCACAGGGGATCCTGCTGTGATTTATGTCGGAGAGTGTTTTGCTTATGTTCTCCTCTAGGAGTTTTATAGTTTCTGGTCTTAGGTCCATCAGCAGATGAATGCATAAGAAAGCTGTGGTACACATACACAATGGAGTATTACTCAGCTCTTAAAAAGAATAAATTTGAATCAGTTCTAACGAGATGGATGAAACTGGAGCCGATTATACAGAGTGAAGTAAGCCAGAATGAAAAACACCAATACAGTATACTGACACATATATATGGAATTTAGAAAGATAGTAATGATGTCCCTGTATGTGAGACAACAAAAGAGACACAGAGGTATAGAACGGACTTTTGGCCTCTGAGGGAGAGGGAGAGGGGTGGGATGATTTGGGAGAATGGCATTGAAACATGTATACTATCATGTAAGAAACGAAGCGCCAGTTTATGTTTGATACAGGATACAAGTTGCTTGGGGCTGGTGCACGGGGATGATCCAGAGAGATGATACTGGGTGAGAGGTGGGAGGGGGTGTCAGGATTGGGAGCTCGTGTACACCTGTGGCTGATTCATGTCAATGTATGGCAAAACCAATACAGTACTGTAAAGTAGAATAAAGTAAAAATAAAATTAAAAAAAAAAATTAGACTCACACTTAAATCACCATATTCCAATCTTGAGGTTTAACTCAGCAAGTCTCAATAATCCTTATAAGATTAGTATTTACTATTTGAGGTAATAATCTTAATTTCATAATTTAATATACATGTATATGTGGTCTTATCTTATTTACCACCTTTTTTAAGAATTGAGAGATACTTGATATTTTTCCTTTCTTCACTTTATCTCAATGTATTTTCACTCACTGACTCTCTGGTTTGGTGCTATTTAATTGACAGATAAACTATCTAATAGGCCATGAATTCTCAAAGCCCACAGTACATAACCAGCGCCTGTGGGATGAATTTAAAGTTGCAGATTCAATGATACTCAATCCCCCTTTCACAATGGAATCCATAGACTTACAGTAGGGCCCATGAATTAGTATTCTAGGCAATAATTTTGATGCAGATTACCCTTTGAGAGGTCTGTCTAGTCAAGGTTATGGTTTTTCAGTGGTCATGTATAGATGTGAAAGTTGGACTGTGAAGAAAGCTGACTGCAGAAGAATTGATGCTTTTGAACTGTGGTGTTGGAGAAGACTCTCGAGAGTCCCTTGGACTGCAAGGAGATCCAACCAGTCCATTCTGATGGAGATCAGTCCTGGGTGTTCACTGGAAGGACTGATGCTAAAGCTGAAACTCCAATACTTTGGCCACCTCATGCAAAGAGTTGACTCATTGGAAAAGACTCTGACGCTGGGAGGGATTGGGGGCAGGAGGAGAAGGGGACAACAGAGGATGAGATGGCTGGATGGCATCACTGACTTGATGGAGAAGAGTTTGAGTGAACTCCAGGAGTTGGTGATGGACAGGGGAGGCCTGGCATGCTGCAGTTCATGAGGTCACAAAGAGTCGGACACAACTGAGCAACTGAACTGAACTGAACCCTTTGAGAAGTACTATTCCAAACCAAAAAAAAAAAAAAAGTTCCTCCTTTACTGAGACACATTACATTATCCAAGAGCCCATTATTCCAACATCTTAAGTTATTGTCCAGAAATTCCAATGACTGCCAGTACCATCTGTGTAGCCAAATGTTTGACTTCAAGACAGTTTTTCTCTTCTAAAATCTTATGGATAGAAAAATATGTTGAAAATACCACTTAGCATCCATAGCCTCTTTCCTTGGACTTCCTACCCAGCATTTCAGAAAGAATCCTGTTTTCAAATGTCTTTAATCCTGTGATGAGTCAGCAAGAGTGAGAAATGGTTAGCCATCTTGCTAAACTTATCCTTCCCTATGGGATACATGCTTTGGAAAAACAATACATCTCCTAAATTATGAGGATATTTACATTCATCTGCATCTAAATGAATCAGTAGAAAGTCACCAACAGCCATGCCAACTTTTCCATGCCTCCTGTGATCAGTGTCAAGCTTTTCTTTTCCCAACAGTGCTTGAAAATCATACTTACTGGATCGTGTCTTTTCCAAAAGATCTGAAATCTCTAAGTCAGTGATACTAAACCAAGTGCAGTTTGGACCCAGGGTACATTGGCCATGTCTGGAGACATTTGCAATTGTTACAAATGGAGCTGGGAATGCTACTAGCACCTGATATATGGAGGCCAGGATGTCGTTAAATACTTGACAAAGCACAGAGAATAAATATAAGTTGTACTGATACTGAGAAACTCCGCTGTCTAAAACAAGCCTCACACTTGCATGAATACACAATAACTATCATATGCTCTTTAAAAATTTTTGTTATTAAGTATATATATCCCATTAGATCAGTATTATAGCTTCTCAACTTTTTGTTCTTATATCAACTGAAAAAAAAAAATTCACAACCTATTTATGTTTTACTCTATGGACTCACTGAGGATGGAAGCCCAGAAGACAGCCTCTCAGATGGCTTTGAGGGGCTGCTCCAAAGAGGTAAGGGAGGAGCCAGGTTATACAGGAGTTCAAACAAACAAGCAAAAAAGTCGGGTAGTTGAACATCAAAGATAGCTGCTAATTAGAGAAAACCAGACATCTCAAATTAATGAACTTAGTATTTTTCTATATACGGGAAGATGGAAGAGTCTGTGCTCCTTGAAATCATTTCTTTCATTTGCACCCTAGCTTTCTGGGGCTCCTTCCTCCTGAATCCCCTGGGCTGCACAGTGGGGGGCTGGCCACAGTGACTGATGTCTTGATGGCCTGCACATCCTTTGTTTATTGATGTGGCAGGCGGCATTTTTTTTTTAACTACGCTCTAACTGAGTTTTTGGCTTTCTGATAGAATCTTTAATTCCACACATACTTCTTTTTCTTTACTTTTCTGTATTAGAAACATTATCATAGACATTTGTGTTTCTGTAGTTTGGCAACTATTCCTTTGGAAGAACAGTATCTCACCTGCTCCGTTTATGTGATTTTTAGTGAATATGCTATTCATGAGTTCCCTTCTCTCCTGAACACACGGTGACCAGGGGGCCCAAAGCTAGGCCAATCTGTCTTCTCTATTGGAATGACACACTTATGTGCTTTTGTGAAGGCACACAAGAGCACAAGACAGTTGTAAGGGCTTCATCCAGCGGCAGCACTCAACAGTCACACACCGCTGATGCTACAAGCTGCCCTGATTCCTCTCTCTGTGAACTCTGCAGAATCTGTCCACTAACTGTTCTCCTGGGAGAAGGCAATGGCACCCCACTCCAGTACTCTTGCCTGGAAAATCCCATGGGCGGAGGAGCCTGGTGGGCTGCAGGCCATGGGGTCGCTGAAAGTCGGACACGACTGAGCGACTTCACTTTCACTTTCACGCACTGGAGAAGGAAATGGCAACCCACTCCAGTGTTCTTGCCTGGAGAATCCCAGGGATGGGGGAGCCTGGTGGGCTGCCGTCTATGGGGGTCCCACAGAGTCAGACACAACTGAAGCGACTTGGCGGCAGCAGCAGCTGTTCTCCTAATTTAAAATCTTTAGAGACTTATTTACCTGCAAATAGCCAAGGAACCTACAGTGAAATGGAGCCAGACCCTGTGGTTCTTCCCCCACCATGTCATCAGTCTGCCTTTTGTCTGTAGAAAAACATGAGCCAAAGAATTAAGTTTAATCCGAGAAGTGAGAGCATGCAGAAGCCAAGGAAAGCAGTCGAGAAAACATAACAACAGTTTGGTCATTAAGAGAAGTCAAGGGCTTTCAGTGCCCCTTCCAGGATCATAGATAATATTCTGAGCCATATTTCTGAGCTATTTTGTAGATACTGAAACCCTCACCAAGTGGTAGAAATTAACTACATGATGACCAGACCATAATATAAGCTGCTGCAATTCTGAGAATAGGCCTCAAAGAAATGGAAACAAACCAGCCCTGGACTTGAAGATTAACTGTACTCAAAACAACTAAGATGATGCTGGTCAGACCACCGCTTGAGCAATTTCAAGTCACTCTCAGAGCTGACTGTGCTTTTTCTGGATCTAACCTCCCCCCTCCACCTATACACCCTAAAATCCCATTCAAAAGCTCCTGCCCGCTGCTTGTTGGGAGGAGGAACACTGCCTTTGGACAGGCGTCTGCCCCTTTATTGATTTTAGAGCTGGGAGCAGCCAGACCCCAGTGTCAGCAACAGCAGGATATACTTTTCTTTATCACTGATGTGCTGATGCCAAGAAGAAATATTCTCCCCGTTGCTTCACCTCCTCTTTTGGAAAGAAAGCGGCTTGCATTAGTTCACAGTTAGAGCTTACCTCTGGTAAGGAGAAAAACTTAGTAATCATCCCTCAAAGTCTTAGCCTCATCGTCCACTCAGGGGAGTATTTCAGAGGAGCTGCTCAGAGGCAGTCTGCCTTCCAAGGGCATAACAACACCTGTGGCTTGTTGGAAATGCAAATCAGGCGCCAATCAGGGCTGCAGAGGTTCGGATTTAGCAGGTCCAGGATGGGGCCCAAGAATTTGCTTTTCTAACCAGTTCCAAGGTGATGCTACTATTCTTTAGACCACATTAGAGCAGAACAGGGAGACCCTGTCACTTTTTTGCGCTTTTAACCTTTATCTTACCTGACATAAAGCTTGGCTGCTTTCAGTTGCAAATAACAGAAACTGGCCTAAGTAACAAAGGGATTTATTTCCTCATACAGATTGAGTTTAGTTAGAGGTCTGAGGGCTTCAGCTGTAGGCCAATTATGTTGCCAAATATCTGCTTCTTTCCAAGTAAATGACCTCTTTTTGAATATAACTGAAAACTGTAGAGCTGCGAGGTGTGGACATACTTACCAACTAATCACCACTCCTCAGATTTATCTTTAATCTGTGCATTTTTAGCACATTTTAGGGCCTTCGTAAAAAATAAATGTTAATCTCTGTCATTCCTCCTCCTTTGAGGATGTCTGTTAATAATTTCAGGGCTCCCCTGAGGTTTCTTTCAGTGGTAAAGAAACCTCCTGCCAATGTAGGAAAGGCAGGCTCAATCCCTGAGTCAAACAGACGTCCTGAAGAAGTAAATGAATACCCACTCCAGTATTCTTGCCTGGAGAACCCCATGGACAGAGGGGCTTCTCAGTCTATAGACCACAGTGTTGCAAAAGAATCAGACATGACTTAGAGACATAATAACAACAATGTCTGTTATTTCTACCCAAAACAATTTCTTTTTTCCATTTCTACATCCTTTTGCCATAGCAGAGGAGCTTCCATGTGCTAGGCAGAGAGTGGGGAACAGACATGGTTCTTCTTTAGAGAGCATTACTGTCCAGCTGAGATAACGCTCTAAGTTTTCTTTGTGTGTGTGTGTGTTAGTTGCTTAGTTGTATCCGATTCTTTGCAACCCCATGGACTGTAGCCCACCAGGCTCCTCTGTCCGTGGAACTCTCCAGGCAAGAATACTGGAGTGGGTTACCAGTCCCTTCTCCAGGGGGTCTTTCCATCCCAGGGATTGAACCCAAGTCTCCTGAATTCAGGCAGATTTTTCAGCATCTGTACTATCAGGGAAGGCCAAATTTTCTCTGCCCACTCCCCAAACCAACTTAGGAATCCTTGCTACTCCAATCTTCCCTCTTACACACTGTATCACATTATACTGGGTATATATATTAAATGCTGTGTATATAGAAAAATATAAATAAATATAAAGAAGGCTCAATGACGTAGAACTGTTACCTAAACACTGGGTTTGCCTTTTGGTCGTATTGCCAAAAGACAGAAAAGCCAGTTTGCAGAAGGTCTTGTTACTCACAGCAAGTGAGGCAAACACTAGGGATCTTTCCCAAAGCAGTGTTTTCTCTGAACAGCAAAACTGGGGAAGTTTAAGCTATTGGTACATGCATATTCATGAAGGGGCCTGGATGGGAGGCAGAGTCCAAGCTTCAGTTGATTAAAGTCAAGAGGGTCAGAAAAGGTCAATATCTCTCTCCTTTCGATTCCAGTTGATCTAGTTATTGGCATTTAGATTCTGCAAAATGGCTCAAGACTGTGCTTTAGGCTAGTTTTTATCATCAAAAGAGAACTGAGAGTCTTTGCAACAGATCTAATATTTTTGCTCTTGTTATTTCTCTAGCCCATTAACAGTCTGTTATTTATGCATTTTTTTGTTCCCTTAAGACTGTTTATCACTGAGACCTGTTCAAGATCGAGAATTATGGCCAGGCTGAGATCACAAAGGGCTTGGGCCCAAAACGGCTTCTTTTATGTCAAGAAAGCCATGCCTGGTTCTCTTTCTCCAGGAAAGACCCCTGCCCCACAGATCTGCTTATAGAAAGAGGTAAGTGGAGGAAAATGACAATGTGGCCATAAAGGTTTTTGTAACTTAGATCAGGATTTGTTCAGCTGATACTTAATAGATACTCTCATTTTCAACTAAGAAACACACAAGGGTGATAAAGATTGGGAAAACATAAAAATCCCATAAAAGAAATCATATTGTTTTATTAAATCCAAATCTTAAAATATCTGACAGTGACTTGAGAAATCAATAATGTTGCAAAGTATTCTTTTTAATAATACTCTTCTGCCTTGGGATAGTTGACTATATTAACTGTTATTGCTCCGTGTAAGCAAAAAGAAAGCAGAAAGCCATAAGGCCCTGCACTGGACGCGTCTTCAGTTGAATATAAATCCTGGGAAGAGCGCAGAGCTGGTCTATAACTCCACTTGAGCCACGTGCTTCCCTGGCGGTCTTTCCTTCTTCCATCCAGCCTGGTAAAGCCCTGTCAAAGAATCCAAGGGACTGGGACTCTGTTGTGTCAGAGTCTACTCTATCTGGAGCCCTTCATGTTCTTCTCTTGTGCGTGTCGAACAGTCAGCTCTCAAGGTAAAGGAGAGTGTGAGAACACACGGCTGAGCAGATGGTAAATAAAACTAGGGAAGTTGTTGGAGAAAGGGCGGAAAAGGAGAAGCTGTCTCCCACCCCCACCGCACCTTGCCTTTAGATTTCTCCTTTCTGTCCTCCTCTCCTCTCAACTCATCAACTCAGGCGCTGGTGTAGACAATTTGTAATGGTTGCATTTTAGCCCGTTGCTGTTAATGGTAATGATGGAGATTGTATCTGGTGACTTGGACAAGGGCCAAGAAATTGCCAAGCCCATACTGAGAAACAAGGCCCGTCCTTCTGCTGTTTGGGTCACTTACGCTGGACAGACGGGCAAACTGCAAGTAAATCAAAGTACTGAGACACCTGCTGGGCTATTATCAGGAGAGGCTCAAAGTTGCGTGAGACCAAAAGTTCTCCTAACGTGGGGTTCCTAAGAAAACAGGGCACACAGTAACAAATTAAAATCGTGTAATCAAGTGTTTAGAAAATGACAAAAGAAATGGGGAAAATGACAAATGTAAAAATAATGATAGATACTGCAGCCATCACAAAACCTAGAACAATAGCATAACATTCTTATTACTAGACTGTCTCTTCCACCACAATAATGCTTTCTTCCCTCCATACATATGTCCTATTACTGGTACCTTATATGGAGCACTTTTATATAGCAAATAACTCTGGTCCTGTAGGTTCTGGAGCTTAAAAAGACAATAAGCAACTCATGTGGTTAAAATGTATTAGGACTGTGAGTTTAACAAGGCATCTCAACATGTTAATAGTGCACCTAGGGAACTTCCCTAGTGGTTCAGTGGTTAAGAATCTGCCTTGCAATGCAGGAGACTTGGGTTCAATCCCAGGTAGGGGAAGTAAGGTCCCACATACCTCGGAGGAACTAAGCCTGTGTGTTGCAACCACTGAGTCCACGTGCCATAACTAGAGAGTCCACACACCACAGTGAAAGACCTTGCCTGATGCAATGAGGACCTGCTGCTGCTGCTGCTGCTGCTAAGTCGCTTCAGTCGTGTCCGACTCCGTGCGACCCCAGAGACGGCAGCCCACCAGGCTCCCCCGTCCCTGGGATTCTCCAGGCAAGAACGCTGGAGTGGGCTGCCATTTCCTTCTCCAGTGCATGAAAGTGAAAAGTAAAAGGGAAGTCGCTCAGTCGTGTCCGACTCTTAGCAACCCCATGGACTGCCGCCCACCAGGCTCCTCCATCCATGGGATTTTCCAAACGAGGACCTGAGGCAGTCAAACAAATAGTAAAAAATAAATAAAAATTTAAAAATAAAATTCATTACCAAAGAAAAAAAATAATGTTCCTGGAAGATGACTAGGAAGTGGCCTGCTATAGGCTGAATGTCTATGTTTCCCCAAGTTCATATGTTAAATTCTAGCTCCCAGTATAATGGTGTTAGGATGTGGCACCTTTGGAAGATCACTGGGTTGTCGGGGGAAGCCTGCATGAATGGGATCTGTAACATTATAATAGAGAGCCCAGAGAGTTTCCTTACCCCTGCCGCAGGAAGGAGCACAGTGAAAAGACAACTGTGAACCAGGAAGTGGGATTTAGCAGACATTAGACCTGCTGGCACCTTGGTTCAGGCTGTTTAGCATCCAGAGCTAGCAGGAATTTCCACTGTTTATAAGGCACCCAATCGACGGTAGTTTGTCAGAGCAGCCTGAACAGGCTAAGACAGGGCCCAAGCAAGAGAGGGTTCCTCACACGTAGCACAGTAAATCCATCTCCTGTGCTAAGTGTACTCGGCTAGGAACTTGACAGTTAAAACTCAGTGACGACTTTGAGATCCTACACTAGCAAAACTGGAGAGATTTATGAGGAACGTGACAATGTGGGAGGGATTCTTGGTAGTTACCTACTTTCATCTTAGAATTCTGATCTTTGTGAATGAACTGCATATTCAAAAAAAAAGTAAATCATTTTAAAGTGAAAATTATAAAAAGAAACCTATAAGACATAGTTCTAGTCTTACCTTTGATTTTTGTTGTTGTTCAGTTGCTTAATCATGTGCAATTCTTGGTGACCCCATGGACTGCAGCACGCCAGGCTTCCCTGTCCTTCACTATCTCCTGGAGTTTCCTCAAACTCATATCCATTGAGTCGATGATCCCACCCAACCATCTCACCCTCTGTCACCCCCTTCTCCCCGTGCCCTCAATCTTTCCCAGCAAGATTGGGTCTTTTCCAGTGAGTCAGCTTTTCACATCAGGTGGCCAAAGTGCTGGAGCTTCAGCTTTAGCATCAATCCTTCCAGTGAATATTCAGGGTTGATTTCCTTTATGATGGACTGGTTTGATCTCCAGTTACTCTCTCAAGAGTCTTTTCTAACATCACAGTTCAAAAGCATTGATTCTTTAGTGCTCAGGCTTCTTTGCGGTCCAATTCTGACATCTGGAATGTCTAGTAGACATTCTGACTACTGGAAAAACCATAGCTTTGACTTGATAAGCTTGATAAGCTTCTTCAAATTATGCTGAGGTGGAAGAAAAGAAAAACACAAAAACCTGAGATGTTTGAGAACTATCAGGAATCTAACAAGGACCTCGACTACAGTTTCTGTGAAAGTACCACAGCATCTCAACTCGTGCTTAGTTCTGAGCAGAAGGAAAGAGGTGAGAATAAACAGGATAGAAAGGTGGTCAAGAGGGGCCACTGTGGCCTCAGGAGATCAGTCCATTCACAAAAGTCCATTTATAAGGCCTTGTTTAGAGGGAGAGTAAAGACCCAGGCATGCCTCCTGGTGCCAAGCAGGAGTTCTGCAACTGGAAGGTCACTGGAGGCCCAGCTGAATCAGCTGGACCAAGGAAACCGGAGGAGGAGTCTGCCTCCCAGAAGAGTCTTAAGTGCCCTGGCTTGCCCCCTGCACACTACAGACCACGTGGTCCCCCAAAGAGAGATTCTGTACTCAACAGGAGATAGCCTTTGGACATGAATGTGTGACAGGCTTCCTCAGCACTCTAGTATGAGCTCCCGACCCACATAAACAAAACAATTGTCCTTTTAAGCCACTACCTTAGAACAGTTTCTTACACAGCATAGTAACCAGAACATTCTTCTCCACTGATTTATTTCTTAAGCGAGGCACTAGGTGGGCCCTTTGAACACAAATGATTTTTAACATGTTGTTAGGTGAGTACATTGAGAAGCAGTATAGCCCTCAAAGACCAGCAGTTGCTCTGTCTTCAGAAAGGAGAATGAATCCCAGAGGTGGCACTAGTGGTAAAGAATCCGCCTGCCAATGCAAGAGATGTAAGAGACGCAGGTTCCATCCCTGGGGTTGGGAAGATCCCCTGGAGGAGGGCATGGCAACCCACTCCAGTACTCTTGCCTAGAGAATCCCATGGAAGGAGGAGCCTGGTGGGCTGCACAGACCTGCTGTATACCAGTGCATTTCAAGAACGCCAAACTCCCACCCACCGCCTCCCCAGCCTGGCTGTGTCCTACTTTCTTTCTTTCTCTTGTGCACACTCTTTCTTTCACCAGGAGTATCTCCCCTGAATCTCACTCCTTCCATCATATTCCTCCCCTCCATCATCACCTTCTTCCTTATCCAACTCCCTACAGTATAAATAAGCCTCTTCTGACTGCACAGACCCCTGCTTCTGCAACGTGAGTGAGCATCACATTGCACAGTAGCTGCCTTTTTGCATGTTTCTCTCCTATGATTATGAAACCATGAGAGCCAATTCAAAATGAAACCAGATGATACGAAACGGAAAATCTTATACATGTGCCCTCAGAAGAATGGCATTTAAGAAGTCAGACGGATTTCTGTACATGCCTGCTGTACTTAAAACTGAGACTTACCTCCAAACCAATGAATATTTGCTAAGAATCTCTCCCATCCTCAAACTGGCTAACTTCCTGCCTGGACTCTCACTGGACTTCTCCCTCTTTCCACTTTCCCCCATAAATTCAGCCTTTCCAGATCCCCATGGACTCACCTGTAACTTGCTACAGCACATGTTTTCTGTTTTTTGTTTTTTGTTTTTTTTTTTTTAACTTTCTCTTCTTTATTGCAAGCAGATTCAGGTCTCCTGGCTAGATATTCTGCAGAAAAGTCCAATCATAATTAGCACATGTTTTCTGAATTGCAATTCATCTGCTATTTCCAAATAATCTCAATTTCTGGTAATTGGCGCTTATTCCAGTTTACGTCTTTATTTAGACTGACAAAATCCCAAAGGTGTGGAAAAATTCCTGGTCAATTATTGTACTTCTAAAGCTCTAATATGCACATATATTTTGGTGTATCATTAAGTGCTCATTATTTTCTCATTAATGAACTATAACATGCCCTTTATGCAGGGATTCAGTTAAGGGACTCTTTAACCCAGTTTAGTGTTTCTTAGTATGTGCTGGCCAAATGGACCTGAATCTTCATTCTATTCTCAGAGAAGAGCAGGATCCAGTCTATAAATCAATATGAAGACTTCAGCTGATAAAAGCCACTGGGTATATTGATCTGGTCATACAAAGCCTGGTCATATTGACCTGGCCCCTTATATCCTATAATTCTCCAATATAAAGGGAAACTACATTCTATTGGAGCTCACCCTTCATTATCCCTAGGAGGGACTGGTTCCAGGACCTCTACTGATACCAAAATTCATGGACCCTTGAGGCCCTTATATAAACTAGCACAGTGCCGTGAAGACAGCTCTCCAAATCTGTGGATGCACAACCTGCAGATACAGACGACACCTGGACAACTGGAGAAAGATCCGAGCACTCTCTCCTTTGCATAGCTCTTAGATTAAGCCTGGGCCAGTATGGGCCATGCCCCTGTCCTGGTACCATAATTCAGATCTTTTGATAGCTGTGGTGAAGTGAAAGTTCTAGCCCTACAAAGGCAAGGAAAACACCAAGCTGACCTTGCAGGAGGCCAGGCAAGGGAGTTCGGTGGTCTGAGGTAGGGTGAAATATCAGCTGGCCGAATACTGTTTCTGCCACATGCTGCTGCTGCTAAGTCGCTTCAGTCACGTCCGACTCTGTGCAACCCCATAGACGGCAGCCCACCAGGCTCCCCTGTCCCTGGGATTCTCCAGGCAAGAACACTGGAGTGGGTTGCCATTTCCTTCTCCAGTGCATGAAAGTGAAAAGTGAAAGTGAAGTCGCTCAGTCGTGTCCGACTCTTAGCGACCCCATGGACTGCAGCCTACCAGGCTACTCCGCCCATGAGATTTCTGCCACATACCTGCTGTGAAATGTGGGGAAAATAGTAAGAACAACATCACAAAAGTGTATTTGACATTAATGAGCTGATGAATGGTAAAATGTTAATCCCCTTACAAATGTCAATTATTCTTGCAAGCAAAAGGTAGGTAAAACATAATAAAATCTTAGCAAAAGATGGAGTACTATCTCTATCAATACAGGAAATAAATGACTATACCATTTCCCAGTGGTCATAGGCAAGTTACATGATCTCTTTGTTCAGATATGAGATGGAGTCAAAAACTGCACTTACCTACAATGTTAATACATGTAAAACGCTTAACCTAGCACCTGACATAGACTAAATTCTCATCATAGATTAACAAAACACAACTATGTACCCTTAAATGCACTTGGAAGTTTAAGAGAGGGAAACCTTATATATATATAGTTGTTGTTGTTTTTATTTAGTTGCTAAGTCATGTCCAATTCTTTTACGCCCTTTGGACTGTAGTCTGCCAGGCTCTTCTGTCCATGGGATTTCCCAGGTAAGAATATTGGAATGGGTTGCCATTTCCTTCTCCAGGGGATTTTCCCAACCCAACCCAGGGATCAAACCCTGTCTCCTGAATTGACAGGCAGATTCTTTTCCACTGAGCCACCATGGAAGCCATACCATTTAGTTTTGGGTTTGGAAGAATTAGAGGAGGCTTCACAATGTACGCTGTCTGTTCTTTGAAATATACGTATCATTTTGACATAGAGAAGGGTCTCAGAATCTGGCTCTAACCCAGAGAAGGAAAGAGGTATATTTTGCCAGCTAGCTGTCTTTCTCAAAAAGTTAGATGACATTCTTTCACTGTATAATATGGAAGGGAAATGATAATGCAGGGAGGTGGGGGAATAGAAGTAATTTGAGGATCTCAAGTCTGTCCAGCCCTTAGCATTTCACAAAAGGGGACCCTCAGAGGCAATGTAGAAACCAGACCTAGAGCCGTTGTTCCAGGGCCATTTCAAATAGAGGATCAAAATGCAATGTTAAAATTGTTCAATGTATCATCCATTCTGCTCTAAGTACTTGGAAATATTATAATTAACTTTTTCTAAGGGTTAGACAGACATACACACACACAGAGAATATTTACCTGCTCATCAATGCAGGAATCCCACTCAGATTTTCTTACTCCACCCACACAGCCTCCCTCAGGCAATTTCAGCCCCTCCCAGAACAAGACATGGCTCATAGAATTGCAGCCCAAACAAATACTTTTAAAAAAGAAAAGGCAAGAGAAATGTTATTGTATGTTGTCCTTGTGGGCCTAACCAGAATTAAAACTATAAAGTAAGCTTCATTCTATTTCATAGAAGAAAATTCTTTTCCCTGTGACATATATTGCAATAGGAAAAGGGAAAAGAAAGCCAGAAAAGGAAATTGCTGGCTTCTCTGAGCCATTTTGGAGGGCGGGACTCCAGGGCTGGAGAGATCAAGGTAGGTGCTCCTGCCCTGCTAACTCTGAGCTTTAGGATTTACTGGCTAGAAGAGGCTGTGGGTGAGGTGTTTGCTAGGCAAGTCTTCTCAGAAAAGTGATTCCTCAAGCCTTCAGGTTCTTGGAGGTCATGTGACAGGTTGTTTCCTGGTATCCAATCTGAGGACAGCTGCCATCCCACCCCCACCACCCACTGCCACCTCACTATATTTCCTCTGCTCTGGGCCTTTTTTGCCCAAGAAAGAATTTCACCATCTTTCAAAGAAATCAACACACAAAGACAGCACCCTCTCAAACACCAAGTATAGAGGAGGACACATCCCTTTGAAAATCAGAACAGACCTCATTGGTAAAATGTATTCCTCTGAGTTCCAACTCTGGCTTTCTGTGCTGGTTCAGTTTAAATCCTCTGTTATCCTGTTATAGAAAGCTCACTCTTACAGGTTTCTCTAATTTTCTGCAAAGCTGCAAATAATTATTTTAAGTCCTCATCCACGGAATCTAAATATACAAATGAAAAGATCCTTAGGGATTACCTGAGGTTGTTCAACCCCTCTGATCTGACCAGAGGCTTGACTTCCCCCAAACAGCTGAGCTCAGAGAGCCCTTCAGAGAAAGATGCTGTGACACTCTCTGGGCTGACGTCAGGGGTCCAGACTTCCAAACCCAACTCTTTGTGCTCTACCATAAAGCCTCCTTGTGTTCCTGAGTCCTTGTATTAAGGCTTCTCTTGTGCCCGCCTACATCCAGCCAGAGGGCTGAGAGCACCTAAAACTTATCTTCGATTTCAATATCAATATTCACTTTGTTCATGAAAGAAGATTTGTGCCTTACTTGGAGGATTTTAGACACTTCCCATGAATATGATTAGAAAGAGGGGTTTAAGAGAAAGCCTC
Source organism: Nanger dama (assembly GCA_917880005.1). NCBI lineage: Eukaryota > Metazoa > Chordata > Mammalia > Artiodactyla > Bovidae > Nanger > Nanger dama. The sequence goes on from CAKJTW010000126.1 coordinate 338,882, forward strand.
AAAATTTCATTAGGAAAGCATTTACTCACTTGGTGCAAACATAAAGCAGAACTTGGATGAGATTGAGAAATGAAGTATTTCTTATCAGATCAATAAGCAAGGAGGTCACAGTCATCAGGGATTCCCGCCCTCCAGGGCGCTCAGGAAGGAGAATACCTGCACAGATCTGGCAGCTGTAAGGCTGCAGCCACTCCCCTGGGGGGCGTCCTGAAGAACTCAGGATGTGAAAAATCGCTGGATACTCAACCCAGCTGAGATGATGAAAGCAGTGGTTTCAGGGAGCAGACTCCTGCATCTTCTCACACATAAAAAAGTGCTAAACTCTTTAACTTGAGATAGCTAGGTTTCTTTAATTCACAACATTCTCTTGATGTTCAGGCTACCAGCCCTTTGCTACAAACTTCTGGCTCAGACAGTAAAGCATGTGCCTACAATACGGGAGACCCAGGTTCGATCCCTGGATCAGGAAGATCCCGGGAGAAGGAAATGGCAACCCACTCCAGTACTCTTGCCTGGAAAATCACATGGACCGAGGATCCTGTTAGGCTACAGTCCATGGGGGTGCAAAGAGTCAGACACGACTGAGCAACTTCACTTCACTTCTTCTATATGACCTGACCCCTTACTTCCCGCCTGCCCTTCCTTGGAGCAATTCTCTCAAGATTACTTGAGATGCTGTCTGTTGGCCTTGAAGTCCTAAAAATTCCTACCAAATAAAACATAACTCTCAGTTTTTAGGTTGTGATTATATTTTAAGTCAACAAAGTAAAAACATGGGCCAAAGAAGAGCTCGGGAATTTATTCCTCCCTGTGCCCAGGTCCCACCTTAGTACTGACGGCCAAGCTGCTTCCCTCTGTCAGCAAACTCGTGTTTGCACCCTGCTCTCACGACATACTTAGGCGCTTTGCTTTCTCTCTTAACTCTTGACTGTCTTTATGCCAGTTGGAAAGTCTGCCGTTATAAAAAACTAAACATGACTCAGGAAAAGTCAAACACACACACACACACACACACACACACACACACACACACCCCCCTCCCCTCTCTTTCCAAGTCACATCACTGCCCAGCCTGCTCTCTGACTGCCCACAAGACCACAGTTGCTCATCTGGTCTTGTCTGCCGTTAATGTTGGTGGGTCCTCCTCCAGAGCCTCTCAGGTCCTCTGCTGTTTCCTGTCTCCCCATAGCTTAGTTTTGGACCAGAGGGAAGAACTGACCAGAGGGAAGCATTTTCTAACTCTGACTGTCTCCTCTGGGCTTGCAGAAGTGAGACCCACGCCAAATTATGAAATCTTCCAGGGTCTTTGGGTCTTAGCCTTCCCATGCCCTTTGATACTTTTCTTCCAGCTGGAAAATTATGCAAGCATATTATATAGGCACCTGGAAAATCCCATGGATGGAGGAGCCTGGTGGGCTGCAGTCCATGGGGTCGCTAAGGGTCAGACACAACTGAGCGACTTCACTTTCACTTTTCACTTTCATACGTTGGAGAAGGAAATGGCAACCCACTCCAGTGTTCTTGCCTGGAGAATCTCAGGGATGGGGGAGCCTACCGTCTATGGGGTCACATAGAGTCAGACACGACTGAAGTGACTTAGCAGTAGCAGCAGCAGTAGCAGTAAGTATACTTCCTTAAATAAGTTATAATGTTGCTGATTTAACAATATAGTATCACATAGGCAGAATGGGAAATAAGCCTTAAACAATTCTCAATTATCCCTAAAGTATTTCTCTCCATTCTCACTAGATTGTTCTGGTCCAGACCGTCTTTGTCTTTTACTTGGACTCTAGCGTCCTGGCAAATTTCCGTGCTTCCTGTCTGCTTCTAATCTCTCTACTATGCATTTCACACTGCCACCACCGTAATCTATAGAAATGAAGGACTGACTATACGCATCCTCTGCTTAAATGCCTGTGTACTTAGAGCATAAAAGCTAAGATTCATAGCATGGCTTCTAATTCCCATCTCCTGGTGCAACCCAGGACGCACTTCAGGTGACAGGAGCTGCACACAGAACATTGTTACCTGGCCACTCCAGGGTCTGCACACCTTTGTTCCTTCTCCCGAATGCCATTCACTAAGGTCTTTTCTGAAGAGCTTTTTATCCTTCTAAGCTAAGCACAGAGATTCTACCCTGTGACACTGAATTCAGAAACATCTATTCCCATAACATCCTATATACAACTTATTCATAGCATTTGACATCTTATATTTTTCTTAAAACATGTTGGGCTGCTTTACTATTTATAAAATGTATCTCTTGCAGAAAATTTGAAAAATACAGGAAAATACAAGAAAATGGGAAATCAAAGCCAAGTGAAAGCATCTAGAGGTACTCTACTAATGTTTTGAGATATATTTTCCAATCTTTGACTCTATGAATATATTTGTATTTTTTCTCTCTTGCTCCCTTTCACACAGCACACACATATTCACCAAAACACCTGCTTGTCAATCGAACATATTTTGTAATTACTTTTATTTTCCACTTAAAAATACGTTATGAGCTTTGTTCTGTATCCTTAAGTGTTTATAGAGTAAGCTCCATGACGGGAATGTGTGTGTGTAAAGCAAGCTTGGACAGACATTTAGATGAATGAATAGCACAGGCTCACCAGAAATATTTGCTGAACTAATTTAAGAAAACAATAAAAGGAGAGAGAGAGAAAAAAAGAATACAAGAAGAACCAGAGCACATGGATGGTAGAGACAGAGGAAAGCGGATCATCTGAACAGGGCTTTCATGAGGTTTCAAGTTTTTATATGCTTTGTCTTTGATTCTTGCAATAGCCTTCTGAAGTAGCTATAATAGCTATTTACAAACCAGGAAAGGGAAACTCAGAAAGGTTAAGTGACTTGCCCTGGCTTGTGTGCTTAATAAGTGGCAGAACTAGTTGTGGGAATCCATAAACTATATTTATCTTACTCCACATGACTTCTGGAAAAGCAAGAGCGATAACAAAGGGCCTGCTGAGGTCTGGGAGCTCGGAGCAGTGGGTGTCCCTGCCCCCTGGCGTGGGGCCCTGCACGTAGCTGGCGCGGGGAGGGACTGGCCAGCGGGGAGGAGAAAACACAAGCCAGCAGATGCTGGTCAGCGTCTGGGGTTTGGCGCGCTCAAGCCACTCTCCTTCCTCCGCGCCGGCTTCCCTGGCTGACGAGGCCGGGGTCCTGAATGCCTGCTCCCAGTCTGTGCCGCGCGCCTCACGCTCCATCACCGCAAGCTCTGCGAAACAGTTCACCGGTTCCCTTTGCTCTTGGAAAATATCCTCCCGGCTGAAAAGGCTCTTCACGATCAGACTCACCTCATCTCATCTTTCCGTGTCTTCTCTCTTCTCATTCATTCCATTTCCTTCTCCAGGGGATCTTCCAGACCCAGGGATGAAACCCCGTCTCCTGCACTGCAGGCGAATTCTGTACAGACTGAAACGCCGGGGCGGCTCCCTTGTACATTCCAAACACCTCTAAATCCCTGAAAGTGCTGGCATATTCTTCCCCGCCCTGCTCTTCTTTAGTAGCTATGACTCTGAGCCTTTCTTTACTGACTGTATTACTTTCGTGCTGATGTGTAACAGATTATCACACATGTAGCAGTTTTACACAAGCCTTGCTGTTTCTCAAGGTCAGATGTCTGGAATGGTGTGGCTTGGTTCTCTTCTTAAGGTCTCATTGGGTTAAAATCAAAGTATTGGCCAGCACTGGGTTCTCACTGGCAGCTGAGGGAGGTTCCTCTTTCAGACTTACTGGTTATTAACAGAATTCTTTTTCTGGTGGTTAGAGGTCCCTGTGACATGATTCCCTCCCTCTTCAAACAAACAACAGTGCATCAGATCTTTCCTGTGCTTTGAACCTCTGTGGTTTCTGCTTCTGCCTCCCCTCTTCTCTTTTAAGGGTTCATGTGATTGCATTACACACACTTGGATAACCAAGGATAACCTCTCTGTCTAAAGGTCATCTAATTAAAAATTTAAAAACAAATTTTTCTGGCCTCACCATGACTTGCACGATCTTAGTCCCCCAACCAGGGATTGAACCTGAGCCCCTGACAGGAAAAGTGCAAAGTCCTAACCACTTGACCACCAGGGAATTCCTGGTCTTCTACTTTATAAAACCAGTGAGATCTACAAAGTCCCGTTACCATGTGTCATAACATATCCATTGTCGTAACAACCAGACAATGCAGGTTATGTGGTCAAATTTCTGCCTACCCCAGTGGGCACTCCTTTGGCTTCGTGTCCTCATAGGAAGCACACCCATTCACTTCTGGACTATACGCTTTGAGAGTGCAGTACTGCATCTGTTTCACAAGTCAGTCACATGCTGGAGCCAGTCTATGTCAACTAACAAGGGCCTGTCATTAAATGTTCAGACATTTTGCAGTCTGGAGGCTAACCATGCATATTATTTAAAAAATGAAAGTACATAATCAAATAAATTTTATTTTTAAGAGGTAATAATAATCAGACTCATCATTCCTATTTATCCTTTACGTATTCACTCTTATTTTTTCTCTTGAGGTTACTTTCACTGATTGTATCCCTGTGGTGGAAACATTGTTTATGGATGTGCATGTTTCTTCCTAACTCCTTGTTTCAGTCCAGTTCAGTTCACTCGCTCAGTCGTGTCTGACTCTTTGCAACCCCATGAATTGCAGTTCGCCAGGCCTCCCTGTCTATCACCAACTCCCAGAGTTCACTCAGACTCACATCCATCGAGTCCGTGATGCCATCCAGCCATCTCATCCTCAGTCGTCCCCTTCTCCTCCTGCCCCCAAACCCTCCCAGCATCAGAGTCTTTTCCAATGAGTCAACTCTTTGCATGAGGTGGCCAAAGTACTGGAGTTTCAGCTTTAGCATCATTTCTTCCAAAGAAATCCCAGGGCTGATCTCCTTCAGAATGGACTGGTTGGATCTCCTTGCAGTCCAAGGGACTCTCAAGAGTCTTCTCCCAACACCACAGTTCAAAAGCATCAATTCTTCAGCGCTCAGCCTTCTTCACAGTCCAACTCTCACATCCACACATGACCTGTTTAGTGATGTCATATTGCTAGCTTGAAACTGGCCGTAGTGGATATATTTATACCACAAAAATCAGAAAAAAAGCTAGCTGCTGGCTTGCTTTATTGTTTATTTCTCTCTCTCTCTCTTTTCTTCTTTCTGGCCATATAACATGGCTTGTGGCATCTTAGTTCCCAGACCAGGGACTGAACCTTGGTCCTCAGCAGTAAGAGTGCAGAGTCCTAACCCCTGGATCGCTAAGGCATTCCCTACTCCAGGGCTCCCCAGGCTCTGGGATCTAACGCTGGAGAGCAGAGGTGGAGCTGATGGAATAATAACAGAAAAAGAGTGCACAGCAAATGTGACAAGTTTGAATCATTCCAAAACAATCCCCTCCTCAAGTCTGTGGAAAAACTGTTCTCCACAAAACTGGTCCCTGGTCCCTAAAGTGTTGGAGACCACTGCTCTAGCGTTGATTTCTCTTGTCAAAAGTGAAGAAACTAGGTAATAAGGTTAATAACTGTGTCCAGACTCAAGAGCAAATACAAAATAGAAGCCAATGTGGTCTGAGCTTACAGCCTGGACTCTGAAAAACGACACCAAAATTGGAAGCAAGAACAAGGCCGTGGGTAGGTGGAGGGGAAGCCTTTGCTCCTCTGTGTGTTCAGAAGGGGACCCTCCTGAATGTTGACACTGGAGGTCCCACTCCAGATTCACAAAGTCAAAATCTGTCTTTTAAAAATTCTTTTGCAAGATACCCTTGAAATTCCTAAGCACCTTAAAATAAAAAGCCGCTGTTTGGGGAGGCGGATGTAGCAGCAGGTGACCACACTGCAGATTGTCATTAGAGCTGAAGAAGCAGAGAAATGCTGTCGGGGGTTTTACAAAGCGGAGTGGGTGCTTCGGCTATCGCGCAGCTCAGTAAAATCGCGCAGAGGACGTTATACACTGTCAGGAGTTATGCACGTGCATGAGCTCTCCTCAAGTGCTGTGGATGAATCCGTCTGCAGGGCAGGAATAGAGGTGCCTGCAGACACAGAGAACAGGCTTGTGACACAACTGGGGAAGGAAAGGGTGGGACGAACTGGCCAAGTAGCCCTGAAATACAGGCATTCGCATGTGTAAAACAGACAGCTAGTGGGAAGCTGCTACACAGGGCACCCGCTGCTCAGTGACAACCTAGAGGGGTTGGAGGCTGGGGGGTGGTGGGAGGCAAGCTCAAGAGCAAGAAGGTATATGTATGCTCACATACATATATCACATTGTTGTGTGGCAGAAACCAACACGACATTGTAAAGCAAGTATCCTCCAACTAAAAATAAAAATTAATAATAATAATTCCGATATATACCAGGGAGGGGAACTTGTCAGAAACAGGATGTTACTCACAGCATCCTTAGATGGGCACAGCCGTGTACCAGCTATTAAAACCAACAGTGAAACCAGCGTCTCCGTGGCTCTCAGCTCAGGTTTCCTGGCTGCGGCAGTCCCCTGCCCAGAGCTGTAAGTCCCCCTTCCCCACAGTGGTTTCCCCACCCTGCTCTCTACACAAACAGCCTTCCCTTCCCTCCCCAAGCAGATCTCCTGTCTCCTGGGATCTCACATGTCACATGCCCCTCCCCTAACACATCCTCTTCTCTCCTCACCACTAAGCCACATCCTCTCCTTCTTCCTGCCTCCATTTCTTTTTCAGTCTTAAAATGATGTCTTAATATAAGCCTTTTTCAGCTCACATGACATCACTTCCCTCACTGGGATCAAATTGTTACCACAGATCCTTGGAAACCAACTGTACAAAATAAGCAGAAGGATTTAAGGGGGCTACAGAGCTGCTTGTTCAAATCAAGCACTGTCCTTTTTTTTTTTTTTAAGCAGCTGAATCTGGCTAGCTTCCTTTTGTCAGGGTCCTCTGTGTGCAGCAACAAGCCAGGGCCCGCAAAAGAGAGCCGCTCTCCCTCCCACGGGTACCATTTTTGCTCCAGTAATTGACTGTGCTCTGGTCGACCGCAAAGCAACAATAGCTGACTCCTGCTGGCCAGCTTTCAAAACAGGTCTCAGAAGAAGCTGGGAAGAGGGCAAGTTGTTGCTTCTCTTTTTCTCCAAACAATCCATCTCCAGGGTTCAGATTTACACGTGGACTCCTGTTATCACCTTCGACTGCTTTATGGAGGTCCCTTGTCTCTGTCTGAGTGATACGGAGCCTCTGTGAGACTAGCAATAAGAAAGCTATGGTCCCCTCACATGATCAACAGACTGGCTACATCTTCTGTTTTAGCAGCTTCCTCTTTATTCTCACAAGCTGCTAAACAAGTTGCCAGTAACCCTGATTGGGTATGTAATTGATTCTTTGATTTTGTTCCATTCTTAACCACATTTCAAGGTTGTAATTAGGTCATTCCCTTATAGCTCAGTTGGTAAAGAATCCGCCTGCAATGCAGGAGACCCTGGTTCGTCTCCTGAGTGGGGAAGATCTGCTGGAGAAGGGATAGGCTACCCATTCCAGTATTCTTGGGCTTCCCTTGTGGCTCAGCTGGTAAAGAACCCACCTGCAATGTCTGGAGACCTGGGTTCAATCCCTGGATTGGGAAGATCCCCTGGAGAAGGGAAAGGCTACCCACTCCAGTATACTGGCTTGGAGAACTCCATGGACTGCAGAGTACATGGGATCACAGAGTCAGACACGACTGAGCAACTTTCACATATAGATGGGAAAATGGTTCAGCTGAGTGCAAGAGAAAGTGCTTCCAGGTTACTCTTTCATCCTAAAAATTCATCAAGACATGCAAACTGACTTCACTTATTTCCTCTTTTGTTTCTCAGAGAAAAGCTTTTTTTGTCTTTTGGGGTTTTTTTTTTTGTGTGTGTGTGGTGGGGCATGGGAGTTAATAGTGATGGTGATGGCTTACAGAAATGTTAATAACAAGACGTGGAAATGAATTATATTTAAAATAAGCAACTTGAAGCAGTCTCTAGAAAGGAAGTCCACCAAAACTCCTTTTGACAATTGAAAGATTTCAGTTTGATTTGATCCCTCACTTGCTTTGTTATATAAAATTTCCTGTGTTTAGATTATAAATTCTATGAGCATAGATACTCATATCATTTATTTGCTTATTATGACTATATATGTTTAATCACTAATTCATCCTTTTATACAACAGGCATTTACTGAATGTTTGATGTGAACAATAGATTCAGGGTAAACAGGTATAAATAAGACATATTCTTTGCCCTCAAGTAGCTCATTATCTAAAGGGATAGAAAAGGGTATGTAATGATGTAAACTGTCTAAAATTTTACATGCACTAAAATGGACATTTCTAGAGAATATGATCAGCACACACTGTGATCAACTTTGCAATGATGGTAGTAGCTGGGTGGGAAATTTTCTTAATAAAGTAAAAGGAAGAAAGAAGAAAAGGAAGTTTCTGGGGGAAAAGCACTTTAAGATCACCTTTCTATGATCAAAACTGGGGTGCTCCGATTTTATGTCAAGCTTGCCCCATGTTTTCTGCAAGTGACATCACATCCTCTACCAGGATCGAATTATACCACAGATCCTCAGAAACAAATTGTACAAAATAAACAGGATTAAAAAGAGAGTAAGTATTTCTGTTTGTTCAAATCAAGTATTCTTAAAAAAAAAAAAATCCATCTAGTGTTATAGTTTACATAATACCCATAAGTCAACTGGGGTAACACTATGCCTTGAACTGAGATTACTCAGAACTCCACTGCTGCAATAAGAGTTGTTTCTAAGAGTTCCATGAATCCCTAGTGGACTTGGGTGTTCAATGTCATGTCTAGCACTGAGCTCCTGCTCCCACGAATCAGCTCTGTTGAAGGATTATTTCATTTTCCTTGCATAATGCCTCCAATTTACACTTTGACTCAGGCATAGGACTTCAAATCTTTTCCTTGACCTTAATAAAATATTTCCCTTGACCTTTGGGCCCCCAAATCGCTGCAGATAGTGACCATAGCCATGAAATTAAAAGACATTTGCTCCTTGGAAGAAAAGCTATGACCAAGCTAGACAGCATATTATAAAGCAAAGACATTACTATTTTGCAGACAAAGGTCCATCTAGTCAAAACTATGGTTTTTCCAGTAGTCATGTATGGATGTGAGAGTTGGACTGTAAAGAAAGCTGAGCACTGAAGAATTGATGCTTTTGAACTGTGGTGTTGGAAAAGACTCTTGAGAGCCCCTTGGACTGCAAGGAGATCCAACCAGTTCATCCTAAAGGAAATCAGTCCTGAATATTCATTGGAAGGACTCATGCTGAAGCTGAGATTTTAATACTTTGGCCACCTGATGAGAAGAACTGATTCATGGAAAAGACCCTGATGCTGGGAAAGATTGACGGCATGAGGAGAAGGGGATGACAGAGAATGAGATGGTTGGATGGCATCACCAACTCGATGGACATGAATTTGAGTAGGCTCCGGGAGTTGGTGATGGACAGGAGGAAGCCTGGAGTGCTGCAGTCCACGGGGTTGCAAAGAGTTGGACACGACTGAGCAACTGAACTAAGTAAACATCACCAACAAAATCATACTGGTATCATTCTCATACTTGTAACAACAGTGTAAGGCACAAGAAACACAAGCCCTGTGTGAAACCATGACCCATTTGAACCAGGACACCTCTGTCCTTTGGCCACAGGACACAGGGGTGTCATCTGCTCTTTCTTTGCCTTGGTGGCATTCCCTCCCCTTTCCCACTCACTTCTACTTCCAGGCAGGCCTCCTGGCTTGCTCCTAGGAACTCCACATCCTTTGGAGAGTAGTGTAGTGAAATCAAGTCCCACTCCCCAAATTCAGCTCTAGATCACTTTTGCTTATTCCAGAGCCTACAGGGTCTGAGTAACCCAGAGATGGTGCTTTTGTTCCCAAGATGAATTACGCTTCTAATACAATCGGCTTTTCTGAGACAGTCCTCATGGTTTTATGTAGCACTTCCCCCTACACTACACCCAGCACTCTTCACATTTGAGGATGCCATTACTATTCATCAAATCTTTTTCTTCTTATTCTTTGTTCTGGTTTTCTTTGGACCTGGTCTGCAATAAATCCAGTTCTGTTACTGCACAGCCATGCTTCACCATGAACTCCAAACACAGATCATGATTTTGTTGCATGTGGTTGTCTTAAATCTCCAGACACCCAAAACACCCAGGAACAAGTATTCTCCACCAGTCAAGGTATTTCAAATGTGCCCATGTCTCTGGATTAATTTACTTGTTCTATAAACCTTAATCACTCACCATACGTTCTTTGTTCTGCTCTAGGCGAGTTCACAGTCTGACTGAATATAAATTCCAAGAGGCTTTAATGAAAGGCAGCATTTTTGAATTAGTGCAAAGCCTCTCAGGGGAGTGACTTTAAAGAGGCAATCTTGTTTTGCAGCATATTTCCCAGTTCATTAGTTAGAACATTAGTTCCAGGCTTTGCAGTTGTGCCTCGTACTACATGCTCCATCTCCCCCTGGGATCGAATGGCGGAATACCCTTGGAAAAGCAAGAGTCGTAGAAATTTAAGGTTTTAAGATTCTTCCCCCACCCCGAATGTGACTTAGAAAGTCCTCTCCCATGCTTCTACAGAGTCGACAGCATCATACATACTATGTTATATTCAGTTCAGTTCAATTTAGTTCAGTCGCTCAGTCGTGTCTGACTCTTTGCGACCCCACGAAACGCAGCATGCCAGGCCTCCCTGTCCATCACCAACTCCTGGAGTTCACTCAAATTCATGTCCATTGAGTCGGTGATGCCACCCAGCCATCTCATCCTCTGTCGTCCCCCTCTCCTCCTGCCCCCAATCCCTCCCAGCATCAGAGTCTTTTCCAGTGAGTCAACTCTTCGCATGAGGTGGCCAAAGCACTGGAGTTTCAGCTTTAGCATCATTCCTTCCAAAGAACACCCAGGACTGATACAATCATGCAATTGCTTGTCTGTCTGCTCTCCTAGACATGTCCAGGGCAGGATTTTGGTTTACCAAGATTCAGTTCCCAGCATAGGAAATGGAAACCGGCAGTGTACTCACAGGAATTTTATGGAAGAAAATGAAAGGGAGGAGTGGGAAGAAGAGAGAGAAAAGAACCTATTATGACTATCATTCGTGGGAGTGAGATTATTCTACACAGTGGCTTTGATTTAGCAACTGGGAGAATCTCCCTTCAGAGATGTGGTCAAATGAATAGCTTGTGGATGGCTTAGCACAGAGCAGGAAGAGAAGGGGACGACAGAGGACGAGATGGTTGGATGGCATCACCGTCACGATAGATATCAGTTTGAGCAAGCTCCGGGAATTGGTGATGGACAGGAAGGCCTGGCATGCTGCAGTCCACGGGGTTGCAAAGAGTCTGATATGACTGAGTGACTGAACTGAACTGAACTAGCACAAGGATCTCAGCTCTCAGCTGTACCAAGCTGCGTATAGTCTGCTGCTGCTGCTGCTGCTGCTAAATTGCTTCAGTCGTGCCCGACTCTGTGCGACCCCATAGACGGCAGCTCATAAGGCTCCCCCGTCCCTGGGATTCTCCAGGCAAGAACACTGAGCGGGTTGCCATTTCCTTCTCCAATGCAGGAAAGTGAAAGTGAAGTCACTCAGTCATGTCTGACTCTAGCGACCCCATGGACTGCAGCCTACCAGGCTCCTCCGTCCATGGGATTCCCCAGGCAAGAGTACTGGAGTAGGGTGCCATTGCCTTCTCCAACATATAGTCTAGGCACTGGGAATAAAGCTCTTCGGTAAGATGGACAAATAACAAGAAAGTCTAGTAGATACTTTATGCCAAACTCTACCAACCTTATACTCCGTGAGCACCACTGCTGCTGAAAACCATGATGAGATTCTAATCATGGTTTCTTTTATTTTGTTTTAATGTAAAATGCTTTCAATTTGTCATATCTTTGTATTATCAGTTGAACTATGTCCCGCCTCCCAAATGATCTGTTCAAGCTCTTACCCCAAGTACCTCAAAATATGACTATATTTGGGGATAGGACTTTTAAAAAATTGATTAAGGTAGGTGGCTCAGTGGTAAAGAATTTGCCTGCAATGCAGGAGATGTGGGTTTGATCCCCAGTCTGGGACAATTCCCTGGAGGAGGGCACGGCAGCCCACTCCAGTATTCTTGCCTGGAGAATCCCATGGACAGAGGGGCCAGGTGGCTACAATCCATGGGGTCACAAAGAATCAGATAACTGTACACGCGCATACGTGCACACACACAGCACTTATATTTATGGAGTTATTGATGAAAATAATCCTCAAAATATAGTTCAGCATTGCATTCACCTTGACATGTGTGTGCAAACATGTAACCCATAATCCAGACATGACTTAGCAACCAACAACAACAAGGTACAAAGAGGCTCTAAGGGTGGGTCATAATCTAATCTGACTGACATCCTCTAAGAAAAGAAAACTTGGACACACAAAGAGACACCAGGGAAGCATGTGCACAGAGGAACGACCATGTGAGAACACACACGAACACGGCCATCTGCACACCAGGGAGAGGGGCTGCAGAAGAGGCCAGTGCTGCTGACAGCGTGAGGACTTTCAGCCCCCAAAACTATGAGAGAGTGGGTTTCTGTTTAAGTCCTGCAGCCTGTGGCATTTTGTTATAGCAGCCCTAGCAAGCTAACACACTTCGAAGCAGCACTCGCCGTTAGTAAAAATCATTAAGACTAACCAGCAAATATTCACTTGTTAAATTTTAACCTAAAAAAATTGAATGAATAAATGAATGAAGTAGGTTACAAAGTACAAAGACCTGGAAAAATACTACAGGTTAAAATTTAAGAGAAAACCACCTGGATGTTCCCAGATAAATTTCTTATCTTTTGGAAAATCTGAAGTTTCTCCTTTCTGAAATAAGACTGTTAGATAGCTTATTTTATCCCTTAAGAGTCTCTAATTTACTGTTCAGTACATGATTGGTAATACTGATTCTGATTTTAAAAGTAAATGATTCAAGCCAGGATTCCACTAGCCAAGAGTATAAGATTTTATAATGAACTTATGGCATGTGTTTGCATTGACTTGAAGACTATCTTTAGAAACTAACTTTTCAGTCTGAGAAGACAAGATTAAGACTCTATCATGTGGTTGCATTTTATTGCAGCAGTGTAGATTATGCTGCAGTAACAGCTGACTTCTGAATCTCTCTGTCTTAACAGCTGACTTATTCCTCTCATCTTTGTACATTTCCATTCAGGTCATCACTGCTCATACTATTCCTTCAGGGACCCAGGCTGATAGGGGTTTAATCTTCAATTACTTTGACAGGAGACAAGATGGGGCAAATAGAGCATGGCTCTTAAAATTTCTGCTCAGAAGTCTGCATACAGCACTTTCGTTCAGCTTTCACTGGGAAGAGTAAATCATGTGACTATCCCCAGTTCCCAGGTGGCCCTAGTAGTAAAGAACCAGCCTGCCAGTGCACAAGACATAAGAGACGCCAGTTCGATCCCTGGGTCGGGAAGATCCCCTGGAGAAGTAAGTGGCAACCCACTCCAGTATTCTTGCCTGGAGATTCCCATGGACAGAGGAGCCTGGCGGGGTACAGAGTCTGTAAGGTTGCACAGAGTCAGACGTGACCCAGGCGACTTAGCACACACACAGAAGCCCAATAGTAAAGTCGCTGGGGAGTAAAATGTCTCTGCATGACCGAAAGGATAAGACATGTAATACCTGTGAACATCCCGGAGATGATGACAACCAAAATGGTTAAAAATACTCCCCAAATCCGGAAGTTTCAGTCTATCAGCCTAGGAAATGCTAACTTAAGCTTGACAGTTAATTTTACTGCAAAAAGAAGAAAATAAAGGAGGAGAAGGAAAGAGCAAAGGAAGAAGGGGAGGAAGAAGAGAAGGCTGAGTCCACACACCAGGAAGCAAGCTTCTGAAACTCATTACCTCAAGAAGTGGCACAGATTGAAAAACGGCTTCAGATAAAGTCGAAATTGATACATGGAACTGACCCCATGCCAACTGGTAATGAAAAGAAATGTATGATATCCCAATGCCTCCAGTCAGCCAATCACACAGTTTTGATTTATTTTAAACAGATAAGCTGAACATTAATACATTAATATCCAAATATCCAAATTCAGTAGTAACAACAGTTCTGGGTGCCCATAGAAACAGATATAATGTGTCCTGAAATGTGAATTTCCTGTCAGTTTATGTTTTATTTATTCAATGATTGAAGAAGGGCAACCAATATTGCAGCATAAAATACAGCGGTCCCCCAAAGCCTAGGAAACCACCTCTTAAAATTGTTTAGTATTAGGTTGTTAGGAATATCTACTCAACGTTGTCTCTCTGCTAGGCGCTTTACATACAGTGTGATGCTTACTTTTCTCATCCACCTGCAGATGTAATGTGCATGACCCTGAGCTGTTCCTGAAGGCCTGTAGGAACAAGACTGATGAACATTTGACATGAAACCACTCTCCCTTTTCAGGAAAAATTTCGGCTTTTTCAGCTGTTATTAGGGGAGCAATCTGGAATACAATATCTAAAAAGACTTTGCCCCCACATTACTTAAATAACAAGGAAAGAGAACAAAAGCACAAAATCATCTTTTCAAATTACTGATCAAATCATGTCCATCAAATATGAACTTAGGCCAACTTCAGTCCCTAATCTAAGATGATGTAAGTATCCTTTCAATATACCTTAAAAAAAAGTAAAGAATTCTTACCAGGGGGAGCTAAGAAACAAATACAGGAGATATCGGAAAAGATTATTTTGATGATATATAATATATCTCCTGAGATTCTGAATTTTATAGGTTTGTATAGAGAACAAATTAATTAATTAGTCTGACAAAGGAAAGAGAGTCTCCCTGATCACTGACAAAGAATCTCCAAAAAGATGTTACTGGTTCCATTTTACAGATGAAGAAACTGCGGCTTAAAAAAGTCAGATCATCAGTTCTAAATCCAATTGACCTCTACTCATCTTATCTCCTTCACTTTCTGAGCCCTTATCTTCCTTTTACTTCTTCCTATCTACCTCAAACGGCTTCCCACGTGGCCCTAGTGATAAAGAACCCACCTGCTAATGCAGGAGACAAATAGATGTGAGTTCGATCCCTGGGTTGGGAAGATCCCCTGAAGGAGGGCATGGCAACCCACTCCAGTATTCTTGCCTGGAGAATCCCATCGACAGAGAAGTCTGCTGGGTTACAATCCATAGGACTGCAAAGAGTCAGACACGACTGAGCACACATGCACACATCTACCTCAAAAGCCTTTCTTTTTCTGCTTGCTGCTAGAATTTCAAAATCTGGGATCAGGGGTGACTCTGATGGGCTGCATTCTCAGGAATCAATGGTACATGTCACTACAGCTTTTTCTCAGGCCCTGAGAGAGTCAGACAGAATTTTATCTTTTAATAAAAATCCTTTTACCAGGATGTACATTTTAAAACCAAGTTTGAGATGCTGATTGATTTTGAAGAAAGAAGGAATCCTTCATGGCGAGATTACGAACTTCATGGAGAAAGAAATGTCAGTGAAGGCTTTCCTGGTGGCCTTGAAATCATACCACTGTGGCATCAGCCTACAGAGAGGCATGGCCTTGCTCCCATTCTTCCAATCCAGGTACCAGAAACCTGCTAGGCAAAGACAGTGATCCTTGAGTAGGACTCATGAATCTCCTCCCCTCCACACACACCAAAAAAGGGGGGTTTAAAAATATACAGGGCATGAAGGAGTTGATTTCAAACATCTAATCCAACCACAGTGTTTAAAAAAAGGGAAAATCCATGAGCATTCACACCCTCATCTCCTCAGAGATGAGTCATCCAATCCTTTATCTCTTTCTGTTGTTCACTCAGCCTGTGAATCTCTTCTAAAAACATCTGGTAACTCCTACAGATGTTTCTAGACTGACTAGTGCACCCTTTCTTCATGGCTTGTTGGACCTCCATCTTATAAAATAGTCTGATCTCTTCTGGTGGGTGCTCAGTAGCATTTCAACACAGCACTGGCAGAAGGATAATTTGAAATGATCAGAGGCATATCTAAGCTAAAGACAAGGGTCTGCAAAGGAAATAGCCATGTACCAAGATCTGTACTATAATCCAGTGGAAGAAAGACAGGGAACTGAATAAAGGGGCTACTTGCCAGAAAACTGATCCTGCCCTGATTTTTCCCACAGCTATTTGGCCAACCAGCAAACACTTGAGTTAAATTCTTTGTTGGTGCTTGTCTCCATTTTATCCCCAGTGATGCAATTTGCTTACCTAACTCTCAACACCCCACTTAAGCAAGCATAAATGGGAATTTCCACAGAACATATTTCTAGAGAACCTCTGATGTTGGCCATTGAATTGGAAGCAGCTGTGTTATCTAAGGTACACAAAATGCTGATTAACCCCTTTTGCTACCGTCACTCTTCCACTCCAATATTTTAATGTTCAACCAGAGAGACTAAATTTAGAAAAGGCTTCTTTCCTGAGAGCTCTGAGTACACCTAAAGAGCTCAATCTGAGAAATAAACCCAGAAACTGAGATGTGACCTGGAAACGGGATTTTTCTGGGACTCTCCATTAGACAGATGTTTGGGCTCTGGGGTCTTTCAGTTGACTCACGGCTCAACAAACTCCTACAGAAACCTACGAGGAGCCATTGGAATAGTATAACACGAATGCAAGGAGAAAAAGGCCACTCCCTGGCTAATGTTTGTCACAGTCTGATGGAGAAGATAAGTAAGATAATTCATATCTATAATTTAGATGACTCTAGAGGGCAGGTGCTACCAATTGGTATTACAAATAATCTTTAGAGAGGAGCTCTTAGCTCCTCATTCTTTGATGCTGATGATGTGTTTCTTAAGGTTGGGATGTTCAGTTTGTGCTTTTATGTGTATTTTTCTATATCAATTTTTAATGTATTTCTGTATTCTATATGTCCTATTTTAATTCAAAAATGTTTAAAATCCCTTCAGCTAATTACATATTGTTGTTATTGTTGTTCAGTCATTAAGTTGTATCTGACTCTCTGTGACCCCGTGGACTGCAGCACTCCAGGCTTCCCTGTCTTTCACTGTCTCCTGGAGCTTGCTCAGACTCATGTCCATTGAATTAGTGATGGCATCCAACCATTTCATACTATGCTGCTGCTGCTGCTGCTGCTAAGTCACTTCAGTCGTGTCTGACCCTGTACAACCCCATAGACAGCAGGCCACCAGACTCCTCCATCCCTGAGATTCTCCAAGCAAGAACACTGGAGTGGGTTGCCATTTCTGTCTCCAATGCATGACAGTGAAAAGTGAAAGTGAAGCTGCTCAATCATATCCAACTCTTCAAGACCCCATGGACTGTAGTCCACCAGGCTCTTCTATCCAAAGCATTTTCCAGGCAAGAGTACTGGAGTGGGTTGCCATGTCCTTCTCCCATTTCATACTATATTCAGCTCTAAATCCAGTATTGTTTCCAATAATCATCCTAATAATATTTAACATTTGTCCAATTTAAATACTTTTGTCCAACAGTTCAGTTCAGTACAGTTGCTCAGTTGTGTCCAGTTCTTTTCAATGCCATGAACCACAGGACACGAGGCCTCCCTGTCCATCACCAACTCCTGGAGTTTACCTAAACTCATGTCCATTGAGTCGGTGATGCCATCCAACCATCTCATCCTCTGTTGTCCCCTTCTCCTCCCACCTTCAATCTTTCCCAGCATCAGGGTCTTTTCAAATGAGTCAGCTCTTCCAATCAGGTGGCCAAAGTATTGTAGTTTCAGCTTCAACATCAGTCCTTCCAATGAATATCCAGGACTGATCACCTTTAGGATGGAGTGGTTGGATCTCCTTGCAGTCCAAGGGACTCTCAAGAGTCTCCTCCAACACCAGTGTTCAAAAGTATCAATTCTTCAGCGCTCAGCCTTCTTTATAGTCCAACTCTCACATCCATACATGACCACTGGAAAACCATTGCCTTGACTACACGGACCTTTGTTGGCAAAGTAATGTCTCTGCTTTTTAATATGCTGTTTAGGTGGTCATAACTTTCCTTCCAAAGAGTAAGTGTCTTAATTTCATGGCTGCAATCACCATCTGCAGTGCTTTTAGAGCCCAGAAAAATAAAGTCAACCATTGTTTCTACTGTTTCCCCATCTATTTGCCATGAAATGGTGGGACCAGATGCCATGACAAGGGGGGATAAAAACAAATAATAACAAAAATAGCTTCTTTGGTTAAATATGACAGTGTGCCAGGCACTGGAGATCAAAAGTCACAGTGTTGGGGTGAAGCTTGTGCTTTCTGGTTAATTGCTAACCACACCACTAGCTATTGCTATGTGCCCACCTGCTTCACACACTGATGCCCACTTGCAGGGCCCCAATCAGTGCTAGGCTTTTCTATTCTTAAGATTGCCACCTGCAATTTGAATTTGAATGTCATCATCAAGCTCCACAAGGAATCACTGAGCAAACTTCGAGAGCTCCAAGCAGCCAACTGTGCAGTTAACACAAACATATAGGCTTGGTAGTGGCCACAACAATAAAGCAAAATCAATCATCTCCTTCACAAGCAGTGTGGAAAGTCCAGTGAATCCCTCACTAATCTTCTAAGTAGCCACGATCATACAGCAGGCGCTATCCATCCTCATAAAATGAAGGAGTAAAAGTAAAAATCAAAACCATCTCTTACTGTATTTTGTGAAAGTGGTGGCCTCGTTTGTATCTCAGGAAATTATAAAAGGTTCTCTCTTGGTCTTGTCCTTCCCATTTCATCTCCATCCCTGCCTCCCTTCCCCAGCCCTTGCTTCTGCTCCAACTGCCTTGTTGCTGTTTACAAATCTGTGACCACCCAGTCTGTGGGGTGGTAGATGGCAGTGGTAATATCTTCCCCATCTTGTATGCCCACTGCCTGAAACACTGGTCAAATGCCAGGCAGCCACTCCATAAACATGGATAAAATAAGGAAGAAAATACCAAGAGCAATCAAATTAGGTGAGACTCAGTATACATACGGGACTTGAAACAAGAATCCATTTAGGATTTCCCTGGTGGCTCAGTGGGTAAGAATCTGCCTGCCAATGCAGGGGACACAAGTTCAATCCCTGGTCAGGGAAGGTTCCACATGGTGGTGGGGTGGGGGAAGGGCGGAGCAACTGAGCCCGTGTTTCACTACTGAGCTGACATGCTGCGGCTGCTGGAGCCGATGTGCCTAGAGCCTGTGCTCTGCGGCAAGAGAAGCCACCACAATAAGGCCAGCAGCACGACTGGAAAGGAGCTCCTATTCTCCACGGCTAGAGAAAACCCATACATAGCAACCAAAGACCCAGCTCAACCAAGAAAAGAACCCGTCTAATCTGCTAGAAAATTCTAGCCCTCTGTAAAATGTTAAAATTGGAAAAGGTCTTATATATCATTTGGTCTAATATCCCTATTTTAAAAATGAGGGTCATATGCACAGAAAAGTCAGTTAGCCTGGGGAAAGTCAGGCGTAGACCTCCCTCCAAGAGTCGTGCAAATTTCTTCACCTCATAGTCTTTTCTGATTAACTTTCCCACTCTCATCACTTGTCACTCTGGTATTGTTTGATTTGAAAAAGCAAAAATCTCATGATTTTTCTGGTTGGCTTTTTGTCAGTTAAACGTGGGCTTTTTTTTTTTTAGTGAGTCACATACTTCTTGCTAACTGTAGTGACCTTTCCTCAATCTTCCATTACTTCTCTTTTGTTTTAAATATTCTCTACATTGCCTAAATTTTCACCATCCTGTTTAAGTTTAGGAGGGGGAACCATCCATAGTAGAAGGTGGTTTGGAAACTCCATCCTCCAACACGGTGTGAGCTGATCTGGGGGAGAGGTGGTTCAGGGGGAAGTACAGGGTCCTCCCAGACGGTCAAGGAGATGCCAAGCCAGACAAGCCGGGGCACACCGGAAAGATCTGGCAAAGATGATCCAAAGGAATAAAAGTGAATGGATGAGAAAACTCAATTGACTTTTTTTTTTTTTTTTTTTTAAGTAATCAGCCCTGAGATTTCTTTGGAAGGAGTGATGCTGAAGCTGAAACTCCAGTACTTTGGCCACCTCATGCAAAGAGTGACTCACTGGAAAAGACTCTGATGCTGAGAGGGATTGGGGCAGGAGGAGAAGGGGATGACAGAGGATGAGATGGCTGGATGGCATCACTGACTCGATGGATGTGAGTCTGAGTGAACTCCGGGAGTTGGTGATGGGCAGGGAGGCCTGGCGTGCTGTGATTCATGGGATCGCAAGGAGTCGGACACGACTGAGCGACTGAACTGAACCAAACTGAAGCAATGTAAAAATGAAACAATGTTCATAGTTGGTGAATTTATTCAAGTATTCGTTTGCTCAGCTGACATTTAGAAAGCACATTCTTTTGTACCCAAACTCCTATCAGGTGATTGGGCTGCAGTGGAAAGAAACAAACCCTTTCCCATGGAGTCCAGGTTCAAGAAACAAAAGGATGTTAACGGAAAGTTCTCAGATGCATTGGTTTTGAGCAAAGGTCAAGGTTTACTTCAAACTTGCCACAAGGGTACATCCCTTTGGATGGGAAAACCCATCCAAATCTTACTTCCACAAAGAGAAACAAACAAAAACAAAAACACTGTCTTAATAAATTTGTAAGTCGAGGTGCTAGAAGGAAGTATCTGTTAAAATGTGTTGATCTAGTCCCAAGATTTCTTGAAGGGTTTAAATCTGTAAAACTAGCATATGTACATGCATTTTGCAGGCAAAACTCTAATTTCACTGACTAGGGAGTTAATCAGATATACCGCCAATTTAGTAAAGAAAGAGTGCTCAAGTATGTCATCAAAAAGTAATCATGTTTTTCCTCAGGTTTGAGACATTTCATTTCTTTTTCAATTCCTAAAATTTATCCTCAGATAAAGGTGAGACGATATAGACTGAAAATTATAATGCATACTCTCTATCATGAAAAAGATAGTGACGAGTTTTTGTGACTAATAAGGATTATTAATAAGAATGAAAAATA
The DNA here is from genome assembly GCA_917880005.1 of Nanger dama. Lineage (NCBI taxonomy): Eukaryota > Metazoa > Chordata > Mammalia > Artiodactyla > Bovidae > Nanger > Nanger dama. Next base: position 359,879 of record CAKJTW010000126.1, read on the forward strand.
ATAGTATTAGATATTCAATGTATGTTGCATCATGGCATAAAGGTACAAGATCAGTCCCTCCTAGAATTTCAGTGGTTTTCTATCCTCTAACACACCCATGTTGAAATATTCTGTCAACTAACAAATTCTCTCCATTCTGACTCTTATTCATCAAATAGCCTGGCAGTAAAAAGTGCTTTGTGGGCAGAGAGACCTGGTTTGAATATCTGCCCCATCAATTAACCAGGTTAAAAAAGTTATTTAAACTTTTTGAGCAAACTGAGCAAATAGTTTCTCATTTCCACTGAAGAGAGTTTCTCAACAACTCTTTTAATAGAGTTGTTAAGGTTACATAAGATAATGCATGTCAAAGTATTTAAGGTAATAGCAACCCTCTCCAGTATTCTTGCGTGGAGAATCCCATGGACAGAGGAGATGGGTGGACTACAGTTCAAAGGGTCACAAAGAGTTAGACATGTCTGAAGAAGAGGCTTAGCAAGCATGCATGCATGCATAAAATATCCAATAAATTATAATTATGTTAATTAAATAATTAGCTCTTTTTTTTTGGCCAGTGTGGGTGCATTCAGCTCATTGCATGGGGTAGAAATCAAAGCATGTGAATCTTAGCTCCAAAACTTATAGGCTGTGGGATCAATGTAGATCTTTTAATGTTTCTCACTCAAGTTTCTCATATATAAAACTGGGACAAAATAAGAACTATATCACAGAGTTGTGCTGACAAGTGATTGAAATAATACAAGGAAGTGTCCATTATCACATGGAATAGTTCTTCACTAAATGGTATTCTCCTTACTCAGCACGTCCAGATCTGGCATTCTGGATAATGGAGAGTCATCCCTGTGTTACAAATGAATAAGTTGCCATTTAATTTGTCAGTTCAGTAGTTAAGTATTTTTAGTATGAGATGGTCCTCTAGGGCCTCTAAGGCCTGCTCATCTGTGGAGAAGGTGATCAGGTCACATTAAAGAACCTGCAAAATTGTGGATGAAATCAGGTTATGTTACCAATCTTTGTCCACATAAGAAGTCCTGCCTCATTAAATCATTTGTTCTCTCATTTAAAATGAGTATCTCATTTAAAATGAGCATATTAAAAAGAAGTGAAAATCAAAATCCTGAATTCCATGTTATATATCTAAGAGGGTAAAAAAAAAAAAAAAAAAAAGTTGGAAAATGCCTGTGGCTAGAGTCCAGGAGATTGAGATCAGTTTGGGTTTCAGTTGGTTGCCAGGCATGAGAGTAGTTTCTCAGGAGCTTACATTGCAGACTGGCTCACCTGTTGTTGCTCCCCAGGGTCATCCCAGGGCCCCATGCATTGACCTGCAGCAGCCTGTAGCCACTCAGGACTGTCTGCTGTTCTCTGATGATTCTGGGAGTCCTCACTGTAATGCCTCATTAACCATCTAGTCCCTCCCCCAGAACTGGCTAAGTGCCCCTTTCCCCTACCTTTCTTCTGTATCTGCTTATCTTTAAGACTCAGCCAAGGGTCACTTCCTCTGAAAAGACTTGCATCTCTCACACCATCAAGACCTTGCCTCTGGGTTTCTTTGGACTCTGTCTTGATTTTCACTGTAGACATCTAGGGAATATCTTGTTAGTCTCCATCTTCTTTCAAACACTGAATGTGGGGACCATTTCTTATTCTGCCCCCTTCCCTTTTTTTTTTTCTTTTTAATCTCAAGCCCAGTACACATGGGTTCTCACTAATACTTAACTGGAGACTGGTCAAAAATAGAAATGAAAATATGATCAAAATTCCAGGTAGAGGTAAAATAAGCAGACTTACAGCTTTGTTACTGTTGTTGCTCCGTTGGTTTGTTTGTTTTTTTGCCACACCACACGAGATTTTAGTTCCCCAGCCATGCACTGAATCCATGCCCCCTTTATTGACAACGTGGCATCTTAACCACTGGACTGCCAAGGAGGTCCATAAGCAGCTTTATCTTTACATTTATTATATTTATCTATTTTACCTCTTACTTATTTTATTCATTTACACGGCTGTACCAGGTCTCACTTGCAGCCTGCAGGATCTTTAGTTGAGGCAAGTGAACCTTTAGTTGTGACATGTGGGATCCAGCTCCTGACCAGAGATTGAATTCAGGCCCCACGCGTGGACAGACAGCAATTTTAGCAACTGGAGCACCAGGGAAGTCCCAGCCCTATCTTTAATCGGAATGTGGAGGGCAAACATTGGGACCTTCCAGTATGTTATTCTTAGCAAGTTTTCTGTTGCGATCTGTTTCATTTGGGGTTTAGTATGGGGCATATGTTTTTTAATCTCTAAAGGGTAATAATAATTACTGTTCAAAACGACTTTATGACTTGAAATAGATAATATATGTGTTTGTGCACAGTAGAATACCTGAACAAAGTTAAAGGGTCAACAGATGTTGCTATTGTAACCAAATCATCAGCAGTCTTTTCCAAAAAAAAAAAAACTGACGCCCAATACCCAGTGACTTACACAGACCTTACTGAGGGTTTCAAGGGAAAAACAGAGAAAAGTGTTTACATGTCACTCCAACCACAAACCACAGAAAATCCTCAGTGGAAGACCTCTTCTTGGCCATGTACTATTGGGGATTTCCTCTCTGATCTTTGAATAACTACCCAGGAGTAGAATGACTGGATTATACGATAGATGAAATTTTTTAAAAATTGCCAAACAATTTTACAAAGTGATTGCACCATTTTGCATTCCCATCTAGAGTACATGAGACTTCTGGTTTTTCCACATCTTGTTCAACTTTTGGGATAGTTGGTCTTTTAAAATTGTAGCCATTTTATACATTATATCTATAATGATCTTATATCTCTAGCACCTAAAGAATTATTTAATAAGAAAAAAAACAAAGATGGTCATGATTCTTGAATAAGCACTTAACTAAAAATAAAACAGCCAATTCCCTTGCTGGAAGTAGGAGCAGGAAGATCCTAAGGAGAAAGATGAGTCTTTAAATTAGACCATGAAAGGGATGAGAACAGTTTGTAACCAGTAGAATGCAGAGTTCCATGGCAATACTGTGAGTCCTGCTGAGGGAGTATTCAATGGGGTTGAAACAATTTTTCCCACACTGTTCAGTCTCTTGGGAATAGCAGTGGACAGAGTCCAAGTCAGTGATAATGATTATTGTAGATTATTCAGCAAGGGGTATGGGTAGAATAACTGCTAAAAGAAATAGTCCCCAAATTCCAGCGACTTACCTCAAAACAGAACTTGTTTCTCACTTGACATGGAAATGTAGGTCCGTGGATGGTCTCTGCTCCATAAAGTCACTTGGACACCCAGATCCTTTCATCTTGCCTCTCATGCAGGTCTTTCAGTTCTCTTTATTTATCCAGTGATGCGGTGAAAATGCTAGGATTACACATGGGGGGCTTTGATGAGCTAGGCTTGGATATACTTACTGCTTATGAACAAAGAAATCATATGTCCTGCAATGAACATTGGGGTACATGTGTCTCTTTCAATTCTGGAAGCAACCTAGATGTCCATCAGCAGATGAATGGATAAGAAAGCTGTGGTACATATACACAATGGAGTATTACTCAGCCCTTAAAAAGAATAAATTCGACTCAGTTCTAATGAGATGGATGAAATTGGAGCCGATTATTCAGAGTGAAGTAAGCCAGAAAGAAAAACACCAATACAGTATACTGACACATATATATGGAATTTAGAAAGATAGTAATGATGACCCTCTATGTGAGACAACAAAAGAGACACAGAGGTATAGAGTGGACTTTTGGACTCTGAGGGAGAGGGAGAGGGTGGGATGATTTGGGAGAATGGCATTGAAACATGTGTACTATCTTGTAAGAAACGAAGCGCCAGTCTATGTTCAATACAGGATACAGGATGCTTGGGGCTGGTGCACAGGATGATTCAGGGAGATGATATGGGGTGGGAGGTGGGAGGGGGCTTCGGCATTGGGAGATCGTGGACACCTGTGGCTGATTCATGTCAATGTTTGGCAAAACAAATACAGTATTGTAATGTAGAATAAAGTATTAAAAAATAAATAAATAAAAAGAAATCACATGCCCTGGAGATGAGGAAAATAAAGCTACTGGTGACCATTATAAGTCTCTGACACACAAGGCAAAAGTGAGGCACCAGAACGCTTTTCAGTATAAGATAAAAATAGACATGGGAATTTTTAAGCTCAGTTCACATAGTGACATGATGTATTTTTACATCTTAATCTCTCATTTCTCCTCCTAAAAGCTGATTCATGCCTCCACCTTCTTAACTTCCTTCTCACTTAATGCCCAGTCTCCCTTTTATCTTATTCCTGGCCTCATTCATGTTCCTCCATCAACCTTCAGCTCTGCACCAAGAGCTCACTTTGTGCTGGAGTTCACTCCCTCTACAGAGATACATTCCACACCTGTGCTCAGGTAGTTGGTTTCCTCTGCTGTTTTCTTTGCCTTTTCAAAATTCTATCCACTCTTCCTTCAAGGCTCAGTTTAGTTTAAAGGACACCCTCTAGGAAGCTTTTCCATAAACAAATACCTGGGCTGGAGACACACTTTTGATTCTAAATCGTCCCTTTCTTTATTTTATTCTGGGTTTGTGAACTCAAGAACTTTAAGGATCTTTTTTCATTCATTGGCAAGTAAATAAAAATACAAAATGGGTTGTTTTACATAAAAATGGTCAACTATTCAAACCTAGTATATTAAAGTACAAAATATGTATAATAGATACTCAAATATCCTAAATGATAGTTTTTCTGCTCAGGATTTTTTTGGCCTTTTATTTTATCAATCCTTTCACATATTACCACATTTCTCTTGTGTTATTGGTGTCTAGGTTCTTATCCTTGCTTTGTATTGGATTCTGGATCATGAACAGATGTTTTTTCGTGTGTGTGTGTGTGTGTGTGTGTGTATGAATTCTTAAGTGTACTGAGCACAAGTATTCATGGCACAGATCCAATAAATGTGTTTTCATTTTAAAAGTTCTGGGAACCTCATCCCAGAAGGAAATGATGAAAAGACTTAAGCTAACATGTTAAGTATAAGAAACACAAAAATTCTTTAACAAGAAAGTATAAGCAAGCACAAAGTATATTTCAGTAAACATGAAAAACTATAAAAACCCTATAATGTTACACAAATTGCAAAGGGTTATTATTAGAAAGTAGAATAAAATTGAAGTTAAAAATTTGTATTTTCCAGTTGCCATTAAGATTCCAGCTTATAACTGATATTTATTGCTTTCCATCCCAGGAAGTGAGGCAGAATGATTCCCTCTTGGGAGAAATTGAACTTGTTTGTTATTTTCCACCAAAAATTGCTTGATGGAGGCAAATAAAATTCTGCAACTACTCCTCTTCCCTAAATATTGCATGAAAGCCCCGTGCACATCTGGTTTCAGCAAATAGAGAGAAACTTCAGCATGAGACAAATCATGCCTATAAACAGGAGAGAAACTTAACAAAAAGATTCAGAAATTGAGGGTCCACAGCAAAACAAGTGGTCTGTAACATAGGTTGTATATTTCAACTACAGAGATTTTTTTTCTACCATACATGAAACTGAAAAAATAAATATAGCAAACCCTTGCATTGTACGTAATGTTCATCTTTGTATAGATCTTTTTTCCAAATTTGCTTTTCAGGAAGTTGATTTATATCTGTGAAACTGCTGTTCCTTTTGTATTTCTAAGAAACTAAAAGTTATCAAGTTAGCCCATGGAATTAAAAACTGGGCCTCAAATAAAGAATAATGACAACTAAAAATATTTCATGCCCTTATTTTTTGAAGCCTTGAAGCATTTTATTTTAAAGAGTTCAAGCTATGGCCCTAGTTGAAAACACTTCTTCCATTGCCATTCTATTCCATAGAGCATTAAACTAACATGGAATCTAGGTTGCTTCTGATTAAATAAAGATTGGAGGAAACAGAGACTTTTCAGATTGAGAGATCTCCTGCCAATGCTAGAGACTTTTGTAGTTAAAGTGCAAGAGTATCAGAAATGTTTATATAATCTAGCTGAAGTAGAGTGTGATAATTAGCAGCAACACATTTAGGGCAAAATGTGTCTGCAGAGCGCTCACTCTTACATGCATGCACTAGCATTCCTTCAATAACAACAGTGACATATTAAGCTCCCACTCTGAGTGAAACCTGCTGAGAGCTGCTTTACGAATTGTGCCCGTTGATCAGAGTGCAGTCCCCCAGCCCCTTCACCACTCACCAGACACAAGCAATTTTTGTAAAAGACATTCTGGAACCAGTCATTTTGGGAAATGATATGGCCAGCTAAATCTCCCAACCTCCTCATTTGGCCTTCTAGATACTAAGTCACTCTCATCCATCCATCCACTTGTTCAAAACTATCAAAAGTATGCATCGACTTATTCTACTAAGTCAGGCATTTCTTTAAGGGAGGTAAAAGAAATATGATTCCTGTTCTTACAGTACTTCAGTAGAAGAGATAGTAAGTAAATAGTTGCCTAAATACCCAAAGAGTTGTTGACTGAAATAAAAAGTATGGTAGAAAAGTATCATATCCTATAAGAGAGACTAACAAGAGTGAGGTTTAATTTAGTTTGGGAACTTAGATGGAAAAAAGGACTTTAAGAAAATAGCACTTAAATTGGTTATTTAGGAATGGTTAAGAGTTAGTCAGATAGGAAATGGGGGTAGAGGGTACAGTATTGAGGGCGGAAGCTCTCAAGCTGAGTGTGTCTGGGCTCTGAGAAAGTGAAAGGAACCAGTCAGGATAGAGCACAGCAAACAGAGGAAGAGCTGGGTCATGAAAGACTCAATTCGTCTTTCAGAGAGGTTTCAGACATCTTCCTAAAACTACTGAAGACTAAAAAGTTCAGGATGATTTTTTGAAAAAAATCACTCTGGTTGCTGGTGAGATGAAGGTAGATGAGGGGGTCCAGAGAGGCTATAGTATATTAAACAAGAGAAAAATGACGTCTCTTGAACCACAGTGGTGGCAGAGCTGAGAGATATTTCTCACCAAAAATAGAGAAGACTTGATCTATGTATAATATTGCCTAATACAGTACTGTGTAAAACAGAAAGTAATCTGGAAGTTACTTAAAGGACCACCTATAGTGTTAAATTTGGTAATTCTTACAGTAGATTACTAGGAAGTGATTAAAAATAGTAATATAAATCTATACTCATTAACTGGACATATGTCTATAACATGCTGAGTGCAAATAAGACAGGTGTGTACTATGAACCTGGGTATATTATGAAGGTCAAACTAAGAGGATTTGCGTAAAGAGATACCTAAAAATTGGCCATAACCTATAGAAGATGAAATTTCCAATGATTTGTAATTACTTCTTTAAATGTTTTTGTATTGTTTGAATGCTTTACCATCAGAATATATAACATTTATAATCAGAATATTCAATAAGGCTTTCTGTATTTTCATTTTAATAACAACAAATGAAGCTAGAGAAGACTTAATGATTTCAGAGTCATCTCCAAAATGATTCCCAGTGAACCTCACCTCCTGATAGTCACGCTCTTTCATATTGAGTTGGATTGGCCAGCATGACCAATAGAATGTTACGAAAGCGACAATGTATGACTACTGAGGTTAGATCATGAAAGGCTCTGTGACTTCTGCCTTGGTGTCTTAGACCACTCTTTCTGGGGAAAGCAAGCAACTGTGTCATGAGTACACTCAAGCAGCCCTTTGAGGTCTATATAGAGAAGAATGGGGCTTCACATCAACAGCTAGGACCAACTTGCAAACCATGTAAATGAACCAATTTCAAAGTAGATTTCTCTGCCCCAGTCGAGCTTTCAGATCAGTGCAGTCTCAGCTGACATCTGACTACGTCCTTAAGAGAACTCCCAAGCCAGAACTGCCCAGCCAAGCTACATCTGAATTACTGAATGACAGAAATTGTGAGATAACATAGGCTATTGTTGTTTTAAACTACTAACTTGTTACACTGCAATAGATAGTTAATAGGGTGACAGATCAAATATTGTAACTGAGAAACATGGAGCCATCAAGGATAATTCCTAGATTTTGGGCTTGCACAGCTGGTTTGACATGCTTTTACAGATAATAGAGGGAATGACCTATTTTTGAAGGTAGAACAAATTTTGCTTTATTTTTTATGGATCTGGGGTACCTTGGGACATCTAGTAATTATAAATATCAGGATTCTTAGTTGCAAGCAAAGTAAGCAAGCTTTGTCTGGTTTATACAGAAAATAACTTGCTGGTGAAAAAAATCTTTGGAAGAAAATATGGAAAAACATCTACATGAACTCAATTGTTTCTTAATTAGGATAAAAAGCACTGAACATACAGAATAACTTGAAAATTCTTAAAAAAATATTTTTTAAGGCATCAGTAAGAGAATGAAAAGATAAAAGCAACCCACAGATTGAGACAAGAATTATATATCTCAAAGGAATCTTATCCAGAAAACAAAAAAAAAAACCTACAAATAGTTACATACATATGTTAACAAAGCAATATATGCAGAATATACAAGAAAGCCTACGACCAACATTCCCCGTTAGGGAAGGGCAGAACTTTCAAGAGAGAAATGATCATAGGCTATCCAAATGGAAAATATACACACGAAGAGACACTTAATTTCATTGTTGCTAAAAACTGAATGTTTATATCTCCCCTCCAAATTCGTTTATTGAAACTCCAATCCTCAACATGCTGGTATTTGGAGATATGGCCTTTGGGAGGGGATTGGGTCATTAGGGTGGAGCCCTTATTATGGCATTGGCATCCTCATAAAGACACAGAGATCTCGCTCCCTCTCTCTCAACCATGTGAGGAGAGAGGGGAGAAAGTGGCTGTCTATAAGCCAGGACGTGGGCCCTCTCCAAACACTGGATCTGCAAAAACCATAATCTTAGCCTTAACCTCCAGAACTATGAGAAATAAATGATTTTCGTTTAAGCCACCCACCCGCTATATGGTGTTTTTGTTATACCAGTCAGAACAAAGACAATTGCTTATAAAGGAAATCTGAAATAAGTTCATTCAACAAAACTACCTAGTCACCAAAGTGGTTAAAACGTAAATGTTGATTTAAAATGTTGATGACAGTACACAGAAACTGAGGTGCTTATAGACTTTAACAAAAGAGTGAATTGTAATAATCACTTTAGAAAACTGTTTGGAAATGTCTAACTGAACATTCAAAAACCCTATGACTCAGAAATTCCACTCATAAATATGTATCCAATTGAATTGCATACCTATTTTTACCAAAAGATAAAAAGAGACAAGTTCAAAACAATACTGTTGTAAATAATGGTGGACATAGTCCCTCTCTGGCAACTACTCAGATGCATACAGGACAATGGATTAATAAACTGTGTATTCTTACCTGATGGTAAATATAAACCAATAAGAATGAATGAATCGACAACCACCTGCAAAAATGTGGGTGAATCCCAAGTATATCATGTTACGTGAAAGAAGTCAGACTCTAAGGACATACATTATATGAAACTATTATATAGAGTTCAGATCTGTCGTTTCACAAGTCATGGTTATGGTTACATTTGTCAGAGAGGCTGTGAAAGGAAGTAGGCATAAAGGATACTTCCGGGGGTGTTGATTACATATTCATTATTTTTCAGTTTGTAGTCATTTCATTAAGCCTATACACTTAGAATTTGGTCACTTGTCTGTATCAGTGTTATGTTTCAGTAAACAGTTTATAAGCAAAAAAAAAAAAAAAAATTATCTAGTGGCTCACACAATCACCACTCTACACAGAGCCAGGTCCATGAACACAGATTCAGGAGCAATCCATAGAACTGGTCCATGGGAACCCAGCCATAGACACCGTAGAGTGCACCCCTGACCTTATGAACTCTGAACACCGAGTCCTGTTACCAACCCCACCATAGCTGCTAGATCATTTTTCCCCTTGACACCGCGTCCAGAGAAAATGTCTTACAAATTTTGATTCCTTATGTCACCAGTTCTCCATTCAAAGTCTGTGACAGATACATCAGGTTGATGGATTCTATGACATGTTCCCATTTGCTCATTACCAGGAAATATGGAAAAACAAGGATCTGGAACTTCAAACTTTTCTTGTACGACAAGGGCTATCTCTCTTAATTTTCTCAAGTAAGAAAAGAGGGTTCCCATACTGGCACGTTAAAAGCAAGTCAGGTTTTAACTATAATTTGTCATGTGGTAGCAGGGATTTGTCAGGAGTCTGCAACTTGAAGAAATCTTGGCTTTAGATAAAAATTTGGAATTACTGACGCATAATTATTATTGACCCCGAGGGATGAATCATATCATCAAGAAGATAGAAAGATAAGAGAGATTTCAGGTCTGGCTCTGAGGAATTTCAACATATGATAGGAAGTAAACAAGGATGAGCTGGCAGGCTGACAGGGAGGTCAGGAGGAAAAAATAGAGGAGTTGGGGGCTGTCACAGAAGAGAAGGGGGTCTTTCAAGAAAGAGGGGGAATTTAATTGGGTCAGATGATGTCAAAAGATAATTAAAACCAGGTGCCAAAAATGTACTTTCATTATAGAGACATAAAGTTCCTGGTGAGTATAACAGTGCTGTTTTCATTGCAGTGACAGGGTGGAAATGGGAAAAACAGATTAGAATAGACTGGAAAGAGACTAGGGGAGGGGGCAAAGAATGAAGCCAAGCATAAATAACTATTTTGAAAAGTTTGATGATGGAGGAAAATAGCAAAGCTTTTTGACTGCCTCTTCTGTCTCCAATAATAACATACTGCCTGTCATACCTTATATTTCAAAATAATTTATAACCCAGGACAATGCTCTTCTTTTAAGGTACTGACTCCCCTCCTAGAAACTCTTTAGGGGGCATTCCCATGTTCATTTTGCTTTTCATACTTTTATGGTCCAAGGGGTTGAAACAATAAATATTTTTAAATAAATGTACCAATGTTTCACAGTATTGATAAAATTTTCACAGGGACCTTGAAAAGTACATGGAGAGGAAACGGAGACTCATAAAGTTTACATAATGTTTTCACCTAGCTGTGAGTGGACACCAAGATTCAAATTATGCTGACTAACTCCTGAAAACTTTCACAGGCACGTGTGCATTACATCATTCTCGCGGTCATGATTCTTCATTTGCAGGTATTGCACCTTCATGCCTAGGCGCAAGAAAGGAAACAAAGGAAGATGCTAAGAAGCAAAGAGGTATGCTGGGTAAGCATGCTACGTTATATTAAGGAAATACTCCTTTCTAGAAAGATCCTCCCAGCAGTCCCTAACAATATCTTCTTGGCCAGGCTGCCAGCAATGAAATGGAGATTGTGACACCAAATTTTCTGAGGACATGGTCATCCTGAATGAAACTGAGCTTGTGCTGGTACTAAAGAAGGGAAGGACCAATACTGGGCCCACAACGAGCAGCAACTGTCTCAGCACATAATCAGAAAATCAGATTGAAAAATTATCACTGAGAACATTCTTTGTCAGAGGTATGAATACAACAAAACAAAATTTTCTACACCAGTGGAATAGAGCACCTGTTTCTCTGTCAGTTGAACGCCTGTTGAAGTGCGGTTGAAGTATTATAATACTGACAATTTCATTCGCTGCCTTGACGTGGCTCAGAGGGTCCCCAGGGTCTAGCAGTTTCTCGCTTACCTGATATGCCTCCTGCCGAGCAGGAAACTCTCCTCACTCAGCTGGTTCCCCTGGCAGCTGGGCCAGCTGCACGCTGCCTCAACCTTGCTGCTCTGCTTCCTGTAATCTGGGGAAATTATTCAACCTAGTCAGTTACATTCTCCTGCAGGAACCAAGGGCACCGGTCCTCATCTTCTAAAACCTGCCTCCCACCACCCCTTCTTATTCACTCTCCTCCCATGTGCGATCCTTGTGGCCCTACAGGGCCAGCCATGTCCTTCTCCCCCTGCTGTGAGCGCATGCGACTACTAAACAGCTGTCGGCCTTATTTGTCCAGAGAGGGGTGTACCGGGTTTGATTATCTCATATTACTTAGGGTAGGGGAATCTCTCCTTCACCAGAAGAATGAGTAGGAGGTGATCTAAACTGTGGAACAATAGAAAATTGCTAAAACTTGACAGTTTTGACCTGCAAAAATGAAAAGTTTATATGATTCAGCCTAATAAATGGCTTACATAGTGACCATGCCGTATCAAAGCAAGAAAATTCTTTAATCTTAAACTCATTCCAGTTCAATAAGATGATCATCCTGGGCAAGTGAAAAGAGACTATACGAAGGAGCCAACATTCCTCTTGCCTCTCATGAAGCAGAACATACGGGTTCCTGAATTTCTCTTTCTCTCTCTTGATCCCACTCCATTTCTGTATATATATATAAATGTACATTTAGGTCTGTGGAAAATTCTGAAAGAGATGGGAATACCAGACCACCTAACCTGCCTCTTGAGAAATCTGTATGCAGGTCAGGAAGCAACAGTTAGAACTAGACATGGAACAACAGACTGGTTCCAAATAGGAAAAGGAGTATGTCAGGGCTGTGTATTGTTACCCTGCTTATTTAACTTATATGCAGAGTACATCATGAGAAATGTTGGACTGGAAGAAACACAAGCTGGAATGAAGATTGCCGGGAGAAATATCAAGAATCTCAGATATGCAGATGACACCACCCTTATGGCAGAAAGTGAAGAGGAGCTAAAAAGCCTCTTGATGAAAGTGAAAGAGGAGAGTAAAAAGTTGGCTTAAAACTCAACATTCAGAAAACGAAGATCATGGCATCTGGTCCCATCACTTCATGGCAAATAGATGGGGAAACAGTGGAAACAGTGTCAGACTTTATTTTGGGGGCTCCAAAATCACTGCAGATGGTGACTACAGCCATGAAATTAAAAGACGCTTACTCCTTGGAAGAAAAGTTATGACCAACCTAGATAGTATATTCAAAAGCAGAGACATTACTTTGCCGACTAAGGTCCATCTAGTCAAGGCTATGGTTTTTCCTATGGTCATGTATGGATGTGAGAGTTGGACTGCGAAGAAGGCAGAGCGCCAAAGAATTGATGCTTTTGAACTGTGGTGTTGGAGAAGACTCTTGAGAGTCCCTTGGACTGCAAGGAGATCCAACCAGTCCATTCTGAAGGAGATCAACCCTGGGATTTCTTTGGAAGGAATGATGCTAAAGCTGAAACTCCAGTACTTTGGCCACCTCATGGGAAGAGTTGACTCATTGGAAAAGACTCTAATGCTGGGAGGGATTGGGAGCAGGAGGAGAAGGGGACGACCGAGGATGAGATGGCTGGATGGCATCACAGACTTGATGGACGTAAGTCTGAGTGAACTCTGGGTGATGACGATGGACAGGGAGGCCTGGCGTGCTGCGATTCATGGGGTTGCAAAGTGTTGGACACGACTGAGCGACTGAGCGACTGAACTGAACTGAACTGAATGTGTGTACGGGGCTTCCCAGGTGGCGCTAGTGGTCAAGAACCTCCCTGCAATGCAGGAGATGTAAGAGAGACAGGTTTGACTTCTGGGTCAGGAGGATCCCCTGGAGGAGGGCATTCACTCCAGTATTCTTGCCTGGAGAATCCCATGGACAGAGGAGCCTGGGGGCTACAGTCCATGGGGTTGCAAAGAGTAAGACACGACTGAATCAACTTAGCACATGCGCACACATGTGTGTATATGTATGTATCTTGCTAACTGCTTCTCTGTATTTCTCTTCCCAGTGCGTTTGATTAGTGTCAGGTAACTGCCATTCCTTGAGAAACCATGAATATTGTACCCACCATTGTAAAAGCTGATTCATACTTTATGGGAAATTGAAGTCTTGTGAAGATATATATGATTGCTGTAAAGTTGTTATTCTAGTATTACAAGTTTGAACATCTGTTTAGAGGAATTTAGGGAGAATCAGGGAATTAAATTATTCCCTTTTCCTGGAAAATAGTTGAGAGAGCTGTGTCTTTCTCAGGAAATGACCGAAGGAAGCAACCAGAGGTCAATGACAGAGTGGACATGATGAACACCTTCCAGTTTATGGCCTTGAAGACTCCCGATATTAAACACTCTACATGAAACAAGATAGCGAGAGAGACAGGGATAGAGACATTTCAAAAATTCTGAAGGAAATTCTTCTTGTCTAAAAACTGTGTTTAGTTGCTTTTGAGTGATTCCTTCAGAGAATATAGACACCATTCCAAATGAACAGAGTTTGAACATCAATATTTCTGCCTTTCTTGTTCAGTCACTCAGTCATGTCTGACTCTCTGCAGCCCCATGGACTGCAGCAGCCAGGCCTCCCTGTCCATCACCATCTCCCAGAGTTTGCTCAAACTCATGTCTGTTGAGTCGGTGATGCCATCCAACCATCTCATCCTCTGTCATCCCCTTCTCCTGCCTTCAATCTTGCCCAGAATCAGGGTCTTTTCCAGTGAGTCAGCTCTTTGCATCAGGTGGCCAAAGGACTAGAACTTCAGCTTCAGTATCAGTCCTTCCAGTGAATATTCAGGGTTGATCTCCTTTAGGACTGACTGGTTTGCTGTCAAGGGACTCTCAAGAGTCTTCTCCAGCACCACAGTTCAACAGCATCAATTCTTTGGTACTCAGCCTTTAGGAGAGGTGATTAAAAGTGATCTGATTATGGTTGTCCATTGGTATCATGGGGAATTAGTTTCAGGACATGCTCCCATCCTCCCTGCGGATATCAAAATCTGGACTCTTGGGTCCTTTATATATAATGGCATAGTACACTCGGCCCTCAGTATCTGTTGGTTCAACCACCTGGATTCAACCAACCACATCAGTTGGTTCTGTTGGTTGAACTGGTAGAGGTGGGACTCGTGGAGGCAGAAGATCAAGTGTACTGAACTTTGAGCATCCTGTAGTCTTGCCTGTGGACTTTGACTCTGGGGCAAATTTAATTTCTGCTTCCTTTTCCAAAGGAGATATGCCCATTCAAGTGTCTAGATGGCTCAAGGGTGCAAAATAAACCTATCTTCAGCAAAGAACTGCAAGCAAAGTACATGATATTTAAACATTGATAAGTATGTTCTCAATGAGAATTAAAATGAAAAAAATTATTTGACTTGTTTTTATATTTTGACATTTTTGTTGCATTTTATTTAAAAGAATTATTAAAAAAACTTTGCCTCATTTCTTGAGGAGCACGTTTATAAAAGAGCTCTGCTTCTTGCTATTTTTCAGTGTGCTTTTTTGTTTAATTAATTTTTTAAAAAAAGCCATTTATTGAGCACCCTGTTAGTTACTGGGCTAAAGATAGGGGATGCAAAAAATGATAAGGCATTCAGTTGTGTTTAGAAAAATTGATCATGTCTTTTTCATCTTTATAATCCACCAGAGTGCCTTATTTATAATAGACGTTCCAGAAATTTCTTTGACAGAATTTATCAGGATTGAATTACATTACCACCAGTATTCTATTAAATGCCATTACTATTTCCACCAATTGAGCTCTGAGTGGGTGGTCCTAGAAAACCAGGTTCCAATAACGATACAGAGAAAGCAGAAAAGTGTGATGGGAGTTACAGCCCATCCTGAAGAGCAGACATCTTTGAGAATAGTAACAATTCTGGCATGGGATACGTCATTTGCTGGGCTGTGTGCTCAGCCGCTCAGTCATGTGACTCTGTGGCATCATGGGCTGTAGCTCACCAGGCTCCTCTGTCCATGGGACTTTCAAGGTAAAAACACTGGAATGGGTTGCCATTTCCTTTTCCAAGGGATGGTCCCAACCCAGGGATGGGACCAGCCTCTCCTGCATTGGCAGGTGGATTCTTTACCACTGGCAACACCTGGGAAGCCCCAGTGTTATTTGTTAGGAATCTTCGATCTTCTCTGCTAGCCCAGTACGATTCACTCAGCTTTGAGAAGGAACACAGCGATAGCTGTCCTTGAGTAGCACCTCATGAGATATAAAAATAATGGCAGGAATACCAGTGGAAGAGAGACACAGAAACTTTGTTTACGGGTTTAGGTCATTTGTCAAGTTCGTAGATGGCAATCCAAGCCACAGGTCCTCAGTGAAGGGGATGACCTGAGAAAAGAGAGCTGTACCAATGCATATATGCCTCTGCTTTGACCTCTCTTGACTTAGTGCCCTCCAGTTCAACAATACCTGTTGCCCAAGACAAATGGTTTACAGATAAGTTATACTGATGATTCAGATTTTACATAGGAAAAAAATTATTGTAGAACAGAAAATCAGCATTAAACTGACCAATGTTGAAGGAACGAATGTTTATATCATGAAATATCTAAATACAGTGGAAGTTTTTAAGAAGAAATAAAGCACATGGGAAGAACTCAGCAAAGCATTCAGTTCAGTTCAGTCGCTCAGTCGTGTCTGACTCTTTGCAACCCCATGAATCGCAGTATGCCAGGCCTCCCTGTCCTTCACACTCACGTCCATCGAGTCAGTGATGCCATCCAGCCATCTCATCCTCAGTCGTCCCCTTCTTCTCCTGCCCCCAATCCCTCCCAGCATCATTTCCAATGAGTCAAGTCTTCGCATGAGGTGGCCAAAATACTGGAGTTTCAGCTTTAGCACCATTCCCTCCAAAGAAATCCCAGGGCTGATCTCCTTCAGAATGGACTGGTTGGATCTCCTTGCAGTCCAAGGGACTCTCAAGAGTCTTTTTCAACACCACAGTTTAAAAGCATCAATTCTTCGGTGCTCAGCTTTCTTCATAGGCCAACTCTCACATCCTTACATGACCACTGGCAAAGGATTAGCAATCCTATATTTTACAAAACAGTAAAATAAAACAATATACGCTAAAAGGAAATCTTTCACATTCAATTAACATTTATTGTAACCATTGAAGGGAACATCTCTTGGAAAAGATATCTCAGAAATTAAAGTTTTAGCCAGGTATGTGGACCACAAAAAAAGAGAGAAAAAAAAACCACAACTATCATGGTTACACTACACTCATAGCTTCCTGTTTCATTCAGTGGGTTTTCACCCATTACTGTTATGCTTTTACTCTGATGCTCACACTGTCCCACGTTTGGCCTGTGGAGCCCATGTTAGCTGGCGTCTGCATCATTTTGACACGTCTCCATCACTCCTTGAGTGCTTCTTTCTTTCTATCAGAACAGGATATTTATTCCAGCATCATTTTGTACTTTCCTGTCCTCAGACCTGGAAGCAGGTATTTCTCCAAGGAGCACTCATCCCATGTGGACCGCACACCTTGTGCTGTATTGCACAGTGACAGGAATTAGGCGCGCACTTGCCAAGGGGACGGGTGTGCAGGAGCCTGGGTTCCCAGGCTGACCTGAGAACTGCTGGTTCCAGTCCCCAGCGTGCAGACACCCTCTTCACCCTGCTCTGGCGTCAGCACCCTGTGCTTGGGGCCATGTCCCCCCACGCTTCGGTTCTGGCATCATCACTGTAGCATGCCCCCATAAAGAGGCCCTCGTTGCCCCACCCCAACCCCAAGTTCTGTGCCCCTACTTTGTGCCATGGTGGCCGTCTTCCTAATATTGGCTCCACTTCATGATTTCTGGCCTCAATTATTCAGGAAGGCAAAGGAAGAAAAAGGAAAGAAGAAAAGAGAAAAGCAGTAAAGTGGGGAGAATAGTAAGAAAGAAGCTAAAGAGGAAGAAAAATAAAAATGAAAGATTTGGGGGAAAAATTATAGAGCCATACACTTTAAGGAGACCTTAAGGCTATGTATCCAGTGATCCTCAGTTCAGTTCAGTTCAGTCGCTCAGTCACGTCCAACTCTTTGCAACCCCATGAACTGCAGCACGCCAGGCCTCCCTGTCCATCACTAACTCCTGGAGTTTGCTCAAAGTCATGTCCATTGAGTCAATGATACCATCCAACCATCTCATCCTCCGTCGTCCCCTTCTCCTCCTGCCTTCAATCTTTCCCAGCATCAGGGTCTTTTCAAATGAATCAGCTCTTTGCATCAGTTGGCCAGATTATTGGAGCTTCACCTTCAACATCAGTCAGTCCTTCCAATGAATATTCAGGACTGATTTCCTTTAGGATGGACTAGTTGGATCTTCTTGCAGTCCAAGGCACTCTCAAGAGTCTTCTCCAACACCACAGTTCAAAAGCATCAATTCTTCAGCACTCAGCTTTCTTCACAGTCCAACTCTCACATCCATTCATGACCACTGGAAAAACCATAGCCTTGACTAGATGGACCTTTGTTGGCAAAGTAATGTCTCTGCTTTCAATATGCTATCTAGGTTGGTCATAATTTTACTTTCAAGGAGTGAGCGTCTTTTTAATTCATGGCTGTAGTCACCATCTGCAGTGATTTTGGAGCCCAAAATATCTGCCACTGTTTCCCCATCTATTTGCCATGAAGTGATGGGACCTGATGCCATGATCTTCGTTTTCTGAATGTTGACCTTTAAGCCAATTTTTTCACTCTCCTCTTTCACTTTCAACAAGAGGCCAGTGATCCTAAGTCTAGCTAAAAATTGGAATCACTTGGAGAACTTTTAAAAATTAAGATCATGAATCTCCTGGTAAAAAGACTGCTGTTTGTCCAGGTCCCCCGATGCCCTGTTAACGATTCCTTCTAGTGCACAGATGTTTTCAGTCTGTCTCAGACGGGGCACTGCAGTTTCCTTGAGCTTCAGGGAAATGTGTGTGTGTGTGTATGTCTGTGTGTAAATGCGATGGAAGCGGAAGGGGATCCTCCTAAGGAAACTTTCTGCACTTCCAGTTCAACCTGGGAGGAATGGAGCTATAAATATAGTCTCTGTATTTGGCCTCTCTTCAGTATTCCTTTAGAAGGCTTTTGGGGCTTTAAAATGATGATAAAGCTTTATATTACAATTTTCCTTCTTTTAATCATTGTATTTCACCTTTACTATAATCAAGACAAATTCTGGAAATACTCAAGGATTCTTTTAGAGATACAAGCATTCTTCTAACACAAATTACTTGAATTGGCCAATCTTATTTAATATTGTATCTAGTAACACATAACTTCTCATAATATTTTATATATAGTTTAATAGGCTTCATCCTTTCATACAAAGGGTACATTGTTACAAATGCATTCTTTCTAAAACAAATCTAATATTTTGGACACAATGACGCTTAGAAAACTATGTGCTACCTAAATCATGGCAAACATTATAGCTATGGCTATTTTTAAATCACTAAGCAGGTGAAGTACAGTGATGTATACATACTGATGTGTATTTATATAAATGTGTGTGTGTGTGTGTATCTTTTTACATCACAATTGTCCAGCTCTTTGTGACACTATAGACCATAGCCCACCAGGCTCCTGTGTCCATGTCTCTCCAGGTGAGAATACTGGAGTGGGTTGCCACATCCTGCCCCAGACAAATCTACTTAGTATGCTTCTGAGATAAAATGATTGTGAAAGATGAGACAATTCAGATAAATCAATCAGGATTCGATGAATGTGAAAAAAGTATAAATCACTTGAAGCGAGGAAATCAGGGAAAGCTTCATGAATGAGTAACATTTGTTTGGTAGGGTAGGTAAGTTTTCAAACATTGGTACAGTATATGAAATAGAGAGAAACACATCCTTGGTTGTTGGCAAATTTTCACTGGAACATGATTAACAGGGGAAATAGATGCACAGATGCTTACACACGGCCTAGAGTCTCAGGCCTTAGCATCAGAACAAGACGTTTAGATTAAATACAGAATATAGTGTATTTGAATAGATGAGTGATAGATCTAGATATAAAATTCAGGAGAATTAAAATTGTCCCATCAACAGCTGCAAAATGACTTAAGGAGAGCAGGAATAATGGATGAAATTGTCAAACGCAAATTACTTATTAAAATCTACTTTAAAAATTGTTCTCTATTCATTCAATAGATTTCTATTGAGGACCTGTTATGCTCCAGGAATAATGTAATATCAATTTGTTTTCATGTCATCTGCTAGTTTATAGGTATTATTTTTAAGATTAAAAACAATAGCCTACATCTTGGTCTCCAAACACCATACTTCACTAAATGGAGGAACAAGTGCTCAAGGGAGAAATAACTAGCTGTAGAATCAGACAAAGGAAGAGCAAAGACGTTCCTAAAACATCTAGTGATAACAGAAAGTAAGGTTGCTAAAGAATCATGTGTGTGTGTGTGTGTATGCGTGTGCACGCACGCTCTCTGTCATGAAGTCAGGCCCACTCTTTGAAACCCCATAGACTAGTCTACCAGGCTTCTCTGTCTATGGGATTTCCCAGGCAAGAATATTGGAGGGGTTGCTATTTTCTCCTCCAAAGGAGTTTCCTAACCCAGGGATCGAACCCACATCTCCTGTGTCTCATGCACTGACTATGGATTCTTTACCACTGAGCCACCAAACAATGATCAGTCAGGTCAAAAGGGCACAGGTGTCAGCTTTAAGTGGTTCCTCCTGGCCAAATCAGGAAAAACTGAAACATCAAAACAATGATAGCAAAGGATTATAACACTTGAATAAAGAATCTATGAGTCTTCCTGATATAAATAAAATAGGTAGATATATAAGGGGATAATGAAAGTTCTTCCTTACAGTAGAAAGCCACCAAACAAATATATAAGGAATGATGGAATTAAAAATTATAACTTGTCAAGCATCATAATAATAATTGATTTGGGCAGAGTGTATCACTAGCTCCTAAAGATAGCAGGTACAGTTTGAGGAAAACTAGAATATTTACATAGACACACAGTTCTCCTGCATGGTAAATCACATGCAAAGGACAAGGGTATAATTTTCAGCAGAGAAATGTGGCAGACAACCAAAGAACTAGAGACTGGTAATAACAGTAGTTCCTTCCTTTATAAAATTAACTCTTAAATTTTTAAAATTATTATTTCATCTCATAGCATCATCAATGTCATGTGTGCTGGGAGAAAATAGTAATGCTGTGTAGGATACTGTGGAGTGACGATCTCCATATCTACTTCAATCACTTTCCAGTATTGTTGAGGCTGGAAAACTGAAAAATCACTTTTTCCATATTCCCTTGACACTAAGATTCTGCATATGCGTATGTTTTACAAACCAGATGCACAAGCTTGAAACCTGAGTTTAAACTGGGTTAATATAATGAAGAGGCTTCCCTGATAGCTCAGTGGAAAAGAGTCTGCCTGCCAGTGCAGGAGACCCAAGAGACCCAGGTTCAGTCTCTGGGTCTGGAAGATCCCCTGGAGCAGGAAATGGCAATCCACTCCAGGATTCTTGCCTGGAGAATCCCGTGAACAGAGGAGCCTGGTGGGCTACAGTCCATGGGGTCACAGAGTCGGACCTGACTGAGCAATTGAACACAGACACACACACACACACACACGCGCGCGTGCAATAAAATAGAGAGAAGGGCCAGGTGTGATAGATACGTTCTGCTGATATGACCTACAGCAGAATAAAGAGTTTATAGATCTGACTCTAGCAGCATCATTTTGATGTAACAGAAGATTCCTGACTACAATGGGAAGAGCAGCACCTGTAGATTTATGGTTCTTCTTCTGCTGCTTTTTTTTTTTTTTGGAGGCACCTTGGTGGTATGTGGGATTTTAGTTCCCTAACCAGGGACTGAACCCTCACCCCCCTTCAGTGGAAGCACAGAGCCCTGATCACTAGACAACTGGGGAAGTCCGGAAGTGCAGTTCTGTGCTGAAGCTTCGGGGTCACTGATAAAAGTTCAGCCTAAACTCTGTTGCATTATTTATCCCCAGATTTTTCTAGGTCATTTAACACAGATTAATAAATTTCTTTCTCTTTGCATTAGCTACAGTGGATTCAGTACTATGCAATCAAACAGACACAATATTGAGTAACAAAAGGAAAACGTGCCTTGAAAGAGTTGTGATAATAGTCAAAGTCAAAATCTCCCAAACTGATCTGAAAATGTTAGTGTTCTGAGAGATATCTAAATAAGTGTTTAAGTATAATAGATTTCTTTTCCATAGGACTTCTCACTGTGCATCATTTCCCCAAAGTATTTCACTAGGAAATTATTCATTTCAGGGGAAACTTATTATCAGCTTGAGAAACACAGACAGAGTTTGTGAAACATTGGTCTAAGTAAAATACCCAGAACTCTGAGCCAAAAACTTTTGCTTTTGTTCCAAGTCTATTTGTTCTAAGTGATCTGTTATTAGACTTTTTGTTTCCGTATGTCTTGTTGTCATGCTGCAGTAGGCAGTTTTCTGGCTAGGGCTATCAATGTCCAATCAGTACAAAAATATATATATATATACTCTTATTTTATAAGTTGACAGCATTATTTATTTGGACAAAGTAATTTCAGTTTGTCTAGAATAGCAAAAACCAGACACAAAAGGATGCCCAGTTACTGTATGATCCCAAAGAAATCAAAGTGAAAACACTAAGATAAATATACGTTGCTTAATTTCTTAGCTTATGTGTGGTTCCAAATGAGTTCAATGCGGATGAGAATTTTATAAGAGTCAGGTAAGTGTTTTTGTGGTGGGGTAGTATTTGAATACTAAATCTTATAAATGTATAGGCTTGGGATTAGCCTTAGCTTTGCAAAATTAATGACATTTTCTTGAACTGTGATAAACAGTCTCATTTTCTAGAATAGATGGAAAAATTAATTCAGCCTAGAGTGCAAGGAAAGACTTCTTCACGAAAGATGTGATGCTTGATGTCTAGAAGGCTTATAGAACTTGTGTTACATAGTGTAGGGCAAGCATGCGTGCTAAGGCACTTCAGTCATGTCCAATTCTCTGCAACTCTATGGGCTGTAGCCCACCAGGCTCCTCTGTCCATGGGATTCTCAAGGCAAGAACACTGGAGTGGGTTGCCATGCCCTCCTCCAGGGGATCTTTCCAACCTAGGGATCGTCTCTTGCATTGCAGGAGGATTCTTTACCACTGAGCCACCAGGAGGAAGTCCATAGAGTAGGTGGTGGTTTAGTCACTCACTGATGTCCGACTCTTGTGACCCCATGGACTGTAGTTCTCCAGGCTCCTCTGTCCATAGGATTCTCCAGGCAAGAATACTGGAGTGGGTTGTCATTTCCTTCTGCACATGTAGGGTAGAGTGGAATGTAAATAAGATGATTGAGGGTGGGTCAGTGTGATTACAGATGCCGGATATAACTTCTGCATGTCTAATGGATTCTGAAAATCACAATCAAGGCTTTCAGCTTGGCAATATGGACGTCATGTGAATTGAGTGATTAGAAAAGAATCACAACATGGAATGTCATTACTACAGTTAATTATCATAAATAAAATTCATGCCTCCATCTTAGGCAGGCCCTGTATGTCTGGCCTTGGAGTCATAATTTTTCTGCATTCCTGCTCCTTTCCAAGATGTTTTGTTTTGTTTTTCCTCTCAGTGTCAGGTCTTAGGCAGGAAAGAGTTTCCTAACCATCTCCCGGTAGTAACCGAACTGTGCTGTGTCAGTCCAGCAACCAGCGTCCAGGAGCTTTTCTTTCACCTTTCCCAAAGACGGAAGTCTTTTAATGCTACACTTTGCCCAGGAGAAGAGGATCCCCTGCCTGCACCGCACCACCACCCCCCGCCCCCCCAGGTCCCAAGACTGGGAGAGTTTCCTGTTTTTCCTTGGGAATAGATAGTTTTCACATTATCAGCTTCATATAAATAAAGGACCTTTCTCTGGCCCTACATGTTGGAAAGGGCACTACTCCTCCCCCAGCTGGCTTAAGAGTTGTGTTTTATATGAGACATGTTACCAGCCAAGTGAGAAGTAATTTGCAACTTTGTCCCAGTGACAACCAATCACTAGCCAATCACCTGCATGCTAGTTTCACTGAGGGGGAGTCTCTGTGCTATCTTCAGCCCTGCACAGGTCTTACACAGGAACACTTTTAGTGGCCTGGACTCAAGGGGAGTTCATGCCAACACACAAGTTCCATTCCACAGGCCAGGCTCTTGCAGTCATTTCAAACTGATAAGCTATCCTGCTGCTGCTGCTGCTAAGTCGCTTCAGTCGCGTCAGACTCTATGCGACCCCATAGACGGCAGCCCACCAGGCTCCCCCGTCCCTTGGATTCTCCAGACATCCCACACACTGATTTTCAGCATTTGGTAGCTGATTTCCTCTTCAACTGCTTTGATGAGAGCAAAACTGTCCTCTACTGTTCTGTCAAAGATAAAATAATTCCTTAGTCTCATCTCTTCTCAGAGGTGTATGCCATTCATTGCAATTCAGTTGCTTTGCCTGGAAGTCACAGCTCTCAGGGGAGTGTGTAATTAACTCGGTTCTGTCGTGTCACAACAAAATTTGAAGCAATGGCCAGACCATTGTTACAACCCTGTGTATTTTCCTCGGATAGGCCAGTGTTATAGCTCTGCGTTACAGCTCAGTTTTATTTAGAAAACAAAGGAAAATACATCCTCGAGGCCTGAGGGAAGGTCAACCCAAAAGATGCAAAGAGAAGAGCAGCCTCCAGCTCAATTTTGGCTCCTCTTTTTATGTCCGCCCCCCTACACCCGCCCGAGCTAGCCAGGAGGGCTGTTTGTTTTACCTGAGGTCCTCACTCCAGTCCTTGGACCTTCCTTTGTTCTATTTTTGTGGGTTTTCCCCTTCTTTGACTTTTAGCCACAGCCATTTTGAACTTTTTCCTATTGTAACTACCTAACAGTTTCAAGAAAATTTATGATTTTATAAATCACCTAACTTTTCTCGTTGTTACGGCAGCACTGACCTCTGCTTGCCACTTCCTGCAGCCTAAGCAGAAATGGAAATGCGTGTCCACTAGTTTTTGCATCATTTGATGACTTATCTGAAATCGTCACTCCTATTGTAAGGAGTGACAAGTTTCTAAGTTCATCATCCCTTTCACATTTATTACTTGACATTTGAGAGCTTGTGTTTTGGGAAAAACAGGTGGAAAAGGGTTGTTGAGTGTCAGTGAGTAACAAGGAGGGCACCCCACATTAAGTTTCCTGAGACACATGAGCTGTGAAGAAAAAATAGGTACTGTTGTCAGTAACGTTTAGGGATCTTGGAAACACCATTGACTCCTGGTTAGGTTCTGTTCATCTCTGTTTAGTTTTTCATTTGAAAAATAGGCAAATAGTACCATACAATTAAGTGATTAAAACAAAGTACAAGGCTTCCCTGGTGGCTGAGAGGTAAAGAATCTGCCTGCCAATGCAGGAGACACAGGTTTGATCCCTCGTCCAGGACGATCCCACATGCCGCAGGGCAACGTATGGCCATGAGCCAAAACTAGTGAGCCTCTGCTCTAGAGCTGGAGAGTCACAAGTTCTGAGCCCGGAGGCTGCCACCGCTGAAGTCTGCGCACCCCAGAGCCCACGCTCCATAACAAGAGCAGTCCCTGCAACAAGAGGCCCACGCGCTGCAGCTAGAGAGAAGCCCCCACCCCACCTCCACAACTAGAGAAAAGCCTGCGCGGCAGTGATGACCCAGCACGGCCGAAAACAAACATATAAGTAAAATAAAGCTATTAAAAAGATGAGGCACAGAATATTTTAAAAATCGAGTATTGTAGCTGACGGAACAATAAGTCAGTTAACCCTTAGTTTTCTTTCCATTTCCCTTTCCAGCAGGGATCTTGATTTATTGGAAGTAAAATATGTTTTAAGAGTAGCAGTGCTAAGAGACGTGCGAAGTTGCTATCCTAACACCGAGGAGTTATTTCTTCCCAACCGGGGAGAAGGTTGGAGAAAGCTACACAGAACAAATGAGCCTGAGGTACTAGAAAAGCACCACCTAATCTGTCTGCCTGAAACGAGGAATAAAAATCACATTCTCATGCTGGCTTCCTCTTCATTCACATTCGCACATGTAGCTGCTATATAAGCCTTGATGATAGTTTTAAAAAGCATTAGACTCTTGAAACAAATCTTTCTTCATGAACAAATCCTTGTTGGTCCTGACTCTGGACTCTGCTGTTATGGTTAACACTGAGAAGATCACTCCCAGGTCCACTCCAAATGTCCACTCTTAAGAAACCAGTAGGTGGGATTCATGACTCTTTTAGGTATTTTATGTTCTGCAAAACATTTAAAAGTCTATCACTTGTCTTCCTCTTCTGTACAGTTTATTTTTTCTAGTAACATTCACTGGAATACCAGACACTAAGAAAGACACTGGGAACACAGCAGCAAGTGGGAATATATATCCCGCTCTGGGGAAAGAGTACAGATTAAGAAGTCAAACAAATGAACTGGTCTTCCCCTGTGGCTCAATGGTAAAGACTCTGCCTGCAATGCAGGAGCTACCTCTTGCTCAGGAGACGGGTTTGATCCCTGGGTTGGGATGATTCCTGGAGAAGGTAGTAGCAACCCACTCCAGTCTTCGAAAATCCCGTGGACAGAGGAATCTGATGGTGTACAGTCCACAGGATCACAGGAGTTGGACGTGACTTAGCAATAAACAGGTAAATGAATAGATCTTCTTTCAGTGTGCTACAGATTCCAGGCCCTTCTTCCTCTATGCTCCCACCTCTGAAAAAACACCAGTAAAACATGAGCAAACCTCACATTTCAGTCACATTTGACAACATGTGTGAAATTCCTAGAAATTTAAAAAAAAAAAAAAAAGGGCAACATCATTATCTCTCTTTTATCTGTCCCGTAAGAAATTCCTGGTTCTGGTTCAAGAGAAAACTGCAGAACCGGAAAAGTCAACGTGAATAATCTTGCAGAGAGAGACAGAACTTGGAGGCGGAAGACGAAAGCTGACTGGTGCAGAATCAGTTTAGACGGCACTCTAAACCAATTGATATACTGTGGACCTCAGGCCAACATATTTCCTGGTCGCATGATTACATGAAGTATCCTCCTGATGTAGATGAAACGATTGCTTTGTTTTGTTTTCTGAGGCACTCCCACGACTCTGCTGACTGAATCCCTAAGGAATCACATTCATCAGCTGGACTGCTTAAGTAGTGGCTATTTCACAAATTCAGTGGAACTATTAATACTCAGTCATCTTGACTCAAGCATAACTTTTCATTCTTTACTCAAAGAGAGGTGGAAATATCTTGGCACTTTGCTGTCAGTGAGAAATAAAGTTGGAGAGGAAGGCTCTTCCTACCTTCAAATATTCTTCATTCCTCACTCATGAAAGTGAGGATCAGTAGGATCCAAGATCAATGGTTTTCCTATTTGGCAGTCTGGTGATTAAATACATTGACAAGGTGGCCAGCCAAATTTAGCAGTTCATTCTGTGACCACAGATTAGTTTTCCTTGCTATGCATAACAACAGGACTTCTGCAGACACCAGACTTAGAAAGCATCATGTCTTTACTGGACAGGATCATAATTAACTATCCAGGCCCCTGAATTACATAATTTATCTCCACAGGTTTGAAATCAGGAATTATGTAAGCCCTCCAATTTGTCAAAAGAAAAATTAAGTTTTTAAAAATAAAGTTTTGTGTCAGAGGGAAGGTACTGACGCTTTAAGGAGAAGACTATGATTGAATAAACTCAAGACTTTTCAAGCAGATGCAGAAAAAATAGGTAGGTGGCATAACCCATGCCTCCATGGATCTCAGAGCCAAATTTAATTTATTCCTTAAAATTATGTGAAGCTGGTACATGGAGAGAATAGAGTTATAGCTTCAACAAAACAGACTTCTGAAGACACCAAGTGGGGAAAAACTAAAAAGTTAATTTTAGGATTTTAATTTAAAAAATAATGGAAATAAATGTCTTTGTCTTGATATATGTATGTGCGTATAGTGGTAGGGAAGTACTGAAGTACTAGGCTATAAGGTTTATTCTCTTAATCTCCAAGAGTGGTTATAGGAAGTCTATTGATTTCTTCACAGTTCCTTGCTAGGAGAGATTGCAAGCAAACATGATATACATGATAAAAAGTACATCCAACCTCTGACTAAACTAAAGTTTTACTAAAGAGTTTCGCTTTGGGACTCTATGGTCCTTTGAGGCCCCATCCTAATTATTTCACCAGTCTCAAGCATGACTCAGTAAAAGTCACATTAAAAGTTATTTTATTCAAGAAAAATATATGAAATCTGGACCTTGTACAAGGTATTATATTATACTTTATTTGAGAGAGATATAGAAATTAAATGTATTTATATATAGCAGGTACAGATAAAGGAAGTGATGGAGAGGAAGAAATTCATAGAAATGATGGAGAAGAAGAAATCTGATCATTGCTGCTAGTAGAGCTGGATAAGGAAGAACCTCAGAATGTGAATTGGCTCTTGAAGGATGGGTAGGATTTGAACCTGAAGAGAGAGAGCAGGATATTCTGAATATAGGGAAGAATATGAGTAATAGCATGGCTCAGAGGCTGAGGCATATTTGAAAGAAAATATTTATCGGCATGTCTAGAAAGGAGGATTGGGGTCCAAGAATACTGAGCAAAGGCCAGGAATTTCACCACCAATGAGAACTGGAGTTATGTTCATTATAGAACAGTTTGACTCTAAAACAGGATATACTTCTTTGAGTTTCTCCTTGAGGAAATAAAAATTTATATTTTAAAGTAAGATAAGAAAAAATTAAACAAGAAATTTTCTCTGCCTGTCTGAAACTCCTCCCTCCCAACTAGTGTGCATTATCCATCTGCATAAAGCATTAATCAGGCCTCCTCAATGGCAGATATACTTGCTCAAGCATAAAGATCAATTTTTCCTTTTCTGACACCATCCACGTAACTCCTTAAAAGATAACATTTCTTTCTCAATCCTATAAGTAGTCACAGTGATCCATCAATCATCTGGTATGTGCAGACATCTTTGGTAAACTTTATGTACAATGCCAACAGATCATTTCTCTTGAAGACAGCGATCGAGGTCGAACAGACTGGTCAGACAACTCGAGAAGATCCAGGCTGCATCTAATGAAAGTTCTTAGTTTAAATACTCACATGTGGTCTTTTGTTGCCAGGCATATTACTTGTATTCTTTTATTTTATTTTACTTTTTAAATTAATTTATTTTAATTGGAAGACAATTACTTTATAGTGTTGTGATGGTTTTTGCCATTCATCAGCATGAATTGGCTATAGGCATACATGTGTCCCCTCCCATCCTGAAACCCCCTCCTTGATCCCTCCCCATCCTACCCCCTAGGTTGTCCTAGAGCTCCGGCTTTGGGTGCCCTGCTTCATGCATCAAACTTGCCCTGGTCGTCTACCTTACATATGGTCCTGTATATGTTTCAATGCTATTCTGCCTATTTTATAAGATTATTGTTGCCCACATTACCAAATGTGGGCCTGAGCCTCAGAAAAATTAATGATGGTTGGATACTTTAAATGACTGAACAAATACAGTTCTATAAGATCAATAATTGTAATAGTGTAACTCCAAGAGGGTCGCTAAGAGTCGGACACGACTGAACGACTTCACTTTCACTTTTCATTTTCACGCATTGGAGAAGGAAATGGCAACCCACTCCAGTGTTCTTGCCTGGAGAATCCCAGGGACGGGGGAGTCTGGTGGGCTGCTGTCTGTGGGGATGCAGAGAGTTGGACACGACTGAAGCAACTTAGCAGCAGCAGCAACTCTAAGATAATGGAAAAAGAATAAGATGGAGTCAATTTCTGGACTATAACAGACCAGTGAGACCGGTGATCCAGAGGCTTTTAGTTCCTGTAACATCATCCAATAGTAGTAAACTGAGTAACGTATTAATGAAATTATCTCTTGATCTAGGAATGAGTGTTCTTAGGGACAAACTGAACATGAAATGCTTGTCAACTCTGGGTCAAAATGAAGACTGAAAGGGAGAGAATTATAAAATAACAAAGGCTGACACCATCCGGTTCTATAAGGACCAAGCCACCAGCCCCTGCCGTCACTGACACTACAATCTGAAGGGGATCAGAGCAAAATCGAGATGAGACCCCTGTGCTCTGAGAAACTGAAAGATTCGGCTCTGACAGCTGGATGTTTTCAGGGGAAGTTTTTATGAGCCTAATTTCCTGCATCTTCCCATATTCAGAAAAATAACTAAGATATCTGTTCCTCATCAAAGTTCTACTGGATAGTGCCGCTCAAAACAGCTAACATTGGACATTATAAATCTTTTATATTTTGGGCAATAAAATAAATTTAATAAGGCTTCATCTTAAGTTTTATGCTTTAATTCAAGTTGTAACCATTTTAAAATTGTTATTGATTATATTTATTTTAGTAAATGGCTATTCACAGTCATTCTCCATTTTTCTATAGGATTGTTTGTCTTTTATCATTAATATGCAAGATAGTTATTGAATGACAGTATATCAGAGCAAGAGTGATTTAAACAATATTATAGTGACATTATTTGTCCCATAAAAGTGTTTTGCTTCATAAGTTGTAAAACATATATATATTCATCAAAGTAATTTTCTATAAGATCTTAGATCAAGACTTGATTAATAGACTTATGATTATGAATAGAAACTAATTAAACTGTTTTTCTTAAAGAATTAAATACATCTTAAATAACTTAACTTTATTCCCAGTTTTCCATAACTACAGAGGTTTTATTGAATTGAAAGACCAAGAAACTATGTAAGTCCTCAAATATCTGGAAAAGTATCCTACAAAAAAAAAATGATGTTGTAAAACCTTCTCCTTCAGAATATAAGTAAATGTGCAACTTTGCAGTAGATGTAGAAGTACAGAAAAGACCAAAATGTGAATATGATTTCTGATGCATTAGTCTCATTTGGGGGATTTTTGTACTTTTCCTTTCGGCTGCACAGCATGTGGGAATCTTACTTCCCCAACCAGGTATTGAACCCACACCCTCTATGTTGGAAGCACAGAGTCTTAACCCCTGGACAGCCAGGGAAGTCCCGGTGTTTTATAATCAGAATTTTGTGATAAGAGTTACTAGCAGCTAAGCAGAAGACAGAAGCAATAACAATTTCAGCATTTCTTCAGCACTTGATAATTTTCAAAGAATTTCACATAAATCACTCTTGAGCCAGATTAGACTAAGGACAACAATTAAAGTTCTGGGAAAGCTTGAAAGTGCAGAGTGAGAAGGTTGAAACTTTAAGTCACAGAAAATAGAAAAGCCGTTCTTGAAATCTTACCTTAGCCAATGTGCAAGAAACAGAGGCCTGTTCTGATGGGTCCTGACCGGTACTCAACAGGCGCACTGTCTTCCAGGATGTCAAGGAGCAACAGAACTGTCTATGGCTTGGCCAAAAAGTTCTTCAGTTTTAAAAGTAAAAATAAAAATACATTTTTCATTTTCTGCAAGAACTTTGTTGAATCACATTTTCAACGTTTTGTCCTACTACCTTCTGCCATTTTTCAGGCAACTTCATAATTCCATCTTCCCTAAACTTTTAATCTTTTTGAGCAAAGAACTATTCCAGATGCTTTTTAAAGACTTTCAGGGAATTGAAATTTTTTCATGAAGAGAATTTTGTAAAGATCTAAACAAATGGACATCTGAAGGTGCAATGTCTGGTGAATATCCCAGCCAAGCTATAACAGCTTTCACCTGGTTGTCAAAGAAACATGTGGTCTTGCGTTATCCTGTTGGAAGATCACACATTTCCTGTTGACTAATTCCAGACACTTTTCCTCGAGCGGTATCTTCAGTTGGCCTAACTGGGAGCTGTACTTGTTAGAATTCATCATTTGGTTTCCTGGGAGGAGCTCATAATAGAAGATTCCCTCCTAACTCCACCACATACACATCTCCTTTGAATGCAGACGGCCTCTGGTGTGGTTGCTTGCGGTTCGTTCCACTTGCCCCACAGTCTCTTGCATTCCACATTGTGCATCATGTGTTCATTCAGGTCCGACTCTTTGAGACCTGCAGGCTCCTCTCTCCATGGAATTTCCCAGACAGAAATACTGGAGTGGGTTGCCATTTCCTACTCCAGGGGATCTTCCCCACCCAGGGACTGAACCTGCATTTCCTGTGTCTGCTGCACTGCAGGTGGATTCTTTACCCACTGAGCCATTACTACTACTACTAAGTCGCTTCAGTCGTGTCCGACTCTGTGCGACCCCATAGACTACAGCCCACCAGGCTCCCTGTCCCTGGGATTTTCCAGGCAAGAACACTGGAGTGGGTTGCCATCTCCTTCTCCAATGCATGAATGTGAAAAGTGAAAGTGAAGTCGCTCAGTCCTGTTCGACTCTTTGCGGCCCTACGGACTGCAGCCCACCAGGCTCCTCCATCTATGGGATTTTCCAGGCAAGAGTACTGGAGTGGGGTGCCATCGCCTTCTCCCACTGAGCCATTGGGGGAGCCCAAATCAAAGTGTTAGCCACTCAATCGTGTCTGACTCTTTGTGACCCCATGGACTGTAGCCTGTCAGGCTCTCTGTCCATGGAATTCTCCAGGCAAGAATACGGGTGTGTGTAGCCCTTTACTCCTCCAGGGGATCTTCCCAATCCGGGAATTGAATCTGTGTCTTCTGCACTGCGGGTAGACGCTTTACTGTCTGAGCTACAGGGAAGCCCACTCAATACAGTTACTGTACAATAGTCACTTTCCATTGCCTGTCACAATTTGTTTTTAAAATGAAATGTTTTCTTTATATTTAAGTAGAGAATCACATGTGGAAATAGGTCCAAAAGGATTTTTTTTCCTAACTTCTATGGCAACCCACTCCAGTATTCTTGCCTGGAGAATCCCATGGACAGAGGAGCCTGGTGGGCTACAGTCCACGGGGTCGCAAAGAGTCGGACACAACTAAGTGACTTCACTTTCACTTATGGAACCCAAACATAAAGTGATTAACATAACCAAGCCGCTGCAATGATTTTCAATGCTTGATTTGGATATTTTGAGTATTTCAGCTATCTCCCATGTGGTATAACATTTATTGTTCTCAAATTAAGGTCTTGATTTGATCACCATCAACTTCCACTATTGTGCTCGATTTTGGAGCATTGTCCAGTGAGAAACTTTCAGACAAAACTTCACAAACCACTTTTGACACATCTGATCAGTTACAGCACTTTCTTCATACAAGGCTCTTTGCATTTCAGCTTCATTTTTACCTTTCTTGAAATAATAAAATACAATATGATGAAAATGTTGCTTTTTTCTTCCACCCTCAATCTTAAATTGGCTACACAACAATTTACCAATTTTGATAAGTTTTTTATTAAATGCACATTGATATGATAGCTGGTGACTAAAATAACATGATAGCTGTCACAATACGATCTAAAAAAAATGTTTCAAATGGAATTAAAGACAGCTAATCGCCACTAGAGCTATTATAAAATGAACAAATTTTTGGCCATCCTAATAGTTCCAAAGGCTAGACAAGCATCAGGTGAAATGAGGCCACTCCCAGCAAAGTGAGGGGAGATGAGAAATGAGTAACAGTTGAAGAAAAGTTCAAGCCTGAGGTCAGAAAGAATGGACATTATCCAACATAGAAGTTATTAAGGTTTTTAGGCCTATAAAATATTAATGATGGTGATGATGATGATGATGAGAGCTTCCTATGCTGGCCAGCCACACTTAATATTCACAATTTTATGAAAAATAGAATATTTTTGTCATTATATAAAAGCTAGCTTGTTGTTGTTGTTTTCCAGTTGCCAAGTTATGTTTGACTCTTTGCAACCCCATGGATGCCAGGCCTCTCTGTTCCTCACCATCTCTGGGAATTTGCCAAAGTCCATATCTATTGATTGGTGATGCCATCCAACCACCCAACTGGAGGAGGGAATGGCAAACCACTCCAGTATTCTTGCTGAGAACCCCATGAACCATATATACATAAAGGTGGCTCAGAGCTAGCCAAAATTTAATCAGGAGCAGACTGGTGATTGTAATGAAAACCTTTTAACTTGAAGTTCTATGCCCATAACCACTACTCTCCTGCCTCTGGAGGAGTACAGTAGGTTGGCATAACTTAATACTAATATCCTTAGGCACAACTGAAATGCATGACAAGTCTGTCCTTTAATAAGTGAATATGCAGAGTTTCGACTCCAAGATTCCAGATGGTGTGGGGAAGCAGCTTTGAACCCTCTTTGGTAGACTGAAAAAAAAAAAACAACCCGTGGGTTCTGCAGAAGAGAAGGGGAAAGACCATGCATTCCAGGCCATGACCTCCTTCAATTAGGAGTCCTTCAGAGGCAGAAGGTGTGGTGCTTTCTGTGAGAAAAGGAAGCTTCTGCTTAGGGGTGATCTTCCCAGCGTGAAGTGTTAAAGCTAAGTTTATTCTCAGCCTCTCCATTCAACTCATGCCTCCTCTTTGCCTTTGCTCCTCTCACATCAAGTACCTCAGCAGTGCCCAGTCCTGCACTTAAAAAAAAAAAAAAATATATATATATCCACTTATTTATTTACGGCTGCGCTGAGCCTTCCCTGTTGCTCATGGCTTTCTAGTTGCGGAGGTGGGGCCTACTTCTCATGGCAGTGTGCGGCTTCTCCTCGCGGTGCCTGTCTTGCTGTGGAGCACAGACTCTAGGCGCCTGGGCTGCAGTAGTTGCAGTGCTCAGGCTCAGCTCTTGTGGCTTGCAGGCTGAGTTGCTCCCCTGCAGCTGGAATCTTCCCAGACCAGGGATCCATCCCGTTTACCTGCTTTGGCAGGCAGATTCTCACTCACGATACCACCAGGGGAGTCCGGTCCTGTGTTCTTTTCATTCTTCTGGTTTCCACCAAAATGTCAAGGGGAATGTGAGGACATGTGAAAGAGGAAGAATAACTTAATTCCACCTAAGGAGCACTAGCTGAGGATGTCCATTCTGGCAACAAGGAAGGAAGACTTGAAACGGAGAATTCCTCCTCACCTGGCACCTGTACTTGGGTGGGGATGAGTCTGTTCTCACGGCCAGAGGGATTACTCACTAGTACTGCTTGATACCCTTGCTAACAGCCTGGTAAGATAGTCCCTGATGTGAACTAAGACTTTATTTTCTTTGAATTCCCTCAGATACAAATCTGAGATATGTATCCAATTGGAGCTTTTAATGGATTAAACATAATGATTCAGTTCAGTTCAGTCACTCAGTCATGTCTGACTCTGCAACCCCATGAATTGCAGCACGCCAGGCCTCCCTGTCCATCACCATCTCCCAGAGTTTACTCAGACTCACATTCGTCAAGTCCGTGATACCATCCAGCCATCTCATCCTCTGTCGTCCCCTTCTCCTCCTGCCCCCAATCCTTCCCAGCATCAGTCTTTTCCAATGAGTCAACTCTTCACATGAGGTGACCAGAGTACTGGAGTTTCAGCTTTAGCATCATTTCCTCCAAAGAAATCCCAGGGCTGATCTCCTTCAGAATGGACTGGTTGGATCTCCTTGCAGTCCAAGGGACTCTCAAGAGTCTTCTCCCAACACCACAGTTCAAAAGCATCAATTCTTCGGCACTCTGTCTTCTTCACAGTCCAATTCTCACATCCATATGTGACCACTTGAAAAACCATAGCCTTGACTAGACGGACCTTAGTCGGCAAAGTGATGTCTCTGCTTTTGAATGTGCTATCTAGATTGGTCATAACTTTTCTTCCAAAGAGTAAGTGTCTTTTTATTTCATGGCTGCAATCACCATGTGCAGTGATTTTGGAGCCACCAAAAATAAAGTCTGACACTGTTTCCACTGTTCCCCATCTATTTGCCATGAAGTGATGGGACTGGATGCCATGATCTTCATTTTCTGAATGTTGAGCTTTAAGCCAACTTTTTCACTCTCCTCTTTCACTTTCAAATAAGCAGGCTGACAATATACAGCCTTGACGTACTCCTTTCCTATTTGGAACCAGTCTGTTGTTCCATGTACAGTTCTAACTGTTGCCTCCTGACCTGCATACAGATTTCTCATAGAGGCAGGTTAGGTGGTATGGTATTCCCATCTCATTCAGAATTTCCCACAGTTTATTGTGATCCACGCAGTCAAAGGCTTTGGCATAGTCAATAAAGCAGAAATAGATGTTTTTCTGGAACTCTCTTGCTTTTCCATGATCCAGCCGATGTTGGCAATTTGATCTCTGGTTCCTCTGCCTTTTCTAAAACTAGCTTGAACATCAGGGAGTTCACGGTTCATGTATTGCTGAAGCCTGGCTTGGAGAATTTTGAGCATTACTTTACTAGTGTGTGAGATCAGTGCAATTGTGTGGTAGTTTGAGCATTCTTTGGCATTGCCTTTCTTTGGAATTGGAATGAAAACTGACCTTTCCTAGTCCTGTGGCCACTGCTGAGTTTTCCAAATTTGCTGGCATACTGAGTGCAGCACTTTCACAGCATCATCTTTCAGGATTTGAAACAGTTCAACATAATGATAATGTAACCCTTAATCAAGTTCCTGAACTGAAATAGGCAATTTAGAAGGAGATTTTTTTTTTTCTTTAAAGTGGCAGTGAATCATATTCTCCTTACAAAATTTCTCTGAACTTCTCATTGGTAAAATCAGGACACTAATACTATATTGCTATTGTGAGAATGAAAGTGGTATATAAGGTAGTTGGGTAGTAGAGGTAGAGGAAGGGAAGGTGTTAATGTAACTGTTTTCCTTCTAGGGACCCCTGTGTTAGGCCACTTAACCCTAAATGCTCATCTATAGGGCAATAATTATGTCCATTTTGGGACTTCTCTTTGATGGAATATTCAAAATAATAATTACTAAATTAGGTAATAAAATAGGAAGAATAATAGCAGGTATGAGTTCTAAGAAAGAGTAAAGAAAAGCATGTGTGCACAAAGTCTGTTAGCTCTATGAGAGCAGAGATGTGTGTGTGCATCTGTGTGCAATGTGTATTTGCATATATATTATAGTTGTTTGGCAAAATTCATGGCATAGATAAAGTATTCAAATAATATCTGTGTGAGGAATAAATAGAGAAAATATTCACATTACCTTAAATGTATTAAGGTTGAAATTTTGCTTTAAGCGTTTTTTTTTTTTTTTTTGAGTTTACAACGTAAGAATTGGGGTGATAAACACCACTGCCTTGCAGAGTATTAGGGTAAGTGCTCATTTAGAAGACTGCTGTGCACGTGTCCCGCTGCCTCCCCTACCCCTGCACCACAAAGCGACCATTGTGAAGAGCGTTCTGATTATCTCAGTTTCTTTCTTGTATATACAAACATAAAATTGCTCATATTCCTTTACCTGCTAATTTGTTTCATATCATGCATTATGTCCACCTTTCCAGGTCTATATGTAAACCTCTACCTCATTCTTTGTTTGAACCTCTCCAAAATGTCATGGTATGCATTTCCCTTAATTTACTTGACCTCTCTTTCATTACTCATCATTTCACTATTGTAAGCAATGCTATAATGAACCCACAACCCATGGAACTGCAGAGTCAAAGGACTACATGTACTTACACTTTTTATCAATATCGTCAATTGCTCTTGAGAAAGGCTATTTCCATTATGGTGCTCATCACTAATGTAGCAAGGTACCTATTTTCCCACATCTTCAGCTAAAGTGGATATGAATAGTCTATTTATTACATTTTTATCACTGTAACAGGCAAAAATTAATATCACACTTTAATATACATTTTGAATTAATTGGAAAAAATTTAAATATTTTTATTTCACTTAAACTGCTAACTCATATTTCTGGTTCATTTTTCTATTGAATTTTCTTTCATTATTAATGAAGAATGTGTATCTGTTCAAAAGGAAGATTGAAATGAAATCACTAAAGAGTCTTGCTAAATGTAAGTCTTTTTCCCAGGAGAAATAAATCATTTACAGCTGGGGAGTAGAGAAAAGTCCGAAGGGAAGCAGATAAGATTCAATTTGGCAATTTCAGCAAGAGCTAGCTTTGCTCTTATTTCCTCCCCTAGAAGCAAAGAAAATCCTTTGTGCTTGAAAACAAGTATCTAAGCCCCCAAAGCAGAAGGTTAAGAGTTTGACTGGGCCCTCAGTTTTCTACTGGGGAGGGAAGCGCCTATAAATGTTTCAGATACTTCTTCCCCTCTTCAGGTTGAAGAGGTATCAGTTCATCTATTCATAGGTGATTGCTAGTGAATAGGGACACTGTAAGATAAAATCTGGGATTTCTGTGGAAGGAATGATGCTAAAGCTGAAACTCCAGTACTTTGGCCACCTCATGCAAAGAATTGACTCATTGGAAAAGACCCTGATGCTGGGAGGAATTGGGGGCAGGAGGAGAAGGGGACGACCGAGGATGAGATGGCTGGATGGCATCACTGACTCAATGGACGTGAGTCTGAGTGAACTCCGGGAGTTGGTGATGGACAGGGAGGCCTGGCATGCTGTGATTCATGGGGTCGCAAGGAGTCGGACACGACTGAGCAACTGAACTGAACTGAACTGAAGATAAAACAGTTGTGACTTAATTCCCAAAAGCTGGGGTAAGAGATAACTAGAATTCTTCTTTCCCCTTTTCCTTTACTTCAGTGGAGGTAGAGGCATAAGGCAGGTGGATGAATGGCAGAGCTAAATATATAGACTGATAAAATTTGAAAAACTTGGCAGAATGGGGAGACAAGGTGCATGTTTGGTGAGCATGTTTGGGTTATTAACAAACATAACGATGGTAAGAATAGTTCTTAAACTATAATTAAATTATCTAGTCATTTTTTATTGATATCTAGCAAAGTTAATAGAAAACACTTCATGCATTGCTTTTCTCCTTTTTGGTTACGTTTTCTTTGGGTTAAACCTTCCTGTTTCCCTCACTTCATTCCAGAGATGCTGGTTTGCATTCAAGAAGTTGACTACTGTTAAAACAGTATTGATGTATGTGGATGTATTAATTTGTCATGCTGCTGCTCCTGCTAAGTCGCTTCAGTCGTGTCCGACTCTGTGTGACCCCATAGACGGCAGCCCACCAGGCTCCCCCATCCCTGGGATTCTCCATGCAAGAATACTGGAGTGGGTTGCCATGTCTTTCTCCAATGCTTGGTCCTTTCTATATTTGGAAGAAATAAGCCTATTTCTGCCTATTCCTAAAAAATTTTTAATGTTTTATAAGCTTCTAACTAAAATAAGTTTCTAAATGTAAAACTCTGATTTCAGCATACCAAAACTAAAAGAATTAACCTAGTCCAATCTTCTACTTTTAGAGATAAGAAAGTAAGACAAAAAATTTAAAATCTTATCCCATATAAAAATGTCCTACTTCTTTCTTTCACACCCTTCCTTTGTACAAGAAAAGATGAAGCAAAAGAGAAAAATAAAGGGAAATCCATCCTGGGTTTGGGTGGCATATGTATTTCAACTGGACATGTGAGAGCTTCGTCAGCATCTATAGAAACCATTTCCTTGTTTCTTAAAGCCACTGCAGGGTCTGTTTACTCTCCCTGTGGGTGATCACACGCCTTCTAAGGCTGCGCAGCGCCTCTCATGGCCACAGCGCACCCCTGCATGCCTCAGCGTCTACTAGGGTGGTGGTGGCTGCCTCAGTGGCTAAGACAAGTCCAACTCTTTGCAGCCTCATGGACTGTAGCCTGCCAGGTTCCTCTGTCCATGGAATTTCCCAGGCAAGAATACTAGAGTAGGTTGCTATTTCCTCCTCCAGGGGACCTTCCTGACAAACTCATGTCTCCTTCATCTCCTGCACTGGCAGGCAGATTATTTATCAGTAAGCCACCTGGGAAACCCCCATTAGGGTGGTAGTTGCTCTCATTTCGAAACAAAGGAAGTTAAAAATGACTCTAACTCACCCAAAAGTGAGAGATCCTGTGGTTTGGGGAGCTCTGTCAGACAGATTTTGAAGTTTTCTCTATGAGAGAGATACTTGTTAAATAATAGAAATGTTTCTTAAACTGTTACAGTTTCTCAAGGGATAATCACAGAGGGAAACAGAAGCTCACAATAATGTTAGACAATGTTTGATTTGGGGGTTTTGGAGGATAGGAAAGTTTACTTTTATTTTTATACAATACAAATTTGGGTGCATAAGGCATGTGATACAACGAGAGAGCATGGGGATTAGACATTGACCTGGGTTGAATGTTTACCCTGATTTATAAGCTGGGGGCTGTCTGTACATTGTTATACTTATTTCATGTTTTTATGAGCGTTGCATTTGTTAAAAATTAAAGCAAAATATCAGAATTAGCAGGTACTATCCTGTTTTGTGCTGACATTCAAGTAACCAAATTTCAAATGACTAGAATTTTGATAAGTCATTACACAGGGAACTATCATTCCTAAATCTAATTCAGGAGCTTTTATGATTACAAAATATTCTCCTGATTGTTGGTGTTATTTAGTTGTTCAGTCGTGTCTGACTCTCTGCAACCCCATAGACTGTATAGCCCCCCAGGCTCCTCTGTTCATGGAACTCTCCAGACAAGAATACTGGCATGGGTCTCCATTTCCTTGTCCAACTCCCCTGATTATCCTTAAGACATATCTGACTAACACAAAACAGATAAGTCAAGGCAGACCCGTTGAGGCAGAGTAACTTGTCCAAGATCACCAACTGGACAATATTCAATGAATAAGTTTGGTCTGAAATCTAGTTTTCCTGACACTTGGGCAGAGAATACCAAAAGCTGCTTCTCAAAGATGGTATGTGGTAGTCCCTTCCATGTTTTCAAATATAAAATCTTCACTTCAAATAATTTTTAAAATGTCACCGTCTCCATTTCACTACTCTCTTAATGGCTCTACCTTTAAAGTTAGTTCCTAAAGAACACACATTTTCACTAAATATTTCTATGGATTGCCTTATATAAAATTGTATCTTCTTAATCCAACAGGATCTATTTTAATACATATCTATGAAAAAGAGTCATGCACATGAGACATATTACCTTTTTACACACATATTGATGCATTTTGTTCCTTACATCCTACAAAATAACTTCATATGATCCATGTTTGAAAATTGTGGAAGTACAGTTCTTCTTCTTTTTATGAACATGAATTTGCTGAAAGCAGGGAAGGCCAGTTCTTGGAAGAAATATGAGGAAGTTCAGTGTTGCTTCTATTGTTCCATTTCCCCTTTCCTCAGTCTAGCTCCCAGGAAACCTCTAGCACTTGAGGGCTCCCCTGCTGTGATGCCCTCTCTGAGCTTTACTCAACTCTGAATCCACCCCTTTTTCTAGTATCACTAAGGGGTTGTGTAGAAAACAGGATCTTAGTTAACAGTGAAATTAGAAGTGGTTTTTCAGTTTTATTAGTGGAGAGATCATGATTTAGGCACATTTTGTCGTGGTGCTCCAAAGGGCTTGGATATTAACCGGGGACAATTCAATCCAGCAACCCTTCATTAAAGCCGAATCCAAGCCTGTATAGTACTAGTTAGAGCCCCTGCTCCACCCCAGGCCCACCCCTAGGAGCATGCTCAGAAACACAGACAAATAGATGAATTAAATGAATACTGTGGGGCTTCCCAGGTGACTCAGTGGTAAGAATCCTCCTGCCAATGAAGGGGACCTGAGTTCAGTCTCTGAGTTGGGAGGATCCAGTCTCTGAGTTGGAGAAGGAAATGGCAACCCACTCCAGTGTTCTTGCCCAGAAAATCCCATGGACAGAGGAGCCTGATGGGCTACAGTTGACAGGTTGCAAAAGTTGGACATGACTGAGCAAGTATGCATCCAATGAAGCTGTTGGTGGAAGCAGGTACGTTACAAAGCAGTTTTACAGAAAAAGGAATGGTTAAGCATAGTTGGTATAATAGGAAGGTCTTGGAATTAATCATACAAGTGAAATAAAAGTGAACTTTCAGACAGTAGTGATAAACTAGTAGTGAAATTGCTACCAAGAAGCTAAGCTCTGTTTTCTTGTCACATTGAAACTTTTTACAAACGGAACAGAAACTTTCATACCTCTTTGCCTATTTTTTCCCCTCTGCCCAAGGTGCACTCCTTAAGTCAGTTACCCTCTCTCCCCACCACAGATCCCTTATCAGATAATTCTGTGTATTATCACCATCGCCATCCAATTTAATAAAAATAAGCCTTTACATTCCTATTGTAGATGTTACACTTTGCAGAGCACTTTCACCTGTATCAACACATGTGATCCTAATAACAGCTCTTTATGGTAAAACTTGTTTTTGTTTTATACTAAGAATATATAAATCTCAGAGAAATTTCCCAAGATAATACACCTAGTAAGTGGATGCCAAAATTGTCTTCTGATGCTAGTGTTCTTTCCACAACAGAACAATGAGACAAAATTCTTTATATAACACCTTACAAATTGAGAAAATCATACTTGGGTGTGAATGTAGAAAATAATAAGCAGCATATTTTTCAACTTTCTAGTTTCCTTGCTTCGTCTTGTATGTTTAAGTTTATAGTAGTCTTTATCACATCTTCTTATTATCTATCTCTAAAATCACAGCTGTGTTTTTGCTATAGAAATAGCCTGTGGAATTAATATGTGCATTGAAAACTACTTGAATTTGATTTTAAATCTATATAATTCTTTATATTTATATTTCTGCACACAGAAGATGTACTAGATCTTTGATTGGATTAATTTAACTGTATATTATTGAGATTACAACTGGACAAATTCCTTCAAGTAAGTGATTTAAGTCTGTTTGTATTCACTAAGTTATACATGTCCCCCTCCTCCACATATGGAATAACAAAAAGACAGAATTTAAAGTAGAATAGAGATTAGACAGACAACGAGTCTTGAACTGTCATTTAATAGAAACTGGAACCCAGAGAAGTGTTACAGCTAATTAGTGTGGCAAAAACTTTCCTAAACTGGCTAATACTTCTGGGGAGGGAAACCTGGGTCATATGTAGCCAGCTTTTAATTTTTCACACAACTATGAATATTATATGCTTATTATAATAATCCTGGCTAAAACAACATTAAGAATTATCATCAATTAAAATGATAAAAATATTAATAAGGGATTTAAGGAGCCAATTCTCCATGGCATTTCTACACATCTTGTGAGAGATTATCTTTTCAAGATTGTTCTCTTAGCAGAAGGCCTTGGAAGCTAG
The DNA here is from genome assembly GCA_917880005.1 of Nanger dama. Taxonomy (NCBI): domain Eukaryota; kingdom Metazoa; phylum Chordata; class Mammalia; order Artiodactyla; family Bovidae; genus Nanger; species Nanger dama. The sequence goes on from CAKJTW010000126.1 coordinate 402,628, forward strand.
AAATGGTGTCTCTCTAGAGGTCAAAAGGGGGCTTCCCAGGTGGCAAACGTGGTAAAGAATCCGCCTGCCAGTAGAGAAGATGCAAGAGACATGGGTTAGATCCCTGGGTTGGAAAGATCCGCTGGAGGGAAAAATGGGAACTGGCAACCCATTCCAATATTCTTGCCTGGAAAATTCCATGGACAGAAGAGCCTGGTGGGCTACCGTCCATGGGACTGCAAACAGCTGGACATGACTGAGCATGCACACACCAGGCCAGAGTCAAAGAACAGATTTGTTTGGTGACCAGGATAGTAAACACAAGATGATTCCCTCTTCTTCCTGGAGACAATCCAGACAACAAAGATAGTATCTCTCTGCAGATGAGAGGTGAGACTAATTTGCCAGTAACTCCTACAGAGATCAGGCTAACCTCATCTGATAATTCCTCAGTTGTGATCCAGACCATGGTGTGAGCATTGTTCACCTGGACCCATGCCTGCACGGTGCCTGTTTCTTTCTTTAAGTATATAAAATAGTTTATAATATAATGTTTAATATTATTACAAACTCTTCATAAACAGACTTTTATTAGCTGTATGTATTGATTTTCACATGCTATATTTTTGCTCATCTCTGTGTAGTCATTTATCTTCCTGTTACAAATGCACTGTAAAATCTTTGTTCTTAAAATTTTTTTCTGTATTTCATATGATTTTTAGCAGAATAGACATCCAGATAGCAAATTGTTGAATCAAAGACTAGAACTACTTTTTGAGATTTTTATTTCATGTCACCAAAATACTTTCCAAAATGTTCAAACCAATTTATGTTCCCACTAGCCATGTCACAATGTGTTTTCGTAACTACCTTTCATTTCTTCCCCATTACTTATCATGATAGGTCTTCTGAACTTTTCATACATCCTCAGATACTTCCAGCCTTTCTATATGTTTTTCCATCTACATAGAATGGTGTTGACGTGTTACAATTCTCACCCTGCAGATCTCAGCTTACACATTATCTTCTCAAAGAATTCTTTTCCGACTCCCAAACTAACACACAACACCCTTACCTCTAATACTTTCCTTTGTGTTATTTATGTACATGTAACTGTTAAATAATTTTATTCTTGGCTTGAATTTAAGCCCAGGAAAGCAGCAATCTTTTTTGACATGTTCTTCACTGAATCCTTGGTGCTAAAATGGATCTTGACATACAGTAATTACTTTACACATATTTCTTGAATCAATTAATCTTTTTCAAATTTTATAACAATCCAGTGAAGTTTCAAGGAAGAATCACAGGCATAGTTTTAATTGATTTCCTCAAGATCACCATGTGAGTTAGTGGCAAAGACATTATCACAATCCAGCTTTCCTGACTTCTGGCAGAGATTTTAGAAAAAGTTCAATCGATGCTTCAAAAAATATTTGAATATTTTTATCATTAAAACTAACATATCTCAGGGAAATTGAGATCTCAATTAGAGATATCATAGAGATTCTTTAAATACATTACTGACTCTGTAAAGATATATCATGATGTCTCTGATTTAATTATTTCCCAATAAATGGATTCAGTTGAAGCAAATCAGGAATTATAACTGTAGAGTGAAGAACTGTTTTCCTGGTCTTCTAGGGAGCCAGAATGTTGAACTTAGCATTGTACTGGAAATGAAATTACACTTTCCTTTTGACTTTGAGACGTGTCATGTGAATCATGTGCAGATGATCTTTTTCATTAGTTCTTACAATTATGCAACAAGTCTGTTGCCTACAGGTAAAGGTTTTCCAAGACAAATTAATAAAGAAATTCAACAAGGCACAATAATTCCTGTTTATTCTCATTTATTCAGGTTCTAAGTGACTAGAATTATGAAAGTTCAAATTATGGTAATGTGTCCGCATACTTTTATGAAGAGACACAAATGATGGCTTGATATGAAAAATTTATTTTTTAAAGCAACTCTAAGCATGGCCACATTGTAGTAAAAAGGTATAATGAAACAGGACAGGTTTGAGATACTATTCAGTCTCTATCTTGCTGTTCAGTTGCTCATTCATCTCTACCTCTTTGCAACCCCATGGACTGCAGCACGCCAGGCTTCCCTGTCCTTCACCATCTCCTGGAGCTTGCTCAAACTCATGTTTGAGTTGGTGATGCCATCCACTCATCTTGCATCACAGAATATGAGTCAGGGCTTGTAGTCCTGCCCATCAGGAATGGCCCTGCTGCGGTTTCAGGCAGCTGTCAGTTGTCTAGAGAATTTCAGGACTATCACTTCCAGCTTTCTGAATCAGTTTCACAAAGAACAGGGGTCTTTGCCCTGAACCAAAGAACTAGAACACCAATTTGGTATGTGGTTCTAGAAGCAGAAGCTAGAATTTGTCCTGACTTAGTGATGGTTGAAGCAAAAACTCTTTCATTAGATTTTAGACTCAACATTTCCTCTTCCTTGTTTTCAACATATCATTGACTTTCTTGGTCCTCCATCTGGTTCTCTTAATTTTCCATTCGTGAACTCCTGTTCTTTAGCTTAGCCCTTATGCTGCGCTGTCTGCAGCCTTCTCCCTCCACTTCCTCTATGTTCTATGGGCTTGCTTTGGGTGATCTCTACCGTTATGTCAACTCTTACGTATTTGGTGAGAATTAATAAAAACTGCATTCAGTCAATACCTAAAGTAGTCTGCATACTGCAGGTATTCGCATTGCCGGTCTATACCTGAGTAGAGGAGATGCCCGATAAATATCTGTATGACCTGAATGACTGAATGGCCCCTTCCTTGAGTCCTACAGCAATATATCCAGCTTATCATTAGATACCTTCATTCTGATATCCCACAGGTACTTGAAATAAATGTCTCCATTTGTTGTTGTTGTGTTTAGTTGCTAGGTGTGTCTGACTCTTTTTTGACCCCATGAACTCTAGTGCACTGGGCTCCTCTGTCCTTGGAATTTCCCAGGCAAGAATACAGGAGGGGGTTGCCTTTTCCTTCTCCAGGGGATCTTCTCGACTCAGGACTGGGCCCTCATCTCCTGCAAAGAGGTAGATTCTTTACTGCTGAGTGACCAGGGAAGCCTCTATTTGTCTTTACTTTCTTCCAGAAACACCTACTCTACCATCACTTCCTCTTAGTGGTTACAACACTATACCATGTTGAATAAATATGTATTTAAAAAATACAGTTTTGTGGCTAAAGAAGTACTGTGCTTTTTATTTAAGGACAACTATGTACAGGAGACAGGGATCAAGACCATGCCCATGGAAAAGAAATGCAAAAAAACCAAAATGGCTGTCTGGGGAGGCCTTACAAATAGCTGTGAAAAGACGAGAGGCAAAAAGCAAAGGAGAAAAGGAAAGATATAAGCATCTGAATGCAGAGTTCCAAAGACTAGCAAGAAGAGATAAGAAAGCCTTCTTCAGCAATCAATGCAAAGAAATAGAGGAAAAGAACAGAATGGGAAAGACTAGAGATCTCTTCAAGAAAATTAGAGATACCAAGGGAACATTTCATGCAAGGATGGCCTCAATATGGACAGAAATGGTCTGGACCTAACAGAAGCAGAAGATAATAAGAAGAGGTGGCAAGAATACATGGAAGACCTGTACAAAAAGATCTTCACGACTCAGATAATCATGATGATGTGAGCACTCATCTAGAGCCAGACATCTTGGAATGTAAAGTCAAGTGGGCCTTAGAAAGCATCACTACGAACAAAGCTAGTGGAGGTGATGGAATTCCAGTGGAGCTGTTTCAAATCCTGAAAGATGATGCTGTGAAAGTGCTGCACTCAATATGCCAGCAAATTTGGAGAACTCAGCAGTGGCCACAGGACTGGAAAAGGTCAGTTTTCATCCAAATTCCAAAGAAAGGCAATGCCAAAGAATGCTCAAACTACCGCACAATTGCACTCATCTCACATGCTAGTAAAGTAATGCTCAAAATTCTCCAAGCCAGGCCTTCAGCAATATGTGACCCGTGAACTTCCTGATGTTCAAGCTGGTTTTAGAAAAGTTAGAGGAACCAGAGATCAAATTGCTAACATCCGTTGGATCATGGAAAAAGCAAGAGAGTTCCAGAAAAACATCTATTTCTGCTTTATTGACTATGCCAAAACCTTTGACTGTGTGGATCATAATAAACTGTGGAAAATTCTGAATGAGATGGGAATACCAGACCACCTAACCTGCCTTTTGAGAAATCTGTATGCAGGTCAGGAAGCAACAGTTAGAACGAGACATGGAACAACAGACTGGTTCCAAATAGGAAAAGGAGTACATCAAGGCTGTATATTGTCACCCTGATTATTTAACTTACATGCAGAGTACCTCATGAGAAACGCTGGACTGGAAGAAATGCAAGCTGGAATCAAGATTGCCAGGAGAAATATCAATAACCTCAGATATGCAGATGACACCACTCTTATGGCAGAAAGTGAAGAGGAACTAAAGAGCCTCTTGATGAAAGTGAAAGAGGAGAGCGAAAACGTTGGTTTAAAGCTCAACATTCAGAAAACAAAGATCATGGCATCCGGTTCCACCACTTCATGGGAAATAGATGGAGAAACAGTGGAAACAGTGTCAGACTTTATTTTTGGGGGCTCCAAAATCACTGCAGATGGTGACTGCAGCCATGAAATTAAAAGACGCTTACTCCTTAGAAGAAAAGTTATGACCAACCTAGCTAGTATATTGAAAAGCAGAGACATTACTTTGCCGACTAAGGTCTGTCTAGTCAAGGCTATGGTTTTTCCTGTGGTCATGTATGGATGTGAGAGTTGGACTGTGAAGAAGGCTGAGTGCCAAAGAATTGATGCTTTTGAACTGTGGTGTTGGAGAAGATTCTTGAGAGTCCCTTGGACTGCAAGGAGATCCAACCAGTCCATTCTGAAGGAGATCAGCCCTGGGATTTCTTTGGAAGGAATGATGCTGAAGCTGAAACTCCAGTATTTTGGCCACCTCATGCGAAGAGTTGACTCATTTGAAAAGACTCTGATGCTGGGAGGGATTGGGGGCAGGAGGAGAAGGGGACGACCGAGGATGAGATGGCTGGATGGCATCACTGACTCAATGGACGTGAGTCTGAGTGAACTCCGGGAGATGGTGATGGACAGGGAGGCCTGGTGTGCTGTGATTCATGGGGTCCGCAAAGAGTCAGACATGACTGAGCGACTGAACTGAACTGATTCATGCAGAATATCTCCTTAAGTCTGCCTACAAGTAAGGGAGTGTGGTACAAGGGAAAAAAAGGGGGCACTGGAACTTGGACACACTTTGGGAATCAGCCAAATTCTCTAGCTCAGTCACTCAAGTTGTATGACACTTGGCATGATCCTTAATCTCTCTGTTCTAAATGCTTGCTCATCTCTAAACTAAGGTGAGTAATACCGACCTTAGAGTGCAGCTGCAGGGACGAGAGAGTGAGCACATGTATGCAGTGTCTACGCATAGAAGACATTCAATAACGGGTAACTGTTGCCATAAAAAGCAATTATTTACCTGTGCATTTTGCCTCTCTCCATTTTCTCACTTTTAATTCAATTTCTCTGTTGTTCTTAGTTTACTACTAATACTCTTTTCAGTATTCTGTATTCTACATTGTTGAGAAGACCTGTTAAAATCATAAAAATCAGGAAGAAAAAAAAGTATTAGAAATGAAAAACCTAAAGCACTTAATAGCAGTTTGAACTTTCATTTCAATCATTCTTTCCCTCTAAACCCAACCTTAACTAGGTCATGGAACAAGCCAACACCCAGGAGAGGCAAGTCTTAGAACTACTTTTGAGATTGTAGGTTTAGGTAGAATTTCTAGAGGAGAGGGTTATTGTAGGAGATCTATGAATGGGCAAAAAGCATATGTTTTTCAAAGTATGCATAATATGGTTACATGGAAATGTACTAAAGAAGAAAGCAATTAAAATATTAAGAACAAATGATGAGATAACTAAGAAATGTATTAGAATGAAGTTACCTTGAGATACTTCAATCTTTTATAACTGAAAGATGTAATAGACAAAAAATTAATCATTGTCCTAAGAGATGTAATCACTTTGAGTGTATATCAAAGTTCTTTTGAGTAAACATAATTTTTAATGTTTATCTCATAAAATTAAGCCATAAATTTAACCAGAAAAATGACTGCTTAAATTTTAAATGCTAATTTATATATACTACATTCTTAGAACATAATCTAATTTTTTAAAAAAGAAAAGAAATAAAATGTAACTAGTTGAAATAAGAAATGGAATCAACTAGATATTAAGCCTTAGTTATAAATGTCTTAAATTACAAAGAAAAACAAGTATGTCAAGTGATAACTTGTGGAATACAGTTAAAACTTATTTCAAAAAAAAAAAAACAACAACAAACCCTGAGCCTAATACACCTTTATTATTAAAGGAAAAAACTAAGAGTAAGGGGCTAAGTTCTCATATTAACAAATTAAGAAAAGAAAAGAAAAACAAACCCAATAAAGTAGAAACAAAAAATTATTCCAAATAAAAGATGAAACTGGTTAAAAAAAAATTCCCAAAATCAGTTACTTGAAAAGTAATATACAAAATTTAATTTCACTGAATGTTCCACTGAATTAAAAAAATAATAGAGAGGGTACAAAAGCATATAATTTTGAAAGTGATAAAAATTTTAAAACAAGTAAAGCAATCATAATATTTATACAGAGTGAGAGCTGAGAAAAACATGAAAAAGAAGACTACGAAGCAAACTTGCTTTAAAATCAATCAGTGAAACAAAACAAAATATTCTAGTATTTAATGAACTGAATATATTCATATTTGGTGTTTAATTTGGAGGGAAAATAAGGTTTATTTTATAAACAGCACTATCATCATTGCCTAAAATAAAAATATGATACCATGTACAAAAGCAGACCTTAGGTGCCTCCAAAATACAAATTTAAAATTAAATGGCAATAATTTAAAATATTTCAATTTGAGGAACTTAAAATATTGAAATTTACAACTTAAGTATTTAAAACAACTCAGGAAAGATAATTTGTAAGGAAAGGATATGGTTGTCACTTTCCTATGGAAATAAAAGGAGCTACAGAAAGGATGTGTATTCAAAACTTCTTATTGCGATATTGTTTGCACTGGCAAAAAATAATGCTAAATACCTAGACAACACAAATGACCATTTAACAATAGTTAAGTAGATTTGCTACATACCTTAGTATTCAATGCCTTAAGTACTGACCATTCTTTGGCATTGCCTTTCTTTGGGACTGGAATAAAACTGACCTTTTCCAGTCCTGTGGCCACTGCTGAGTTTTCCAAATTTGCTGGCATATTGAGTGCAGCACTTTCACAGCATCATCTTTTATGATTTGAAACAGCTCCACTGGAATTACATTGCTTCCACTAGCATCACCGACTGGACAGACATGAGTTTGAGCAAGCTTCGGGAAAAGGTGATGGGCAGGGGAAAGTTGCTGTGCTGCAGTCCATGGGGTCTCGAAGAGTTGGACATGACTGTGTGACTGAACTGAACTGAATTATTGGTTAAAAACAAAATTCAATTGATTAAATTTGAAGACATGATTGGTGTTATTCAAGGATGTGTGTGTGTGCTTAGTCACTCAGTCACGTCTAACTCTTTGTGACCCCATGGACTGTAGCCCACTAGGCTCCTCTGTCAATGGGATTCTCCAGGCAAGAATACTGGGGTGAGTTGCTGTGCCCTCCTCCAGGGGATCTTCCCAACCCAGGGACTGAACCCAAGTCTTCCACAATGCAGGCAGATTCTCTCCCCTCTGAGCCATCAGGGAAGCTCATGAATCTAATAAACAGAAGAGAGCTCTGATAAGTGTCACAAAATGGAAGGCTTTTATAGAAAAGAGGATGGGGGCAAGGAGTTCAGTTCAGCTTGGTTCAGTCACTCCGTTGTGTCTGACTCTTTGCAACCCCATGGACTGCAGTACACGAGGCTTCTCTGTCCATCACCAACTCCCAGAGTTTGCTCAAACTCATGTTCATCAAGTCTGTGATGCCATTCAACCATCTCAAACTCTGCCGTCCCCTTCTCCTCCTGCTTTCAATCTTTCCCAGCATCAGGGTCTTTTCCATGAGTCAGTTCTTCGCATCAGGTGGCCAAAGTATTTGTGCTTCAGTTTCAGCATCAGTCCTTCCAAGGAACATTCAGGACTGATCTCCTTCAGAATGGACTGGTTGGATCTCCTTGCAGTCCAAGGGACTCTCAAGAGTCTTCTCCAACACCACAGTTCAAAAGCATCAATTCTTCGGCACTCAGCCCTCTTTATAGTCCAATTCTCACATCCATACATGACTACTTGAAAAACCATAGCTTTGACTAGATGGACCTTTGTTGTCAAAGTAATATCTCTGCTTTTAATATGCTGTCTAGGTTGGTCATAGCTTTTTCCAAGGAACAAGTGTCTTTTAATTTCATGGCTGCAGTCATTATCTGCAGTGATTTTAGAGCCTCCCCCTCCGAAATAAGTCATCAGCAATAAATGATATATAAATATATAAAAGGTTGTCTCTTCATCCTCTGAGTAGTAAACTGGAGAAGGTCCAGAATACCTCGTTGGTTCTAACCAGAAAATTCCAAACTAGTTGATTAAGGTTTTATTTGGGAGTAAGGTCAACATCTGCTGGATCATGGAGAAAGCAAGAGAGTTCCAGAAAAACATCTATTTCTGCTTTATTGACTATGCCAAAGTCTTTGACTGTGTGGATCACAATAAACTGTGGAAAATTCTGAAAGAGATGGGAATACCAGACCACCTAACCTGCCTCTTGAGAAACCTATAAGCAGGTCAGGAAGCAACAGTTAGAACTGGACATAGAACAACAGACTGGTTCCAAATAGGAAAAGGAGTACGTCAAGGGTGTATATTGTCACCCTGATTATTTAACTTACATGCAGAGTACATCATGAGAAACGCTGGGCTGGAAGAAGCACAAGCTAGAATCAAGATTGCTGGCAGAAATATCAATAACCTCAGATATGCAGATGACACCACCCTTATGGCAGAAAGTGAAGAGGAGAGTTGAAAAGTTGGCTTAAAGCTCAACATTCAAAAAATGAAGATCATGGCATCCAGTCCCATCACTCCATGGCAAACAGATGGGGAAACAGTGTCAGACTTTATATTTTTGGGCTCCAAAATCACTGCAGATGGTGAGTACAGCTATGAAATTGAAAGATGCTTACTCCTTAAAAGGAAAGTTATGACCAACCTAGATAATGTATTCAAAAGCAGAGACATTACTTTGACAACAAAGGTCCATCTAGTCAAAGCTATGGTTTTTCCAGTGGTCATGTATGGATATGAGAGTTGGACTATGAAGAAAGCTGAGCACCAAAGAATTGATGTTTTTGAACTGTGGTGTTGGAGAAGACTCTTGAGAGTACCATGGACTGCAAGGAGATCCAACCAGTCCATCCTAAAGGAAATCAGTCCTGAATGTTCCTTGGAAAGACCTGAAACTGAAGCTCCAATACTTTGGCCACCTGATGTGAAGAGTTGACTCACTGGAAAAGACCCTGATGTTGGGAGGGATTAGGGGCAGGAGGAGAAGTGGGCGACAGAGGATGAGATGGCTGGATGGCATCACCGACTCAATGGACATGAGTTTGGGTGAACTCCGGGAGTTGGTGATGGACAGGGAGGCCTGGTGTGCTGCGATTCATGGGGTCACAAAGAGTCGGACATGACTGAGCGACTGAACTGAACTGAACTGAAGGTCAAAACTGCAGTTAAGTTAGGTATTAAATCTAGGTTTGGTACCGTGGGTTTTTAGCACATGTGAGGCCATTTTGGATCTGTGGACCATGTTTAGCAGTGTGTGTGTGTGTGTGTGTGTGTGTGTGTGTGTGTGTGTGAGTGCACACTCATGCGTGCAGTGGGTCACATCAGATTCTTAACATTCCCATGAACTGTAGCCTGCCAGTTCACGAACTTGTCCACGATCTTTTCCAGGCAAGAACACTAAAGGGGGTTGCCATGTTTTTCTCTAGGGGATCTTACTGACCCAGGGATCAAATCCACATCTTTTGCGTCTCCTGCACTGGCAGGCAGATTCTTTACCATTGTGCCACCTGGAAAGTACCATGCAGCTATTTTCCTTAAAATGAATTCAATTTCTTGCTCTGAAGAGATCTCTCTAATGTATATTTAAGAATGAAAGGATTTCATTAAGAATGAAATGAAGTTGATGAGAACGAAAGAAAGAATAAAAACTAGTTGACAGCATTGTTCTAAGCATTTCACATATTAACTCAGTCAGAACTCACTACATCCCTATGAGGTAGAGCCTATTATTAAGTTTTGCTAACAAGGAAACCAAGTCAAAGAATATAAACAGCTTTTTCTGAACATAGTAAGACGTGATATTAAGATTCAAATCATGGCATTCTGTATCTAGAATCTGCACCCTTGAACATATGTGCCCTGCTTCTTATGCATATTTGTAAGTGACTGGGTAATTTTAGTAGAAAATTTGGAACTGTTCACACCAGGGAGGGAACAAAAGTTGTCTTTCTTGGCAGAGTATAGATGGAAAGGGGAAAATTTGTAGCAAATGGCAAACTATATTTAATGTAATTTATTGAGTTTTACTATCTCATGTAATAAAAACACAAATACGATTAAGAAGAAGGGATTTTTTTAAAAAAGAAGGAATAGGAACAAATGAAAATGATAAATTTGAGAGCTTTTTGGTTCAAGTTGTTACGTTAACTGAATCTGAACTAAAGTTATTTATTTAAATATTTAACTATTTTTAAATTCTAAGAAGTACTAAGTATTAGTTTAAAAAGGAGAGAAATGCATAAATCAGTTTGATATTGTCAATTAAATAAGTAAAAAGTAATAATAATGTTACCTTATTTTCAGCTTATCAAAATGAAATATTTTAAACATTCCCGAATCATTAGCTGGGTAAGTAATGTAATTCTTGGTAAAGGAATGCACTTTCTCAATGTGAATCAACTGATAGTCTTGACCTTTAAAGCAGCCACTGTGCTGGTTTGGCTGTGTTCATGCCAAGACTCTCTACAGCTTGCTGTTTTAGAATTTACCTTGACTTCCTGTTTCCCTTTCAGCACTAACCTAGAGAAAGAAGGGGAGTCAAACTGAACTGCCAAAGTTTGGAAATAAATTGCCCAGAGGAGAAGGGGGCGACAGAAGATGAGAGGGTTGGATGGCATTACTGACTCAATGAACATGAGTCTGAGCAAACTTAGGGAGATAGTGACGGACAGGGAGGCCTGGTGTGCTGCAGTCCATGGGGCTGCAGAGGTCGGACGCGACTGAGCGACTGAGCAGCAAGACATGGTCCTCTTGTCCTACGTGTGGTTACACCCTGACTTGCTGATAGCATATGAAATAGTTCTAGGTCAGCGTCTACAACTTTGAAGCTAATCCACACAGGTATATAAACTTAAAATTTCAGATATTGCTGGGGCTGCAAAGTTGGTCCCTTACAAGCTGAGTATCTCTGAAAGTGAAGAGCATGAGATGCGAAATATAAACATTTATCGAGTGACATGACATTTGCCCCGTGAAAATTTGAGACTGATCTAAAGGTCAAGTCTATCACTTTCTCCAAGTTAAGAAACTGCATTCATTTCCCAAGAATCACATTACTAACTCTGGTAATGATATGGGGCTGTTTAAAATACTTCATCTTAATACGTTGAAAGGGCTTCCCTGATAGCTCAACTGGTAAAGAATCCTCTGTAATGTGGGAGATCTGGTTCAATTCCTGGGTTGGGAAGATCTCCTGGAGAAGGGAATGGTTACCCACTCCAGTATTCTGGCCTGGAGAATTCCATGGACTATACAGAGAGTCAGACACAATTGAGCGACTTTCACCTTAATAAGCTGAAAATAAGCTGACATCATAAATCTCATAAGTTGTAGAGTAAGTGGTTTCAATCAACATTTAATAAATATTTATTGAGCATCTATTATGTCCTGGTGACACGGTAGTGAACAGACAGACAAGGCCCAAACCTCATGGAGCTTCTGTTCCGGTGGGGCAGATACACAATAAACAAGGCATTTATCATTGTTAGGTAGAAACAGCAATAAAACGAAGAGCTAGAGAAGGCCACTGCAGATAGCATGATTAGAGGATACCTTCCTGCAGAGATAAAATATTTATCAGTGAGAATTTCATACAGTGAGAATGACAGGTCGTGGGGAAAGCTGAGAAAATTATTTCAGGCAGAGAGGACGATAAAGCACAAGGGTAATGGAGACAGAAAGTTTAGAAGGTTTGAGGATTAACAGAAGGCAGTTTCCTGACACAATTAGGGGGATGAAGGAATAAGTGGGCATATTGTACAGGATCTTATAGAATTTTATTCGAAGATGACAAAAGTAACCTATTGTGAAATATTCCACTTGTCAACATTGGGAGTACCTTGATATGGTTTACATTTCAATAAAAAATAATGGTGCAAGTAAAACAAACTTAGTATGATAAATTGGCAGATCAGCTTGGGTGAGGGACCTACCTGGGGGGAAAATGAGTCAAGGATGATACTTTAGTTCCTGGCTTTCATAAATTCAAGAAATAGTGGATGAAACTAGAAGGTAAATTTGATCGACCAGGAAGAAATGATAGCCTATTGGCCCAGAGTGGTGTTGGTGGGAAAGGAGGAAAGTGGAGACAGTCACTGTTTATTGGGTCGCTAGGGTTGCTCTCCCTGTGTGTGACCTATAGCAGCCGTCCCCATGGGTGGGTTTGGTGGAAGAAAATCTTTCCATGTGGGCGGGGGGCGGTGGTGTGGATATGTATGTGCTGGTATTGGGGGTGGTTTCAGGATGATTCAAGCACATTACACTAATTGTGCACTTTATTTCTATTATTATTACATTGTAATGGATGATGAAATAATTATACAGCTCACCAGAGCGCAGAACCAGTGGGAGCCCTGAGCTGGTTTTCTTGAGCTCAGGTGGTTATGTGAGCTACGGGGAGCAGTTGTAAACACAGAGAAAGTGAAGCTTGTTCATCTGCCATGCACTTCCTGCTGTGTGTACCGGTCTGTGGCCTGCGGGGTTGTGGACCCCTGACCTATAGGATAATCCTGGTGTATCAGTAAAAAGTAAAGCTTCTCAAAATTCTCATTTCGAAAACATGGTTTATTTAACAGAAGGAAATAGTGAACTGAGAACAGGATTAACAGTAGAGACTGGCTCAGCAACTCTTCGTCTCACAGCTGCATCAGCATGCATCTGCAGCAGAACTTCTCTTTCTCTTTATTTTGCATCTGACTCTCATCAAAGCAGACAAAGCTTCACGTGCTTAATTTCCTTCTAACACTCTAACTTAAAAATGGAGGCTTTTTGTTGGTTATCAGATCTATACTCACGGGCAGTTTGACCACAGAAAAGTCACTTATCCTTTCTAAGCCCCATTTTTCTTATCTGTAAAATGGGAGTAATACTATCTGGGAGATTACTATCATATTGACACAATACGTGAATGTACTGTGCAAATAATGATGAACTATTCAAATAGAACATAATTGTTATTTTTCTATCTTCACCAGCTCACATTGCATCAAATTCAAGATAACTTCCTTCTATTTCTACATCTTTACTAAGTAAACCTACAATATTCCTACTCCTGGAAAATGACACTGGAATGTGCTTGAGTGGATTTTTTCCATGGTTGGAATTGTGTCCGTGGTCACATAACCACATCTCTCCTTATCCCTATTCACCTCATGACGAAGGGCACACACTTTCAATAGTTGACAGTGAGAGAATCTCAGAATGTAAAATTATTCTGGTGAAGAAGTTCTCAGAATGTGGTTCAAGGAGCCAGGGGATTCATGAGACTCCTTCATGGGTTGACAGGTTATTCCTTTTTCAAGTATTAAGTCTGTATATCTTCACATACTGCAATTGAAACAATGTATCATAATGAATGGAGTACAGGAACGGATAATATAGCATTCATCAATTAAGCCAGGCATTAGAGTCTGCAAAACTGTAAAACAATGCAACTCTTCTAATTTTTTTCATGCTATATTTTAAAGTGCCGCTTTCATTTTATTATTATTAAATGAGTAAGTCAATTGTTATTTTTTTTACTTTTATCCTAATGGAGTAAACACTGCCAGATATAATTCATATAAAGCTCTTTGGAGTCCTCATAATCTTTAAGAATGTAAAGAGATGCCAAGAACAAAAAGTCTGTGAAATATTGGCAGAGTGCAATCAACCAGCCTAGGCAGCATTATTAAGCAACCCTGTGATCTTTCCCAGATAAGCTCTCATCAATTGAGTTTTCATGCATGGAAAGCTAATCCTGCCTTCTGTAAAGGTGTAAAACCTTCTGCCTTTCTTCTATCTTCCTCCCTTCCTTTCTTTCATTAATTTTATTGAGAGGATGAATGAGTTGGCTAACTGACAAAAATCTTGAGATACAAAATAATAGTCCATAGATTCCATATAGACCATAGACTCTAGTGAAAAAGGCATTCAATCAAATAGTGAACTGTGAACACAGGAACATAAGGTCACAGAAGAGAGGGTTTTGACATCTGCCTAGGAGATCAGAAGGAGAACAGCAGAGTATGGCACTTGGAGCATCACAAGATCTGAACAAATAATTCAGCTCTTTTACTCTTGTGGCTCAACCTCTTATTTTAAATAGAAGTGGCCCACTGTAGCCACCAAGGTGGTACTTTACTCTATTTCTCTTCAGGAGAGAATGTGTCACAGGAGTGCAGTTTGCTGACAGACTCCGGTTGCAGTGAGGTCAGGAGCCACCTCCGTTTTCCAGTCCAGGACAACAGCTAAGTGCACCGTGAACTGATAACTGGCCTGGGCGTTTCGCCCAAGACAAGCTCCCACACGACTGTCGCCGCACAAGCATTCCCTGTTGGACTGGCTGACACTCTCAGAGTAGTATTCCTGAGTCTCTTTCTCTCAGATTGATCCTCCATTTTCACAGAGGTCAGAACTACACTGGGTCTGAGACTTTCCCTTCCTATTCCTCTTCCCTTTCTAAGTTCTCTTTTGCAGGCATTCAGCTCAGTTCAGTTCAGTCACTCAGTCGTGCCTGACTCTTTGCGACCCCATAAATTGCAGCAGATCAAGCCTCCCTGTCCATCACCATCTCCTGGAGTTCACTCAGACTCACGTCCATCGAGTCGGTGATGCCATCCAGCCACCTCATCCTCTGTCATCCCCCTTCTCCTCCTGCCCCCAGTCCCTCCCAGCATCAGGGTCTTTTCCAATGAGTCAGCTCTTCACATCAGGTGGCCAAAGTATTGGAGTTTCAGCTTTAGCATCATTCCTTCCAAAGAACATCCAGGACTGATCTCCTTTAGAATGGACTGGTTGGATCTCCTTGCAGTCCGAGGGACTCTCAAGAGTCTTCTCCAACACCACAGTTCAAAAGGATCAATTCTTCAGCACTCAACTTTCTTCACAGCCCAGCTCTCACATCCATACATGACCACAGGAAAACCGTAGCCTTGACTAGATGGATCTTTGTTGGCAATGTCTCTGCTTTTGAATATGCTGTCTAGGTTGGTCATAACTTTCCTTCTAAGGAGTAAGCGTCTTTTAACTTCATGGCTGCAGTCACCATCTACAGTGATTTTGGAGCCCCCTGCCAAAAAGTCTGACACTGTTTCCACTGTTTCCCCATCTATTTGCCATGACATGATGGGACCAGATGCCATGATCTTCGTTTTCTGAATGTTGAGCTTTAAGCCAACTTTTTCACTCTCCTCTTTCACTTTCATCAAGAGGCTTTTGAGTTCCTCTTCACTTTCTGCCATAAGGGTGGTGTCATCTGCATATCTGAGGTTATTGATATTTCTCCCGGCAATCTTGATTCCAGCTTGTGCTTCTTCCAGCCCAGCGTTTTCTCATGATGTACTCTGCATGTAAGTTAAATAATCAGGGTGACAATATACAGCCTTGACGTACTCCTTTTCCTATTTGGAACCAGTCTGTTGTTCTATGTCCAGTTCTAACTGTTGCTTCCTGACCTGCATACAGGTTTCTCAAGAGGCAGGTCAAGTGGTCTGGTAGTCCCATCTCTTTCAGAATTTTCCACAGTTTATTGTGATCCACACAGTCAAAGGCTTTGGCATAGTCAATAAAGCAGAAATAGATGTTTTCTGGAACTCCATTGCTTTTCAAATGATCCAGTGGATGTTGGCAATTTGATCTCTGGTTCCCTCTGCCTTTTCTAAAACCAGCTTGAACATCTGGAAGTTCCCAGGCATTACCCCTAGTAAATTATCTGAACTTCAGTTCTGTCTCCTATGAAATTGAAATCATATAATATCTTGCTCACACAATTGTGTAATAATTAAATAAGATATGTGAATTACCTTGATAAAATGTAAAGTCCTAAATGGGCTTCCCTGGTGACTCAGAGAGAAAACAACCTGCCTGCAATGGCGGAGACCTGGTTCAATTCCTGGGTTGGGAAAATCCCCTGGAGAAGGAAATGGCAACCCACTCCCGTATTCTTGCCTGGAAAATCCCATGGATACAGAGGAGCCTGGCAGGCTACAGTCCATGGGGTCTCAATGACTCAGACATGACTCAGTGACAAACACACTAAAGTGGTAAATAAATGAAATTATTTATTATGGTTGCTACTCTACGAATGCCAGATATGTAGAATGCCAAATGGTATTCTACATTGAATGTCAGATTTTTCTCTATTTCTTTGATCCTTCTTTGTTTCAATATGCATTCCTGAACAGTGACTTTCAAACTTATTCTCAAGGAATATAGGAATCAAGATGCCCTTTGCCAAATACATGAAATATAGTTATATTTATGTCCATGATACTATTCATTCATTGAAAAAATATGTGAGTACTGTGTGCCAGAATTATTGAGGGTGCTAGGATTATAGCAGAGAAACAGGATTTGGAGTCTACTGTCTAATAAAGATAGTTTTCTAGTAGTAACATATACAGTAATAAATGTAGTCAGTTATCTGTAGAATCTGTATTAACCCATTCAGTCTTCTCAAAGCTAGATGAGGTAGTCATAGGTCTACACCAATTATGCACAAGTTATAGATGAGAAAACTAAGGCACAAAAAGAAGTCAAATAAAACTTCCTCAAAATCAAAGTATTAATAGTTGGTGAGTAGCAGAACCATGCTTCAAACTTAGGCAGTGTGATACACGTTCTTGTTCACCTCTAAGCCATCTCTGAGACTCTAAGTGATTCTCAAGCTGCAGCTATCTGAGGATCCTTTGAAAGGGTTAAAACATAAGATAGCGGGGAACTGATTCAGTATCTAAGGCTGGGAGTCAAGAATCTACATTTCTAGCAAATTCCACAGAGATGCATATGCACCTGGTCATTTTCATCCAGCAGTTAGAGAATTACAGCCAAGTAATGTTGTGCTGTGCTTAGTCACTCAGCTGTGTCCCACTCTCTGCGACCCCATGGACTGTAGCCTGCCAGGCTCCTCTGGCCATGGGATTCTCCAGGCCAGAATACTGGAGTAGATTGCCATGCCTTCCTCCAGGTGATCTTCCCAACCCAGGGATCCAACCCAAGTCTCCTGCATTATAGGTGGATTCCTTACCATCTGAGTCACCAGGGAGGTCTAATAAGCAATGCCACTCTTTATAAACCTAGTTAAAATGATCTGAGCCTAGTACCAAACTGTGGTTTGCACATAAATTGACTTTTACTTCATATCATTTGAAATATACTAAAGTTTCAGGAATGCAACTTTTAGATAAATCAATAGGACTTTGTCTGCTGGGAACTTGACCAAGAGTTTTCCAGCATGACATCTGATAAGGCAACTGTGACATTCATTCAAGATACTGTCATCTTTGGATCATTTCCCAATAGTAAAATATATCCACTAGACTAAGGGATATTTGAGTTATAAACTCATTGAAATAATTTCTATTCTTAGAAAAAAGGTACCTGTCAATTTTACAATTCTACACAGAGACATAAAATGCAAGTATCTGAATATCTCATTCTATTCTCAAGTACATTCATACATGAGCATTTTAGGTAATGAAATACAGGTGTTTCTATTAAACATTATCTAAAATATCTTTTCCTCAATATTTACACCTTTTACCCTTACTTTCTGTGGTCATATCAATGAGATTTTTTCCTCTGTTTTCATTTTAATTTTTTAAAATATCTTTTGTCTTTTGTATTATCGGTACTTTTCAAGTAAGCTTATATATGAATTTAATTTCAAATTAGCAAAAGGCCTCAATAAAATATTTGTTATAAAAACTTTTCATTTGATAAATTTGCGAATCACTAGTTTTTCTCCCTGCTAATGGAGAGAGGACTAGTTTGAGAATTATGAGATTAGTGGAAAGAAACTAAATTGAAAGTCAAAGTACCTGAGGTTTATTCCTAAATCTTAGTAACTGGCAATGTGACTGTTATTATTATCTCTGGATTTTCATTTCCAAATAGCAAAACAAATCCATTAGGTTAAGAAGTCTTCGAGATTCTTTCCTATTTATTCATTGACTAGAGATGTGTTTTCAACTTTTTCACAATTGTTTGTGCTACTTTGATTACATGATCAAAGAAATTTTCAACTTGATTATTCAATTCATAATTGATGATCTAATATAAGTTTTAGTATTTCAACAACCAATGGCACATTTTCTCAGAGATTAGGAATGCTACATTTCTCTGTCAGAATGTTATCTCTGAACAGTAAATGGGCTAGTTTAATTCATGCTGTCAGGTTTTCATCCTCAGTAAAGGGCAATAAAACCTAGAAAAAGGGTGTTAACCCCACCCATGCCTTTGCAGTTTGTGACTATATTAGAGAGCATTTTCATTTCTGAGCTTTCAAGGGCAATGCCTTCTGCCTAATTGAAATTGGCTTTCAGGCCTAGAAACCAAGATAAGTTTATTAAGTGAATTTAACACCTCAGGACACTTCCTTAGTTTTTTCAAGCCATTATCTAGGGAGATAAAGGTGAATAATCTGGACTTGCTTCCTTCAATCTGGTGGAAAAGGTGGGCACACAAATATTTATTTGAAACCAGTGTAATGAGGGCAAAATGAACGTGTCCTAGCAGGAACACAGGAAAGTCTGTCTTCTTCATCACTTGTTCTTGATGATGCTCGAAGCCTGACGCCTAGAACACTCTGTGCAGGAAAGGAGCCCCGACTTCCAACAACAGACAGGAAAGACAGCAGCTCTCACAGAAAAGGGTGATAATTAAACTGCACAAGGAAGCATCTGGAAATCGTGCTACTTAATAATTACCAGCGATCAGGCTGGCACTCCGAAACCTGATCACAAGACCGACTACCTCCCACCTTCCTCATCCAGGGCAAGTTACTTCCTCTCTCTGGGCCTGCAGCTTTTCAGTTGTAAAACAAGAGCCTCAGTGCCTGCACGCGTTTGCGGGCGCGCAACTAAATCCTATAAAATTAGCAAGAGGACAAAAACCAAAACACTAATACACAAAAACTGCAAGTTTGCACTACAACTGAATTCTCCTGTAGACAACAGGCCAAGAACATGAACGGGAAACAGACAAAATCCAGCAAAAAAAAGAAAAAGAGAAAGTTTTCGGAAAAGGAAGGAAGGGCAGTTTTCAAACAGCTGGGGGGTGGGTGGGAGTGTGCTGGTGGTCGCAAGTAAAGTAGTTTTGAGGGAAAAAAGTTGACTGAGTGAGGACTAAGTGGGGACGACGGGCAAGTAAGGAAAGCTGCCCCTAGTTAGACCGCGCGCTCTGGACCCCTTTTCCCAGCCCGGATGCCGCCAGCGCCTCACCGCCGCCTCCGCACCTGGCTCCCGCTTCCCTCTGACCTTCGGTCTCCCCTCGCCCGCAAGCCGGACTCTGTACGGACCCCTTCCCTCCCCTTTTTTTCTTTTTTATTCTCAGTCTCCCTCCCTCCGTTACCCCTCCAGGAGCGAAGGAGCACGCCCGGGGCGCCCATGGAGTGGCCGTGGCTCGCCCGCCCCTGGAGAGCTGTCCTCCGGCGACCGAGCCCCACCGCCGGCGGCCCCCGGCTGACCCGCGCGCCCCCCGGCTGACCCGCGCGCCCCGAGCGCGCCCTGAGGGGCGGAGCGACTCCCGGGAGCGACCCCTGGCCCCGCCCGAGACCCACCCCCGCCGGGCCGCGCTTCCGGCCCCTCCGCCGACTTTAAGGCGCGCGCGGCCGCGGAGGCGGCAGTGCCTCCCGGCGCGCCGCGGTTTCCCTCCGGCGCTCGCTTCCTCCCGGCGGCATGGCTCCCCGGCTCGGCTCGCGGCTCGCCGCGCTCCTGCTGCTCGTCTGTGGCGCTGGCTCCGCGCGCGGGGACACGCCTGCCAACTGCACCTACCCCGACCTGCTAGGCACCTGGGTCTTCCAGGTGGGCCCCAGCGGCTCCCAGCGCGATGTCAACTGCTCGGTGATGGGTAAGCCGCTGGCGCCCGGGCACCCGCTTCCTCCCTGGGTCTGCCCGGGGCTCCTGCCCTTTGATCCCTGTGCCCTTGTCCCTGCAGCGAACCCCCCCGCCCCCGGCGGCCCCCGTTGGCGGGTGGCCGAGATGTCGTGGCTGGACTTGGAGTCCCACCGGGCGCCCCTCCTGCTCCAGGGCGGCGATGTCAGGGTGGAGAGGCTGAGAGCTTCTAATTTCACGTGGTCTTGATTGTTTCCTGGGCCCTCAACACTTTCTGCAATAACTTTTTTTTTCTCCCTTGAGTTTTGTTTCTTGTTGTTTTTCGTTTGTTTGGAAGAGAGTTGAGACCAAGCAGTCTTGTCTCCCCATCCAATGCTCAGTATTTCATTGTGCCAGTGAAAAATGAGCTTAAAGACTCTTGAGAATATAGCTGTTAATTTTTTCTCCTTTGATTGTGGAAAGAGCCCTTTGCCCAGCAGCTCTGATCTGGGCTTGTGTTGATGCTGTTGGTCTGAGAAAGCTGCTGGTATGGTACCCTCCGCAGTTTCATTTTCTGCAGGATGGGTTCATGTATTGCAGGGCAGGTAGTATATAATTTTTTTTTTTAATACCTCTTTAGCCAGTAATTTGAAATGCACGGAGCCAGGCACAATGTGTAGGTCACGGAAGGGTCTCAGGATCTAGTATCTGAGCAAACTCAGGGAGATGGTGAAGGACAGGGAAGCCTGGCTTGCTGCAGTCCATGGGGTCACAAAGAGTCAGACACCTCTGAGCGGCTTCACTTCACTTCAGTCCCTTACCACACTGTGGCTTCTGCAGAATGAACAAAGCTCTTGGCCAGAATTTCCTTGTTAACAGAACAAAGATTGCCAGTTCATTTGTCACTGAACAGACTTCCTCAGCTGTCCAACTCCAAATGACTATGTGGCAGTTCATAATACGGGGCATTATAATCATTTTCTCTTTTAAAAGTTGAACTTGGAGGTCCAAAGCAGAAGAGAGATCAGGATTTGCATTGTTTTGTCACGTGGAATCTCCTGTGTGCACTCAGTCACTCAGTCCTGTCCAGCTCTTTGCAGCCCCCATGGACTGTGGCCCACCAGACTCCTCTGTCCTTGGAATTTTCCAGGCAAGAATACTGGAGGGGGTTGCCATTCGTATTCCAGGGGATCTCCCCCGCCAGGGATCGAACCCGGTTCTCTTGTGTCTCCTGCCTCGGCTTTTACCACTGGTGCCACCTGAGAAATCCTTGGGATCTCCTATTTCAGAGCATCAATAGGAAACATGGAAAATTTGTGCACAGTGTGGAAACTTCCAGAGTGGACACACAGAATCCTTTTCAGGCAGCCTCTGCCCATATACCATACTTTGACCTTAATCTGATCATTAAACACAAACCTGAGTCCCTATTTTCTGAAGGTCAAAAGTTTAGTTCCTATCAGTATAAATTAGCTTTGTAGGATAAAAACCTTGAGTTTGCTGAAGACTGGAAGGATTGAGATTCTGAGCTTTGTAGCCGTTTAGGAGAAAGATACCCCATTTCTTGTTTGAAGAGATCATTGTCCTTTGTTCTTATGACTTGATAGCAGATGTTTTTTTATGTTTTTATATTTCCACTTTTTGACTACCATTTTGTCTTCTCCCCATTTCTGTCTGTCATTTTCAACATTCCCTATTTCTCCTTTTCTTCAGAGAAAATTTTTTTCAGTGTTTGGATCCTCTGGGAAGGTACTGGCTGTACTTTGGGGGTCTCTACCTGATGGGTTACTTAATATATCTTTTGAGCCTTCACTTCACAGGCTTGCCTGAGACCCCTCTGGGATTATTCAGAAAGAGGCCACAACACATTCTGATATCTTCATAAGCCAGATCCACTGGTATTCAGCAGCAGGAAAGGAAAACTGCTTAAAAATAACAGAACTTATAGATGAGACTACCTCCCATCAAAGTCCAAATAACTTTCCTTGGTTGTGTATTTTCTTTAGGACCACCAGAAAAAAAGTCGTGGTGCACCTCAAGAAGTTGGATACAGCATATGATGACTTTGGCAATTCCGGCCATTTCACCATCATTTACAATCAAGGCTTTGAGATTGTGTTGAATGACTACAAGTGGTTCGCCTTTTTTAAGGTACGTTTTGTTGGAATATGCATTCATTATTTCCAATGATTTGACATCTGAAGAGTCTTCTAATGAGGAGACCCTCAGTATTTTAACATTAGATTGGGAAGATAACCAGAATTGTACCAGTGTTTCCAAGAGAAATTAGATGATGTAATTTTGCCACTTTATTTAAAACTATGACTTTGGTTTTAAAAAAAAACAACACACACTGAATCTATATTTGAATGTGTGCAATCCATCTGTATTTAAATTCACATTTTGGTAAGTATGACTAAATAATTTATTTTCTTTATTACTGCACCTTTATTTCTAATCGTTGCTTTAGTTACTTGGCTTCATACTGAATCTGTAGGAAAGATAGGAATTTTATAAACTTTTCTTGAGATTATTATACCGTCCCTCTTATCATTGTTTGTTAGCTCTGAGAAACTGACCTGAATGACTCATTGAAATAATGTCATGTACTAAATATATTAATGCAGATAACTTATTTGACTAAGCTCAGACAAAGAGATGGAGAGCCTTGGCGTTATCCCATGGGCTAAAGTAAAAGGTAGCCCCGCCAGCCCAGCTGGTTTTCTTCTCTCACCGGGGAAGAACTGATGTCCATTCCAGTGGTCTTACACACTACTGCTAATTGCAGACACACACTAGGGTAAAACAGTTGGGCACAAACTGCAATCCATCCCAGATATCCTTCCTGTTTGCAGAGTATTAAATGGTTTAACTAAATTGAATCCACAAGCCTGAGACTAGCTATTTCTTATTGTAAATAAAGGTTATTAAATTGAGGCTCTTTCAAGGGATAGTATCAGTAGCCTTTAAAACATATGGTAAGAGTTAACCAATTAAACGATAAGAGTTAACCAAGTACAGGATTTTGTGGGAACATGAGGGAATGAGTCTGTTAAAGATGAGGAAAGACTAAGAAGCAGCAAAAGATGAGTGTCTGAATTTATTGTGATTCCTCATGTGGGTTGTGATGTAACCTGAGTCAAATTTCATAGAATCATAATGCCCAATACTTTTTTTTTTTAACTATGAGGACCTCTTCTTAATATGAAAAAGAAAAGAGACAGGAAAAATTGTCTCCTCTTACCTGGATTGGCTATGTGCTTTTCAGCTGGTGGGAACCAGTCCATCTGTGCTGGCCACTGGCAGGCCAGCAGTCTGCTTTGTTAGTTGAAGCCCATGCTTGACCATTTATTAAATATTTTTATTATCACCCCTAGATACTATCACCCTATAGATACTATGTATTTTTAAAAATTGTTAAGAGTATCTGTATGAGCTCTTAAAGTGGTAGTGTATAATGTGATTCCATCTGAATATAATTCTTGATCTTAGGTTTAGGGCTTTGTAGACCTCTTACAGGTACTCTGTTAAAGTCCTTTAAAAGTTCTTTGCTTTTAGGTTGGGAGTCAATGCCTGTGGACTTGATGCTCAATGAAAGAGAGATTCAAATCAATTCTTACCATGTACCCTCTTGCCCCTCCTTTCCCCTTTTCTCCTTTTTTTCTTCTGTGGATATAAACGGGTAATCAATATTTGTTTAAAACATGCAAGTGAAGTAGAATTCAGTTGAGAAATAGGTTGCCTGAATTATTTAAGTACAAGATAGGGTGTAGTATATAAATAGATTATATAGTCTTCCATTTAGATTAAATAGTCTTCCATTTAGCTTGGAAGACTTTCCATTCTTCACTTTGGTAGACTTTGGGTAGTGCAGCCTCTGATGACACCGTCAGTTACCTGAGATGTAATCAGAAATAGGCAAGGGCCACTTCCCTCCATTAACATTTTCCTGTTGGTTTGTCTGCTCTCGGCTTGAACAGCAATCTGGAGGTGGCGGGGACAGAGGGTGTGTCTACCAGCCTTACTGACCCTTGAACAATAACAGGTTTGAGCCTCATGGGTCCACTTACACAGAGAATTTTTTTTTGTTGATAGTGAATACTGCAGCACGATCAGAGGTGAGTTGAATCTGCAGATGAGAATCCAAGGTTGGGTGATACCTTAGATGTGGAACCCTGATTGTGGAGGGCTGACTGTTAATTATTGGTGGATTTCCAGCTACTTGCAGGATTGGTGCCCCAAACCCTGTGTTGTTTTTTTGTTCAAGGGTCAACTCTGTTTCTCTTTAGATCGAAGGTATAAGCAGATTTCACACTTTTCTGTAGCCTCAGAACATTATTTTCAGGTAAATAAAGGCTTTTAAAGCCAAATAAGGTTATATGTGTTCTGTGGTTAGGTCATGTGATTAAGTGTCATAATTTCAGTAAGCAGAGCAGAACATTAACAAGATAATATGGTTTTAAAATTTCTCTCAACATAATCAAGTAGTTCCAAAGAAACATGCTTTCCAGAGTGATAAAATGCCATGTTATCTTAGCAAATCCAACTAGAAAAGTAATGGAGAGCAGCAAAGCTTAACAAATTTAGGAAAAATGATAAAGTGGAGTTTTACGTAATAGGACAAATACTTTTGGGGAAACACTTTTTTAACATAAAAGTCTTGCTGGACTTTACCGGAAGCCTTAGGGTATTTCGTGCAGTGGTGCTGGGGAAATCACGCTGGGTGTGTGACCCAACAAAGTATACCTATTTACATAGAGGCATGTGAGATTTTTCTTTCCTACTGATTTTAGAAGTAACTTTTAAATGAAAATTATTAAAAAAAATAATTATCAAGATTAAGCAGTATTTTACTATTCAGCTATCATATATCGGCTAACTGCTATTGCAGAAACATTTGGCAGACGTTTCTCATTTATACCCTCCGCTGTCAGTCTGCGAATCAGCTGGATTTCAGGTCTCCCCTCTGACTGATAACAGACTCCCACTTGTTTGCTCTTGCCCTGTTTCAGGTAGGCTTTCATGAAATTGTTTCTGTGGGTTGTTCCTGCTCGAGTTTGTTGAGCAGCTGATGTGGGCAAGGTATCCTGTTAGGTGTCTGCTCCTCATCCCCCAGCTCAGCCTGCAGTTCAGAACAGACAGCTTCCACACCATTCTCCCCACATTCCACCTTTGGAGCCATGTGGTACCACTTTTATTGCCAGGAAAGTGCTGTATTACGTTCTCCTTATTCAGGCCTCATCTGGAGAATAAGCAGAATTTTTCATGATTTGTTCTTTTTAGGCCTTTTTCCCCTTGGTTTTAACTGCTTAAGAAATTGGCAGTGGAGTAGGATGATCTCAAGCTAGATAGATTTCCTTCTCAAGAAGGAAATCTTGACATTGAAAGTTTATGCACTGTGTGAGTCAGGAAGGAAGCACTAGGTTTATATTTTTGAAAGACACTTTTTCCTACTTAACTTTCACCGTAGATTCAGTTATCAGAACACTCGGGGGTAGGGGGTTACAAACTCAAATGAATTTAGGGCCCACCCCGGCAGATACCTAAGCATCTGAAACAACTTTAAAGCAGTAAGGAGTAATTTGGTTTATGGCCTATGAAATGAAAACTTTCCTACAGACATTTGAATTTACTTTTCCCTTAAAATAATGTGCTGGCCACAGACCAGTTTCTAAGACTATCAACTTTTAATAGCATTGCCATTTGATTGTAAGTCCAACACGTCTGCAAATGAAAAGTACTTGCAGATGAAAAACAACCAACTTCTTTTATGAAAACACACAATGTAACAAAACAATATAAAGGATGTTTAATTATGACTGACTTTGTGATGGGTAGGTAAGTGATTATTTTTTCTTCTTTATGCTTTTGTGTACTTTGTTCATTTTTTTACCATGAGCATGTGTAACGCTCCTCTCCGCTGTCCTCTACTTGATTGCCAAGGAAGGAAGTGGTAAGAAAGACTCAGCTCCAAAGGATACCCTTGCTGTTTCTCCTTTTACTTTCTGAGACTGTAAAGGGAGTAGTAGAGAATGAACTCAGTTTATATTTTGAAGATTAAACTACTCAAGGGCTGAAGAACATACATGGAAGAGAAGCTAGATTCATAATGGCTGAAAAACTTATTTGGTGATGGTTAAACAAAGTTCACTGATTTCTAACTGAGTTTTGTTTGGGACCTACTAGTCTTAGAATTGTAAGCTAAAAACTCTACCGTGAGTATTTCTAAAGCAGCTTGGTACTCAAAACAAAGATGTTGGGGAAATCCATACCAGAGGATTTATTTGCCGATTTTGTGTGCTAGTGACTTGTAAATTTCAGGCTTGTCGTAACAGCCAGAAATCATGTGTTTTCTACAGCAAAGGATTTGGGAGTCTCATTGTGGTCTTTTCCATTGTGACTTCTGGGTTTATTTTTAAGATTTAACAATTCAACTTTCAGAGTATTATTGGGATAGAGTTACCTGCTTTAATATAGATTGAATACACCAAAATGAGGTGTTTGTCTTTCTTTTAGATAATTTGATGTTTACTTTTAAAAGTGTTTTGATTGAGGAAAAGAATCAGAAGACGCCTAGCCATTTGCTTTCTTTCATGATGATGCTTTATCTCAACTTAATGACTGAGTTTTCCATTGTAAACCTTTCATAGGATGTCACTGATCTTATCAGTCAGTTTTTCATGCAACTGGGAACTGTGGGGATGTATGATATTCCACATCTGAGGAACAAACTGGGTGAGCTCCACTGAAATACTTCTAACTCTCTTATTAAATGCAAGCTTCCCTCGTCCCTGGTGGCTTATGTAAGTGAATGTTCGTTTCTTCATCAGGGAGAGGGAGTTGGAGAATAGATCATGGTTTTCTTACAGATTTCTTGCTTGAGCCTGCTTATTTGCCGCTTCTTACCTGCCTGCAGTGTTCTCACTTGAGTATGCTCTGTTTACACACCAGCTTTCTCAAGCATGATGTCCATAAGTGGACATGAAACCAACAAGGTAAAGACTCAGGGAAGGAGAGGATGGCCCAAATTCAGTTCACGTCCTTGAAGTAGCTGTGCTGCCTGAGATTACTCATTCTTTTCCTAAAATGACTCAGGAGGGACCTGTGTGAGACCATGAAGGTGGCTCTTCCTAATGACAGAAATTAACATGCCTGTCACTCATCTCTTTGAGACACCACCTGTGTCTTTTAAACTGGTTCCTTCTCAGAACAGACTATTGGCTAGGGAGAAGAGGATCTTTTTTTACTGTGTTCATTCTCCTCATACTTTCAGAATAGATGTTTAAATCACTGCTCTCCCTGGATCCATAAATTTCGGTAGCTAAAATTTTGATGGAAAATAGGCAGTTGGAGAGCTGATGGGGACTTGCCCTCCCTTGCGTTTTATACAGCAGTCTTTCCCCTTTCCCTTCCTCTTCTACTTAGCTCCTAAGTAAGGAAATGAGATATGAAAAAGGGAACTGGGGCAAGTGTTGAAAGTACCATAGCCTTATCCTGTGTCAGTGTTTTCAAGCTGTTTGATGGGCCAGCAGTGGGCCACACATCTGCCAGGAAAAAATTGTTCCTAAGTTGTGTCACTTCGTTTTGTAAAGCTCTAAAGGTTCCAGGCAGCCACTAATAAGAGATCAAAGTGAAAATTAGAGCTGGAACCAATAGGCTCTTCTGAATTTCTTTCTGGTAGTTGAGTACGTGCAGACTGTGTGAAATAGCTTCCTTTCAGAGCTGCTCAGAATCTTTATTATGCTGTAGGGAGGGAGATACAATAGAAAAACTTTTCAAAGTTTGCCACGTTTTCCTCAGAAAAAATAAGGTATTCCCAGAATGCGGTTTATAAAATTCTGTCTTAAAGCTCTCATTCTTTTCCTAACTGGGGAGATGCTTTTACCAATAGAAAAGATAGAGCCTAGTATTTACTTTGTAAATGGGATAAGTAGCCTTGTACCTGGAAATATTGATCAAAGTAGCATTAAGCCTGACTTCCTTGGTGGCTCAGACGGTAAAGTGTCTGCCTATAATGCGGGAGACCAGGGTTCAATCCCTGGGTTGGGAAGATCCCCTGGAGAAGGCAATGGCAACCCACTCCAGTACTCTTGCCTGGAAAATCCCATGGACGGAGGAGCCTGGTAGGCTCCAGTCCATGGGGTCGCAAAGGGTCGGACACGACTGAGCGACTTCACTTCACTCACTTGCATTAGGCCTACGTTTGGAATTTGTAAGATATACATGCTGTTATGTCTAGGTTGCTAGATTCAGCTGTTTCTTATCTATATTTAAAAGCTATATTGGGCTTATTTGGTAGCATTTAATTTGAAATACATCTGCATGCGCGTCTTGAGCATGTTGGCTGCACGCACTGCACGTGTTGCTTAAGCATTCAGCTTTTGAGAACAGTGGCTTTTTGTGAATGTCTTAAATAACATAAAGAAAAAAATACCAGCATTTAAAACACTCAGTACTGGTATTTTTTTTTCCACGTAAATAAATGAATATGTTTAAGCATTTTTTAAGAGACAGCGTGATCCTTGTTGGCTTGTAACTCTAGTTTTCATTGTCTTTTAGTTATTAAATAGAGCGTCTGTTGAGCGGCTCTTTCATAACCCCAGCCAAAAACAGACTTTGGGGCTAAGAGGCAGCACGGCGCCCGCCAGTGGACCTGCCTCCCTCTGGCAGCTCGCAGAGGCCTCTCGCAGCCACAGCCCCTCTGGAGTCCCTGAGGGCACCTATCGCTCAGAGCAGTGGGGACCTCCCTCCCGGGGCAGCTGCCCTCCGCACGCTTCCCTGGAAAGCAGCCGCCGCCACTGTGGAATGTGAGCCACCAAAGACCAAGCTGGCAAAAGGAAAAAGTTCTGCAAGTCTTAGGTGGCTTTCTCCTGCAGCCTTTGAATGAAAGGAATGAGATGCAACACAAGGGATTTTTGTTGTTGTTGTTGTATTTTTTTCTGTTTTGAATGTTCTTTTGTTGAAGTGATTTTTTTTTTTTAAACTGCTTAGGACTTGAATTATTTGTTGTATTTTGTGCAGATTTTACTCACAGTTAAAATGGTCTTCCCACGGGCCTTCTCTTTCTCTAATGACCCTGAGGAACCCCAACACGTGTTATAAGAAGAAAATCAAGCTTCAGAATAGCTTGAGATGCACAGATGCATTATGGGAGGGAGGATGGTCCCAGGGAAGACATGTTTGGGGAGGGGCTTTCTGAGATGAGCTGAACTGCTGAAGAGTCTGCCCCTGTCTAGAAAGATGGTATGATTAATACATTGGTGGGGGGCTATATTTTTTTCCTTAGATGCCAGTCTTGTGCTAAGAGCTTAACATGCTTTATCTTACAAATAAATGTCGTGTGAAGTAGATATTACTAGCTTCAGTTTTCAGATAGGGAGAATTACTCTCATAGAGTGCTTAAGCTCACACAGCATCTGTTTTTTTTTTTTTTTAATTTTGTTATTTTTAAAAATTTCTTTGGCCATGCATGTGACATCTTAGTTTCTCAACCAGGAATCGAACCCACACTCCCTGTACTGAAGTGTGGAGTCTTCATCACTGGACCACCAGGAAAATCCCACACAGCTTCTAATTGTAAAATGATATTTGTGAAGTTTGTTTCAGAAAAAATATTGGTACTTCAGGTCACATTTGGGCAGATTTTCTGGTGAATCCCAAATGTTAGTTCAATGCACTGAATTGCTCTTGTTAAAATTTTAGGAGAAGAACTGGCCTGAAGCTTAGATTTCCTTACCAAATGAGGCTGCTCATTTTCTTTCCTAAGCCTGGGTCCCTTTATTCAAGACAAAAATTTACTTTCTCTTTCCTTTTATAGTTCTCCAAATTGAAGGAGAGTTTTATAAGCTTTGAATTAAGTACCCTTGTCAAGCTTAATTCTCTTAATTAAGTTATTGTTCAAAGCCATTGCTGCCTTTTAGTTCTTTCCTGCTACACAATGGACTAGTTTCCTCCTCAGTTGTTTAGAGCTGATTAAACATCAGCCTTGGCAAACCAGAAACGTGGGGCTCCACCCAATTCATATTTCCTGGGAGGACTTTTCTGCATCCCTTGAATTACTCCTTGAGTGGAGAAATCTTTCTCTACTGGTAGGTTGTCATCATTACTTTATTGGTTTAGATAATTATGGCATTTTGAGAGGCACTGGTCTGCTGTTCTGGAAAGGCTGTATCTTATAAACACTAAGGAACAGTACACTCAACTGCTACCTGGATACTTTCTTCCATCCTGATAATTCTGTATCACTCAGGTTCTTGGTGCCACATCTGTGCAGTTCCCCAACTCTCTCCATTACTGGGAGGGATGCCATTATGTTGGTTCCAGTTGTATTTGGCAGGGATTTCTGACCTGGTAGTACTCTGCTGTAAAAGGAATGACTTGAGCATGTCTTCTTCCAGACTGAAAGCCTGTATATCTTCAGATTTTAATGCATGTAGAACTTTATCTGGGAACTTTGGAAGATTATCCACATGTGTCTAGTCTTTTCAAAGACTTCAGAAGTAATACCAGCTTTCAAAAATTAATTCTGTAGGGTCCTAGAAGCACAAATCAGGAATGGTGCTATGTTTATATTTTTGGTGTTTTGTTGTAAAAATTTATCATGTTACGTGCCTCCAGTGTTCTGTGAGAGTTGTGTATTTTCAAACTGGATGTAAATACTGACAAAGCAACAAATGTGTATATGTTTAGCAAGGCATTTAAAATCACCCCTACCAAAGTAGTTTTTTCCCAAAGTGGTTTCTTTGAGTAACTTTGCATTTAATGTTTGTTTTGATTATAGAAGACTTGGGTACAAAATTGCAGGTATCTGTGTTAGAAGTACCCATAATAGATTACTGCTTAGCATTCTCTGTTGTAATTGCCTGTTTGTCCTTTCCTCTGATTTTTAAACTCCTTGAGGGCAGTGATCAACTCTGTATTGCTGACCTTTTTATTTCATATGTATAGCACACTATGTGATAAATAATAGACCTTCAATAAATATTTGTAAAAGAAAGAAAATTGAATAATATATCATTGTGTTGTTTTCCTGTTTCATTGTGTTTCTGAAAGTATTTTTGCCTTTGTGTCCTTTAGAGGCTATGGTGGACCTTCAAGCCGTTTTTGTTGAATGACTTTGTAGAAAAGGGATGAGACTTTTAAAATTTTATTCTGCTTATTTGTCATTTTTAATTTTTTGTGTGAGACTATAGAGGCTAACGGAGAAGGCAGTGGCAACCCACTCCAGTGCTCTTGCCTGGAAAATCCCATGGATGGAGGAGCCTGGTGGGCTGCAGTCCATGGGGTCGCTAAGAGTCAGACACGACTGAGTGACTTCACTTTCACTTTTCACTTTCATGCATTGGAGAAGGAAATGGCAACCCACTCCAGTGTTCTTGCCTGGAGGATCCCAGAGATGGGGGAGCCTGGTGGGCTCTAGTAATGGGATCGCAGAGAGTCGGACACAGCTGAGTTACTGAGCATGCACGCAAATCAGCTGTCGGGAGACACTGAGCTTTATTTGTGTCTACAGTGGTTCCCCAAAGCCTACATAACCAAAGACTCATATTTGCTTAGGATGCCGTGGGTTATCTGTGCCCCACCCCTTGAGAAGCGCTAGCTGAAGGTTGTTATTGTTGTCCAGTCACTCAGCTGTTTCTGACTCTTCACGACTTCATGAACAGCAGCACGCCAGGCTTCCTGGTCATTCACTATTTCCCGAAGTTTGCTCAAACTCATGTCCATCGAGTTGGTGATGCAATCCAACCATCTCATCCTCTGTTGCCCCCTTCTTCTCCTGCTCTCAGTCTTTCCCAGCAACAGGGTCTTTTCCAGTGGGTTGCCTCTTAGCATCAGGTGGCCAGAGTATTGGAACTTCAGCTTCAGCATCAGTGCTAGAGTCAGTGAATTCTGAGATTTCTTCCAACCTTACATCTTAAGAGTTTACAAGCAAGTAAGTGAGGAATGAGCCAAGGGACTTTGGTTACCTTGCTGAGGATCAGTTTGCTGTTTTCTTAGCTAGTTCTGGAACCTACATTTTGCTTTAAAGGGGACATCGTCTCAGCTCTGGAAATAAACCTGTGACCCTCCATTTTCACATTAAATCTAATTGCCAATTCCTTAAGTAAAATGCTAGAAATTATTTGGTTGCAACCACTGCCACAATTTCCTATCACTTTCACAATTCATTAAAATTCAACTTTTAAAATAAATGGCCAAGCTGAAATAGTGGGCAGAAAACAAGAAGGAATCATTGGAATGACATAGGTTTGTTGATGAAAGATGTGACTGTCCTAGACGGTTGGCAAAATACCTGTTAAGGAAGATGTGCCTTGTTCTAAAGGCTTTATTCACACTGCAGACGGACAGCGTGTACAAACAGTTAGTCTGCACTTGCGGAGACAGACACGGAACACAAAGGGCAGAATATGGAGTAAACACTGTTTTTCAGTGTTGTCAGAAGGAAATCACTCTACTTGTGTGGTGTATCATCAAATCATTTAACGTCATACAACATATTCTTTTCCGAAATGGTGCTTGATGGATTAGACCTACATGTACAAAATTTTTTTCTTATATGTTCCACAGTATGTGTTGTTTAGTCACTAAGATGTGTCTGACTTTTTTGTGTGACCCCATGGACTAGAGCCTGCCAGGCACCTCTGTCCATGGAATTCTCCAGGCAAGAATACTGGAGTGGGTTGCCATTTCCTTCTCCAGGGGATTTTCCCGACTCAGGGATCAAATCCAGGTCTCCTGCATTGCAGGCAGATTCTTTACCAACTGAGCTATTAGGGAACCCCAATTACATCATTAGTATTTGCAAATCCTGTTTTCGTTGTGTTGTTTGAAGCCACTTGTTCATTTTGTGTGAGTTAAGTTACATCAGGTGTGCGTGACTCTAAGCATGCACACATGAGCAGGAATATGCCGTGTTCCAGCCATCTCACAGGCAGCACGCTGCAATTAACAGGTGAGCCTCTGACTCTGGAAGTGCGTGGGCATATCAGTGTTACTTTGTATATGAACTAATAGTGGAAGTTGGTTTTCAGTTTTATTTCTGTATTATAAATATAAATATAAATTATAAAATGTTCTTTCTAATATTTTAGTGATTATCTTCTCATTTTGGGAAACCACTGGTTGACAAAACTTTTATCAGCTGCTCAGTTGAGAGTTGGGTTTTGAGAGTATAGGTTCTTTGATGACATGAATAAAGTCTTAACAGCTTCGTATCCCCCATGGTAACAGATGGTAGTGTTTATATTGTTACTTGCTTAGTGTTTTATAAGTTTTTAAACTCGACGTCAGTGTCGTCTTTATCCTTGATAGGAATCCAGTGAAGTAGATATCATACCTGTTACCAGCTGGCGAAATTTCAGGCTCCTTAGTTGTGATTTGTCCAATGTTACATAAATGATAAGTGGAAGAATGGGAATTTAAAGGGCAAAGTCCGTTTTACTGAAAAGCATTTTTTCTCATAGCCAGTGCATTACATAAAGGAAGTATTCAAATATTTGCAAATGTAATCAGGAAAACAGTGGAACAAAAGGTGTAAGTGATTTTCTCACTCTTAGTGTCAAAAAGCAGTTGAGAATGAGATCCAGGATAAATAACTTAAGTTCTAAAATATCCCCACCTTTTCTTTTTCAATTGGTTAATATTGCTAGGTAATTGGATGGAATTGAATAGTTGATAAAATGAATAGGAAAGTGAAGAAGGGCGGCTTTCAGAATGGCAACTCAATGATCATTTTGAAGAAGCAAATGAATAGCTACTGAATGCTAGTAGTTTTCTAAACTTAAGTGCTAGGATTTGTAATTTCTTCAAATTTTGTGTGATTATCTATTCGTTGCAATAGAAACTGGCATCAATGAATAGAAACTTAAATTATCTCCTTTGTGCAAGTCAGTATTCAGAGGCTGTTTATATAAATAAAATAAATGAAAATGGTTAGAAAAAAATTTGACTACATTTCAAGCTGGATAGT
Organism: Nanger dama; assembly: GCA_917880005.1. NCBI lineage: Eukaryota > Metazoa > Chordata > Mammalia > Artiodactyla > Bovidae > Nanger > Nanger dama. Next base: position 436,944 of record CAKJTW010000126.1, read on the forward strand.
GTGGCCAAAACCTCAATTTCCTACTTGGTAATATTTTCAGAAATCACATAAGATGTATATTACAGTAGCAGAAAAAATGACAGCAATACTGAGAATATTCAAATCAAGAAAATAATGGGGGCACCGTGCATGGTCCTCTCAAGGTACTGAGTACTTGGCTCCTGCAGTGGGTTAAATCTCTTTTTTCTGCTAAGTTACAGCTGTCCTGCATAGTGGTATTATAGTCCTCTCTTCCCCTTCATAAGGTAATTTCAGGTTCTAAAAGAAGACCATATTGTTTTAGACTGGGAAAACTACAGAATAATATAAAATAAAAATTTTAATGGAAAATAATTCCATCAAATTAATGTATAAAAAATGGTACGTAAATGGATATAGCATCTCTTAGTAATTTGCTTGTGGAGAAGTAAATGGCAACCCACTCCAGTGTTCTTGCCTGGAGAATCCCAGGGACGGTGGAACCTGGTGGGCTCCCGTCTGTGAGGTCGCACAGAGTCGGACACGACTGAAGTAACTCAGCAGCAGCAGCAGTAATTTGCTTGAGTGAAAACAGTCACAGTTTTTTAGGATTATTTTGGGTCACTTAGAATGTTTAGATGGGGCTTCCTTGGTGGCTGAGATGGTAAAGAATCTGCCTGCAATGCAGGAGACTCAGGTTCGAACCCTGGGTCAGGAATATGCCCTGGAGAAGGGAGTGGCTGCCCACTCCAGCATTCTTGCTTGGAGAATCCCATGGACAAAGGAGCCTGGTGGGCTACAGTTCATGGGGTTGCAGAGAGTCAGACATACCTGAGCGACTAACAAGCACGTTTAGAGAATGTATAGGTGCTCTGTATAAGTAGGGAGTCTAAATTATTTACCTACTTTGTGAATAATAAGGAAACCGTAGATGTATAGACTGTGCAGTTAGGAAACTTGCAGGGATATTTTGGAACTTTCAGGTCAGCTTAAGTTTACAGGTAAGGAAACAGGTTTGGAAAGGAAAAAGTGACATTCCTGAAGTCATACTAGGAGTCAGAACTTGGGTCTCTGCGACCCCTTTTAATTATAAAAATATTACACTTTAATTATAAACTTTTACGAGTTTCTCATGTTACTATTTAAGTAGACTTTGGCATTTGTTGTTCTTTCTGTTAGTCATTTATTTACTCACTCATCCAGTAAATAATTGCTTTCTACTGCTAGTGTCCTAATTACCAAATAAGCAAAAAATCCTGTTCACTGTGAGAACAGTGCTTATGTGGAAAGACTAACCCTACAGGCTATTGTGAAATTAAATGGGTTAGTATTTATAAAAATACAGCCTGTGAGGCTGAGTCTGTTATACCATCCTGATTTTGCAGATGAGACACTGAGAGTACAGAGAGGGTAAGTAACTTGCTCAGGATCACACAGCCTATAAGAGGCAGAACTGGGTGCCATCCAGGAGGCACGCCTGCAGACCATGTCCTCTACCTCTGCCCTGAATCAAAAATCTTCAACAAAAATTTAGGTGAAATTAGATGACCTTTAGATGTATGGATCTTAGATGAAATCAGATGAAACAAATGTTTAGGTAAAACAAGAATTTTAAAATTAGGTTCAAATTTACGTGAAGTTAGATGACCTTTAGCCATGTGGGTCTCTCCCTGGATGGAGAATTTAGGTGACCCTTAAGATGTGTGGGGCAACAATTTGAATCTGACTCATGAAAGCCAGTTAATTTCCAACATTTTTTTAAAGGAAATAATGAATAAAGCCATGATTCTTACAACATTTGAACTCATACTTTAATTATATCTTCTCTATTTAACTTTGCAAAGTCTTTTTTTTTTCTCCCCATGAGAACAGTATCCCAAAGAATCATTTTGAAACTCACATAATACAGATGAAAACCCTTTGCAGATTGCTTAAGCCTTTCCTGTGTGGTTTCTAGGTATCTCCTCTCAGTGTTTTTGGCCAGTGACTTGTATGTTTATTTCTCTGGTACTCTGTGAGAAGACGGAGTGCATAAAGAAATGGTACATGGTATTTGAGAAGAACACTTGGTGCTAGAGTCCTTGGTTCTAAATTCTAGTTTAGCCACCTCTTTAGCTCTCTTTTCTGTCTCCCGAGTCTATACCTTTATGTTCTGTTGAACCTCTAAGATTTATGAGTAATCTGTAAAATGTATATAAAGTATGATGTGATAGGTAAATGTTAAGATCCTGTAGTTCCATAATATTGATAATGAAGGATATAGAGTCATTGATCAATATGAACGGTAAAGATCTTTAGCACAGTTGGTCATGTTTTAAGGATTCTTTTCTTCTTCTTCTCCAGTCAAAGCAACAACTCAGCCTTTCCCTCAAATGGGAATTCATTTTGTATTAGCAATCATGTTTATAACTATGACTAGCTGTGCCAGCTAGGCAAACAAAGCCACACTGACGAAATACATGGGGCCCATTTCTTCTAACTTGCATGCCTTGAGCTTTTGGTATGTTGGGAAAGTCATCATCTGTGATCTAAATTTCTGGGGAAATTTCCCAGGCTTTCAAGCATTGTTAACTTACTGAACCACATGGTTTTGGTTCAGATAAATAACCCCTGAATTACATGTTTGCGTAGTTCATGGAGTTCCCGTTGTCTTAAGGTCTGGTGCTACATCAATATACAGTGTGTGCATGGCTAGCACTTAGCATAATGCCTGGAAAATGTTATGTGACCAGTAAGTATTTGATATATAAGTGAAAGGGCTTGTTGTTCAGTCGCTGAGTCATTTTCATCTCTTTGCGATCCCATTGACTATAGCACGCCAGGCTTTCCTGTCCTCCACTATCTCCTGGAGTTTGTTCAGATTCGTGTCCATTGAGTTGGAGATCCCTCTTTCTCCTTTTGCCTTCAGTCTTTCCCTGCATCAGGGTCTTTTCCAGTGAGTCGACTCTTTGCATCAGGTGGCCAAAATATTGGAGCTTCAGCATCAGTCCTTCCAATGAATATTCAGGGTTGATTTCCTTTATGATTGATTGGTTTGATCTCCTTACAGTCCAATAGGATATATAATTTTTTTTTTTTTTTTTTCAAGAAACTTAACCATAGTCCCAGACAGAACAAAGTTATTCTAGCAACATATGAACCATCCCTCATAGATGTTCTTTTCTAAGACTTTGCTGGCATGTTTCTCATTCTTAGGAAATAGGAGCATTTTTTTTTAAAGTAATGAGCTTTACAAAATCTATCTTTTTTTTTTTTTTGAGATCTGTGAGATTCTTTAATTAAATTTATTTATTTTTTTAATTACAATACTGTATTTGTTTTGCCATACATTGACACAAATCAGCCATAGGTGAACACAATCGCCCAATGCTGAAGCCCCCTCCCACCTCCCACCCCACATCCTCTACCTGAATCATCCTGTGCATCAGCCCCATGCATCCTGCATCCTACACCAAACATAGATTAGCGCTTCGTTTCTTACAGGAAAATACAGATGCTTCACTGCCATTCTCCCAAACCATCCCACCCTTTCCCTCTCCCTCAGAGTCCAAAAGTCCACTCTATACCTCTGTGTCTCTTGTTGTCTCACATATAGGGTCATCATTACTGTCTTCTAAATTCCATATATATGTGTCAGTATACTGTATTGGTGTTTTTCTTTCTGGCTTACTTCACTCTGTATAATCGGTTCCAATTTCATCCATCTCATTAGAACTGAGTCAAATTTATTCTTTTTAAGGGCTGAGTAGTATTCCATAGTGTATATGAACCACAGCTTTCTTATCCATTCATCTGCTGATGGACATCTAGGTTGCTTCCATGTCCTGGCTATTATAAACAGTGCTGCAATGAACATTGGGGTATCTTTTTATAAATATATAACTTTATAAAGTTAAAAGGTTTTATATAACTTTTAAAATAAATAACCAAGAAAACTCCATCCAAAGGCTGTTTCAACCTTTCATTTTTTAAAAACCATATTTCATATTAATAAAAAATTTTACATATTTACATTCCACTTAAGTACCATCTTGTAATTTTTTTCCTGTTAATAGCTCTTGGGTTGTTTTGTTTTTCCGTGGACACCCTGCGGGGTTGTAGGATTTTATTTCCCTGTCTTGTTCAGTCACTTAGTCGTGTCTGACTCTTTGCAACCCCATGAACTAACTGCAGCAGGACTCAAAGCTGGGCCCTCGGTGTTGAGCGTGTGGAGTCCTGCCCACTGAACCGCCAGGGGAATTCTCAGTTTCTCTCTCTCTCTTTTTTTTTTAAATTGTTCTAAACAGAGAGGTCAGCACATTTTCTTGCAGGGTAGATAGTAAATGTTTCAGCCTTTATAAGCCTTATAGTCTCTGTTGCAGCACCTCATTCCTGCTGCTGTTGCACCAAGGCAGCCAGAGTCAAGATACTGTAAACAAGTGGCCCTGGCTGAGCTCCAGCAACACTGTTTATAAAGCAAGCAGCCTTCTCTAGCTTCCTCCTCTGTGATGAATGTCCTCCTGTGTTTAGCTTTTTTTTTTTTTTTTCCATTTATGTGTATCTGACACTTTCAACAAGGTAGCTCTGAAAAGCTCTTAAAGCCTTGTTAGAGTACTTTTGTTTAATTGGAGGAAAATTGCTTAACAATGTTACTGGTTTCTACTGTGAGTGAGTGAGCTCAGTTGTGTCTGACTCTTTGCGACCCCATGGACTGCAGCCCACCAGGCTCCTCCGTCATGGGATTTTCCAGGCAAGAATACTGGAGTGGGTTGTCATTTCCTTCTCCAGGAGATCTTCCTGACCCAAAGATTGAACCCAGGTCTCCTGCATTATATGCAGACGCTTTTCCGTCTGAGCCACCAGGGAAGTCTGCTGTACAGGACTGTACAGTAATGCAAATCATCTTAATTTTATATATAAAACCCCTCCCCACATGGGGCTTCCCAGGTGGCGCTAGTGCTAAAGAACCTTCTGCCAATGCAGGACCTGTAAGAGACATGGATTCAGTCCCTGTGTGGGGAAGATCCCCTGGAGGAGGGCATGGCAGCCCATTGCAGTGTTCTTGCCTGGAGAATCCTGTGAACAGAGGAGCCTAGTGGGATAGCACAGAGTCAGACACGACCAAAGCGACTTAGCACACAAGCTCTCCCACATGAGCCTCCCTCCTCTCGCCCGTCCAACCCCTGTGGGTCATCACACAGTGCCAGGCTGGGCTCCCTGTGTTACAAAGCAACTTCCCATCAACTGTTTTAGGTATGATGGATATATATATGTCAATGCTACTTTCTCAGTTCATTCCACCCTCTCCTTCCCCGATGGATCTGCAAGTCTGTTCTCTATGTCTGTGTATCCGTTTCCTTCCCTGCAAATAGGTTGACTGGTAGTTTTCTAGTTCCCATACATATGCATTGATGTATGGTATTTGTTTTTCTCTAACTTCACTTTGTATAACAAGCTCTGAGTTCATCCACCTCACTAGAACTGACTCAACTGTGTTCCTTTTTATGGCTGAGTAATATTCCTTCGTATATATGTACCACATCTTCTTTATTCATCTGTTGATGGACATCTAGGTTGCTTCTATGTCCTGGCTGTTCTGAATGGTGTTGCAGTGAACATTGGGGTACATGTCTTTTTAATTCCTCAGCAGTGGTGGGGGAGCAGTGGCCTAAGCCTGCCTGGCCTGTCCACATCATATGAGGTTACCACCGTTAGATGGTTTTGATCAGTGAAAATAGCTTCAGGTAGTTCAGCATAATAAATGTGAACTTTTATTAACTTTTTCACGTGACATACCCTTCAGTGTTGCAGCCCAGTCATATCCTAGACCTTTATTTCAGTGTTCCATCGTCCTAAGTTGGGGCTTTAGCAGGGACATGAGGAATGGTGAGTCAAAGCTATGCTTGTGGAGATAGTCGTAGCTCGGGGTTGGGATGCGAGCTTCACAGTATCATGAAGCACCAAGACAGAGCAAAAGGTACATGTGAGTAGCCTGGAAGCCACTCACCCAGTGCAGCCTACTGGGTGGTGAATCCCAGGATCCAGACCTAGCTCTTTTGGATTCTAAGACCATGCATTTTTAACTCCATGTTGTTGTTACACAGTCACTAAGTCGTGTCTGACTTTACAATCCCACAGACTGTAGCCCTCCAGGTCTCTCTGTCCATGGGGGTTCTCCAGGCAAGAATATTGGAGTGGGTTGCCATTTTCTTCTTCCCATACCAGGGATCAAACCCATGTCTCCTGCATTGGCAGACAGATTCCCTTACTACTGAGCCACCAAGGAAGCCCTTTTAACTCTACGCCTAAAACTCAGAGGCTTGGGTGCAGTAAGGTAGTTTTACCTTTAAGTGTAGTTCAGCTTGTACATTCCTATAAACTTGGGGTTTGCAAACCATGGGTCTGTTTTTGTAAATGAAGTTTAATTGGAACAGACTGTGGTTCATTCCTTTATGTATTCCTGGTGTACCTCTGACACTGCAAAGGCAGGGCTGAGTGATCAAGACAGAAGCCTTGTAACCTGCAAACGTTAATGTTAATGTGTTTACTGTTTGCCCCTTACTCAGGCCACCTGGCGCAAGTGAAGCAGTATCCATTATGCTAGATTTAAGAGTCCACAAACCACATCCTGTGGGCTGAAACCACCCTACTGTGTGCCTTTGTAAAGAAAAGCGTTGAAACACAGCTGCCTGTGCTCATGTTTATGTTGCCTTTGACTGCTTTTGTGCTTCTGTTCTATGAAGTCAGTGCCTGAAACTGTCTGTATTCAAGTCCCTTCTTATAAAGTTTACCATGCATTTTTTTTTTCTTTCCTCCTCCTATGCACTCTACTTTCATTCAGGATTATATATCCTTCCCCCATAAGGACAGATTAAAATATGAGGGGATTTTTTAAGGCTCTGGAGCCAAAGTATCTGAGTTACTGATCTATCACTTTATACAGTTGACCCTTGAATGACATAGGTTTGAACTGCACAGGTCCACTTGTATTCAGGACTTTTGAAAATGAATGCATACTACAGTACTACGTGAGCCAGAGGTGGTTGGCTCCTTGAACGCAGCACCCAGGATACCGATGGGTGATTGAAAAATTATATGTGGATTTTTGCCCATGGTGTATCAGGGCCCCTGCTCTGTTCAAGAACCAGCTGTAGTTATGTTCCAGTGTCAACACTGATATAAAACAACAGGCTGTGCTAGTGAAATAAAGTGGAGCGAATATTTAATAATTAGGATATTTTAACTACCTCATGATTAGAATTTGCTAAGAAGTTGGAAGGTTGACAGAAGGAAAAATTTGAATTCCTTGGAAGGTTTTGTATTCTGCTGGAGTGCCTCTTCTCTGGGTGGACCGTCTGAGGAAGTGAGCGGGATTGAGTGGTTTCTGCCCCCTCCCAGCTCTTTACCGTAGGGACTGCTTGCTGTCTGAGGGGGCCTCCGCTTACTCACTGGTCAGTCTCCTCAGAGGCTTGCCATGAAGATTAAATGAGGTGACTGTGGTAAAGTGCTTTGGAAAGCAGCTGCTTTAAAAATATTGTTTTCTTTACCTGCCTTTCATTCTCTTGCAGTGTTGGTTGTATAAATTTTGCTCGGTGGTCAGTGATGCTAACCCTAGAAATGTTTCTTTCTCTTCCTTTTAGAATAGTTCTCAGACTGAAACCTCTCAGATTTTGTTTTGGCTGACAGAGGCTGGTCCCTCAGGTGACACAAAAGAGGCGTCATTACTGTGAATGAGAGACAAGTTAACGGACCTGAGAGAGAACAGGTTCATGGGGCTTTTCCTTCTCTTGCTTGGTTGCAGTATAAAGAAGAGGGTGGCAAGGTAACCAGTTACTGCCACGAGACCATGATTGGCTGGGTCCATGACGTGCTGGGCCGGAACTGGGCCTGTTTCACTGGAAGGAAGACAGGAAATACCTCGGAGAACGTGAACGTGAACACAGAACGCCTTGCGGGTCTCGAGGAAATGTGAGTTGTCATCAGTGAAAGATCCATTTAGTTTTTATGGTGTTTATAAGGATGTGTCTATATTAATCCTTGGAAAACTTAATTTGGTTATATTAACTTTATTTGACTTAGAAACATAAGCCATGTTATGTACCACTTTACTGGAAAAATATGTTGGGTGATTTAACTGAGAGAAGAAAGTATTTTTTCAAAATACTTCTAAAGTAATGGACCAATGAGGGCTTTAAAGAATATTTATATAAAGGACCACAGAATTGAGTGACTTATACAGGCAAATGGAACAACAGATGGGTTCCAGATCAGGAAAGGAGTACATCAAGGCTGTATATTGTCACCCCTGCTTATTTAACTTATATGCAGAGTATATCATGCAAAATGCTGGGCTGGATGAAACACAACCTAAAATCAAGATTGCCGGGAGAAATATCAATAACCTCAGATATGCAAATAACACCACCCTTATGGCAGAAAGTGACAAACTAAAGAACCTCTTGATGAAAGTGAAAGAGGAGAGTGAAGAAGTTGGCTTAAACTTAACATTCAGAAAACTAAGATCATGGCATCTGGTCCTATCACTTCATGGCAAACAGATGGGGAAACAATGGAAACAGTGACAGACTTTATTTTGGGGGCTTCAGAATCAATGCAGATGGTGATTGCATGAAATTAAAAGATGCTTACTCCTTAGAAGGAAAGTTATGACCAACCTAGACAGCATATTCAAAAGCAGAGACATTACTTTGCCAACAAAAGTCTGTCTGGTCAAGGCTATGGTTTTTCCAGTGGTCATGTAGGGATGTGAGAGTTGGACTATAAAAAAAGCTGAGTGCTGAAGAATTGATGCTTTTGAACTGTGGTGTTGGAGAAGACTCTTGAGAGTCCCCTGGACTGCAAAAAGATCCAGCCAGTCCATTCTAAAGGAGATCAATCCTGGGTGTTCATTGGAGGGACTGATGTTGAAGCTGAAACCCCAGTACTCTGGCCACCTGATGCAAAGAACTGGCTCATTGGAAAAGACTTTGATGATGGGAAAGATTGAGGACAGGAGGAGAAGGGGACGACAGAGGATGAGATGGTTGGATGGCATCACTGACTTGATGGAGATGAGTTTGAGTAAACTCCGGGAGTTGGTGATGGACAGGGAAGCCTGGCATGCTGCAGTCCGTGGAGTCACAAAGAGTCAGACACGACTGAGTGACTGAACTAATCCTAATACAGAAAAATCATTTTATTATCGCCATGTAATAAGATGTTGCAGGCTTCCCAGATGGCCCTAGTGGTAAAGAACCCACCTGTCAATGTGGGAGACACAAGGGACATGAGTTTGATACCTGACTCAAGAAGATCCCTTGGAGTGTGGAATGGCAACCCACTCCAGTATTCTTTCCTGGAAAATCCCTCGGACAAAGGAGCCTGGCGGACTACAGTCCTTGGGATCACAAAGACTTGGACAAGACTGAAATGACTTAGCACAGCACAATAAGATGTTGCAGAATCCTTCAGATACATGTTTATTTTGCATCAAATATAGGTGATACTAATCTAACATAAATCTTAAGGCAATAAATAACCGAGTTTCAAGTTCTTAGTATTTATGTAATGTTTTTGCTGAGGCTAACGTAACAGATTACACAGACTGGGTTAAGCAACAGAGATTTGTTTTCTCATAGTTCTGGAGGCGGTAAGTCCAAGGTCACAGCCTCAGCAGGTTTGAGTTCTTCTGCGGGCTCTGTCCCTGGCTTGCAGATGGCTGCTAACAGTTGTCCCTACACAGTCAGCCTGTCTGTGTTCTAATCTCCATTTCTTATAAGTATACCAGTCATGTGAGCTTCCCAGGTGGCTCAGTGGTAAAGAGTCCACCTGCTAATGCAGGAGATGCAAGAGATTTGGGTTTGATCCTGGGTCGGGAAAATCCCTTGGAGAAGGAAATGGCAACCTGCTCCAGTATTCTTGCCTGGGAAATCCCAGGGACGGAGGAGCCTGGCAGCCTTTAGTCCATGGGGTCACAGAGAGTCTGGCATGACTGAGCAAACACACACACATACCAGTGGTACTGGAGTAGAGCCCATCCATGTGACCCCATTTAACCCTGATGTCCCCTTTAAAGGCCATGTGTCTCAATGTAGGCACATTCTGATACACTGAAGGTTAGGACATGAACACATGAATTTAGCTTATAACAGATAGTTAGTATTTTTAAGTCAGGTCCAGTGTAAGTCACTGTGAACCACACAAGAGGTTTCAGACTTTATTAGTTTGGAAGGAAAAGATAAATATTATTGATAGCAGATTTTCTATTTTATTTGACTGTGAAATCCCCTGGAAGTGTGTATGAGCAGATCACCCAAAGCCAGGCCACACAGTTAGTAAAGGGCTCTGTAGCAGAAAGGGGGACGTGAGTTCAAAGAGGACAGATTGCTCTTGTCTGGGAGGCCCCCACCTTCACCCCCGAGATTTAGACCGATTCATCCCCTCCATTTTGAACATAGATTTTAAGTTCTTTGCTTGGCTTGACCCTTGAGTGACACATTTCCTGTGAAGCTGCTCACTGTATACTATGTACTTTTCTGATATTTCAAGCGTTGCCTCATTTAGTGAAGAAGCTACAACCAGAGTGCTCAGAATCTATGTAGCCTCACTTGGAAAATAAACATTTAGGACTAAGTTACCGTCAAGGTCTCTTTCACCTCTTAATGATCAGATCTCAAGATACATATTTACAATTTAAAAACGTGTTTCTTTTGGTGTTGGAGAAGACTCTTGAGAGTCCCTTGGACTGCAAGGAGGTCCAGCCACTCCATCCTAAAGGAAATTAGTCCTGAATATCCATTGGAAGGATTGATGCTGAAGCTGAAACTCCAATACTTTGGACAACTCATGCAAACAACTGACTCATTGGTAAAGACCCTGATGCTGAGAAGGATTGAAAGCAGGAGGAGAAGGGGACGACAGAGGATAAGATGGTTGGATGGCATCACTGACTCGATGGCATTGAGTTTGAGTAAGCTCTTGCAGTTCGTGATGGACAGAGAGGCCTGGTGTGCTGCAGTCCATGGGGTTGCAAAGAGCAACTGAACTGAACTGAACCTGTGTCTTAAGAAAAAACAACTGTTAACTGTTTTTTGTTGTTTGCTAGTTTGTCAGAAATAGAATACAGAGAGTTTTATGTTTAATAAATGTACCTCTCTGGTTTCACACTTTGAGAAAAGTGGGAAATACTTTGATAAAAACATTAAAACATTGTCAGTGTGGTTGCACATTTTTGTTATTATTTCCAATGCTTCCAGGTTGTTTGGCTATATCTCAATACTCTCTCTGTGAACATCTGAATTAAAAGAGAAAGAAAGTTCACAGTATGCCTAAAGTTACTCAGGTTAGGTATATCTTGCTTTGTATAACTGAATGTTAATGGAAGTTATACATCACTATATGAATAACTTACAGTAAATATAACTTACCTAATAAGAATATAACATAGAAGTATAACTTATTTACCATATGTATAACTTATATGTATGTATAGTGTATGAAGTTATCCATACACTATATGGATAGTGAGTCATACTTAAGTCATAGAACGTTTTTTTGTAGAAATAACATGGTGAATTCTGTAATTCCTGGCCCCTGGCACATAGGTGTAATACGTGTTTGAGTTAAATGAATAATCAACTGCCTCAGTCTTTTGTCTTTGTAAACATGCTCTTTGTGTATTAGATTTGTTTACATCTCTGTCCAAGCATTTGGCATCAGTTAAACCAGTGCCTCTCAGTATTTAATGTTGCTGTGAATCATCTGGGAATCCTGTTAAAATGTCAATTCTGATTTAGGTGGCCTGGAATGACATTTAGAGTCTGCATTTCTAGCAAGCTTCCAGGTGCTTCTGCTGATACTGGCTCAAGAACCAAATCTGAGTGACAAGGATATAAACCTTGTCCATATGGAACAACTTTCTTTTCATCATGTGGTTATGATACTTGCCTTGCTATATGTACATTGAATACAGTTTCGCTGTACTTCACCTACCCCCTTTTTTATTATGGCAAAGTTTAAAAGGTGATGTTTGTGTGCTCAGTTGTGTCCAACTCTTTGTAGCCCCATGAACTGTATCCCACCAGGCTCTTCTGTCCATGGAATTGTCCAGGCAAGAATACTAGAGTAGGTTGCCATTTCCTCCTCCAGGGGCTTTTCCTGACCTGGGGACCAGACCTGAGTTTCTTTTGCCTCCCACATTAGCAGGCAGGTTCTCTCCCACTGTGCCACATACACACATTGAAGACAGTTTTGCTATCTCCTTTTTTTGACCATTGCCAAGTTTAAAAGGTACATTGTAGAAATTGTATTGATAGAGGTGTGATTCTCTGTTACCACTCAGAGATAACCTTGGTTGTATGTACTTTATAGTATCAATATAAATGTACACTTTCACAAAAAATTGATTCATGCTGTCAACCTCTTTAATAGTCTGCTTTTTTGTCTAATATAGTGTGAACATTCTCCCGTATCACTAAATCTTCCAGACATTTTTACTGAATAAACTGTAGCAAATGAAGTGCCATTATTTATTTAATCCATTCTTTGTTTTAGAATTTATGTTTATAATCTATTACTAGTATAAAAGTGTTTCACTGAACATCTTATACAATTATCTTAGTTTACTTAAATTTTATTTTCATAGGACACATTCCAGTTCTAGGCTGTGGGTATAAATGTAGAGATATAGAGATAGAGAGACTGATATACCCAGTTGCCTTCCTGGAGGATTCTATCACTTTACACTCAGGCCCAGGGTATGAGTGCCTATTTTAATGAGATCTGTTTACATCAGTAAAGAGTGTATCTGAAGCCATCTTAACTTTTGTTGGCAGGTATTATAATAGGCTCTACAGATATAACCACGACTTTGTGAAAGCTATCAATGCCATCCAGAAGTCTTGGACTGCAGCCCCATATGCGGAATATGAGACTCTTACCCTAAAAGAGATGATCAGGAGAGGTGGTGGCCACAGCCGGAGAATTCCAAGGTAATAAAGCACATCTCTTTATCACGGATAAAGATGTGTTGATTGACATCTTCCCTTCTAACCAGTCCTGCTTGGGTGGCTCACTGTTTTATTGGTTATCCCAGCTTAGATGTCTGTATTTTTCTCTGACAGTGCCCCTTTCATACATATTCTGATGTTCTCCAGGTCCTGTTAATGGGCTTTGCTTTCTCAGCATCTCCTGCTTCCTTTGCTCTCTTTCCATTTCTCCACTTGGGCTTGAGGGCCTTGTCGTCTCTCGCCTGTATGATGGATCAGCCGCCTGTCTTCTGTTCTTTTGATCTCTTTCCCTCCCTGTCCCCATTCTTAGCCATTCTATGAAATACTGCCAGTTACATCTTCCTATATTCAGCTGTGATCGGGTTACTACCCGTTGTTGAAGGAAAAATTTAGCCTGGTAATCAAAACCATCTAAATTTGACCATAACTCTGTTAATCACCTTGACCTGCTTTCAAACAATATGACAAAAAATTACTGAAAACTTTCATCTACCACCATTCATGAAACTCTCTTTGCCTCACATACCCCTGAACCTGCCTTTAAAAGATGCTTACTCCTTGGAAGAAAAGTTATAACCAACCTAGGAAGCATATTGAAAAGCAGAGACATTACTTTGCCAACAAAGGTCCGTCTAGTCAAGGCTATGGTTTTTCCAGTAGTCATGTATGGATGTGAGAGTTGGACTGTGAAGAAGGCTGAGCGCCAAAGAATTGATGCTTTTGAACTGTGGTGTTGGAGAAGACTCTTGAGAGTCCCTTGGACTGCAAGGAGATCCAGCCAGTCCATTCTGAACGAGATCAAGCCTGGGATTTCCTTGGAAGGAATGATGCTAAAGCTGAAACTCCAGTACTTTGGCCGCCTCATGCGAAGAGTTGACTCATTGGAAAAGACCCTGATGCTGGGAGGGATTGGGGGCAGGAGGAGAAGGGGACGACAGAGGATGAGGTGGCTGGATGGCATCACTGACTCAATAGACATGAGTCTGAGTGAACTCCAGGAGTTGGTGATAGACAGGGAGGCCTGGCATGCTGCGATTCATGGGGTTACAAAAAGTCAGACATGACTGAGCAACTGAACTGAACTGAAGTGACCTGCTTTCAAACAATATGACAAAAAAGTTACTGAAAGCTTTCTTCTGCCACCATTCATGAAACTCTCTTTGCCTCACATACCCCTGAACCTGTCTATAAAAACCATCAAATTTGCCACTGGTAAAAATCTCAAAATTCTGTCTCAGTTTTGACGTCCAGCAAAAAAAAAAAAAAAAAGTCACATATTTATCAATATACTTCTCTTGCCTTCAGCCAGAAGTGGCATTTTCCATCTAGTTTACATACCCCATGATATGCATCTGATGGGAAATTATATCATTCTTTGCATTTATATAGTCAGGAGTTTGGTAGATTTTTTTTTATTACCTGAAAACCATAGCTGAGTTTAGCATATATTGTCCCTTAACATTTATTAAATGACCAATGACATTCTTGTAATGCCATACCTTGCTGCAAGAGAAATTGATGTAACTGAAGGGTAGGAAACCAATTGGAAAAGCTAATGGGACTCAATACATTGTGTAGATAGGTTATTTTCTTTTAGTATATCAAAGCATTTTCTGACTCAATACATTGTGTAGATAGGTTATTTTCTTTTAGTATATCAAAGCATTTTCTAATATTCAGAGAATATAATGATTATTTTCTTAATAGCTATAGAGTCCTTTGGTCACGTTTTATTGTTTAAACAGACCACTGATAGACTGGTTAACTAAAATACACTGCTGGCCAAATACTGATGAATCACAGCTGGAATCAAGATTGCTGGGAGAAATATCAACAGTTCAGATGTGCAGATGATACCACTCTAATGGCAGAAAGTGAAGAGGAACTAGAGAGCCTCTTGAAGGTGAAAGAGGAGAGTGAAAAAGCTGGCTTAAAACTCGTTTCAGAAACTAAGATCATATCATACAGTCCTACCATTTCATGACAAATAGAAGGGAAACAAGGGGAAGCAGTGACAGAGTTAATTTTCTTGGGCTCCAGAATCACTGAGGATGGTGACTGCAGCCATGAAATTAAAAGATGCTTGCTCCTTGGAAGGAAAGTTACAACGGATCTAGACAGCGAATTGAAAAGCAGAGACATCACTTGGCCAACAGAGATCCGTCTAGTCAAAGCTATTGTTTTTCCAGTAGTCATATACAGATGAGAGAATTGGATGATAAAGAAGGCCAAATGCCGAAGAATTGGTGCTTTTGAATCGTGGTGCTAGGAAATTTTTTGAGAGTCCCTTGGACTATAAGGAGATCAAGCCGGTCAATCCTAAAGGAAATCAACCCTAAATATTAATTGGAAAGACTGTCGCTGAAACTGAAGCTCCAATACTTTGGCCACCTAATGCAAAGAGCCAGCTCACTGGAAAGGACCCTGATGCTGGGAAAGATTGATGGTAGGAGGAGAAGGGGGTGTCAGAGGATGAGATGGTTAAATACCATCACCTACTCAGTGGACCTCAGATATGCAGATGACACCACCCTTATGGCAGAAAGTGAAGAAGAACTAAAAGCCTCTTGATGAAAGTGAAAGAGGAGAGTGAAGAAGTTGGCTTAAAGCTCAACATTCAGAAAACTAAGATCATGGCATCTGGTCCCATCACTTCATGAGAAATAGATGAGGAAACAGTGGAAACAGTGTCAGACTTTATTTTTCTTGGCTCCAAAATCACTGCAGATGGTGACTGCAGCCATGAAATTAAAAGACGCTTACTCCTTGGAAGGAAAGTTATGACCAACCTAGATAGCATATTGAAAAGCGGAGACATTACTTTGCCAACAAAGGTCCATCTAGTCGAGGCTATGGTTTTTCCTGTGGTCATGTATGGATGTGAGAGTTGGACTGTGAAGAAAGCTGAGCACTGAAGAATTGATGCTTTTAAACTGTGGTGTTGGAGAAGACTCTTGAGAGTCCCCTGGACTGCAAGGAGATCCACCCAGTCCATTCTAAAGGAGATCAGTCCTGGGTGTTCGTTGGAAGGACTGATGCTGAAGCTGAAACTCCAGTACTTTGGCCACCTCATGCGAAGAGTTGTCTCATTGGAAAAGACTGATGCTGGGAGGGATTGGGGGCAGGAGGAGAAGGGGACGACAGAGGATGAGATGGCTGGATGGCATCACCAAGGTGATGGACATGGGGTTGGGTGAACTCCGGGAGTTGGTGATGGACAGGGAGGCCTGACGTGCTGCAATTCATGGGGTCGCAAAGAGTCAGACATGACTGAGCGACTGAAATGAACTGAACTCAGTGGGCATGAATTTGAGCAAACTCCAGGAGATAGTGGAGGACAGAGGAGCCTGACGTAGTACAGTCCATGGCATCATAAAGAGTAGGGCACAACTTGGCAAATGAACAACAATAAAATTCATTGCTAAGTTTTTCTTCTGCAGACTAATGATCGTAATCTGGCATTTTTCTACTCTGAGACTGTATGGAGTTTTTTTCCTGTTTGACCGATAGCATTCTGTCATAATAATGCCCCTGTCTCAAAAAAATTTTTTTGTATAATGTTTCTCATACCATATTCTAAGGAGTGACTAGTCTACGAGATGTTCTGGTTAGTCAAAATTCAGAAAGGCACTGTATTGTATCCCTTCTCAGATTTACTAAAGTGAAAGAGCCATCCTGTGTCTGTGTGAGACGCAAAGTTGAGAGCCATTCAGTAGCAATCCAGAGGAGCCCCCAGAGGAGATGCGGTCAGTGTTGGAACCTGAGGGAGACCAGGGCTCCTATCTGAAAGATTTGAGCCTGAGACACAACTGCACTGCCATGTGTCAGATGCCATGTTTCTGAAGAACTCCTGTACTTGAATTTTTCTCTTTCCACTCAACCACCTTGGTTTTAGAGAAGAGAGAGGTTTACAAAGCCCTGTTTTTAAGGCTGATAAGTCTCCATAGAAGGTTTAAGATGAGATAGAAGTGGGAAATGCTGAAGCCAGACATTGTGGTCTAGCTGCCTGGTTTTCAGTAGCATTTTTGTATATGTGTTAGATCTGCTGAAAGTGACATAATAGAAACTCAGAGATTGTTAACCTGAATCTCTGAAACTGAACCTGCTCAAATTGTAGGAAAATGTACCGTTTATGGACATCTCTCTGAGTGAGTCCAGAGCTTTCTCCGAATTCTTAAGAATCTGGACCCAAATGATGAAGAGCCAGTAATGTATAATATGCCTATGATGTTTGTAATTCTCACTTCTCTGCCACCCAGCTTCCTCTTTCACTCAGTTCATTTTCATACCATTGAGCTTCACTTATCACGTTGCTTTTATTCTGTCTGTGTGTGCATTGATGGATAAACACTCTGCCTATAGGATGTAGGAAGAAGGAAGTTAAAACTTCAGTTGAGTGTTTTGTTCACATTTAAGATAGTAACTTAAATGTATCAGCAGCATATTTAGTCTTAAAGACATGGATGTTGATGATCGTGGTAATCACCGTAATAGCTTAATAGCTTATTAAGACATCTAAGACTAGGTAATGTTTTAAGCGCATTAATCATTATTGCATTGAATTATCTATCATAACAGTGCTTAGAGGTAGGTATGACTGTGCACATCGTAATAGGAGGTGACATAGTTTTTATGATGTTAAGTTCTTTGACGAGTGTCATACAGCTGGGCAGTGTGACGCCATTGTGGTGTCTTTATGTCTCAGTTTTATCTGTTTATTGACCTAGTTTGCCTTCTACTCACATCCTCTATTTCTCTGCCTTTCACTTGTTTTGTGACTACTATCACACCACCCTCCGTAGAGTCAAACATCAGTGATTCCTCTGTTTTCTCTAAAACCTTTGTAGGCCATCTTCAATTTCCCATGTCTACTTTTTTGGGTCAAAATATATGAAAAGAGAATGCTGTTTTTAGGCATACTAAAACTAGCAGTGGCAATATATAAAACCACTGTTGTTTCATAGGGGGAAAATTACTAGATCCTGAAAAATAGGTGAGTAGTTTTGAGACTTCTCCAGTAGCCAGTGGCTGAGACACTGTGGTCCCAAAGCAGGAGGCCTGGGTTCAGTCCCTAGTCAAGGAGCTAGACTAAAGATCCCACATGCCACAGCCAAGACCAGTCACAGCCAATAAATAAATTGGGAAAAAAAAGAATGGGGAATCTATCTAACTTAGTTGTATAATTGACACATTGTATAATAGACACATTTTTGTATAATAGACACATTGAAACACGGATGGACAAGTGTTCTTTGGATCTGAATCTACATCCTAGCTAGCCAGGTGGTTGAAATTATGGGATTAAAGGTTAGGAAATCATCCTCAAAGGAAAGACTGTGTATTGATGTCAAGTGTCTGTTTCCATCCTAGGCCCAAACCTGCACCAATAACTGCTGAAGTACAGAAAAAGATTTTGCATTTGCCAAAATCCTGGGATTGGAGAAATGTTCATGGTACCAATTTTGTTACTCCTGTTGAAAACCAAGGTAAAAATGTCTGATTTTTTTCTTTTGTATTAAATCATTCTGAAATATTTATTGAACATTTACTGTGTACCAGGCTCTCACATTCTGGGGATACAGAGATGAAACTGGTATCATCTACTTTAGTAAAGAAATATAAAATCTATAGCTAATGAATACACACTTCTTTTGTATTCTTGACAGACACTGGTAATACGCGATCTCTCCAGCTGAGCTCAGCATTTCTTCAGTGTCCTCCTCAGTATGTGTCCCAGATAGCTAGTGAAATTCATTAGAGTGGTATATAAGCCAAACGCATTTGCACTCCAAGTTACAGAGACGTGTATAAAAACAAAGAATTGCAGCTAAAATTAGTCTTTCTTGTCTTCCTTCTGCAGGTGGTTTGTTGGAATCTTTCATTTTTTTTAACTGAAATATAGTTGACTTAGAATGTTGTATTAGTTTCAGGTGTACAGCAAAGTGATTCAGCTTATATATACTTTTTCAGATTCTTTTCCATTATAGTTTAATGTAAATATGTGATATGAATAAGTGATATCATATGTTATTTGTCTTTCTCTGTGATTCCCTTGGGCTTCCCCTGTAGCTCAGCTGCTAAAGAATCCACCTGCAATGTAGGAGATCCTGATTTGATTCTTGGGTTGGGAAGATCCCTCAGAGAAGGGATAGGCTACCTGCTCAGTATTCCTGGGCTTCCCTGGTGGCTCAATCTGTAAAGAACGCCTGCAGTGCAGGAGACCTGGGTTCAATCCCTGATTTGGGAAGATCTCCTGGAGGAGGGCATGGCAGCCCACTTCAGTATGCATGCCTGGAGAGTCCCGATGAAGGAGGAGCCTGGAGGGGCTGATTTACTTAGTATGATAATCTCTAGGTTCATCCATGTTGCTACACATTGCATTATTTCATTTTCTTATGGCTGAGCAATACTCCACTGTGTGTGTGTGTGTATATATATATGCACACACCGTATCGTCTTTATTCTGGAATCCTTCTTTAAGTGTCCACCCACTCTCCCCCACCCCTCCCCCATCATTAGTCTAATTATAGGAGCCCAGAAAATGAATCCTTAATTGTTTTTGCCGATGAAGTAGATTGTTTTGAATTGTGTAAGGATCTTTCAATTAACTTTACATCAGGATATGACATATAATGTAAGTATTAACTCAGCTTCCCGGTGGAATGTTTACCGCATTCTCACTATAATTGCATTTTGTCAGTTGTTTCGGAAAATTAGATACAGTATGAGTAGATTTAATAACATTGCCTCTAATAGCACTTGAGAGCGAATTATCTTAGCCTAAATTTTAGCCAACAATGATTAGAGAATCATTTATACAATGCTCAGGTTTATTATTTCTAAGCTCATTTTGAAGACAGTTGTATGCAGGACTGATTTGTTACTATAAAGTGGGTGTAGTATTTGCTATCTGGAAACATTCTGATTGGTGTCTCCTGAAAGGATTATATATTAATAATACCCAAAGATATACTTTCCTTCCCCTTTCCTAAAATTCAGTAATCAGCCTCTCCCAGTTCTTAGTATTCACCACCACCCCTTCAGTTCATCCCCACTGCATTCTTGGAGAGTGTTCTGAATGGGGCTTTGAGGCAAGTCTTGCAGTGGCAGGGTTCCTGTCCTTTATCTGACACTGGAGGTCTCATCTCTTTGTCTTTCCTTTGTGCTGGTTATTCTTGGGCTCTTTGGCTCCAGAGAAAGCGTGGGTCCTGAAATCCATCCGTACCTTTCCTGGGGACAGCTTCTTTGAAAATGAGGCATTGGAAATGAGAGAAATTTAAAGGTAATTGAGAAATGAATGGAAAATCAGTTAAAAGATTTGATGATTAAGATTTATTCTGTCATCAAATAGGTTTCCTGTCCTTATTGGAGAGGATTAAGTAGATACTACACATTGACTGTTGAGGGCTTAGCACATAGTTTTTCCCACTCTGTTGTATTTATAGGGTATCTAACGTGTCCGGATTTTTGTTTAAAGGCTGAGGATATGAAGACTAATATGATACAGTCCTTTGTAGAGACTACAACTTAGGAAGACTTAAAAACAAAACATCAAGATACAATATAACTGCTTTACGTAGGGCATTTAAAAAATTCATTAAGAGAAAGTTGGAGGAAAAATTTTATTCAGCTTACTTCCCAAAAGGTTTGATTGACTAGTACTGAGATAATAATCCGAAGGAAATCAGACTTTCTAATCCCAGATTCTTTGACAGTGTCTCTCTTGTAGCTCAGTAAAAGCTATTGTTGTCTGTAATATTCCATATTCTTTGCATGTTATAAATATGGTTTGTATAGACATGGGCAGTTTAAAAGCAGGGCTTTGAGTGATTCATTGCTTTTCAATTGATCCCTCATCTGTGGTATCTTTTCAGATATCTGAGAAAATAATGTATTCAGTGGTTCCTCTTCTGACTTCTTTGTGGTGTTCTGTACTTTAGGTTATGAAAAAAATTATTTTCTCTTCCTACTAAACTGGGCTACTTGAAAGTTTCCACTAACTTAAATACACCAGTGTCCTACAGAATTCAAAATTACCCACAGTTCAGGGAATTTACAACTTTTCTCTATTCAGAGAGCAAAAGAAGAGTAATGAAAAAAACAAACAAGAAAAAGTCCTGGGTAGGGGGTAAACTTTTACCCTAAATTTGTTAGGGTAAGTTTAAGCATCAGCCTTGTACTTTGCATGTGAGAGGGAAGAGAGCCAGGACATTGGAAGTGACAGACTTTCCTTGTTCACCTCCCAGTTGTGCTGTCTGTATTATCGTGTCTTCGAGAGAGAAGGGGGAATGTCATTCAGGTCACATTACTTAGGAAATGCAGAGTGGTTCCCCTAACTTTAAAAATCTAGTTCATTTTAGTCTTGTTCTAACTATTGTTTATACTAAAGCTGGAGGGCAGGGGTGTTAAACTGTTCCACCCTATTCCTTTTACACCCAAGATGACAAGAAATGTCAGAAAGCTCAAGTGAATTGCCCAGTCACGTAGCTGACTGATGGGGTGAGCGGGAAGGGCAAAAAAAAGAATCCTGGCTCCTTACTACCCGTTCAGCGTGTCCACCGCTGTTAGAAGGTGAAGGCTGAGTGTTAACATGCAGTTAAGCCATGTGGCAACCACATTATCTATTTGAGATTGTGGAAACCTGCTCACTGCAGAACTCTGCCCGGGCCAGCTCCCCGTCTTATTCTTTTCTTTTAGTTGTTGCTGTTAGTTGCTAAGTCTTGTCTGACTCTTTTGCGACCCCATGGACTGTAGCCCACCTGGCTCTTCTGTCCATGAGATTTCCCAGGTAAAAATACTGGAGTGGGGTTGCCATTTCCTCCTCCAGGGGATCGTCCCAGCCCAAGAATTGAACTCTTATCTCCTGCATTGGGGAGTTGATTCTTAACCAGGGATCCACCAGGAAAGCCCTCCTATTCTTTGTTGCCCTGTAATCTTCTTAAGAGAAAATGGTCCTTTTGGAATCTAGACTCTTGCCTTGATTTTTGAAGAGATGTTAATTACTTCAGCAGCTGACCTTCTGGGAACATCAGAGGCTTGAGGAAGATTATTTCCTTCCCTCCTCGTTGTAATTTCTCTGGTAATAGCACATTCTGAGTCCTGGAATGGACATGTGGCCTGTCCCTCACACAATGCTGGATGGCCTGATAATGAAGGTTTAATACTTAAAACCAACAGAATTATTTCTGTGACTGCCATGGGCCAAGACTGTTAAATGGCCAAATTGGGATTGTTTCTAGACTCTCTTGTGATCTTACTGATGTCTCATGAAAGGAACATTGGCTTTGCCATTTATTGTCACTCATCTAGTTCTCTGACTTTCTATCATGTGAAAGAGGAGTCCTAAGGGTAGTATTATTTAGATGACTTCCAAAACAAAATGGACGAGTAATTTTAGTCTGCCGAGTAATTGGAAGATGGGGAAAGGAAATTTGAGAATTCTTTAAAGTAGATATAGATCTGTAAATGGAAGAAAACGGTATTCCTGTGTTAGGAGGCAGCTGCTAAGTCACTTCAGTCGTGTCTGAATCTGTGCGACCCCGTGGACTGCAGCCTACCAGGCTCCTCCATCCATGGGATTTTCCAGGCAAGAGCACTGGAGTGGGTTGCCATCGCCTTCTCCTGTTAGGAGGCAGCTAGGCGCTGGCATCTGCCATTCTTTAGTTTGGTGACTGGCCAGGCCATTGCCTCTTTCTGACTCTCAGTGTATGCATTGCCAAGTGAGTAGACTGTATACTAGATAAATTCCCAGGCCCCCTTCCAAATGTTTCTCTTCTAATTGTCACAATTTAGCAAAAGCAGTATGGATAAATCTGAGATGTTTATGGAGAGAATTTTGGGAACCGTCAGAAATGGTAGCAGTTAAAGGGTGACAGGGCACTAATAGACTAAAAGTAAACATTGACTGTTTCCATTGAGGTAACTTTTTCCTGGCTATAAATATGTGTGTGCTTGTTCATAATCTGACTTCTTTCTACAGAGATGCACTGAGTTCCTTCATTACATCAGGGTGAAGAAGACAGATTTCCTGTAAACACTCAAGGAAATTCATAGTTTAGTTTAAGGAAAATAGTATTAGATAATTCAGTTTAGAATGTTCCCTGGTGGCTCAGATGGTAAAGAATCTGCCTGCAATGCGGGAGACCTGGGTTCAATCCCTGGGTTGGGAAGCTCCCCTGGAGAACGGTATGGTTACCCCCTCCAGTATTCTTGCCTGGAGAATTCCATGGACAGAGGAGCCTGGTGGGCTACCGTGCACAGAGCCACAAAGAGTCAGACACAACTGAGCGACTGACACTTTGACTTTCTTTCATAGCACGCCCGAGACTGAGCTTAGAATATCCTGGCGTTCCTTTGTTCTCAGGGAAGGACATGAATGAACATTTCCTTGGAGAAGAGAAAAATGATGCCCCTCATATTTTTAAAATACAATGTTATGAATATTTTTCTGAGGAAGGCAGTCACTAAATTACTAAATTCACATTTATTAAAGAGAACAAAGGCAGCATTCTCTTTATGTAGAATGAGTTTTGTTAGTTTTGGGGGTTTTTTCAGTTATTAGTAAATTGAATAATATCAACTTCATTTAATTTCCAGTGTCTTGGGTGCAGCAGATCTTGGATGCAGGATACCTGGGTTCAATCCTGGGTCGACTGAGTGACTAGCTTTCACTTTCGGGGTTTAGTACAAGTATATCTCCATGTAGAATTTACATCAGTGGCAGAGGTAAAAGAGGCTATAATAAAGATATTAAAATTATGTTTATTTCCCTCTGGAATTGTAATAAGTGGAAATCTAGTTTTATTACATGCCATATTTTATTCTGTATATAAATTTCTTTACTCATATTGAAGAATCAGATTAAAAAGTATCTCTATATAAATTACCTCATAATACAGTATTTTTTTCTTCTTTTGAAGTAGCAACTATATTCCTAGAATATGCTTTGTAAGTAAATTTATTTTGTCTTTGCCGGAGCACTCAGGTATTAAATTACGCTGTTTTCTTTTCCCTTCTCCCCTACTTCCATCCAACTACTTTTCAATTTATTTTCAATTTCACTACCTCCATCTGCTTTAATATCTTTACTTCCTTATTGAATATCTTAAATACCATATTGGTCATTATATAATAATTACTCTTTTGTTATATTTTCCCTGGTTGAATCCAGCTCTCTCTAATAATACACCTACACCTGAGCCATTCTTAGAGTTAATTCCACCCAACAAGTTGCTTTAGAAAATACCTTTCTGGAGATATTTAGAAGCTCAGTTCATATGTATTCCTCCCTAATCTTCTTTCAACTTGACTTAGAATGTTGCAGATGTATCAATACATCGTTTCTTCATTATTAAGAATACTGTCAAGTGCTTTGCAGAAGTTAGGAGGTTTTTTCCCTCTCAAAGCATTCTCAAGGAAAGTCCCATTTAGTAATGTTTGCCTTTTGGTGAAAAAGCTGAAATCTTAATATTTGCCTGTAAGGTCAATAGCGTTCGTTGATTGAATCTCCTTTATTATGCTAATCCTTAGGAACAAAAGCAGCAACACTCAATAGCTGTATTAACATGTGTCATCCACTCAGGTTTCCTTTGGCTTTTCTTGAGGGCGTCAGACTCTCTTAGGTTATATGTCTTCCCTTTTCATCACCAGGGGCTTGCGGAAGCTGCTATTCATTTGCTTCTATGGGGATGATGGAAGCAAGAATCCGCATACTAACCAACAATACTCAGACCCCAATCTTGAGTCCTCAGGAGGTTGTGTCTTGCAGTCAGTATGCTCAAGGTAAGTGTTGTGTTTCAGGCACTGTTGAGCTGTGTGTAGTTTTCCATTGTTGGAAAAACCATCAGGATGGGGGGTAGAGAGAGCACAGTGTCTGCTCTCAGAAAACCTGGGTGCAAGTTCTGGCCCTGTCACTCACTAGTTAGTGGTTTATCATGGAACTCGCTGTGGCACCCAGCACAGTGTCAGTAATCGCTATAAGCTGAGTAAGGATGGGCTCTTTGGAGCCTCCTACATACATTACCCAACTGTGGTCAGAACCCTGAGGGAGCAGCTGTTATGCTACATACAGACAAGGGACAGACATGAAGCTGTTCTATAGGATTCTGAAGACCTCCCAGCTTCTAACTACGAGTTTCAGTTCCAAATAAGGTCTCACTCTGAAACCTAATTCTTATTGAAAGCGTATGAACACTAGTTTCTCTCTAGAAGGATGTAAAAGTTTTGTACGTAGGCTTTCAGAACAGGGCATATATAAGGTATATAGAAAGCCAGTGGATTCAGGGAGAAATCGTCTCCTTTTGAAGTTTGCTGCTGCCGTCCCCAGACGTGGCTGCTTGGAAGTTTCTCAGTTCACCAGTGCAACTGCTGGTGTATAGTTATTTGTCAGTGAGCCTTTTATTCTTCCTGAGATACTTATTAAACACCCACATTGTGACTTCTGGGCCCTGAAGACTCTAAAATATCATGAGAGTAACCTCATGAAGCTTACAGTGAAGTGAGGAAAATAGAAATTCAATAAGTATGAGAACAGTGAAGGAAAAGTACAGGGTTATGGATGTGTATGCAGGCATAGCTTGTTGTATTTCTCTTCTCAGACATGGTGTGTTTTTACAAATTGAAGGTTGGTGGTGACCTGCGTTGAGCCAGGCTGTCAGAGCCGTTTTCCCAGAAGTGTTTGCTCACTTCATGTCTCTTTTTCACATTTTGGTAATTCTTGAAATAACCCTCCCCCTAGCAAAATGATTATGACTCACTGAATGTTCTGGTGATGGTTAGTGGGTTTTGTTTTTTTGCAGTAGAGCATTTTTAAATTATGGTGTGTGTATTGCTTCTTTTGGAAAACACTTAATAGACTACAGTAAACTGTAAACATGACTTTTATATTCCCTGGGAAAACAAAGCATTTGTGTGACTTTCTTCATTGTGATATTTGCTTTATTGTGGTGGTCTGGAACTGAACCTGCAGTGTCTCTGAGATATACTAGGACCAGGACTGGAGGGAAGGATATGGGGACCTGATTCAGACTTTTCTGCAGGGGATAGTCAGAGAAGACTTCCTTGAGGAAGTGTCTGCCTATTTAGTAGTGACAATAACTGCAAGCTTTTATTGCTTTTACGTGACTTAATCCTACAAGGAAGGTGCTGTTGCTGTCTGTATTTTACAGATAAGGAAACAGAGGTACAGAGAAATTAAATTCTTAACACAGTTTTGGATTTGAATCTACATAGGCTTCAGAGCCTCCCACTTAACCATGAAGCTACCTTCCACTTCAGGGGCCAAATAAATGTCAGATAGATGGGGATGAGAGGATAGTTAGCTAGATGGCCGATGGAAGGGTGGATGAAGTGGTGCCTAAGCCAAGAGCAGCTTCCAGGGGCGACATAAGGATAGTTAGTGGGCTTCCTTGGGGGCTCAGTGATAAAGAATCCACCTGCCAGTGCAGGGGACACGGGTTCTGTCCCTGGTCCGGGAAGATCCCTCGTGCCACAGGACCGCTGAGACCAGGGTCCACAGCTGGGCGGGTCCACAACCAGAGAGGCCGCTGCGTAAGCCCGCACGCCGCGGCTGGAGAGGAGCCCCCGCTGCCGCAACTGCGGAAGGCCCGCACACAGTGACCAGGCCCCGTCACAGCCGAACAGGGCGTAAATCTTTAAAGACACGCTAATGGAGGAGAAAAGGAAACACGTGAAACGGGATAGTTTCTCCTGTAGCCCTTTCTGGCAGGCGGGGTGACCCTGTGTGCTCTCCACCCGCAGGCTGTGAAGGCGGCTTCCCCTACCTGGTCGCGGGGAAGCATGCCCAGGACTTCGGGCTGGTGGAGGAGGACTGCTTCCCCTACACAGGCACGGACTCGCCGTGCACGCTCAGAGAGGGCTGCTTCCGGCACTACTCCTCCGAGTACCACTACGTGGGCGGCTTCTACGGCGGCTGCAACGAGGCCCTGATGAAGCTCGAGCTGGTCCACCAGGGGCCCTTGGCCGTTGCCTTTGAAGTCTCGACGACTTCCTCCACTACCGCCAGGGCATCTACCACCACACGGGGCTGCGAGACCCCTTTCAACCCCTTCGAGCTGACCAATCACGCCCGTGCTGCTGGTGGGCTACGGCACCGACGCGGCCTCTGGACTGGATTACTGGATTGTGAAAAACAGCTGGGGCACGAGCTGGGGTGAGGACGGTTACTTCCGCATCCGCAGAGGCACCCGACGAGTGTGCGATTGAAAGCATAGCGCTGGCGGCCACCCCGATTCCTAAATTGTAGGGTGTAGCCCGCAGGGTTTCATGCCGACCACCGTCAGCCAGGAAGGGAAGATGCCTTATTCACGGACTGGAGACGTGTACAATATTGCTACTGCAATTTCAAAAGATTATAGATAGCTTCCTGTGAAGATTTGTGCCTTTACAATTAAAAGTGCCCTTGATTTTAATTTTCATATACTTTCCCACTGAAGAGCAGTCTGCTTTTTCCTCAGTACCCTGTTCAATGTGGTTTTTAATGGAGAATGGTGAATGATGAAGTAATGGATTTTGCTAATCATTTTGTGATTCAAACACATGCTGTATTTTAAAAAAATCGACGTGACCACACAGGCTTATTTTTAAATTGTATAAATCATGAGACAATATGACAATGGTTATTAAATTTTAAAAATTTATAAATGTTCAAGTAATATGTACTATGGTTATGTATGTGCTTAAGAGAATTTTTACTCTTGACTCCTGTTACGTTTGTTTCATGTATGTACATACTTGAAAAAGAAAACTGATTTCAGGGCATTTCAACTAAAAACAAAATTATGAATATTTACAATAGGGGGTATATGCAGTTAAAATCTAGTGAACTGTTCCCCAGTGGCTCAGTGGTAAAAAAAAATCTACATTCAATGCAGGAGACTTAGGAGATGCAATTCCTAGGCCTGGATCAGGAAGACTCCCTGGAGGAGGAAATGGCGACTCATTCCCATATCACTGCCTGGAGGATGCTATGGACAGAGGAGCCTGGCAGGCTACAGTCCATGGGGTTGCAAAGAGTCAGACACGACTTAGTGAATGAGCATGCATGCATGAACCCTGAAAAATTATCTCCTGGGTATTTGAGGAGCCAGGGGTTATAGAGAAAAGAAACTCAAGTTTTGGTGAGTCTGGATATTGGTTAAAACATTTACAGTGTATCGTGCCCTTGAAGGTATTGGTTAGCCTTCACTGGCTGAGCAGTAATAGCCTAGTAAGTGGAATATTACCAGTTTAAATTTGCTCAGGTCTTTGGGATCTCCAAGGGATATTTCAGAGATGTGAAACCTCCACACTGAGTAGACAGATAGGATTCAGTAGCAATGATAGATTAGGCAAAATTAAGCAAATTAGTCAAAGCTCTAAACCATGAATAAGAACCACAAGCCTTCTAGAACTGACAGGAATCCTAGAGATCATACCGTCTCACTTTCTGTTAATCAGAAAAAGAAAATAAGGCTCAGTCAGTGGGCAAGTGACTCATCCAAGGTCAAATGATGAGTCTTGATTAGAACCTAGTTTTTCTAAGTCTGGCTCTCCTTGAGTGCCTTATACACTGAATTTCTGTGCTTTCTACCAGAGGGTCCAAAATCACCAAGGATACCAGGTGCATACTTGGAGATTTCACATTGACATGTTAAGTCTCAGAGCTTTGTCTTAAACCTCATGTCCTTCTTGCATTGCGATTCACTACAATGACATTTTTGCTCTTCTTAAACTGAAGCATATTCCAGGAGTTTGCCTTGTGTTTAAAGGGTGGCTCCTGGCACATGGCCACACACCTTTGACCTTTTACCACATGATGACAAAGAGGCCTACACTCTGAGTGGCAGGTGTAACCAGAACCCTTATCTGGAAGACCTCCAAGGAGGTATATTTTCTTTGTTACTGTTACTGATTGAATATAGTTATAATCCTACTTTATGCCTAGCCTTGTTGCTACATGAATGTGTAAATAGACTTCACAATGAAGAAGGAGTTCATTTTTCACTAAAATTCACATCTATCAATCAGCTTAATACATAAGATTTTCTTTAACCTGTAAACATGAGCCCATCCTTTGGTTTTAATTTGGACGTCAGTCAGCTGACCCACGGGAGAGCATGTCCAAACTTTTACATAATCTCGTGAGGGCCCTGGCTGAGCTCTGAAGGAAAAATTGTTGCCCGTATCATTCATTAAATACTTGAGGAAATATTAAAGGACTAAATACAGCCATGGTCTGGTCTCACAAGCATGGTTAGTTGAGGACAAACAATGGTTTGAAGAGGGCCCAAGTTTTCAGAGATTGCAGGCAGATCTCCCAGACTGCTCCAATTACACTGCCCTCCAACTTGAATTTTTCTGCTGTGAGACATCTGCTTTTCCTGTGACTCTACAAGAGAAAGAGCACCATTTCACGTGCAGTGGTGGAGTTAATTCAAGATGCTGACTGAATGGAACATCATGGTTTCTCAAGCCATGTCATTAAACTATTAAACTACAAAAAGTGGCTGGTTGCATTATCTAAAACTTTTTATATTGATGCTAACAGAACATATCAAAGTCTGTTGAGAATGTGAGCTCTAAGGAAAAAAAAAAAAGAGTTTGGGAATTCTGGTAAGCCTCCCTCAAAACACTCCTAGAAAAGCTCCAGTGGTAATGTGCGTTGATACCACTGGCCACAGAGAAAACAATAGTTTTAGCTGGGCAGTCTAGCGCAGACTGGATCCTGACCCTGGTGCTTGAGTGCCTAGGAGGGATTGCTGGCTCTGCCACACGAGCTGTGAAACCCAGGGCAGCTTACTCCAGCCTGCCTGTGTGTCCGTTCCCTCATCTGTAAAATGGGGATAATGGGATAAATATCTATCCCTGTGTGAACGCTTCCTAAACCCTTGCTGTGACAATACAGGAACCAAATGGGTTTGCACTTTTGAATGACATTATTTGCTTTATTTAAGGTCAGGCCTTACCCCATCCCAAGCAGGTAAATGAAGATAAAGTCAGATAATGAAGTTTCCCTGACCTTTCAGACTTATTGAGCTCTAATTTCTAACCTGGTCTCAGGAACTGACTAGATTTGGATAGTAAAGGATATTTGTGTCTACTTTTCAGAGCTTCGGGGTTAAATGCCTTCATGAATGGAAAGCATGTACAACAGTGCTTGGAACGCAGTAAGGATATGTAATTATTAGTTACCGTTCAAGACATCTTTTTCCCAAATTCAGATTGTAAAATAATCTTTTGCTTTGGGGAAGCAACTGAGATGTATTTCTGTTAAACAAGCTCAACTCTACTGAGAGGGCAGAGGAGGGGGTTTTGGAGATGTTTTTTTAAAGGGAGTAAAGAACAAACAGGAACATGGCACAGAGAAACCCACAGAGAAGAATCTTCAAAAACTTTGTGAATTAGGGAGACGATTTTGATTTTGGAACCGAGGTTTTACATTCCCCACCACATCATTGCCTCGCCTGCTGCCTTTGTGGAAAGAAGTGTGACAGGTGATCAGGTTTAGATGGCTACAGCAGAGATGAAAATCAGGCCCCAGCTGAGAGCAAGCAACTTTGAAGCAAGAAAGTCTAAAGGTTAAGCTAAGGTTGTAACAATTCGATTTTTCTAATCAGGATTTTCCTATTAGAATAAGCAACAGATTCACATAAAAATAGAGCTGATAGGCCATCTATTCCACCTCTTTCATTAACATAAAAATGGGTTTAGTGAGCTGGACATGCCTAGCTAATAAAGATAAATTTAGACCCCAGTGTGTGACAAACTTTCTACTGTACCTGCTGCCTCCCAATTAAGAAAAATGGAGAAAGAGATATAAATGTTATGAGACAAGCTGGCCTTGTTCTGTAAAATCATTTCTAAGATCCTTTCCAGTTCTCAGAAATCCTATTCTGAACCCTTGGTGGCAAGTTCTCTAAGCTCTAATCCATGCGTGGTGGCTTGGGAGGTTTAATCTTAACAGTTTCCCTCTAAATACACTGATGTTAATATTTATATTTATTAGCTGTAATAAAGATTTATTTTTGGACTACAGTTAAGTAGAAACTTCCTGACCAAAGCAGGCGAGCTTATGACATAAATTCTTCAGCTCGGTGGCAAGTGCATGGACTTGAATTTTTACATTGGTCATGGGTTAGCCAACGATTGGGCTTTAGTTTCATCAGCTGTAAAATACTGACCTTGTTGAACTGTAGTTCTGATTAAAAGTGGATTTGCCTGAAATCGCCTAGACTGTGAAATAATTGAATCCTCAGCCTGCATTATGTGCTCTGCACAGCGTCCTCTTGATGACAGTTAACCAAAGTTGCAGGAGGTAAAACAGCCCTCGGACAGACATGCAACTCACGCCTTCATTGGTGTCTTCGTTTTCCTTTCAGAAGATCATTTATCAAGATCCCTTTTTCCTACATGAAGAGGAAGCAGAAGTAAGAAATAAAACTTCTCGTTTTCCAGTTTTGAGGATGTGAAGCTGGAATGTTTTGATTTTGAACTTTCTAGCCTAAAAGGCAATTTGCTTTTTGAAATTCAAATTCTATAGGTAGTTAAGGAAAGACTGTGATGAACTCCAAACTCCCCAAGTTGAGGGGAAAAAAAGCAGATGTGTTTCTTCCTCTAATGCAAAAGGTCTAAAGAGATTGAAATCCTAGCAATCAGTTGGAAAGAAATAAGTTGGAGAAATAACCTTCCCCTGAGGAAATGAAGGAAATGCCAGGAAGCTAAGGCTGTGCATTAAAGTGATCACTGAGATGATTTTTTTTTTCCTGTAAGGTATTTCTTGCAGCTTCAAAAGTATTGAATAGTTTCAAGTGAAGGTGAAGTCACTCAGTCGTGTCCGACTCTTTGCGACCCCGTGGACTGTAACCTACTAGGCTTCTCC
Source organism: Nanger dama (assembly GCA_917880005.1). NCBI lineage: Eukaryota > Metazoa > Chordata > Mammalia > Artiodactyla > Bovidae > Nanger > Nanger dama. Next base: position 468,765 of record CAKJTW010000126.1, read on the forward strand.
ATCCATGGGATTCTCCAGGCTAGAATACTGGAGTGGGTTGCCATTTCCTTCTCCAGGGTATCTTCCCGACCCAGGGATCAAATCCAGGTCTCCCGCATTGCAAGCAGACGCTTTAACCTCTGAGCCACCAGGGAACTGTTTCAAGTGAAGTATAAGATAAATGATAGAAAATGAATGATTTTAGTATCATTTTCCTACCCCCCCATTCTCTCATTTGAGGGGTTTCTGGACAGTTAAGAGAAAAGCTGTTTTCTCTCTAGATAACTATTCTTATGCCCCCATATGCACAGTATTCCCAAGAGATAGTAGATACAATCCCAGTTCTGCAGACTGAAATTCAGCACAGCAATAACAGGTCTATGAAGAGAAAGTAAAATAGCACTGTGCCCTGAAAATACCATGTACTCTGGAATCAGACAACCTGTGCTCCTCCAGTGATTGTTATTTAGACCTTAGTCCAATCACTGGACAGAGATCTATAGTCTTTAGTGTTCACTTGTTAAAAGGTGATGCCAGGAAATTTCCTGGCGGTCTAGTAGTTACAACTTGGAACTTTCATGGCCGTGGCCTAGGTTCCATCCCTGCTTGGGGAACTAAGATCCCATAAGCCATGGGGTATGGCTTAAATAAAGAAATAAATAAAAATAAACAAAAGGTGATGCCAATATCTACATTCAAGGGTTGTGGTGAGGTTTCAAAGAAGCTGTGAGTATTTACATACTACCTGCCTGCGTAAAAAAAAAAAAGTTTTAAAGTTTCAGGTGTTTTACAAAGGAAAAGATGCGGTACAAAATAAGTTAAGAATAAATGAGCAAACAAGCCCAAAGAAGTTTAAGGTGGAAAAGTAGGGTGTGGCTGTGAATGAAGTCTGCACAGAGTCCAGCACATTGCCTGTGAGAAATGGAATATTTCCTGCCATGTCAGTAAACAAAGGACATCACAGTCATCAGCAATTGCAGCCACCAGCAGCGGTGAGCTGGTGAGCCCAGAGGGAACTCGGGAAGGAAAGAACACCTGCCCTCTATTAGCCATCATACTGCAGCCACTGTCTAGGGTGAGCCCTGAGAAAACTCAGGACACAAATATACTGGCCCTAGACAGCTGAGGTACAATATCAAAGCGATAATTTCAGTGGGCACAGACACTTGAACCCTCCCATAAACAGAAAAGTGCTAAATTCCTTAACTTGTGTGGTTTGGCTTTTCTCTAACAATAAATAATCTTTTGATGTACTGACTACCTGCCCTTTGTTGCAAAGCTGCTATAGAAGCTGGTTCCTCCCCTGCCTCCCTGGAGCAGTTCTCTCACAGTTGTTCATGATGCTGCCTCTTGGGCTTGAAGTCCTAAAAATCCCCGCCGAATAAAACAAAGCTCTCAACTTCTAGGTTGTGAATGTAAGTCCACACCTGATACATGGGGATCCCACTCCAACACTGGTTCTCAACCAGAAGTGATTTTTGTTCCTCAAGGGACATCTGGCAATGTTTGTAGACACTTGGGTTGCCCACACTAGGGGAGGAGATGTGGTCTCCAGTGAAGAATGATCCAGCCCCAGATGTCAGCAGCGCCCAGGCTGAGAAAGTCTGAGCTACAACATGCCAACTCCTTTACGCTTTCTTCCCTGCCACCAACTGAATGCTACTGACTCAGGAGGATGGAGAGAATTCTGAGTGCCAACACTATCCCAGAAGCTTCCAGAACTTGAGCTAAACTTCGAAGAATCAAGAGGAGTAGTAAAATACAAGGCCCAGGGAGTGAAGGCTAACTGATGTCATGAGACAAGAGAAGGGCTCTTCCCCTCAGTTCTGAGACAATAGGCTGAGCCCGTTCTGCAGGACCTCCCACCTGACAGGAACCCACTGAAACCATAAATTCCAATGGGAACTTGACTGATGGAGTAGAGACTGGATGAATCCTTCTTCTAAAAAGGAAGAGGGGAGCAAGTGAGAACATAGAGTGCTAATTGGAGGTCCTTGTGTGCAAGACCCTGATGCTGGGAAAGATTAAGGAGGGCAGGAGGAGAAGGGGATAGCAGAGGATAAGATGGTTGGATGGCATCACTGATTCAATGGAAATGAGTTTGGGTAAACTCTGGGAGTTGGTGATGGGCAGGGAGGCCTGGTGTGCTGCAGTTCATGGGGTCACAAACAGACACAACTGAGTGACTGAACTGAACTGTGTGCAAGAAAATTCTGCTGTAGAAGATGAACACACCATTTCAACGCACCAGACCTTTGAGCAAGATAAGGACAAGAAAGGTTGTAGTATTTTTGTTTACAAAGAACATTTAGTTGTTGTTTGAACTCATGTCTCTACGGGCTGGAACCACAAAGCTTAACTACTCTATACTTTCTCCCTCAAGATGTCTTTCCTGTGTTTTTCCTTGTGGTGTGTTGATTTTTCAGGTCCTGGTCTGTAGGTAACTATTATACTTGCTCAGATCCTGAGAGATTAAAAATATATGCCTTCAGTAACTTAAAGCAGGATGAAAAAAGAAGGGTGATCTCAGAGAGAGACATTAAGGCAGGAGAGGAACGGTGGGAAAGGGATGACATGCTCCGTCTTAGACACGCTGCATTTCAGCTGGCCACTGCATAGCAGGGAAAGCTTCTCCTTTCAACACGTGTCTCAGCAGAAAGGTGATAGCTAGGCTCCGGAAGGATTTGGCAAACCTAATGTTTAGCAGATTTGCAACAACAGCTCTAGGCTCAAATGAAAGATATTTTCTGGCAGTGCATCTGGCCCTCCAAGGGAGAGTGGATTCTATTACTTGGAGTCATATGGCAAGGAAGGTATTAAGAGTAGCATCATCTTTCCAATGTAAAATTAATTAATTAATTAAAAGATGAGAAATGAGTGAGGCCTTCTCTGCTGTATTCCATGTACCTTGGAATGTTGGTAGAAAAGATATCACCGCAGGATGGGTTCAGAGAACACATTTGTGTGCCCTGTGCAAGTTTAAAGCCAGTCTGGGACTCTCTCTATATGTTTGAGCTGCCTAGCTGTCGGGCTTTTGAAGTTGGAGATAATAAAAAGAGAAGAAAAATGGTTCCTGTGATTTTTGCATAAATTTTTATTGAATTCAGCTCAGAGCCCTTTTGCATGAAGAGTGCTGGCTTTGGCAAGCATCCAGAAAAACATCTCTTAGGGGAAGCCTCTCTGTTTTTGTTTTGGAGCAGCTTTGCAGAATTAATCACAGCATTATTTATAGTTGTAAGAATTTGGAAACAACCTAGAGGTCCAGGAGATAGGAAATAGATCATTTATAGTACACGGGCTTGACGATATATTATACAGTATTAAAAATAACTATGCCGCCAATGTAACAACTGTAAGAAATGTCTATGTTATAACATGTAAACTTGCATAAAATGTATAAAATGCAAGTGGGCATATAAGCACCTTCAAAAGGGCAGAAGGATTATGAATAGCTAAAGTTGTTTCCTTTATTGGTTTTATTATAACAGCTATGTTATAAATAACAGAAAATGTAATCAAAATTTGCATGGTGGCTCAGAAGCCCTCATCACATAAATATGCTCAAGTCTTTTTCGCCTCGTAAAAAAGCCACCAATTTTTACCCTACAAAATATATCACATTATTTTTTCCTTCTCTCAACACCTAAGCTTCTTCAAAGAAACTTTTTTACCTTCTTACTATGTGTTTTCTCCTTAATCTAATGACATCTGCCTTCTACCAGGTCACTTCTTTGAAATTTTTCATATTAAGGTAAGCAAAAAACACCTTGTGTTACTAAAAGCAGTTTTCAGTATTTATCTAAGCATTTAAAGCATCTGCTTGCAATGCGGGAGACCTGGGTTCGATCCCTGGGTCAGGAAGATCCTCTGGAAAAGGCAATGGCACCCCCACTCCAGTATTCTTGCCTGGAGAATCCCATGGATGGAGGAGCCTGGTGGGCTACAGTCCACGGGGTCACAAAGAGTCAGACACGACTGAGCGACTTCACTTCACTTCCTTAACTTTGCACCTCTCGACTTTCAAATCTCTAACTATTTCTTTGCAGTTTTCTTTTCAGGCTCCTAGTCTTCTACCCAGTCTTTAATTTTACTATTCCTCCAGCTTCTGTATAATCCTCTTCTCCCCATCGCTATATCTTATCTCAAGTTGAGCTTTTTATAGTCAGTATATATTATTTATGTGCTGGCAGAACCCCAATTTAGCTTCCATCTCCAGAGCTCGTGTATTAGTTATCTGCTGTGGCATAACACACTACCCAAAGACTCAGTGGTTTAAACCAACACAGGTTTATTACCTGACATTTGCGGCGGGTCTGGAAATTGGGTGCAGTCTCACTGGATTCTGTGCCTCATGGTCTCTCACAAGGCTGCAATCAAGGGGTCAGCCTACGGTCTGCCGTCTCATGTGGAAGATCAGAGACTGCAGGCAGTATTCAGTTCCTTGCAGGTTCTTGGAGGAAAGGCATCAGATCCTCGCCGCCTTTTGACCGGAGGCCGTCTTCAGTGCCTTGCCATATGGGCTTCTCGAATGTGAGCGCATCTAAGTGTGCAAGCTATGATAGCAAGAGAGGCAGTGTACTAGCAAGGTAGATTCACCATCTTCGTAATCTAATCATGGAAGAAGTTACCTTCTCAGTGGTTCCATATTCTATTGGTCAGAAGCAAATTCCTCAAGGAGAGGGTATTTCAGAAAGCCCGACTACCAGGAGACAGAGATCACTGGCTCTGTCGTAACGATGCCTACCATAGCTTTTAAACCAGATATCTCCTTTCCAACTTGTACCTAGATGTACAAACCCCATTAGCCAATGAAAAATGCAAAAATCTGAATATATCATCTTTTCCCCATCCCCAAAGCAAGCTCACTTTCATTCTTCTGGTTATTGGTTAGCTCCCTCATCCACCCAGTTTCCAAGATCAGAAACCTAGGAATTTCATCGGTTCATTCCTCTTCCTCACCAGTTCAGTTAGTTGTACATGCTCAGTTGTGTCTGACTCTTTGCAACCCCATGGACTGTGGCCCACCAGGCTCCGGGTGTGACCTCCTACCAATTCTGATTTCTAAATGCCTGTTAAATCTGTCTCTCCGCACACCTGCCTTAAACCTTCGTGATCTGTAACTGGCGTCACTACTGTGTCCTCCTAGTATCCCTTTCTCCTTCCAGCCTTGCCCTCCTCACGGCAATGCTGATGATGTCACACCCTGTTTAAGATCTTTAATGGCCTCCCAGTTCAGGCATATTTCAAGGTAGACCGCATCATAGTATAAAAATGCACATTCAGTAAACCTGTGGTTTTCATAATGCAGGCTACAGAAATTTAAACTCAGCAAAATCTCCTTGGCTGGTAGGGATACACAGTATTTGAGGGACAGATATTATGAGGAAAATAGCTTTCTATTTGAAACTCCTAAATAGAGTTCTAGTGGTTTGGTGTGGTGTCTCAAATACCGCAGATGTAAAGTCAAAACAGTTGTGTCTGTCTGTGGTAACTGCCATCAGTTTTTCTTTAAAACATAACTTTTTTGGAAACCTGAATTCCTTGAAGGTATTTTCTATCAGATGACAAAGTGCAGTCATATAACTTTCAGGCATTTTTGTCTATTAAAACTTTCATGACAGTTCTCAGAAACTCAGCCCTAACTATCCGAATGATCCATCTCTCAGAGTCTCTGCCAGCCCACAGGATGATAGAATGAGGACAGGAAAATGTTCCTATGTGGTCAAAGGCAAGGACCTGCGCATAACAGGTCAAACTCTAATTCCTCCCGAGACCGTATTCCATGATGGTTGCTTGGGATTTAGCAATGTTGTTGTCTGCTTTTTAATCTCTCTCTTGTTCTGCTCTGGCCCCATGGGCTGAAAGTGAAAATGGCACTTCCTGATAACATGCTGCTGCTGCTGCTAAGCTGCCTCAGTTGAATCCAACTGTGCAACCCCATAGGCGGCAGCCCACCAGGCTCTCCCCGTCCCTGGAATTCTCCAGGCAAGAACACTGGAGCGGGTTGCCATTTCCTTCTCCAATGCATGACGCATGATAAGTCGCTTCAGTCATGTCCGCCTCTCTGCAACGCTATGGACAGCAGCCCAGCAGGCTCCTCTGTCCACGGGATTCTCCAGGCAAGAACACTGGAGCGGGTTTCCATTTCCTTCTCCAGGAGTTATAACATGATTAAATATTTTCCTAATTGTTGTCCCCAGAAGGTGCTGATACCAGTTCTGGAATGTTTGGCTGAGAGCTGTCTAGGAAGTTGTATATCAGAAGCAGACCTGATAAGCCAACTATACACTGCAGGCCTAACACCTGTGCTTGTTTTAATCTGTCATCATCATCCTTGAGACATAACCCACAGGATTCCCTAAAATACTCGTCCTCCTTAAATTCAGTTTAGATGGATCAATTTGCCAGGCGTGGAAAACAGTTGACACTTGTTATCCTGACAGCCCCATTCAAAAATGAGATATGAAAAATAACATTTTCATTGGGACATATGAGAAAGAACTATAAAAACCCCGAAGACTTGGTTTGGCAGAAATATTTTCCCATGCAAAAATGAATAGTGTTTCTGGAACTTGGCTGTAGTACTTTGCAGCTGCCAGCTGAATTATCTTGGTCTCTGCCCAAAACTCTGGCCTCAAAAGCTGATCTTCAAATCTCCTGTGTTAAAAAAGGATTTAAAACGGTTAATGACCATTTACATGTCAAAAATGAATCATTATGCTAACCTGATTACGAGTCACTCTGCCTGTCCAAGTAGTTATAATAATAAAGTAACTACTTTTGAATGAAAGTGTACTGTTCATATGCGTGTGTGCTGTCACTTTAGTTATGTCTGACTCTTTGTGACCCTGTGGACTGTAGCCCACTAGGCTCCTCTGTTCGTGGAATTCTCCAGGCCAGAATACTGGAATAGGTAGCCTTTTCCTCCTCCAGGGGATCTTCCCAACCCAGGGATCGATCCCAGGTCTCATACAATGCAGGCAAATTCTTTACCACCAGAGCCACCAGGCAAAGCAAAATAATCTCGCAGAGAGATAAGACAGGTTTTAGCAGTCTATTTTATAGGTATAATAACAGGTTCTGTTGTCACAAAAGCCTGGCTCACAGTACTTGTAAGAACCAATACTTGAGCCCACAACTTTACACAGAAGCCTGTTCTCTATTTTTTTGCCCCATTCTTGTCAATGTATATTTTCTGAAATACAGTGTTTCAGGCACTAAGATAATAATTCTTCCTTTAATGGTGCCTGACTGAAGTTATGCGCCCCTCTTAGCCAAAGAAGGACTTGGAGGATTATTTATGCTTTCCTTACCATTACTACTTTTACACTATTTGTGAAGGTAATTATCCTACCCACGATGGATCTATTACTATAAAACAGGTATAGGCTTGGTTGTCTACAAACGTGCCCATAAATGAATGTGTCCTGGTCCATAAATTAGGATCAGCTATGTTATTTTTTCTTAGAAAATTAATTTTGCCAGGATTCCCTGTAATTCACCATCCTCTAACCCATATCCACATATCATTTACTCTTTGGGACTTCCAGATGGTGTCTTTGTTATGAGACAGGAACATAGCCTGTCTCTTCTATGTTAAAAACCAATAGCTCTAATTCACTGTCTTTCAGTTACTCAGATAATCTAAATTCTGTGTTATTTCAATCTTGTGCATATTGTTCCCTATCACCCTATGTCATTTTTTTTAAAAGAAGAGAGAGCAGGAGTTGATGAGGGAGGAGTCAAAGGGCAGCCTTATAAACCAATTCTTGTCCAATAATCAGGGGCCTCTGAAGTGGGTTGGTGTGGAATAAAAGGAAAGAACAGTCCAATATATAAATTGCAATGAAACATAACGATATGATCTAGCTGTTGCCAGTATATTTAGGGTTCTTTCTTCGCTGTGAAAGAATTCAGAAAGAAGCAGAAAGGTTAAGAAAGTAAAGTGAAAATTTATTTAAACAAGGATAATGCTCTTGGAGAGAGAGCGCAGGAGACAGGTGACCATCTACCGCCCTGGGTTGCTTTTGCAAGCACTTATGAGGGGCACAGAAATGAAGGGGCGGAATATTCACTGGGGGAGGAGTAGCTTGGGGGTAGTATTCCTTGATTTTCATGTCAACTCCATTTTCCCTAGGGGTTGTTATTGTTCGTTAGTTGCTGAGTAGTGTCCAATTCTTTGCAACATCAGGGACTGTCATTGGCCAAGCTCCTCTGTCCAGGGGATTTCCCAGGCAGGAATATCACAGTGTGTTGCCACTTCCTTCTCCAGGGGAACTTCCCAACCCAGGGATCAAACCCACGTCTCCTGCATTGGCAGATAGATTCTTCACCGCTGAGTCATCAGGGAAGGAAGCCCCAATGGGAGTCGAAACATGGTCTAAATTTTGGCAAGTAAGCCCATGCACCGCATCAGGGAGCCTGGGCACCTCAGTGAGCATACATTGCAGTCAAAATTGTTTTGTTTTGTTTTAAGGAAGGAAGTAGATGGAATTTTGATTAATCTTTAAATGCTGTGGCACAAAGATCTCCATATCCACCCCCTCACACCCCTGCTATTTCTCTCATGGATTTACTGAGAGCTCCCAAGTTCCTTTGTTGTGGGTAATAAACCTCTCCACCTTGCTTCACATGCATTCTCCCCAACCTTCTACATTCCAAGAAAACGTCGGACTCAGATGATACATTTTCTATATTTAACACAATTGTTGGTGCAAAATTGATGTTCAAAAATATTTCTAGTTTTATAATATGAATAGTCCTACTTGCTAATTATAAACCTTCAAATTATTGTTTAAGTTCATCTGTGCTTAAATCCAAATATGGTTTTGGAGAGAAAAAGTGAAATAAACTCTAAAAATCACGCTGTTATATCATGTCCTTAAACATGAAGGGAAAACAGAATACTTTTGTTTTGCTGAAAGTTAAACTCGCTCAGTTGTGTCCAACTCTTTGTGACCCCGTGGACTATACAGTCCATGGAATTCTTCAGGGCAGAATACTGGAGTGGGTAGCCTTTCCCTTCTCCAGGGGATCTTCCCTACCCAGGCATTGGATCCAGGTCTCCCGCATTGCAGGCAGGTTCTTTACCAGTCGACCCACCAGGGCAGCCCACAAATACTGGAGTGGGTAACCTATCCCTTCTCCAGGGGATCTTCCCGACCCAGAAGTCTAACTGGGGTCCCCTGGATTGCAGGTGGATTCTTTACCAGCTAAGCTACTTGCTGGACATCAGTAAATAAGGGCAAAAGAGCAGAAGACCTTCCACAAAGCAGGTCTTTATGATAATCAAATATACTCTGGGATGACTTGTTCCAAATATGACTAAAAATCTAACAAAGAGCAAATACACTAGTATCTCCATATTTCTTTTGTCGTAGCTAGAAAACCTTTCCACCTTGCCTCACTAAAGTGCCTTAGTCATGCTTTATTTCTGGGTCTTGCTAGTGACTCTGTGGGGAATAATTGCCATGTAACCTCATGTTGAGCTCTGATAACTACACAGACATTCTGAAGTGTGAAGGTTTGGGATATATTTGGAGGACATCTAGAGATTATGTTAATATTCTACATAATAACATCTGGAAGTAGTCAGAGGAAGTCATCTGATCACAGCCCTCTAAAATATAGGCTTATTGCCAAGGAGGGAAAAAGATGGACTTCTTTTTCTTGTGACCAGAACAATACCTTCATGTCCTATAAAAGCAGCCTAAATATTATGAAACATACCTGGTTACTAGAAACAAAACCTACCACTTATTGAGGTAGATTCTGAGCAGACTTATGTGGGGTGTCAAAGGAAAATTAATCACTAAACTATGCATGTATGTGTATTTAGATAAATATACATGTGTACATGTACAAGTTCCCAGGGGGCTCAGTGGTAAAGACCCCACCTACCAATGTAGGAACGGCACACCGATCTCTGGGTCAGGAAGATCCCTGGGGAAGGAAGTGGCACCCCACTCCAGTGTTCTTGCCTGGGAAACCCCATGGACAGAGGAGCCAGGTGGGCTACAGTCCACAGAGTTGCAAAGAGTTGGACATGACTTAGCAACTAAACAACAGTGTATACATACTTTAATGTATATGTGGGGGTGCACACGTGTGTGTGTGACACAAAGAGAGAAGAGAAATTGAGAAGTAAAGGCCAATTGCCAAGAGAAATTTGAAGTTTTTATCATCAACTTACAAATGGAAACTGGGGCTGTGCCTGAGAGGAGGATGAAACATTTTGAGTCGATGAGGCATTCCTCCAGTTACAATTGTTTGGGTGTAGAATTTGCAGCATGTGGATATTTCTTTTACACGCCTGTGGTTTGGAGATATTTAAATCAGTCCTGATGCTTCCTGCTAGCGTTCTCTTGCAATCTGATCCTGGAAATGCTGGATACCTGAATGATCTCTTCATGCATCTAAAGCTGTTTTATCCCAAGGCTTGGCATGCCATCTGTAACTCAAAAGTTCTTAGCCCTGCCATTAAGCTAGATTTTGCCTCACAAGAGAAAAAAGAGAGAGAACTAGAATTTTTGAAAAATCAGCATGTAGGTTGACCTTGGTCTAAACTCTAAAATCATCAGATGATTTCAGGTCTGTTATATATTCATCTGGGTTATTTTGAGCCACATCTATTTCCTTTTTTTTTTTTTTTTTGTACAGTAAAGTTTATTCTTTACTAGCAATACTAAGCTAACCTTTGTGTCATGAACTATTTTTCTATTTTATCATCTGAATGATTCTTATAAAAACCAAATATGTCTCAAGTTGTTTCCAAACCTGCATTGGTTAAAACCTTCACAAGATTACCACTCTCCTTGGGTTAAAATTCAAGCAAGAGTCAGTGTAACCGAGGTTAAAACCACAAACCCTTAAGTCATGTTGGCTAGCTTCAATTCTAGATTCTACATGCTTACTCATCTGTGTGTATTTCAGTTTCCTCATCTGGAAAATGAGTGTAAACACAGCATCCATCTCATACATAAGTCAAGAGTATTAAAGAAGCTAATTTACCTAAATCTGTTCAAAAAGTTTCTGGCGCACAATAAATGTTTAATGAATGGTATCTGACTTTAACATTGACCCAGGATACAGGGTAGTTGGTGGTTGGATCCTTCAGTTCAGTTCAGTCACTCAGTCATGTGACCCCATGGACTGTAGCATGCCAGGCTTCCCTGTACATCACTAACTCCCAGAGTCTACTCAAGTCATGTCCATCGAGTCTGTGATACCATCCAACCATCTCATCCTCTGTCATCCCTTTCTCCTCCTGCTTTCAATCTTTCCCAGCATCAGAATCTTTTCCAGTGAATCAGTTCTTCACATCAGGTGGCCAAAGTTTTGGAGTCTCAGCTTCCAGTGAATATTCAGGACTGATTTCCTTTAGGATGGACTGGTTGGATCTCCTTGCAGTCCAAGGGACTCTCAAGAGTCTTCTCCAACACCACAGTTGGAAAGCATCAATTCTTTGGCACTCAGCTTTCTTTATAGTCCAACTCTCACATCCATACATGACTGGAAAAACAACAGCTTTGACTAGACAGACCTTTGTCAGAAAAGTAATGTCTCTGCTTTTAGTATGCTGTCTAAGTTGGTCATAGTTTTTCTTCCAAGGAGCAAACCTCTTGTAATTTCATGGCTGCAATCACCATCTGCAGTGATTTTGGAGCCCAAGAAAATAAAGTCAGCCACTGTTTCCATTGTTTCCCCATGTATTTCCCATGAAGTGATGGGACCAGATGCCAAGATCTTAGTTTTCTGAATGTTGAGCTTTAAGCCAGCTTTCTCAGTCTCCTCTTTCACTTTCATCAAGAGGCTCTTTAGTTCCTCTTCAATTTCTACCATAAGGGTGGTGTCATCTGCATATCTGAGGTTATTGATATTTAGCCAGCAATCTTGATTCCAGCTTGTGGCTCATCCACCTGGCATTTTGCATGATGGACTCTGCATATGAGGTAAATAAGCAGGGTGACAATATATAGCCTTGATGTACTCCTTTCCCGATTTAGAACCAGTCTGTTATTCCATGTCCAGTTCTAACTGTTGCTTCCTGACCTGCATATAGGTTTCTCAAGAGGCAGGTCAGGTGGTCTGGCATTCCCATCTCTTTCAGAATTTTCCAGAGTTTTTGTGGCCCACAGAGTCAAAGGCTTTGGCATAGTCAATAAAACAGAAATAGATGTTTTTCTGGAACTCTCTTGCTTTTTCAATGATCCAGCAGATGTTGGCAATTTGATCCCTGGTTCCTCTGTCTTTTCTAAATCCAGCTTGAACATGTAGAAATTCACAATTCACATACTGTTAAAGCATGCCTTGATGTCTTGAAGAATTTTGAGCATTACTTTGCTAGCTTGTGAGATGAGTGCAATTGTGCAGTAGTTTGAACATTCTTTGGCATTGCCCTTCTTTGGGATTGGAATGAAAATTGACCTTTTCCAGTCCTGTGGCTACTGCTGAGTTTCCCAAATTTACTGGCATATTGAGTGCAACACTGTAACAGTATCATTTTAAGGATTTGGAATAGCTCAGCTGGAATTCCATCACCTCCCCTAGCTTTGTTCATAGTGATGCTTCCTAAGGCTCACTTGACTTCTCATTCCAGGATGTCTGGCTCTAGGTGAGTGATCATACCATTGTGATTATCTGGGTTGTGAGGATTTTTTTGTACAGTTCTTCTGTGTATTCTTGCCACTTCTTAATATCTTCTGCTTCTGTTAGGTCCATACCATTTCTGTCCTTTATTGTGCCCATCTTTGCATGAAATATTCCCTTGATATCTCTAATTTTCTGGAAGAGATCTCTAGTCTTTCCCATTCTGTTGTTTTCCTCTATTTCTTTGCACTGATCATGAGGAAGCCTTTCTTATCTGTTCTTGCTATTCTTTGGAACTCTGTATTCAAGTAGGTACATTTTTCCTTTTCTCCTTTGCCTTTAGCTTCTCTTTTTCTTAGCTATTTTTAATGCCTCCTCAGACAACCATTTTGTCTTTTTGCATGTTTTTTTTCTTGGGGATGGTCTTGATCACTGCCTCCTGTACAATGTCACAAACATAGTTCTTCAGGAACTCTATCAGATCTAATCCCTTGAATCTTTGTGTCACTTCTACTGTATAATTGTAAGGGATTTGATTTAGCTCATACCTGAATGGTCTAGTGATTTTCCCTACTTTTTCAAGTAAAGTCTGAATTTGGAAATAAGGATTTCATGATCTGAGCCCCAGTCTGAGTGCTGGGGTCCAGCCCTGGTGGACCCAGGGTGATTCAAAGGTGGGGACGGAGTCGGCATCCTTGGAAATAACTTATTTAATTACAGATATAGAGAGAGATTAGGAACGGATAGTGTAGTAGGAAATATTAACAGAGAAGAAGATACTGAATAACTTGGTTTACGCAGAATACCAATCACTACCTACGTAGGCCACACGCGTCTTTCTGTTCTCCTGAAGGAGAGGAGGCACTGAGGCTTCCCTGGTCCGATCTTAGAAGCCCAGGCATAATTAGCAGGCTTGGTGAGTACCCACATTAATTCAGCCAGAAAACGGGGGAGCAAGAAAGAGACGACATGGGGGAATCAGTCTTTCCAGAAACTGATCCCATTTGAAACTGATCCCATTTCTTTATTTTTTAGGTTTGCTTATGTACCTTTTGTTACACATAGGGGGTGAATACAGAGTCACACGGGGTCAGCAGTCCTGACCTTTATCAAAATCAGGTGCTTTACATTAAAAAAAAAAGGTCTTAGGGCTTTTACATCATCTTCTGGCCATTAGGCCTGCTGACATTTACGACCCTTTCTTTCTGATAACCAAAAACTTATTTTTTCCAAGGGTGTTTTTTCTTAAACCAGGCACCACCCTCCAAATAAAGTTGCATTCCTATAGGATGAGGGTGTAGTGAGTTACAATCAAGAAAGGAATTTATTTAACTCAAGATTAACATGATTAATCTTAAAGGTTAATACTTATTTCTCCTATATGTTGATTATATTTCTTATAAAGGCAGGGAATATGGAGATTTAGCAGCAAACATCAGCCCAAAAATGAAAACCCTTCACCAATGTTCCCCTTAAGATCTGTTTAGTCTTAAGATAGTGATAAAGTTACATTTTTACATAGCAAGGACACAGTGATTTATAACAAAGTACAGTGATCTATTACAAAAGAGAAAATCCATTAACTCAAAAAGTCTAGTATTGCTAACCCTAAAAACTACTATATTTCCTTTTCTATATTCCAAATACATTGATTAATATATTCCCAGGTGCCTAAGGATATGGAGGCCTGGTGGCAATCATTGACTCAACAATGAGAAAAGCCCTATGCTAATTAAGACTCTCAAAATACTCCCAAACTCTCTGTGCTGTTTATGGTTGAGAGGTAGTAAACAATCATGTGCATAGTGGCAGGAGTATGGATAATCCTCTCACACAAGCTAGTTTGCCAGCAGAGAGGTGTGACCTGAGACACCCTTGTCCCACCCAGGGCAGGGAATTAGCAGCAGTTATTGGCACAACAAATGAAAAAACCCTTCACCAATATAATTCCTAACCAACCCACTACACTAATAATTTCTAACTTCCCAAAAGAATTTGCCTTTAGTAAGTCTAAAACATCTCATGCCTCTCATGGTTGGGAGGCTGTAAACAATCACATGGGGAAGGATGAACCTATACAGACGGGCTAGATAACCTTCAGAGGAGTTCATAAGTTCAAACACTCTTGTCATGCCCAGGAATTTTTATTAACTTGGAGCTGCAAGTTAACTCCTTCTCCGAGAGAAATGGTGATGGGGGAGAGCCCCCTGTAAAGTCAGAGGTGTAGGTGAGAGCATAAAAGAGACTCTGGTTTTGGGGGTAGATGCTGGGGAACAGGGGGTTTCCTGAGCCTTGATCATGCCTTTGCGTATGCCAAGCCTCCTTCCTCATGGCCTTTGCCATGGGTGGAGTTCCTCACGTTGGCTCCCAGCATCTGAGCCCAATCTTATTTTTGCTGATTGTATACAGCTTCTCTATCTTTGGCTGTGAAGAGTCTTTGGGTGCAAAAACATGGCTGCCAAAGATGCTTGGATCCTTATCTGACTTTTATTTACAATTTAGTATGTCTCGGGGACTTTTCTGAATTTCTCCACACGTAATTTTGTCCAGTATTCATAACAATCCTAGGGAGAGATATTATCCTGATTTTCAGACTAAAAAGTAGATTCATCTTCATTATCTTCCTTCTCCATCATCTATTAATCCAATTCTATACAGCAAGTAATTCCTTCATATGAACTTGATGATGTAAATACAGGACATTAAGCTAGAGAGGGAGAGAGAGAGTGAAAACAAGAATGAGAATATCTGTTAACAGGTGCTGAGATGACAAGGCCATCCAGCTTTCTAATCTTGGCTCCAATATCTCCTTGAGACACAGCAGGACTAAAACTTCTCTTAATTTACCCTGTGTCCTCATAGCACATTCCCACTTTGTCTAAAGTGATGTATTTTTGTGTAAAGGACAAAGTCCTAACTTACTGTATGGGAGAATTCAGAGGATTAAAGTCTCAGAGTTGGTGTGATGGATGCTCTTTGAACAAGGAATTCACTTTGTAATGGAGAGGACAAGAGACAGATGCCAGTTCTGTATACCAAAGGGCACTTAAAGGGACAGCCTATTCTGAACCTCACGAGATCCTATTCATCTTTCACCACATAGTTCAATGGATGATAGAGGCCTGATCACTTGATATTTACACACACAGCAGCTGCTACTGAAAAATTTCTGTCCATAATACTGAAAGGTTACTCAAAGTGGACTTGCAGCCTCCAGTTCTAGACATGAGTTTTTATATCTATGTCCCTGGAATATTGTGCTCTATGACTAATTCATATGCCTAATAGGTGGGCCACATACACTGATGAGATAAATGCTGGGATGAATATACAGAATTGATAAGGTCTCAGAAAGAATCATGATAATGCTAGAACAAGCCAGGGTCCCAGGGCACTGAGGCTGTTGGCAGGGGTAACAGGTGTAACTGTAAATGTGCTGTTGGTATTCATCCACCAGTTTCCATTAGAAACCTTGGTTCTGCTTGGCCCCATGTGAAGTGTTCTCAAATTTTATGTCAGGAAAAGAGTTAATTTCTAGACTTCCATATGGACAGTCATATTCTAAGCTGAATACTAGTCACTTGCGTAATTGTTGGTGGCTTAAAGCAAAGTCATGATCTTTTGAGTTTTCCATTTCCCCTCATATCACCTATTTTATTTTATCTCTTCCCTTATTCTAGCTTTCTTTTCTTTTCATATATATATAAAACTCCAAATAAATTGATTCAAGAGGATTTTTGAATTCTGAATGTAAAAAGTCTTAGCCTTAAACTCTATGATACTGCAAAAGGTGAGGTTATTTAGCTACATAGATACAAACAGGCTAACAGAGTCAGTTAAGAAAATAATGTAAGCTTGTTTTTTAATGCAACACATGTGTATATGGTTTGCATTAAAAATATATAGATAAAAGCATTGATAAAAAGTGCAACACAACAATTTCATCCCTAGCTATAATTTCTTGGCACATAAAACTACCCAGAGATATTTTCAAGCATCCCAGATCTCAGGAAATATGAAATCTATGAGTTATTATCATAAAACAAAAAAACAACTTGAAAATGAGATCTAGAGTATGTACAGATGTATTTAAAATAAAAATATCAGCAATGAAAAAAATAGTATAAAAGTGCTAGCAACTGAATTATTTAAATACAGAGGTATAGTTAAACATCTGTAGAGGCTGTTGTTAAAGGACAGAACTTATATATTATAAGCATAAAATATTTCACTTTATTATATTATTTATTTATTTATTTGGCTGTCCCGAGCAGCTTGTGGATCTTGGCTCCCCCAACCAGGGAGTAAACCTGGGCCCTTTCCAGTGAAAGTTGTAGTCTAAACCAGTGGACCACCAAGGAATTCCCAAAATATTTTGTGTAATAATATAAACATTAAAAACTGGGTTGGAAGAAGGAATAATATATAATTGTACTAATTTTTCACCTATTACAGATGGCAGTTAATAGAGATCCTGAAGTTGAAAAAAATACTTTAAAAAAATGACTCCTGGCTATGACTCACATGCTGCAATGACTCACAGCGCTGCAATGAACATTGGGGTACATGTGTCTCTTTCAATTCTGGTTTCCTCAGTGTGTATGCCCAGCAGTGGGATTGCTGGGTCATAAGGCAGTTCTATTTGCAATTTTTTAAGGAATCTCCATACTGTTTTCCATAATGGCTGTACTAATTTGCATTCCCACCAGCAGTGTAAGAGGGTTCCCTTTTCTCCACACCCTCTCCAGCATCTATTGCTTGTAGACTTTTGGATCGCAGCCATTCTGACTGGAGTGAAATGGTACCTCATTGTGGTCTTGATTTGCATTTCTCTGATAATGAGTGATGTTGAGCATCTTTTCATGTGTTTGTTAGCCATCCGTATGTCTTCTTTGGAGAAATGCCTATTTAGTTCTTTGGCCCATTTTTTGATTGGATCATTTATTTTTCTGGAGTTGAGCTGCATAAGTTGCTTATATATCTTTGAGATTAGTTGTTTGTCAGTTGTTTCATTTGCTATTGTTTTCTCCCATTCAGAGGGCTGTCTTTTCACCTTGCTTATAGTTTCCTTTGTTGTGCAGAAGCTTTTAATTTTGATTAGATCCCATTTGTTTATTTTTGCTTTTATTTCCAGTATACTGGGAGTTGGATCATAGAGGATCCTGCTGTGATTTATGTCGGAGAGTGTTTTGCCTATGTTCTCCTCTAGGAGTTTTATAGTTTCTGGTCTTACATTTAGATCTTTAATCCATTTTGAGTTTATTTTTGTGTACGGTGTTAGAAATAGGTCTAGTTTCATTCTTTTACAAGTGGTTGACCAGTTTTCCCAGCACCACCTATTAAAGAGACTGTCTTTACTCCATTGTATATTCTTGCCTCCTTTGTCGAAGATAAGGTGTCCATAGGTGTGTGCCAGAAAGAAAAACACCAATACAGTATACTGACACATATATATGGAATTTAGAAGATAGTAATGATGACCCTATATGTGAGACAACAAAAGAGACACAGAGGTATAGAACGGACTTTTGGACTCTGAGGGAGAGGGAAAGGGTGGGATGGTTTGGGAGAATGGCATTGAAATATGCATACTTTCTTGTAAGAAACGAAGCACCAATCTATGTTCAATGCAGGATGCAGGATGCATGGGGCTGGAGCACAGGATGATTCAGGTAGAGGATGTGGGGTGGGAGGTGGGTGGGGGCTTCGGCATTGGGAGATTGTGTTCACCTGTGGCTGATTCATGTCAATGTATGGCAAAACAAATACAGTATTGTAATTAAAAAATTAATTAAAAAATAATAAAAATAATCTGAGTTTAAAAAAAATTAAAAAAATAAATTAAAAAGAAATAAAAAAGATAAAAAACATGACTCTAACATTTCAACATTAAGTGTACATGTAGTAAGTAGAAATACATTTTAGGAAATATCTCTTGGGATAATAAAAGACTTCAAAATACAATAATTCCCTTGATGCACTTTGGTTTTAAAATGAACCTTTTTTCCCTTTAGAATAGTTACAGATTTATAGAAAATCATGAAGATAATCCAGAGAATTCTCATCCACCCCCACAGCCAGTTTCCCCTGTTATTATCATCTTATGTTGGTATGGTACATTTATCAATATTGATAATTACTATTAACTGAAGTTCGTTCTTTAACTGTTTAGTCAAAGTCCCTTTATTTTTACCCAATGTCTTTTCCTACCCCAGGGTCCCATCTAGGATATCATGTTGCATGAAGTGATTGCGTCTCCTTCAGCCCTCACTGGCTCTCACAGTTTCTCAGCCTCCCCTAGTTTTGATGACCTTGACCATTTTGATGAATATAGGTAGGTATTTCATAGAATGTCCCTCAGCTGGGATTTTTTTGATATATTTTCCTGGCTAAACTGGGGTTATGGGTTTCGGGGGAGGAAGATCCCAGGGTAAATTGCCATTTTCATGATATTATACAGAGGACCCACAGTCAACACGGCTGATCGCTGTTATCTGTAGCCTCCCGGCCGAGGTTGTGGTTGTCAGCTCTCTGGTCTTCTTTTCATCACTTCTCGTACTTCACTCTTCAGGGAGAAGTAAATACACAGGACCCACACGTAAGAGCTGGGAGTCACGTTTCACTTTTTTGAGGGTGAAGTATGTAAATTATTTAGAATTCTTCTGCAGAGGAGATTTCTTTGTTCTCCTTATCTAACTGGCAGAGCTTCCCAGGCGGCACCAGTGATAAACAATCCTCCTGCCAGTGCAGGGGGATGCACGCAAGAGATGTGGGTTCAACTCTTGGGTCAGGAAGATCCCGGGGGAGGAAATGGCAACCCATTCTAGCCTTCTTGCCTGGAAGATTCCATGGACAGCAGAGTTTGGTGGGCTCCAGTTCATGGGGCTGCAGAGAGATGGATATGACTGACTACACACATGCAATTGGGTTCCAAATTTAAAAGTTGAAATGTAGTCCATGATATAGTGCAAGTAGCTAAACTTAAATGAGTGCCAGATGAAAAGTTTTCTCCTGTCATACACAGCAGAGCTATATTTATGCACCTAAAAATAATGTGCTCAGTCACTCATTCGTGTCTGACTCTTTGCCACTCCTTGGACTATGACCCGCCAGGCTCCTCTGTCTGTGGGATTTTCCAGGCAAGAATACTGGAGTGAGTTGCCATTTCCTGCTCCTGGAGATTTTCCAGACCCAGGGATCAAACCTGCATCTCTTTTCTCCTGCCTTGGCAGGTGGATTCTTTGCCACTAGCACCACCTAGGAAGGCCTGTAGATAATAACAGCTAGGTTACAATTTAGGCTTAGCCCTTTCGGATTAGATTTTGAGAAATGTCTTGATTTCAGAAACATTAAAATGTGGAGAAGGAATAAGGTCTTAGCATCAAGACACTGTGGTAATGTATTGTTTTTTAGCCAAATATAGAATGGAATCATGAGGTAGGGACAACTGTATAGATGGGAAATTTCTACCTATGCTGCAAAACACATTTTTCCCCTAGTATAAGGTTCTGATAGGCAACACTTTCTATTTATTTATTCCCTATATCTACACTTCATTGATAATCTAAATTCTTCATAGTGAATTGACAGCAGCTTGATAAAAACCTTAGAATATATTGTGACAGCACAATTTACCAATTTATTGTTAATATAAGTTTTTGTATTTTGATTACTTAAAAATTGAGAAATTGAAACAAAGAAGTCTTAAAATCAAGTAAGTTAAATAGCCAAATAGCCATACTTCCAATTCTCAAAGCAACTAAGATTTCAAAAATAATTTTCTACATTCAAGGCCAAGTCAGGACTGAAATCCACATTTCCTGTCTTTCCTAATCTCCAGCTTCACACTTCCTGTGTCCCCATAGCACAATGCATCTTATTCCTTGACCTACAATAGATGACTAAAAATCCACAGTAAACAGCTCAGCCTGTTATGGAGGGGAAACATGTATATTGTTGGTCAAGGTCGGCTTATCATCCACAGGGTGATATACAAGATGTTCAGTGTGCCCACAGGCCCACTGACCCCTGCCCAGTCCTTCCTGGCTTGTCTCTGAACCCATTCCCCTCTTAGAGCTTATTGGCGGGACCCACTTCTATGTAAACATGTACATTGGGAAATGAAATAAATTATCTAGTTTAATTCAAACAACAGCATGATATGCATTATCAAGAGAAAATATTACTTTGACTTAAAAGTTTCCTTCTTGGAGCCCAGGAGAGACTATTATGGAATATTCAGTATTCTAAAGGCATTTTGAGTGGAATATTTTTCACCCTTCTGAGTAGGGCATACAAAGGCTTTAATTAAACAGTGTCCCGTGGGAAATCTTGCCCCCAGAGCCTTTGCTGGCCCTAACTGGCAGATGCAGCTGTAGACTCTATCAATATTAGATGGTCTGTTTCTTGTGTCCATTTATATCATGCTCATCAGGGAGCATGTGGGAGGTACCCCAGAATTATCAGCTTTAATTAAAACTGGCTCAATCGGCGGAGAAAATATCCTACGCAAAAAATGAGTCAGGTGAGAAAAGGAGATTTAAAAAGATAGAGAAAGAAACAGCAACATCATACTGGGACTATTATTACTGAGTCTTCTTTAGGAAAAATAAGGGAGGATACGTGATGAACTGTTTCTCACCAACTGCTTGAGAGAAGCATAGGCATTTCAGGCCAGGTTGAATTAACACAGACGTGGGGTCTCTCCATCGGAATGTCCCCCTCCCCTGCCTAAGGTCCCCGAGTGACTGCCAAGGCTCCAGCAGGTTTCTTTCTAAGGAGGAGTAGCACATTCATTTAGACACACTCACTGAATTCATCATTCAAGGAATCATATAAAACTACATGTGGACTCTCCTAGAAGATTGTTTTATGTATCTCAAACATGATATATAACAAAATTACTATTACTTATTTGATTTCTGCTGTGCACTTATATATCACTCTAATCCTAACAACTCAACACTGCTATTTTGCATTTTCTAGATAAAAAATCTGACGTTCAAAAATATTAAATCCTTTCCAAATGTCATGGACTTGGTACATAGTAAAACCAGGATCTAAACATCTGTCTAGTCCCAGAGCCCAGACAACTTTCCCTACCTCTCCTGTGTTAGTCAAAAGAATTTAAAATTCTGCCAACAGCTTGCCTACAGGGATTCATGAGCTGAAGACAAGCAAAGTTGCTTTGAAGACAAGAAAAGCTGAGTTTAAACTCTTTCCCATTTTTCTTTTTTTTTAAATTGAATCTAGGTTTATTGTGCAAATTAATTTCAATTTGGCTGGTCTTTGGTAAAAATAAGGATTATTTTACAGAAAAATATGTTTAAATAGCACACCTCTGTGGATATTAGATTCCACTGTTGTTCATTGTCTTTGAGATTTTATTGTTTACTTGTAAAGTGTCCTGGATCCTGAATTTATCAGGTTCCCTCTAATATCTGCCTACAAATCTTCAAACTAGTGTTTTCAATTCTCTCCTATCTTTTTATTTTATTTATTTATTTTTATTTTTTTAATACTTTATTACAATACTGTATTTGTTTTGCCATACATTGACATGAATCAGCCACAGGTGTCCACGATCTCCCAATGCCGAAAGCCCCCTCCCACCTCCCACCCCATATCATCTCCCTGAATCATCCCGTGCACCAGCCCCATGCATCCTGCCTCCTGTATTGAACATAGACTGACGTTTTGTTCTTACAAGATAGTATACATGTTTCAATGCCATTCTCCCAAATCATCCCACCCTCTCCCTCTCCCTCAGAGGCCAAAAGTCCGTTCTATACCTCTGAGTCTCTTTTGTTGTCTCACATACAGGGTCATCATTACTATCCTTCTAAATTCCATATACATGTGTCAGTATACTGTATTGGTGTTTTTCTTTCTGGCTTACTTCACTCTGTATAATCGGCTCCAGTTTCATCCATCTCATTAGAACTGAGTCAAATTTATTCTTTTTAAGGGCTGAGTAGTACTCCATTGTGTATATGTACCACAGCTTTCTTACCCATTCATCTGCTGATGGACATCTAGGTTGCTTCCATGTCCTGGCTATTATAAACAGTGCTGCAATGAACATTGGGGTACATGTGTCTCTTTCAGTTCTGGTTTCCTCGATGTGTATGCTCAGCAGTGGGATTGCTGGATCATAAGGCAGTTTGATTTGCAATTTTTAAGGAATCTCCACACTGTTTTCCATAGTGGCTGTACTAGTTTGCATTCCCACCAGCAGTGTAAGAGGGTTCCCTTTTCTCCACATCCTCTCCAGCATTTATTGCTTGTAGACTTTTGGATCACAGCCATTCTGACTGGAGTGAAATGGTACCTCATTGTGGTCTTGATTTGCATTTCTCTGATAATAAGTGATGTTGAGCATCTTTTCATGTGTTTGTTAGCCATCTGTATGTCTTCTTTGGAGAAATGCCTATTTAGTTCTTTTGCCCATTTTTTGATTGGTTCGTTTATTTTTCTGGAGTTGAGCTGCATAAGTTGCTTGTATATCTTTGAGATTAGTTGTTTGTCAGTTGTTTCATTTGCTATTGTTTTCTCCCATTCAGAAGGCTGTCTTTTCATCTTGCTTATAGTTTCCTTTGTTGTGCAGAAGCTTTTAATTTTAATTAGATCCCATTTGTTTATTTTTGCTTTTATTTCCAGTATACTGGGAGTTGGATCATAGAGGATCCTGCTGTGATTTATGTCAGAGAGTGTTTTGCCTATGTTTTCCTCTAGGAGTTTTATAGTTTCTGGTCTTACATTTAGATCTTTAATCCATTTTGAGTTTATTTTTGTGTATGGTGTTAGAAAGAGATCTAGTTTCATTCTTTTACAAGTGGTTGACCAGTTTTCCCAGCACCACCTGTTAAAGAGACTGTCTTTACTCCATTGTATATTCTTGCCTCCTTTGTCGAAGATAAGGTGTCCATAGGTGTGTGGGTTTATCTCAGGGGTTTCTATTTTGTTCCATTGATCTATATTTCTGTCTTTGTGCTAGTACCATACTGTCTTAATGACTGTGGCTTTGTAGTAGAGCCTGAAGTCAGGCAAGTTGATTCCTCCAGTTCCATTCTTCTTTCTCAAGATTGCTTTGGCTATTTGAGGTTTTTTGTATTTCCATACAAATCTTGAGATTATTTGATCTAGTTCTGTGAAAAATACTGCTGGTAGCTTGATAGGGATTGCATTGAATCTGTAGATTGCTTTGGGTAGTATACTCATTTTCACTATATTGACTCTTCCGACCCATGAGCATGGTATATTTCTCCATCTATTAGTGTCTCTCTAAGCCTCAGTTTCTTCATTCATCAGATCAGGTAAGAAATATTTCTTGAAAATTAGATGACAGGGAATAACTTCTGTGAAAAGATTTTTAGCTTGTGGAAAATGCTTGACAAATACGATTTCATATCTTATTCTCACTTACGTTCCACAGCGATCCTATTTTGGAAGACACTTTGAGATGGAGAGTTCTTCCTGTCTTTCTGGAGTATCGTTGAGTTTGCTAACACAAAGCCCCTTTGAAGGATGCGGTATGTTGCCATTAACCTTTAGTGCTCTACAGAAATAATAAGCCTCCTTTATTTGTTCTATTTACAAGGAAAGAATTGCTGGCGACATGTCTCTTCAGGATAAATACTGTGAAATTTGAAAACATGATCAGCCAATAATGGGAAAAGAGTAAAGATTTAGAGTCGGCTTCTCAAGCTTTTCCAGTGATGTCCCATTAAAGGTGTGGCAGAATGAACTTATATATCTATGTGGTTTGAATGTTCTAGTATAAACACTCCCTTACATCTTATTTTGAGCTTCCCTGGTGGTGCAGAGGTTAAAGTGTCTGCCTGCAATGTGGGAGAACTGGGTTCGATCCCTGGGTCAAGAAGATCCCCTGGAGAAGGAAATGGCAACCCACTCCAGTATTCTTGCCTGGAGAATCCCATGGATGGAGGAGCTTGGTGGGCTACAGTCCACGGGTCGCAAAGAGTTGGACATGACTGAGCGACTTCACTTTCACTTTACATTTTATTTAAAGAATATTATTTAATCTTTAAGATGTGCAGTTTTGTAACCCTTAGTATACATGCTGTTTTATTTGAAAAAGAATTATTATATCTACTCCCCTACCTGTCACCTTTTCAAGTCATCCAGCCACGTCCGTGCTCCAAAAGGTGTATCATATTTATCTTATGTCTATGCTTCATCTCTAAGAAGTTTGGGGGAGGAAATCTGATATTCAATCTAAAAGTACAAATTTGGAAAATATTTCAGCCAAGTAGCAATAGACCAAATAAGAATGTTTGCCTTCTAGGAACTGTTTTTGAGGTGATTGTCATGAGAATAAGCTCCTTTCTGACATTAGACCTAACATCCTGATGTTAGACAGGAAGGTCCCTGGGAGGCCAATTATTCCTGGATGAGGACAACAGAGAGGCAAGAGAAAA
Source organism: Nanger dama (assembly GCA_917880005.1). Lineage (NCBI taxonomy): Eukaryota > Metazoa > Chordata > Mammalia > Artiodactyla > Bovidae > Nanger > Nanger dama. The sequence continues at coordinate 493,772 of CAKJTW010000126.1, forward strand.
GTGATTCAGGTTCTATGCCGATGACATATTTTTCTATAAAGTTCACTGTTTATATATTAGAATATTAAACATTAAAAACCTCACCTAACTCACTATTCAAGTGAAAGCACAATTTAATGAGTCTTCGGTTTTATAGCCTATTCCATTTCCAGGCTAACGTTTAAAGGTCAATCCCCTGGCACGTTACTCAGGGCCCTCGATTCAGCTCTGAAGCCCTGAGTTCTCTAGTTTCCCCAGCTGCTGTGAGCATCCCCTGGTGAGGGCTTTTACTTAAGTCCCTCTCCAGAAACTTCCCTGTAAGGGCACCACCTAGGCCAAAGTCAGGACTGGCTCCCTTGCCAAGATCCAGAATGTCCTTGAAGGACCATCTCAACTCCCCAGCTGCTGGGCAGACACTCCATAATTCCTGCCTCACAAGTCAGCCTTCTTCTTACCCAGTCCAACTTCTCTCATCCCTTTTTGGGTGCCATTCCTACAAATTAAGTCTTTACCCCAGACTCTGTGTACTGAGGAACCCAGCCAAGGATAGCTTATTACACTAGCAAGTTAACTGGCTTCAATTCGCCCTATGCAACAATTTTCCAAGTTTCATTAGACACCATCTCTGAATTTAAACGTGTAAATAAAGTAACAACTCTGTGAATCAGAAACATCATTGGCATGTGGATATGTAACTGTAGGCAGAAAAGTGATCGTTTCTAATTCAACTAGTTTTAGTGAGTGAGTGAGTGAAAGTTGCTCAGTTGTGTCTGACTCTTTGCAACCTCAAGGACTATACAGTCCATGGAATTCTCCAGGCCAGCATACTGGAGTGGGTAGCCTTTCCCTTCTCCAGGGGATCTTCCCAACCCAGGGATCAAACCCAGGTCTCCTGCATTGCAGGTGGATTCTTACCAGCTTAGCCACAAGGGAAGCCCCGATAGTTCAGTTGTTTTAGTGAAAGCATTATTTATTACGGTTCAGGCATGAAATTGTTTGATGTACATATTTAGTTTTGATTCTCACAACCACCATAGGGTGTAAGTATTATTCTACCTGTTAGGAAATGAAGAACTGAAATCTACTCACTTGGTTAAAATCATAGTGTTAGGAAATCAAGAAGTCACAATTTGAACTTAAACTTTCTTTGTCGAAGGCTGGAAGTTTCCAGTCCATCTGTGATGCTTTGTGCTGTTTACACGTGTTTCCAGCTCTCTGCCTTCTGAACACAAAGCAGGACAGACTTTCCTACCTACCAAATGTTAAGCATGGCCACGCCACTTGCTTGGGCTCATGGAATGGAAGCAGAAGAGATGGCTCCTTTCTGCCTTACTGTCCCCTCCTGCCACAGGGAGCGGTGACATTCCAGATGTTCGTGGCTCTGCCACCTTGTGCCCCTGCCACCTTGTGCTCCTGTGTAAAGACAACATGGAAAAGAGCCGCCAGCACAATTCAAGATGAGCGTGGATTGTAAGTGAAAAGCAATCTGCATTAAGTCACTGCTCTCCAGGGGTTGTTTGTTATCATGGCCTAACCTTATGTGGGGCTCTCCAGGTGGCGCTAGTGGTAAAGACCCTGCCTGCCAATGCAGGAGACGTAAGAGATGCAGGTTCAATCCCTGGGTTGGGAAGATCCTCTGAAGGAGGGAATGGCAAGCCACTCCAGTATTCTTGCCTGGAGAATCCCACGGACAGAGGAGCCTGGTGGGCTACAGTCCATGGGGTCAAAAGTCAGACACAACTGGAGTGACTTAGCATGCATGCATGCAACCTTACTTGATTAATTCATAAATCATGGCTAAAGAACAGATTAATTTTTAACTTAAGAACTATTAGTAGGAGGAATCCCCTGGTGGTCTAGTGGTTAGGACTTGGTACTTTCACTGGCATGGGCCTAGGTTCGATCCCTGGTTGGGGAACTAAAAGGCCCCAAACTGTAGAGCATGCTCTTCCCCCGCCCAAAAATGTATTAGATTAGTAGGGAGCTGCCATTTTTGCTATAATTGAAATATCCTTTTAACACTTGAATTTACTTTATAATATAATATAATTGAAAGAGTTTGGGTTTTGCAGCCATGTAGATGTATAATTTAATTTGAATCTCTGATCTAACCCATACTTGTTTAATAACCTTGAGTTTCAATTTCTCTTTTTCAGCCCCTGTTTACTCATCTATAAAATGAGGCTAGTAATATATTTTGTCACAGCATTGATGTAATGGTTTGATAAAATAAGGCTGGTAAAGCTTTTAGCAAATTGTCTGACACATAGATGGTATCAAATAAGTGTTTTACAGGAAGTATATCTTTTTATAACTCACTGCATCTGAAAGTCATTTTTACAAATATAGATTCCTGAGGCCCATACCAGACCTACTGAATTAGAATCTTAGGTTGTGATCTACACTTTTAACAAACTCCTCTAGCAATTCTTCCCTGAGATTTGAAAATAATTGTACTAGACAAATGTTAAATATTGCTGACATATATATACATATATATTATCTCAGAGAACCAGAAAAGCCTCCAATGAGAATCTTCAAATGATCTTAGAACCAACAGAAGTATCACTCACTGCACTGTAGATAAATCAAAATGAGCTCAACTGTATATAAATCAAAATGAGAGGATTTGGGGGAATATAATACACACTTCAAAGCTGTGACATCTAAAAGAAAAATCCCTGTGAATTCTTTATGTCTTCAAGTATCACATGAATGGTATAGTCTGACTAAAGTAATCTTTGCTGATGAGAATCAGGGTTGGAGGGGCAGTCTGGGACTTAAAGACAGACTGAAACCAGATGCCTATGAAATGAGAGTGACAGTCAAGGAGACCAAGGCAAGGACAATTTTCTCAGAAGCCCCTATGCATACACAGAAATAACTCCTGAAATTTTCTGGTGGAATCCTAAGCTAGAAATTTGATTTCTGTTGCTTTTAATAATTCAGATGCCTTTGAAACCTGCTGTGCTTTCTAGTTGTGGTGAGTAACTTTGGAAATGTGTGACCCTTCCAACCGCCTAATCACCAAGTCACTTTCTCTACTTCTCCTCTGGTCCTGAGTCTATGTTTATATATATGCATATTTACAGGCCAAAAAAAAAAAGGAGAGAGAGAGAGAAGGTAGAAATAACCAAGGAAGAGGCTGACGAGTCTTAATGATGTCTTTGGGCTCTCTTGTCCAAAACAGGTAAGTGAAGAGCACTTCTGACTTTGAGTCTGAGAGTGGGGTGGGGTGGGAAACCCATAGCCAGTGGGATCCGGGAGAAAGGGTTAGAGGGAAAGCAGGGCTGGGCATTGTGACCTGAGACCACCGAGTGAAGAAGCATCAGAGCTCGGTTTAGCTTTGAGGTCCTGGAGTCCCCAGAGAGCTGCCCTCCGGGGCCCAGAGCTGGACAAGGACACTCTGCTACCATTTGGGTCAGAATAGGTAGGGACCCCTCTACTCCTTCAAGGCATCACACAGCTGCAAGGAGCAAGCACAGCAGAGACGAGTCTACAACGATCTCACTTTTCCCGGCTCAAGACTATGACATCTGATAGACACCATTTCAGATCTCCGTGAGCCCTGCCTCCCTCCCTCCTGCTCTGCAGGTGTTCTGTATCACACACGAGAAGAGAGAAAGGGACCCATGCCTACAGTCCTCCAAATAACTGGTATCGAGTTTCTTATGACTTGGGCTAGGTGGGGAAGTCTTTAGTGGATCTTAAATAAAACAGACACAATTAAACAAATGCGATGTCACTTGCCCTTTGAATACTGAAAAGTTTGGATGTGTGTGCTAAATCCATCAACTTGCCTGAATGACACTGGGGGCAGCTGGTAGACCCCCATGCTTTGATTCCTCCAACAGGGAAACGGAATGTTAATGGAAGGCGAGGCTGTAGTGTGGTGATTTAGCATTGCTTGCTGGAGTAACTTGCTACAGGCATCATTTCACTCATCACTTTAGGTGAGACGTGCTTGAGGCAGCTCTTCCTCAGTATTTGATTTTTCCAGTCTTTGTTTTGTTTGTTTTTTACAGTTAGGTGCTGCATTTATATCTGCTGGTTTAAATTCTGTCGTATTTCACTTTTAGCCTTTTAGTGTGGCAAACTGTGTTTTACTTTCAATTAGGTACTGCTAATGGAGTACCTGGTAAGGACTTAGGGATGATTCTGCACCTAATTTTTATACTCATGCATAAAGATCATTCCTCATGTATAATGTGCCCTAAATGCAGCTTCACTTTCTGGATACCTTGATGCAGATAGAATAGCTTTTCATCATTAGGTGCAAGTAAACAAATCACAGAGAATGCAAAGAAATGCAAATCAGCAGCAGATTTGCTCTTCCTTCCTTCCTTCCGGTGTCTTTTGGGGAGCCAGATCGTAATCAACAGAGAAGAGTCTTGCGTGGCCTTTACCGTTCCAAGTGAACTGGATTATCACTTAGAATGATGTCTAATCATTATTGTGCTTCCCCTGGGGGCTTAGGGGTAATGCCTCTGCCTGCTAATGAAGGAGATGTGGGTTCCATTCCTGGGTCAGGAAGATCCCCTGGAGAAGGAAATGGCAACCCACTCCAGTATTATTGCCTGGAAAAATCCCAGGGACAGAGAGGCCTGGTGGGCTATAGTCCTTGGGGTCACAAAGTCTGAGACATGCCTGAGCACGCATGCTTCTGCTACTCATCAGTATCAGCACGTGGGAGTTGCCGGTTGTGCTTTACTCTGCCATGGCCTATCTCCGGTAGCAGATGCCATTGGTTGCCCCATCCATCACCCTATGCTCTGGGCACTCCCCTTTGCTAGCACATGCCTACACAGTTCTACCGGAAACCTTTGTGATTCCCTCTTGAAAGCACTCTCTAGGTTCCAGCCCCTAACAACCAGAAGTGCCATGGGCTGATGCACCAGGAAACAAAGTCAAAGAGAGAGGGGAATGGGAGGATAAAGTCTCCTCTCCCGTGCTCCAGGATAAAGTCCCCTCTCCCGTGCCCCCAGGATAGAGTCCCCTCTCCTGTGCCCCAGGATAAAGTCCCCTCTCCCATGCCCCCGGGATAGAGTCCCCTCTCCTGTGCCCCAGGATAAAGTCCCCTCTCCCTGCTCCAGGATAAAGTCCCCTCTCCCTGCTCCAGGATAAAGTCTCCTCTTCCACGCCCCCGGGAACCAGGAGGTGAGTAACCTTGTGCTACACCCTCCACTGTCTCCCTGAGTTCCCACTGGGGTTGGGTGAGTCCCAGCTGGCCTCAACATTGATCTGTCATAAACCTTACTGGCTTTCTTCCATTTCCTGTCTCCTGCCTCCACTTTGCTATTGGGATTTCCCAGGACCACCTCCCAAATATATTATTTGCACACAAGTATTTGTCTCAGACTACTTCAGGGAGTATCCAACCACAGACAACTCCTTGGGATAGACTTCAGGAGTGACTAATACGGAAACTATTAATAAAACTAAAGCATATTTAATGTGGCCACACAGTGATGTTGAGTTGTCCCATCAAAGGAGGCTGTCACCTCGGCTCTAAGGTCTCCCTCATAGAGGACACTTACTGCCTTAGTGAATTTCCCCAATCTAAGACCTTGGTGATCTTATCAGCTAAAAGAGCAGATTCATCTCTTGGGCAGGGTCATATCTAGTACATTCATAGAATATCCATAAAACTTAAATATCAATTTATGAATTTACCATTAGAAATAATGGCCACAGGGACTAGAATACTCAACCTCCAAGTGACCACTGCATATGGTTGCCAGAGGCTGACCCACATGAGATTCCAAATAAGCAGCAGAGGTTGCATGAAAGGGATGGAATCAGGACAAAGGAAGATGGAGGCACCCAAGGTCTAAAGGCATTAGTCTCAGATATCCTGATACCATATCTGCAAGTAAGGGTGACAGTGCCTGGGAAAACAAGAATCTCAAACTCCTTGGCAGAAAACTCCTCCAGCCTTTCCACACTGGGGATCTCCTTATGTGTAGGACACAGAGTTGTGCGTTGTTCAGTGGCTGACTCGTGTCTGACTCTTCGCAATCTCATGAACCGCAGCACGCCAGGCTTCCCTGTCCTTCACTATCTCCCGGAGTTTGCTCAAGCTCATGTCCATTGAGTCCCTGATGCCATCCAACCATCTCATCCTCTGCCACCCTCTTTTCCTCTTGCCCTTAATCTCTCCCAGCATCATGGTCTTTTCCAAAGAGGGGATTATTGGCTAAATGCAAAACTCCTCTGAAAAATGTTTACAAGTGGAATGCCTCTAAGATACTCAACACCTCCTTCTGAGCTTCACATTCTTCCTTTAAATGTTAATAAATTCAATCAGACGGGAACAGTTCTGCTGGACTGTAAATTATTCAGACTTGTTCAGTGATTTTGCATATGTCAGCCCCAATTTTAATTTCCAAGGGGCAAATTCCTTTCCATAGTATTTGGTTTTGAGAGGACTAACAAACTACACCACCTCCCCCCTTGCTAATACCACCTGCCATATCGAGGCTGTGATTTCATTTGTTCTTACAACCAATCTTTGAAGTCAGTATTAATCATCCTTATTTTATTCACAAGCAAGCAGATGTTCAGGTCAAGTTACTTGGCCCAATGATGGAACTGGAATTCAAGCCCAGGTTTGTTTTCTAACTCCTGCTTTTTCTGCATACTACCCAAAGGTTATGGTATTGAGCTTTTATTTAAGAGTTGACTTAAGAAAAGCTTTCAGTGCTAGAGCAAAGTCTGACAACTCCTAAGCGTCCATCTGGGTTTCCGTGGTGGCTCAATGATAAATAATCTGCCTATCTGCCTGCAGTGCAGAAGATGAGGGTTTGATCCCTGGGTTGGGAAGATGCCCGGGAGAAGGAAATGCTGCTGCTGAGTTGCTTCAGTCGTGTCCAGCTCTGTATGGACCCCACAGACGGCCTCCCACCAGGCTCCCTGTCCCCGGGATTCTCCAGGCAAGGACACTGGAGTGGGTTGCCATTGCCTTCTCCAATGCATGAAAGTGAAAAGTGAAAGTGAAGTCGCTCAGTGTGTCCAACTCTTAGTGACCTCATGGACTGCAGCCTACCAAGCTCCCCTGTCCACAGGATTTTTCAGGCAAGAGTACTGGAGAAGGAAACGGCAACCCACTATTCTTGCCTGGGAAATCCCATGGATAGAGGAGCCTGATGGGCTACAGTCCATGGGATTGCAAGAGTCTCGGACACAACCTAGCAATTAAACAACAACAACAACAACAAAGGTCCATCTAGCTCCAAGAGTGTATGATTCGTTACTGCACCTGGCTTTGTTAGACCTCAGAACTGAGACTTTTTCCTAAATAATTCTGAAAAAGTTATTGCTCCTGGTTATTCAGGGATGATAAACTGTGATTGAGTTATCTTTCTGAGTGCCTCAGTTATTCATGCCACTAACCTTGGGATCATGTTATTCGTCCACGTTACTCATTGTGTTTCCTTCTTAACGCACTTTTGCATCTGACATCGATGTTTCACGAGGAATGAGAGTAACTTTCTAAAGACTGTAAAATATCTATTTACCCATATTGACCCTGCCCAGAAGCAACCACAAACAATGCTGTAATTAACTGAGTTTGGCTATAAATGGGAGACATATGGGTGACTTTTATAACACAAGAAAAAGGCAAGTTCAGTAAACTGATAGATAATTTATTAGCATTCTGAAATGTGTGCAATGCTGCTATATCTGCCTTTCTCTACTTACTTGCTTCCTCTCTCTCCCCCATTTTTCCTTATTTAAAAAAAATTTTATTTTCTATTGTGAAATTAAAAAGACTATCATCAAAGAACACTTTTGAAGTGATAGAAATATGGAAAGTAAAAATATCCATTTTTACTATTTAGAAAGGACTACAGTTAACCATGTAATGTATCTTTCCCTTTGACTGTGAGTGTGTTCCTATGTAATATATTTTTGGTTTGTTTGTTTTAAAGAATATCAGTATATGCTATGTTTAAAATGGATAACCAACAAGGACCTACTGTGTAGCACAGGGAACTCTGCTCATTGTTATGTGGCAGCCTGGATGGGAGGGGGGTTTGGGGGAATGGATACATGCATATGTGTAGCTGAGTCCCTTTCCTATTCACCTGAAACTATCACAACATTGTTACCCTACAAAATAGAAGGTTTTTTTTTTTTTCTTAAGAAGAATATCAGTGAAGATCTTGTCATCTGCATCAGCCTTTTGACCTAAAGGATCTTTGCCTGATGTACCTCTGTGTTTGTTTCAAAACCACCTGGGATTTGACAGATATGTTTTGCAGCTCTTCTTAAAGAGACATGCAGTGATCACAGACCTGCCTGCACAAGTAAGGCCTGGAGGTGTCTGCAAGTTACTTTTGGTGACTACCATGCTAGGATCTCCCCTCCAGGTGGTTTTTGTATTCTGTTAGGCACAATCGGTGCTGTGTGCAAAGAAGCCTAGAAGACTGTGCATGCCCCAGCTGCCCCAGGCTGCCTCTGAAAATCTCTGCCCCTTTGTTTGAGCCCTGCCTCCTACACCTCTAAAATTCCCTTTCTCCCCTCCCTTTGGGAACAAAGTGTTTTTAGAGCAGAGCTCTCCTTCTCACCAATCCTAGTTCAATGATGACATTTCTGCTCTGCCATATGGAGCCTGGTTTTGTCTGATTGGCATTTACAACTTCCAGCAAAGGACCCACTGAGGGGTCACATCCCTTTGCTCTTGTTCCATTGCCAAGTCGTGTCTGACTCTTTGCAACCACATGGACTGCAGCACGCCAGGCTTCCCTGTCCATCACCAACTCCTGGAGTTTGCTCAAACTCATGTTTCTTGAGTCAGTGATCCCATCCAACCATCTCATCCTCTGTCGCCCCTTTCTGCTCCTGACCTCAGTCTTTCCCAGCGTCAGAGTCTTCCAGTGGGTTAGCTCTTCACATCAGGTGGTCAAAGTATTGGAGCTTCAGCTTCAGCATCAATCCTTCCAATGAATCTTCAGGGTTGATTTCTTTTAGGACGGACTAATTTCATCTTGCTAGACTCTTACGTATCCCTTGGGGATCAATAATAATGCCCTCTGGGGAGACACAAGTGGCCACTGGGAGTCCAGTGGGGGCCACTGCAGTCTTCAGGCCAGGACTCATCGCCAGTGTGACCCCCTGTCTGTCCTCTGCCCCGTCCCCACTGTCCAGCACCCCCAGGAGCAGCCTGGTGCCTTGGGCCACTGGAGCAAGGCCAAGAGGACAGCGGGAGGACCAAGCTCTAGACAGTCGTGTTCCCCTGCCTCTTTCTGGGTTGCTATTCACACCTCCCCTTGAGTTAAGGTCAGAAATCTGAGGCTTGATCTCAGATCAGACCCAGCAGATTTCTCTCCAGTGACAGCAAGAGTTGCTAAGGAAAAAAACAAGAAAGTAGGGACTTCAGCCCCTTCCCCTAGCCCCCAGGTCTCAGGAAAGGGACTCTTCTCCAGGCTGAAGGGCATGGTATCTTACTATAATGGAAACCTGAGCAGTTCTCTGGCCTATTAAAAAGCTTTGCCTGCTCCCTGATGCTCCTTTTTCAGGCTTGCAAACTGTGTGCCAGGTATTGCTGCATCAAGGATTTCCTGTTTATCACTCCCTTGAAGCTTTTAGTAATCCTGTGACAAACTCGGGTTGACTCTGGCCTGCCAGACCCTGCGGAGGTCTCCATCTGGAGTCCAGGCCTTGGCTGAGCTCTCCAGCTTCAAGGCTTGCACTTCTAAGACCCCTGGCCCTTTGATTTTCTAGTGATGCAGAATCCTCTGTGGTCCCTGGAAAATAAGCTGTCTCATATATGGGTCTCTTTTCCTGAAGTCACTCTCTCCTTCCTATCTCTGTGCTCAATTTCTACCCATCCTTCAAAACTTAGCCCAAACTCAGGCCCTGTGTCCCTGGGGTGCATGCTCAGTCCCTCAGTCATGTCCAGCTCTTTACAGCTCCATGAACTGAACCCCGCCAGGCTCCCCTGTCCAAGGAATTTTCTAGGGAAGAACATAGGAGAGGGTTGCCATGTCCTCCTCCACGAGTATCTTCCCAACCCAGGTATTGAACCCATGTCTCCTGCATCAGCATGAGGATTCTGACCACTGAGCCACCCTACAGTCTCAATTTGCGTTCACTGGCGGTCTGTGTTTGGACCCCAGTTTTTCAGCTGAGTCACACCTAGGTGACTTGAGATGGTAATTCTGTTCTCTTTGGGTGGGTGAATATATTTTTAACTCTGGGAAGGTATGTAACAATAATTATGGTACAGACTGTGGCAACACATTTTGTGATATTGTTTTGTATACATTCTAGAAATGCACTGTTCAAAAGGACGGCCATTAGCTGTAACTGGCTATTTAAATATAAATTAATTAGATAAAAATTCCATTTCTCAGTTGTTCTAGTCATATTTCAAATGCTCCACAGCCACATGTGACTAGTGGCAACCTTCTTGGACATCACATATATTAAACATTACTATCATGCAGAAAGTTCTCTTGGATGACACTGTTTTCTGGTTCTCCAGAGGGTGAGCTGAATCCTCATCTCATAGACAATCTAAAGGAGTATATCTCAAAGTCAGGTCCAAAAGGACAAAGTGGGGAAAAATTATTCACCACTTATTACTAAGGTTTAAGCTCCCTAATATATAAAGAGCTTTCAAAAATAAAGTCTTCCCAGGTGGCGCTAGCGGTAAAGAACCTGGCTGCCAGTGCAAGAGATGTAAGAGATGCAGGCTCTGTCCCTGGAGGAGGAAATGGTGACCCACTCCAGTATTCTTGCCTAGAGAACCCCATGGACAGAGGGCTATAGTCCGTAAGGTCCCAAAGAGTCGGAGATGACTAAAGCGACTTAGCATGTAGCATGAAATTAAAAAGGAAAAGACCAACCATCCAACAGAAATATAGACAAAGGATAAGAACAGATGGTACAGAAACTGACACGGCCTTTAAATATATATGAAAGGACATTCAAATTCACCCAAAGAAAGAGAAAGTCAGCTGAAACTTCCCTGTGGTGTCATTTTCCATAGATCAAAAAAAAAAAAAAAATCCAACATTTGAAAACAAGGCTGTAAGAATGCTCTTGTGCATGTGTGCTCAGTCGTTCAGCTGTGTCCAATCCTTTGCGACCTCATGGACTGTAGCTTGCCAGACAGACCCCATGGAATTTTCCAGGCAAGAACACAGGAGAGAGTTGCCATGGCCTCCTCCAGTATCTTCCTAATCCAGGGATCAAACCTGCGTTTCCTCCATGTCCTGCATTGGTAGGTGGATTCTTTACCACTGAGCTACCTGGGAAGCCTGAGAATGCTCTTGGACATGGCCTAATAGAAACGTTTCTCAAAAGGACAAGTGCATATTCTGTGTGACTCAGAAATTACCTTTAAGAATTCATCTTACTGCACATATGTGAAATCCGAGAGGCACATTGCGGCATTGTTCAGAAACAATAACTCCCCACCCGTCACCATTAATAAAGAACTGCTAAACCTAAGTTGGTGACATATATGTGTAGCTATTTAAAAATATGCTGCACAGTTCTCTATATATTGAAGCAGAAAGATTCCCCTAGATAAGTGAAAAAGCAAATTTAGAACAGTTTGCATACGATGCCACCTTTTCTGCAATAAAGGAAAACAAGGAAAGTAGAGCCCAAAAGTTTCTGAATGAGCTTGTCCATGCGTAAAGAAAGCTCTTAAGAACCGTACTTAAGTTGTTACCGGGAGCAGAAGTAAGAGCGAAGCTTTCGCCAGACACCAACTTGGACTGTTTAATTTTTGAACTGGGCGATTCTGTATCATCTCTTATGACTACTAAATTGATCTTAAATAAAAAAAAAAAACCTGATTCTGCTTTGGTGACTGGGCCACCAGATCAATGACGATGCCCATCACGGAAGCAGCGCACTGACCCTCGGCAGAGTTCCAGTCTCCGCTGTGGACAAGCTCCGCCCAGGGTTCCCACGCATCCTGCATCTTCGGGTCTGCTCACACAGAGCCGGGATCCAGGGGCCCTGGAGTCCTCCTCGGCTCAGAGAAGGGCTAAGACCAGAGGAATGTGTCCGTCTGCGCCCCTTCTCACGCCGCGCCTGGCAGCCCTCAGAGGGCGGCCCTGCGGAGGCCCAGACTCACCTTCCCCCGCAGTATCCGCGTGGCAGGTCCACGCGGTGCCTGTGGTCTGCGGCAGGCGGCTATGGCACAGAAGTTGGGCGCAGTCTCCCGTTCCTCATCAGGGACGTTCTTCGATGGAGAAGTTGTTGAGAGCAGACGGGGTCTGGCGGGGCCCTAGGCGCTCCTTCCATCCAGCGAGGAGCCCTCACTCTTTGATGTCCGGCACCTGCGGGTCTTGGTGGATTCACCGTGCTCCTGGAAGCAGCCTTCTTTCTCGATAGACGCCTAGTTTGATGGTGGCAGCGGGACCCACTGTCAGCTCACATGGGGCAGCCCAGGGCCGCAGGGCCTGCAGGAGGGGCGCAAGAGAGGACATGGCCTGTCTCTGAGGAGTCCCCATCGCCGCATCCTGGGCCGGACTCTGTGTCCCTCCGCGGCCGCCCTCCGCGCCGGCTCCCCGCCTCCTGTGTTTCCAGTTAGGGCAGGACTGGTCCTGCGTCGCTCCAGCAGCTTCTTAACCACATCACTTGGAAATAAATACAGGCTGGCCTTAACCATCCTCCTTGTAGATGAAGACACAGAATTTTCTCGGGAAAATTACAGACTTGCCCAAGATCACAGGCTAATTTAAGACAGAATCTTGCTTAAGAATTTAAGGCAGGGTTCTTCGGAGAAGCAAAATCCAAGATTGCTGGTTTCTGACACTGAGTGGCTTTCCTGTGCCCTGAGCAGCCTCTGGTCTTCCGGTCCCTCAGTGTGGTCCAGCCGCAGACCCCATCGGAGCAGCCGGACACAGACGGATCCACAGCCAGGGAGAACAGGGCCGAGGGTCTGCACACGTGCCATGCCAGGCTCCAGAGTAGATTTCCGGTTGGTGACATTTCAAACGTCTTACCTATTGTCGCTGCATGCCCTTTCAGTTCTCCATCCGTTCATCCATCCATCGTCATCTCTCTCATTAACATCATGGCTACTAATATTGAACATCTATTTTTGTCTGCTGGGATAGAAAGTCATAAAGTCAAACAAGAGTCTCTGCTTTTAAGGAGCTCACAGTCCAGAGGAAGAGAAGGGTATATAAACAAATATATGCATTATAAAATGGGTTTTATGCTGGGATTCTGAGAGTATCTTATGAAAGGAACGTGCAACTAGTGTTACCCAGCTGAGCAGAGTTCGGTTGCTTCCCCGCCCTCACCCCACCAGACCCCACAACTGGAGATATCTGTCTTTTGTAGGGAGAAAAAGGTTTTATTACATGGGGGTCAAGCAAGGAGACAGGAAGCAAGAACACCCAAATCTGTCTCCCAGAGGGCAAGATGAGTTGAGCATTTAAGGACTGGGTTCTAGGGCTGTGAAGAAAAGGGAGGGCATGGTGGTTATAAAGGTTTAGGAAGTGATAAGTTTTTTCTGTTGTTATTGTTGTTTAATTTTTTATTTTATATTGCAGTATTGTTCATTAACAATGTTGCATTAGTTTCAGTAAACAGCAAAGCAATTCAGTTATAAATACACATGTATCTATTGTTTTTCAAATTCTTTTCTCATTTAGGCTGTTACACAATACTGAGTAGTGTTTGCTGGGCTATACAGTAGGTCCTTGTTCATTATCCATTTTAAACATAAAAGCATGCACATATCCATCCCAGGCTCCCTAACTGTCCCTTCCCCCCCTCATCTCTGTTCTCTAAGTCTGTGGGTCTGTTTCTATTTTGTACATAAGTTCATTTGTATCATTTTTAAAAAGATTCTACATGTAAGTGATATCATAGAATATTTTTCTTTCTCTGTCTGACTTACTGCACTCAATATAATGATCCCTAGGTCCATCCATGTTGCTGAAAATGGCATTATTTCATTCTTTTTTAATGGCTGAGTAGTATTCCATTGTATTTGTGTACCACATTGTTTTTCACTCATTCATCTGTCCATGGACATTTAGGTTGCTTCCTGTTTTGGCTGTTGTAAATAGTGCTGCAGTGAATATTGGGATGCCTGTATCCTTTCAGACCATGTTTTTCTCTGGGTACATGCCCAGGAGTGGGGCTGTGGGACCCTATGGTAGCTCTACGTTTAGATTTTTAAGGAACCTCCATACTGTTGTCCACCAGTGCTAAGATCTCATGCACAGGTCCAATCAGACTTCCTGTGTCTTTGCGTGCAAATTCAAAGCATGTTGGTATGAAGCATGAGGCAGAAAGTTGGGCTGTGTTATTGTTACCAACCAGGATTCTTGGCCTCCCTCCATAATCAATAGAAACTGATCAGAGGCCAGACAAGAAATTCAGGCAAGGCTTTGTTGAGGCCTCTGCTGCAGCGGTGGAGGAGCAAGAACAAACATGTTCCCTTGCTTGCCTGCTCACTCTTAAGGGGTGGACAGATAGCTGGTTCCTTTGTGGACCCCTCTATCAAGGTCACAAGTGTGGAGCCTTGTACCAAGATCACAGATATACTGGAGCCCTGGACCAAGGTTCCAGACAAAAATCTCCAGAACTGACAGAGCCAGTGAGCAACTGTTGCCATGAGTCCTGCCCTGACCTAAACTGGCCACTCTCCAACTCCATACCGGGTGAAATATCCACTATACAGCACCCGAATCAATCACCTGGTGCTGCCTTGCTAGAAGGAATTTCCCTTGTCTTGAGGCTATAAAAAGTGGCTACCAACCCACAAAAGGGGTCGGCTTCCCTGACCTGTCAGGAGGGCAGCCCACTGTGTTTGCAGTACTCTCATTATCTCTGCTCTTTGCTCTTGATGAACTCCCTCTGTTCTGAAATACTCTGTATCTGGAAATTATTTTCCATCCTGTATGGGCTACAAGACTTACGTGGGGTTAGGGGAGGGATGTGTCCAGGGGGTGGGCTCGAAGGATGTCCAAAGCAATTTGCCCTCCCCTTAGGTGGCAGTGGTCATGTATGATATGAGAGTCGGACTGTGAAGAAGGCTGAGCACCAAAGAATTGATGCTTTTGAACTGTGATGTTGGAGAAGACTCTTGAGAGTCCTTTGGACTGCAAGGAGATCCAACCACTCCATCCTAAAGGAGAGCAGTCCTAGGTGTTCACTGGAAGGACTGATGCTAAAGCTGAAACTCCAGTACTTTGGCCGCCTCATGCGAAGAGTAGACTCATTGGGAAAGACTCTGATGCTGGGAGGGATTGGGGGCAGGAGGAGAAGGGGACGACCGAGGATGAGATGAGTGGATGGCATCACTGACTCGATGGACGTGAGTCTGAGTGAACTCCGGGAGTTGGTGATGGACAGGGAGGCCTGACATGCTGCAATTCATGGGTTCGCAAAGAGTCAGACATGACTGAGCGACTGAACTGAACTGAACTAGGTGGCGGTGGTACAGGGGCTCATTGAGTACCCTGCTTTTGCTCCCAGATGTTCAGGAGTGGGAGTTGGGCTTTTGGTCCTTTTGTATCTTGTCTGTAATTTGCTCCCACCTGCCCACACAGATAGTTATTTTCAGTCCCTTATAGTTTGTATTTGTTACTTGAAGAGACGTTTGTCCAGGTGTGGGCACTGCAGCAAAGCATCCCAGGCTCCAGGTCCCATCATGTCTCAGTTTCAACAGGTCACCCACTGGACAAGCAAGTTTATTCTGCCCAAATTTTCACCAGCTATATTGGCTCCACCTGGAGGAGAGCATGGCAACCCACTCCAGTATTCTTGCCCAGAGAACCCCATGGACATAGGAGCCTGCTGGGCTACAGTCCATGGGCTTGCAAAGAGTCGGACACGGCAGAGTGACTAAGCATGGCACAGCACGTTTTCCTCCATCTGTTTTCAGCCAGTTTTATTGTGTTAGAAGCAGAGCTTATTTCAGCAAGTTGGTTCCTTATCTGCTCTCCTATAAGACTAGCTCAAGAATTTGTGTTCAGTACTAGGTTGGGTTTTTTTTCCTTCTTTTTTTTTTTTTAGCCTATGGGGCAGGCTCTCACTAGTAGGGAGGAGGAGTGTGATGTAGGGAGGGCCTTAATGGGGAGAGGTCACCTTTGGGATGAGCAAGAAGAAACGGTTTTTAGAGGTGAGGCTTGTGGGGAGGCACTGAATTACTGAACATTCTAGTGTATTTGGAGAAATGCATGTGCTTTCAAACTACTGGAGTATAACGTATGAGGAAAGAAGTAAAGAAGTCAAGGAGGGGTGGGGTCGGGAGAGATGGTTCCCTGCCAGGATAGATATCATAGCAAGAGGGGATCCAGGAGGAGGAGAGCTGATTTTACAACATAGGAACTGTGGGAATATTTCTCTCTGTGTGTATATGTGCGTGCGGTGTGTGTGTGTGTGTGTGTGTGTGTGTGTGTGTGTGGTGTCAGAGCCCTAGATTCTGAGAATGGAAATGGAGAGAAGACAAAGGGGTCTCAGACTTATCTAGAGTAGAAAGATAAGTAGTTGACTTCTTCAAGATTCTTAGATCCTTCTGCATTAACCATTCTCCAATCTAGTTAATGCACTTGCTTTTAACTTATCACTGTTATAAATAAACAAGTAGCTTTTTCCGTAGTTAATTTCCTTAGCTTTGAGTCCAAGGAAACAAATAATGAGCCTAAGTATTTAGTAGTTAGGAGCACAGGTCTGGGAGCCAAACAGACAAAATATCAAATTCCAACTCTGACATTTACCGCGACACAATTTATTTTTGTTGTTGCCTTGGCATTTTCTTTTGAAATATTGGGGTAATTCTACCTAACTAACAAATGTACTTGTAATGGATAGGTAAAATAATCCTTATATATCACAGTTGAAACAGGGCCTGGAATAAGTTAAGTGCTTTGTTATTTCAGTTTTACTAGATTACTAGATTTATATTTTAATTTTTCTAGATTATAAAAATGCTTCCTAAATGTTCTTTGTAATATGGAGTGACACAAAGTGTGAGAGCACCAATCTGCTTTGCATATTATCCTCTGTGAATGTTATAGGAAGTTTCTAATTTACTTTTTACTTGCAATTTACGAATTTAAATAATGAAGATGCCAATGTCTAATTAATCCTTATATGTGGAGGTATGGAGCATCTCTAATTAGAGTAGCTATTACATGCTATGTACAAATATTTAACTTACACAAAAGCTCTCTGTCAGAAGACGGATCTCTTCTGTTATAGAGATAAAAAGATAGTCTCGCTTTAGTTTTTCTTTAAATGTAGCATGTCTGAGAAGAATGAGGCAACATAGAAGAGCAACTGTTTTTTTGTTTTTGTGTGTGTGTGTGTGTGTGTGTGTGTGTTTTTTAACGCTTCTGTGTATGCCAGAGGTTTTGCTAGAGGTTTGAATCCTATTTTCCCTAATGTCGCAATCAACCCTGTCTGTCGTATTATTCCATTCCTCAGATCGCGGTGTGTGATTGTGGCTTATCTGTTACGTTCTTTTCTCAAACAGAGGCGTGCTAGAATGAGGACAACCATGGGCAAAGGGAGCTGACAGGATTGGAAGGGCAGAGAAGCTACCGGTAACAACCCATGATGATCAGTTTTGTCCTGTAATTTTCTTGTCCCAAATCCCCGTACCTTCTTGTTCTGATTGTGCCCATTAGGCAAAGCAGTCTGCGCCATCTTCTCCCATGGAAGCAGAAGGCAGGAAACTTTTCTCTGAGATCACATAATTTGTCAGTGGAAGAGCTACAGACAGTCCTTTCCATGCATGGCCTAAATTCCTTTCCATAGCTGAAGCAGAAAGCTGAAATAAGGTCCCTTTGATTATCCAGTGGAGAGAAGCCTAGATACCTTCATTCTAATGCACACTGTTGCAGGCACTGACCATGAAGCCCACTTCCCTTGGCTAAAAGAATATGACTGCAGAACACAAGCTAATTAATGTTATGCCAATACTGTTTTGCTTTGCCACTGAGGAGATTGATTGTGTGTATCATGTTTTTATTTAAGCTGTAAAAGCAGAGACATCACTTTGCCAACAAAGATCCATCTAGTCAAAGCTTTAGTTTTTCCAGTAGTCATGTATGGGTGTGAGAGTTGGACCATAAAGAAGGCTGATCACCGAAAAATTGATGCATTTGAACTGTGGTGCTGGAGAAGACTTGAGTCCATCCTAAAAGAAATCACCCCTGAATACTCATTGGAAGGACTGATGCTGAAGCTGAAGCTCCAGTACTTTGGCCACCTGATGGGAACAGCTGATCCACTGGAAAATCTTTGATGCTGGAAAAGATTGAGGGCAGGAGAAAGGGATGACAGAGGATAAGATAGTAGGATAGCATCAGTGAGTCTATGGACATGAGTTTGATCAAACTCCAGGAGATAGTGAAGAACAGGGAAGCCTGGCATGATGCAGTCCACAGGGTCACGAAGAGCCAGACCCGACTTAGCGACTGAACAACAGCAACATCTTTTCCATGCATAACTCTCGTGACAAGACGATTACTGTGGCAAATGCAAAGACCCACAACAATGCAGACTTTGGGTGCTGATTTGGGGTTTCTACTACTGTTACCAGCCAGAGTCAGAACCCAGCTCATTGCTCAAAAGTCAGCGTTTGAGAGACAAGGGTTGATGGAAAAGTAAGATGCATTATGCAGGAAGCTGGCAACCTGGGATAATGCTGGACTACTCTCCTCTAGAGTAGTTCCCTCTTACCAGTTAGAGGGAAAGGGGTTCCATAGGCAAAAGCCAGGAAGTCTCAGGGCTGTGCAGGCAGGGGCCATGGGCAGAACAGCAGTCAGCTCCAATAATCATCTGGAAACTCTGTGTGTCCCTACGTGGTGCTAGTGGTAAAGAACCTGCCTGCCAGTGCAGGAGACTCAGGAGGTGCTGGTTTGATCC
Source organism: Nanger dama (assembly GCA_917880005.1). Lineage (NCBI taxonomy): Eukaryota > Metazoa > Chordata > Mammalia > Artiodactyla > Bovidae > Nanger > Nanger dama. Next base: position 512,612 of record CAKJTW010000126.1, read on the forward strand.
CGGGGTAGGGAAGATCCCCTGGAGGAGGGCATGGCAACCCACTCCAGTATTGTTGCCTGGAGAACCCCCTGGACAGAGGAGCCTGGTGGGCTGCAGGGCTGCAGTCCATGGGGTCACAAAGAGTGGGACACGACTGAAGCTACTTAGCTTGCACACAAAGCCTTCAACTCTAGGGTCTGTTTGTTCCCTTTTCCTTCAGGCCAGTTCCTGGGACTGTGCAGGCCGTACACTCAGAACTGCTCAAGATGGAGACGCTGATGTCGTGGTTACAGTCTGGGCACCATGCAGTTACCTTTTCCCCTTTGGTGGTGGCTGCAGTATCTGCACAGCAACTCAGGGATGTGCATCGGACGCTGTTATCTATGTCCTTCAGCTAGGAACTAAAGATTCTGTGACTGTGTTGTCCTAATCATTAACTGCTTGAACCTCCTCTTTTGTGCTTCAGGGGAGGTCTGGAGGCTACGGCTTTTCTGCAGACGAGCCAGGGTACGTGGAATGGCCTCTGTGTCTGGCAGGGCCTCACAGGGCTCTGCCTGGTTTCACTAAGGTGAATGTGTGACCTAGTTTAGTTATTTTTCTGATTGGCCCCCAGATGCCTCCTCTGTGAAAATGAATGGGTTGGCTTGTCACTTTCTTTGGTCTTTTCCTGCATGAGCACGCGATAAAGTGATTAATAAGGGCCCGAGATGACCAACTCCGGGAGTTGGTGATGGACAGGGAGGCCTGGCGTGCCGCAGTCCGTGGGGTCACAGAGTCGGTCATGACTGAGCGACTGAACTGAACGGAGATGACCATGTGTTTTATGGGGGCTCCACCCAGTGGCCTTGCCCCATATTGCAGTTCTAAGTTCTACCTGGTTTTCTTAGGCCTTTGGTGAGGTGCTTCAGATAGCTCTGGGTTGCCCATCACACAGTAGGTTCGTAATTAGTAAAACAGGGGAGAATGGGGAGGAGTGGTAGGAAGAAGGAGAGAAGGAAAATACTTACTTTGAGAAACACTCTGCCTGCAATGCGGGAGACCCGGGTTCTCTCCCTGGGTTGTGAAGATCCCTGGACGAGGCCTTGGCAACCCACTCCAGTGTTCTTGCCTGGAGAACTCCATGGACAGAGGAGCCTGGCAGGCTATGCCCTACAGGATCGCAAAGTCAGGCGCGACTGAACTGACTTACCACACAGCACGCACATCAGTATCAGAACTGCAGCCTCAAATGATGGGAGTAAGCTATTCTTACTTTGGAGAGATTTCATACATACAGACCACAGTTAGTGCATTCCAAGCAAACTTCTACTGTGGTAGAATCCTTGAGAGAAAAGTTCATAGGGGAGGTAAGAAAGCACGTCAAAATCCTTAGTCCTATAAAGTGATCCAGGTGTTTCCACCATGCCCCTCCTTTGTTGACCAGGGGACATAGAAAGATCCAGGAGACACGGTTGCTATTACCCTCAAGAGACTGGTAAGTCAGGAGGAGAGGCAGATGCTTATAAACATATTCATGATATTATACATAAATATAAGATCTATAATAAAGGTTTTTTTTCCCAGTAACTACAGTTGTAATATAACAGAGACATGTATTTTATTGGGAGAATTAAGGAATCCTTCACTGAAGCAAAAACAGAATATTGTAGGAGAATAGAGTAGGAAAAGATCCTTCACAGAATAGAGGCGGGTGCTTAAAGGATAGTTCAGTGTTTTCTAACAGGATGGGAGGAGCTCTTCAGAGAAATGGAAGAGCACGTAACTGCACACGTTAGGTGGAAAGTGATTCACAGCACTGAGGTCAAATGTGCCAGTGTTCGGAGATGGAGGAAAGTAAATTTATCTTGTTCCTGTTTCATTTGCTTCACCAAAAGCCCTGCCCTTATATGCCCTTTCTTTTTTATAAGGGCTGAAATCGGTATAATCATGACTCTTGTGTACGTTTGAAGGGGGTATGAGGTATTTGTAAAGAATATGGGCTTTTGAGGCTACAGATCTTGCTTTGAGTCCTAGCTCCGTGCTTTCCAGCTAATTAAACACTGACAGCATCTTGGGTCTTCAGGATTCCTTTACTCCTACTCCTTTGTAAAGGTGAGAAATAATAATACTCATTATGTAGCACTGTTATGAAGATGAAATGTGAGCACAAATATCAGGAACAAAATTGCTGATATCTTTATTCACTATGAGAGAAATTAAAATGATTAAAATAATGGAAGTTGTTTGCTAAAAAATAGTGAAATTTTGATAAAATGAGTTACTTTAAAATTCAATTTATTGTAACATGCACAAACTATATTATAAAAATTGAATAGTCCTATACTAGTAAAGAAATGTGTGTGAAAATAAAATCATTCCCACAAAGGAAACTCCATGCACAGATAATGTTTCAATTCAGCTCAGTTCCGTTCAGTCACTCAGTCGTGTCCGACTCTTTGTGATCCCATGAATCGCAGCATGGCAGGCCTCCCTGTCCATCACCAACTCCCGGAGTTCACTGAGACTCATGTCCATCGAATCAGGGATGGCATCTAGCCATCTCATCCTCTGTCATCCCCTTCTCCTCCTGCCCCCAATCCCTCCCAGCATCAGATTCTTTTCCAGTGAGTCAACTCTTCACATGAGGTGGCCAAAGTATTGGAGTTTCAGCTTTAGCATCAGTCCTTCCAATGAACACCCAGGACTGCTCTCTTTAGGATGGACTGGCTGGATCTCCTTGCAGTCCAAGGGACTCTCAAGAGTCTTCTCCAACACCACAGTTCAAAAGCATCAATTCTTTGTCACTCAGCTTTCTTCACAGTCCAACTCTCACATCCATACATGACCACTGGAAAAACCACAGCCTTGAATAGACGGACCTTTGTTGGTAAAGTAATGTCTCTGCTTTTGAATATGCTGTCTAGGTTGGTCATAACTTTCTTTCCAAGGAGTAAGTGTCTTTTAATTTCATGGCTGCAATCACCATCTGCAGTGATTTTGGAGCCCCCCCAAAAATAAAGTCAGCCACTGTTTCCACTGTTTCCTCATCTATTTGCCGTAAAGTGATGGGACTGGATGCCATGATCTTCGTTTTCTGAATGCTGAGCTTTAAGCCAACTTTTCCACTCTCCTCTTTCACTTTCATCAAGAGGCTCTTTAGTTCCTCTTCACTTTCTGTCATAAAGGTGGTCTCATCTGCATATCTGAGGTTATTGATATTTCTCTCAGCAATCTTGATTCCAGCCTGTGCTTCTTCCAACCCAGTGTTTCTCATGATGTACTCTGCATGTAAGTTAAATAAGCAGGGTGACAATATACAGCCTTGATGTACTCCTTTTCCTATTTGGAACCAGTCTGTTGTTCCATGTCCAGTTTTAACTGTTGCTTCCTGACCTGCAGTGGTAAATTATTCCAAACATTCAACAACAACAACAAAAAAAAAACACCAACTTCTGCTAAACTTTATGAGAATAAAAAATAAGGAATACTTCCAATTTTACAATGCCAGTATAATCTTGTTAATAAAATCTGATGCAAACATTATAAGAAGGAAATATGTCAGGTTACTATCTCTCATGAACATAGATTCAAAACCACTAAATTGTGTTAACTGGTAATTGAATCAAGTGAGATTAAGGTATGTTTGTTTTAGATTGTTTCAATATTCAAGAAATATTCACTATAGTTAGAACATAAAGGAGAAAATCATATGATAATCTCAATAGTTTCAGAGAAAAGCATTGATACCTCTCCTCACTCATTCATGTTATAAACTCTTAGCCTGCTAGAGCTAGAAAGAAACTTCTTTAATATGCTAAAGAATGCCTATCAAACCTTTACTGTATACTCCACGATTAAAGGTAAAATCTTTGAAGTTTGCACCATGAGCTCAGCAACAAGGTCAAGATGCCCACGCTCATCTCTTCTGTTTAACGATGTACTGGAGATCCAGTCAGGACAAATGGTGTGAGTACTGGAAAGGAAGAAATACTATCATTATTTGTGGATAACATGATTATAGATGTGGAAAACCCAAAAGGGTCTCCAGACCATTTATAAGAATTAGCAAGTGAATTTAGTAAATTTGGCATACAAATATCAATTTGCCCTTTATATACCAGCAAAAAGTGATTAGAAAAACAATTAAAACTACATAGCTAATGAATGATGTACAAGGCCTGCTTATACACAGAACACTTTGAAACACTATTGAGAGGTTCTAAACATACTCAGATCCAGATCAAAACCAAAAACATTAAAAAATGCCCATGAAATGTTACTCCTAATTTCATGGAAGCCCAGTCAGGAGACAACCTATTAATTGCTTATCAGAGGATGGTTTCCCAAAAAGTTTTGTGAAAAACTCATTGATTTCAAGGCTTTGTTCATCTGTGGCAGGAAGGGTTGTGATATGTCTTATGAGTGTCTCGAACATCAGAGGAGCTAAGGAAGAAAATGTTGCTAGTGATCTTCAAAGTGCAGTTGATGGGGGTGAAGAAAATGGAGAGGGCGGGTAGAAGAGATGAATTCATGCCTGTGTAGCTGCTCTGAGATCCAAAGGTGAGCAGAAGGTCACCTGACTTAGGTTTTCAACTGTATCCAAGGCAAAGAATTAACAGCAATTTCCGTCTTTGGAGTCAACTTTAATGTGCACCAAATCTAACTTTTAATGTACTAAAAGTCATTCATAGTCTGTCCTCTGTGAAACTTAGCCTTCGTGGTGAGGAATATTAGGACAGTGTTATTCAAAGCGTGGATAAATTTTGTGCGCCTGTGGTTAGGCTTGCAAATTTATTGAACACATACTGTGTGTCAAGCACTCTGGAAGAGATTTTACACATATAACACCTATCAGATATTTGGGACTGAGACTCGCAGAGTTTATGCAGCTTGCTTGATGCATCCAGATACTTGAGTCAAAAGTCAGTTTTGAACTCAGACTTACCTGACCCTAACCCTAAAACCTGAGCTCTTTTCATCACACCATGATGCCTACAAACTTGAGGTGTGTGATAAACCATTTAGTTCAGTAACTGATACATCATTAGAATTCAGTAAGTTCTATTCTTATTTCATTGTTATTAAAATATGGCTGAGTTCCCTAAGGAGTCTTTTATTTATTTATTTTGATGAACTAGAGTCTGAATCTCTTATCCAATGATTGATAGCTTCTTGGTGGTATACATTGTGAAAAACTATAGGAATGATAATACAAAACATGACAGAGATTTCTCTAAGCTTTTCTCTCAAGAATTAACAGTAAGTGAAAATAGTTGAGCGCCGAAGAATTGATGCTTTTGAACTGTGGTGCTGGAGAAGACTCTTGAGAGTCCCTTGGACTGTAAGGAGATCCAGCCAGTCCATCCTAAAGGAGATCAGCCCTGGGATTTCTTTGGAAGGACTGATGTTGAAGCTGAAACCCCAATACTTTGGCCACCTCATGCGAAGAGTTGACTCATTGGAAAAGACTCTGATGCTGGGAGGGATTAAGGGCAGGAGGAAAAGAGGACAAAAAGGATGAGATGGCTGGATGGCATCACCAGCTCTATGGACACGAGTTTGAGTGAACTCCGGGAGTTGGTGATGGACAGGGAGGCCTGGCGTGCTGTGATTCATGGGGTCGCAAACAGTCGGACATGACTGAGCGACTGAACCGAATTGAACTGAACTGAAGACAGCTAGGATTTTTAAAAAAACCTGTCCTGTGGGCTGGGCTTCCCAGGTGGTGCTAGTGGTAAAGAACCTACCTGCCACTGCAGGAAATGTAATGAAATGCAAATTCAGTTCCTGGGTCAGGAAGATCCCCTGGCGGAGGGCATGACAACCCACTCCAGTAGTGTTGCCTGGAGAGTGCCATGGACAGAGGAGCCTGGCAGGCTGCAGGCCACTGGGGCTGCAAAGAGTCAGGCACAACTGAAGCAACTTAATATGCATGCATATCCTTTCCTCTGCTGTATTCCCTCGGTCACAAACTCTTAAAAATCTTTGATACCCTTCAAAGAGAAGAGAGGTTTGCTCCAAACGCCGAGAATCAGTTTATCCCTGTGGTGTATTAATCATTGGATAAAACCTTAACTGATTTCATAACTAATTTTAAAAGTCTTATAAGTAGATAGCTAGGAACTGAATTAGTTTTTCCATCTTGAATGAGTCAGGTTCTTGTGGCCACTGCCTTTGCAGTAAAGGAGTCTCTTCCTGCCTTTTGAGGAGGTTGTGGTTTAGTCGTTAAATTGTGTTTGACTCTGTGACCCCGGGGACTGACGCCTGCCAGTCTGCTCTGTTTATGGGATTTCCCAGGCAAGAATTCTGTAGTGGGTTGCCTTCTCCAGGGGATCTTTGTGATCCAGGGTTTGAACCTGTGTCTCCTAAATTGGCAAGTGGATTCTTCACCACTGTGCCACCTGGGAAGCTAAATCCATGAAAAGAATTATTTTTCATTTTGCTATTCTGAAAAAAAGTCCAATTGAAACACAAGAAGCTATTTCAAGTGTTTGCATGACAACCAGTAGAAATGAATAACCACATTTCTAATTTACCAGTTATTTTCAAGGAAAGAGAAAGGCAACTTTTTATTTAAAAATACCAATAAAAATATTACCCACATGTGAACTCACATTTTGGGTTGTATGTGACAAATATTTCATCTTCAGCAGTCTTTTTATATTGACACTTGGTATTCCAAATAAGAGACAATCCTTGTTAGACTGTCCCATTTCTTTTTAGGAAGTTCCAACACTTTTTTATTTAAGTGTAACAAAACACAGTTACTGTTTCTCTAATCGTTCTTTCCTAGATTCATTTCATCTCTCACAACCTAACAGCTACTAGTGTTCTCACTTTGCACCTCTTTCTCACAAAGCTCATCTGCTGTTAAGAAACTCAGTTAGCACATTATGTAGGTGGCTGTTGTTTCAACACTCACCTTTATCCCGAGCTCCAATCATTTTTTCTGTAAATGTAATCAGGCAGTGCCCCTTGAATGCCCTACTAGTACCCCAAAATCAGCTTCAGATTGTATTGACTTTAAAAAAATTTTTTTAAAGCTCTACTGAAGTGTAGTTGGTTTAAATATTGTGTTAATTTCTGCTTTACAGCAATGATTCCCTCACACACAAATATATTATTTTTCATACTCTTTCCATCATGGTTTATCACAGGATATGGAATATAATTCCCTGTGCTGTACACTAGGGCCTTGTTATTTATTAAACTGACTTTAAATACCAAGTACCTGTTGGGCAGTTTCTAGGCATGCTTATCTCTGTTCTCCAAGTGCAAACTGAAAAGTGTCTTGAATTTAAATTGCGTAGTCTTCTTTCCAGCCCATGTGACGGTGCATTATTATAGAGCTACTGTGTATCGACCCACCTATCTGTGCTCTATGTGCTGTACGTGTTACCCTGTATACAGGAGATCTCTTTAATTAAAAGATAAAGGTAGATGATATTATCTTGATTAAAAAATATTTAGATTCAGAACATTGTATGCGCCCAGTTCAGTTCAGTTCAGTCACTCAGTTGTGTCTGACTCTTTGCGACCCCATGGACTGCAGGCACGCCAGGCCTTCCTGTCCATCACCAACTCCTGGAGTTTACTCAAACTCATGTCCATTGAGTTGGTGATGCCATCCAGCCATCTCATCCTCTGTCATCCCCTTCTCCTCCTACCTTCAGTCTTTCCCAGCATCAGGATCTTTTCAAATGAGTCAGTTCTTCACATCAGGTGGCCAAAGTATTGGAGTTTCAGCTTCAGCATCAGTCCTTCCAATGAACACCCAGGACTGATTTCCTTTAGGGTGGACTGGTTGGATCTCTTTGCTGTCCAAGAGACTGTCAAGAGTTTTCTTCAACACCACAGTTCAAAAGCATCGATTCTTTGACACTCAGCTTTCTTTATAGTCCATCTCTCACATCCATACATGACTACTGGAAAAACCATAGCCTTGACTAGGACCTTTGTTGGCAAAGTAATGTCTCTGCTTTTGATATGCTGTCTAGGTATGTCATCGAGGAAGGCACTGGCATCCCACTCCAGTACTCTCGCCTGGAAAATCCCATGGACGGAGGAGCCTGGTGCGCTGCAGTCGAACATGACTGAGTGACTTCACATTCACTTTTCACTTTCATGCACTGGGGAAGGAAATGGCAACCCACTCCAGTTTCTTGCCTGGAGAATCCCAGGGACAGGGGGAGCCTGGTGGGCTGCCATCTATGGGGTCGCACAGAGTCGGACACGACTGAAGCGACTTAGCAGCAACAGGTATGTCATAACTTTCCTTCCAAGGAGTAAGCGTCTTTTATTTTATTTTTTTAATTTTATTTTTACTTTATTCTACTTTACAATACTGTATTGGTTTTGCCATACATTGACATGAATCCACCACAGGGGTATACGAGCTCCCAGTCCTGAATCCCCCTCCCACCTCTCACCCCATATCATCTCTCTGGATCATCCCCATGCACCAGCCCCATGTATGCTGTATCCTGTATCGAACATAGGCTGGCGCTTCGTTTCTTACATGATGGTATACATGTTTCATTGCCATTCTCCCAAATCATCCCACCCTCTCCCTCTCCCCATGGCTGCAATCACTATCTACAGTGATTTTGGAGCCAGAAAAACAAAGTCTGCCACTGTTTCCCCATCCATTTACCATGAAATGATAGGACCAGATGCCATGATCTTCGTTTTCTGAATATTGAGTTTTAAGTCAACTTTTTCACTCTCCTCTTTCACTTTCATCAAGAGGTCTTGAGTTCCCTCACCCCAAGGGTGGTGCACTGCCGAGTTATTGTCTTCTCTCGGCAATCTTGAGTCACCTTGTGCTTCATCCAGCCCACCATTTCTCATGATGTACTCTGCTTATAAGTTAAATAAGCAGGGTGACAATATACAGCCTTGACGTACTCCTGTTCCTGTTTGGAACCAGTCTGTTGTTCCATGTCTAGTTCTAACTATTGCTTCCTGACCTGCACATAGGTTTCTCAAGAGGTAGATCAGGTGGTCTGGTATTCCCATCTCTTTCAGAATTTTCCACAGTTTGTTGTGGTCCACACAGTTAAAGGCTTTGGTATAGTCAATAAAGCAGAAGTAGATGTTTTTCTGGAACTCTCTCACTTTTTCAATGATCCAGCTTATGTTGTCTATTTGATTTCTGGTTCTTCTGCCTTTTCTAAATCCAGCTTGAACATCTGGAAGTTCACAGTTCACATATTGCTGAAGCCTGGCTTGGAGAATTTTGAGCATTACTTTACTAGCATGTGAGATGAGTGCAGTTGTGCGGTAGTTTGAGCATTCTTTGGCATTGCCTTTCTTTGGGATTGGAATGAAAACTGACCTTTTCCAGTCCTGTGGTCACTGCTGAGTTTTCCAAATTTGCTGGCATATTGAGTGCAGCACTTTCACAGCATTATCTCTTAGGATTTGAAATAGGTCAACTGGAATTCCATTGCCTCCACTAGCTTTGTTCGTAGTGATGCTTTCTAAGGCCCACTTGACTTCATATTCCAGGATGTCTGGCTCTAGGTGAGTGATCACACCATCGTGATTATCTGGGTCATGAAGATCTTTTGTATAGTACTTCTGTGTATTCTTGCCAACTCTTCTTAATATCTTCTGCTTTTGTTAGGCCCATATCATTTCTGTCCCTTATTGTGCCTATCTTTGCATGAAATATTCCTTTAGTATCTAATTTTCTTGAAAAGATCTCTAGTCTTTCGCATTCTATTGTTTTCCTCTATTTCTTTGCATTGATTGCTGAGGAAGGCTTTCTTATCTCTCCTTGCTATTCTTTGGAACTCTGCATATGTGCCCAAGATTTCATATAACAGAGAAAAGATTCAGGCCACAGCTTTTATGATTTCAAAGTTATTTTTTTCATTACTCACTGCCTCTAATATTCTCTCTCATTTTTAAAATACAGTATAGTGGTTAAGAATATTTATGAGTCAGCCTACTTCTGTCTGAATACTGGATGTTATATTTACAATGCTTATGACGAGGTCAAATTACATTGTTTTTCTCTGCCTCTGTTTTCTCATCGATAAAATGGAACTAATAAAAGTTCATATCTCACTGGATTATAAGAATTAGATGAAATATGAGCAACCTAATGTGGTAACTTACACATAGCAAGCTCTCAATGTACTTTCCTAGGAATCATCTAATAGTTATGCTATCTTGCTACTGCTGCTGCTAAGTGGCTTCAGTCGTGTCCGACTCTGTGGGACCCCATAGACTGCAGCCCACCAGGCTCCCCTGTCCCTGGGATTCTCCAGGCAAGAACACTGGAGTGGGTTGCCATTTCCTTCTCCAATACATGAAAGTGAAAAGTGAAAGTGAAGCCGCTCAGTCGTGTTTTACTCTTAGCGACCCCATGGACTGCAGCCCACCAGGCTCTGCCGTCTATGGGATTTTCCAGGCAAGAGTACTGGAGTGGGGTGCCATTGCCTTCTCCATATGCTATCTTATTAATCCATTATTAAAAATTCTCCTGTATACCTTTTCATCTTTTTTACTCTTAATATCCATGGTCCAAAAGAAGAATCTATCTTGTTAAATGGCTAGTCCATTTTCTATCCTAGCAACACACTGACCCTGTGTCTGCAGTCATTTTTGGGCACTTCTTTCCAAGAGTACATTATTTTTTGTGTTATCAGATCCTACTCACCTCTCCAGGCCCAGCTCAAATTTGTGCTTAACCAGTTCTTCTCAGTTAGTACTTTCTTCTTCTCACTGAGAAACCAGGAGTTAATCTTGTTTTATGATTGAGTGTGAGTGATAGACCCTCAGTTATATCTGACTCTGGGACCCCATGGACTGTAGCCTGCCAGGCTCCTCTTTCCATGCCATTTCCCAGCCAAGAGTACCAGAGTGGGTTGCCATTTCTTTCTCCAGAAGGTCTTCCCTACCCAGGGATCGAACAGGGATCTCCTTCATTGCAGGCAGATTCTTTATCATCTCAGCCACCAGGGAAGCCTACTATTAAGAGACATTTCTAAGTATAAAAATAAGTCAACTTAAAAAGTATCAGCAGATACATGCTTGACTTTATCTTATAATCTATAGACAATACATTAGAATATGTCATGAATCCATACAGCTTTTCCAAAGGAATACCCAAGACAGAAGTAGCAACAAAGTTATAAATGACAGTCATCAATCCGATGAAATAATGTAGATAAAGCTTATCTGTCTCCAAGAGATGGGGACTGGGCAAATGGTCGGGAAGGAAATACAATGTGCTTTTAACTTTGGATGAAAAATAATATTCAGTTCCATGTTGCCGAACATAGTTCTGTTTTTGCGAAATAAATCCTCTACTTCAAATTACTGTGAGAATGCTTAATTAAAATGCTGCCTCTGGTCTTTGTTTTGGAATCTGTTACTTTTGTTGCCACCTCTTGATCGCTGTCCTTGGAAGCTCTCACTTCTTTCCTGTGTCCCTGAAGCCTCGGTTTCCCTCCCGCTGCCCTTGGAAGCTGCGACATCCTTCCCGTGGTCCTTCCAGCTCTGGCTGCCCCGTGGCCACCGAAAGCTGCCAGCGCCGTGAGTAGTGCCCCTTTCCCTGTACCTCTGTTCCTGCTGCAGTAGGGCTATCCAGAGAAGCACCCTGCTTTCCTTTGAGAAGGACCATTCCCCTCACTTTGGAATCAATATCCTCACCCAGCTGCCCTTTAAGTGCTTTCCAAGCATAACTAAGCTTTCACACTAGAGTTTAACATTCTCAGGTGGTCTTACCTATTCCTGTGGACCTCAGATTGATACACACTAGTCCTCTCTCTGGGGCTTCCTGGTTGGCTGGTGGTGAAGAACCCACCTGGCAATGCAGGAGACATAAGACCCCTGGATCAGGCAGACCCCCTGGAGCAGGGCACGGTTACCAGCTCCAGTATTCTTGCCTGGAGAATCGCATGGACAGAGGGGCCTTGCAGGCTACAGTTCAGGGGGTTGCAGAGGCAGACTCGACTGAACAGACTTAGCAGGCACACTCCCTCTCTCCACACGACAGCCTGATGCCATAGTCCTAGCCTTGTCCACCAAAGGACAGATTTTGTGAGTCGCATCTGGCTTTAGGGGAAGAGACTACGGGATACTCGGTTCTCCAAGGAAATATCATTCTCTCCTTACTGTTACCGTTCATGATCTGTTGTGAATACACTGTGTGTAATTGCTGGCATTATCAAAATGTGGTGGAAAAATAGTTGTGCTGTGTACTCATCAGGGTAATTAATTCTAGCTGCTGGGGTAAACAAACTCAAATCACAGTGGATTAAAAAAAAAAAGGTTTATTTTTTACTCATGTGGCCGTCTGCCTAGGGTCAGGTGACCTGCTGGAGATCTTGAGGAAGTGCTGGCTTCCAAGCAGTGACTCAGGGAAACTGGTTTCCCATCACGCAGCATGATTCCCCACATGGCACACAGTCATGAGTGCGTTAGACTGGGAATCAATCGCTGGAGTTAAATTTACAGCTGGGGTTACATAATAGTCACTGTGGACAGACGGTGACTGCAGGGGCCTCCCAGGTGGCTCGGTGGGTGAATAATCCAACTGCAATACAATAGATGGAGGAGACATGGGTTCAGCCTCTGGGTAGGGAAGATCTTCTACAGGAGGGCATGACCACCCACTCCAGTATTCTTGCCTAGAGAATCCCGTGGACAGAGGACACTGGCAGGCTACAGTCCATGGGGTCACAAAGAAGCAGACACAACTGAAGAGCTGAGCACACATGCAAAGTAACTGCAGCCATGAAGTACAAAGACACCTGCTCCTTGGAAGGAAAGCTACAACGAACCTAGACAGTGTAGCAAAAAGCAGAGACAGCACGTTGCAGACAAAGATCCCTATAGTCAAAGCTATATAGTCACGTACGGATGTGAGAGTTGGACCATAAGAAGGCTGAACGAGCACTGAAAAATCAGTGCTTTTCAACTGTGGTGCTGGAGAAGACTCTTGAGAGTCCCTTGGACTGCAAGGTGATCAAACTAATCAACACTGAATATTCACTGGAAGGACTGAAGCTGAAGCTCCAATACTTTGGCCACCTGATGCGAAGAGCTGACTCATTAGAAAAGACCCTGATGCTGGGAAAGATTGAGAGCAAGAGGAGAGGGGATGACAAAGGATGATGAGTGGATAGCGTCACTGACTCAGTGGACCTGCATTTGAGCAAACTCCAGGAGGCAGTGAAGGATGAGGAAGCTAGCATACTGCAGTCCATGGGGTTGCAAAGAGCTGGACACCACTTAGCAACTAAACCAGGTGGCTCAGAGGGTAAGGAGTCTGCCTGCAATGCAGGAGACCCAGGTTTGACCCCTGGGTCGGGAAGAGCCCCCTGGAGAAGGGAATGGCTACCCACTCCAGTGTTCTTGCCTGGAGAATCCCATGGACAGAGGAGCCTGGTGGGCTACAGTGCATGGGGTCACAAAAGCAGGCACAACAGAGAGACAAATACACAGGGAGTAAATAACAACAGTGACTTAATAGTATATCTCTATTTACATTTTTATTGGCCAGATCCCAGTCACATGACCTCAACTCAACACCAGAAGCTGGGGGTTAATTTTCTTGTGTTCCCTGGAAGAGGAAATGGAAGTGATCAGCCTCTAGCTTGTCTGTGACCCGTCAACAGTCTTCCCTTGACTGGTAATGATCCGCAAGACTTCTATGAAGCTATCTCTTACCAGCTCCACCTGAAAACTAGATCATATCTTGACCATTCCAGTCACTCCCAGATAATAAAGCATCACTTGAGTTCCAAGAACAATCTCAGTCTAGTAATCGAAATGTCCAGACTGGCTGAAATCCATTTGAAACTAAAGTATTCCTCTTTCCTTCTCTCCATCACGATGAGAAGCCAGGTATGGGGCAGGAAACACGATGGGCTTCTCTTCACTAGCGTTGATTCCTGAGACGGGGATCGGCACCAGGAGGGAACCAAGAGGCCACACTCAGGGCATATCAGGTTTTAACTGTATGCTCGTAGTCTGGAGCTAGTGCTCTCTGGGTATGGTAGATGATAATAATCTTTTTCCCCTTCATGGAGTACATTTATGAGTTCCTTGGAGATTTCCCAGTTAAGGACATCTGATTTCCTCACCCTTGATGTTGGTAACATCTTCATCTTGGCTGTCTCAGTGCTCCCTATCTCTCTTCTTTGTTTGGTTTTTAACTTTTTTTATCGATTTTTGGCTGCGCTGGGCCTTCGTTGCTGCACATGAGCCTTCTCTAGTTGCAGCAGTCAGCGTGCGGGCTTCCCATTGCGGTGGCTTCTCTTGTTGCAGAGCACAGGCTCTAGGATGCTTGAGCTTAGTAGCTGCGGTGCACAGACCTGGTTGCTCCCTGGCACATGGAATCTTCCTGGACTGGGGTTAGAACCTGTGTGCCCTGCACTGGCAGGCAGATTCTTAAACTCTGGACCAGCAGTGAAATCTGATCCTTACCCTTTTGTTTATGCATCTAATTCACATGTTCATAGCGAGGCTGACTCTTGGACAGTTTATTTATTTTTTTTTTAAGGAATCCTTCTGACTGGCTCCCTATTATACAATCTTTCTTGGCTTCTTGACAAATCTTCTGACATCAGTGGACACTAAGCTTCTTCCCATTGTAGATAGCACATTTCATTCTGGGACTAGGACAATAGTCCCAGCCTATTCACTTTAGATTTCTCAGGCATTTCTTTGCAAACTCCAGGGTGTAACAGAAAGTGGGGTCTGGCTGCTTGCTGCTCAAGAATGAGGCGAAACTGGTGGAAAGGAAAGTTGGCTTTATTGTGGATGCTGGCAGCCTGGGGAAGGGTGGACTCCTGTCCAAAAGCTGACCTCCTTCACTGACAGTCAGTGGGCAAGAGCTTTTACAGTCTGAGGGAGGGGGCTCTGTGCAGAAACAGCAGTCAGCTCTGACCGTCATCCTGAAATTAGTCATGCAGTTGTCTGATCAGCATTATCTTGGTTAGATATAGTTAATCTTCAGGTTCAAGGTCAGTTTGTTTCCTTTTCTTGAGGCCATTTCTCCAAATTGTGACAGCGTATGTCTTGGCTATGGCCTGATCATCATATAGTTAGCCTTTTTGCCTGATGGAGGTTCCAGCACCCACGAGAAAGCTCACAGGATATGGCTCAGAACAGCATCTATAGCCTTTGAGAAGGAACTAGAGGTTCTTGACCTGACTTAGTGACTAAACTAGTATTATTTGGTCTCCTTTGACTGTTTTCTTTTCTGAATGTTCCCACTTCTCTGATTCAACTTATTCTTTGATTAACATTTTCCCACAGACGAAAGGCAGGCAGAGAACAAGAAGGACAGGGAGCATAGGGTCTTGCTGCTGTTCAAGGGATGCATGAGAGTGAAAGTGGAAGTCGCTCAGTTGTGTCCGACTCTTTGCGACCCCATGGACTGTACAGTCCATGGAGTTCTCCAGGCCAGAATACTGGAGTGGGTAGCCTTTCCCTTCTCCAGGGGATCTTCCCAACCCAGGATCGAACCCAGGTCTCCTGCATTGCAGGTGGATTCTTTACCAGCTGAGCCACCAGGGAAGCCGAAGAATGCTGGAGTGGGTAACCTTTCCCTTCTCCAGGGGATCTTCCTCATCCAGGGATCGAACCCAGGTCTCCCGCGTTGCAGGCGGGTTCTTTACCAGCTGAGCCACAGGGGAAGCCCAAAGGGACACAGACCAAGCTGTATAAGTGGTGTTTTGTTTCTTTAATTATTTCTTTGACTGCCTCAGGTCTTAGTCACCGTGATTCCTTGCATCACGTGGGATGACTGCAGCAGGTGGACTCCCTGTTGGTGGGCTGTGGGCTCAGCAGTCGTGGCTCTGTGGCGTGCGGGATCTCAGTTCCTCAGCCAGGGATGGAGCCTGCATCCCCTGCATTGCAAGGAGGATTCCTAACCACTGGACAACCAGGGAGGTCCCTGTAAGTGGTTTCTTAAAACATTTCACAACCTGCCTGAAATAAAGAGAAGAGCATCTTTTCCCTTATATAAGAGCAAGTGGTGAGGAAAAAATATTATAACATTCTCAACTGTTTTCCTTCAATATTTCTCTCATCCTTCAACCTCTTCTCAGGAGGATGTGGCTTTTTAGTCACGTTGTTTGCAAGATCTGCGTAGGTAGTTTGAATTCCTTGGAAATTTTAGGGGAGTGAATGTTGACATATATTGCGTTGTTTCTCTAACCTGAGACAACACTGAGAAAATGATCAGTTTAACATAGTGTTGGCTTAATAATAAGCGAAATATCCAAAGAATGATTTGCTTTGAAGAAATAAATCAGAGTGGATTGTCTAAAAGTCATGGCTCACTCATTTGCATTCTCACTGGGAAAGAAAGAGGAAGAATTAGACCTTAGTGCACTGGGCATCATCTTCAGATATTTTCCAACCTTATTTATTAATAAACTTATGTTTCCCATTTTTAATTGATTTATAATTAACATACCATATTATATTAGTTTCCAGTGTATAGAATAGTGTTTCAATATTTTTAAACCTTATGAAATGATCACCTCAGTAAGACCAGTTGCCATCTGTCACCGTAGAAAATTCTGACAATATTATTGACTGTATTCCCTATGTAGCCAATTATATATATGTGTGTGTATATATATCCCTGTGGCTTACTTATTTTACAGCTATAAGTTTATACCTCTTAAGCCCCTTCACCTATTTCCTCCAGCTCCCAGCCCCGCTCCCTCTGGCAACCGTTAGTTTGTTCTCTAGGAGTCTGTTCCTATTTTGGTTTGTGTGTTTGTATTGGTTTTAGATTCCACATGTAAGTGCGATCGTACTCTTATTAGTTTTCCCCTTTCTGATTTAGTTCACTTAGCACAGTACCCTCCAGGTCCATTCATGTTGCTGCAGATGGCAAGATGTCATTCTTTTGATGGTTGAGTAACATTCTATTGCATGTATATACACCACATCTTCTTTACCCATTTTTCTATGGAGAGACACTTAGGTTGTTTCATCTCGGTTATTGTAAACAGTGCTGCGGTGAATAGGGGTATATACGTCTTTTAAATTAATGTTTCATTTTCTTCAGGTAAATACCCAGAAGTGGAATTCCTGTATCATAAGGTAGTTCTGTTTTTAGCTTTTTGAGGAAACGCCATACTGTTTTCCATAGCAATTGTACCAATGTACATCCCAACCAACAGTGTATGAGTGTTCTCTTTTCTGCACATCCTCATCACGCTTGCTGTTTCTTGTCTTTTTGATAATAGCCATTCTGATAGGGGTCTGAGGACAACAAACGGTGACTTTGATTTGCATGTCCCTGATGATTAACTATATTAAGCATTTTTCCATCTGCCTGCTGACTATCTGCATGTCTTCTTTGGAAATGTCTATCCAGGCCTTCTGACTCTTGTTTTTCATCAGGTCATTTGTTTGATATTAAGGTGTTTGGGGACTGAGTCCTTAACCTGTGGAATCTGAAGCTATCTCCCTGTAGATAGTGTCAGGACTGAACTGAACTATAGGACTCCGTGGAGAAGAGCATGGCAACCCACTCCAGTGTTCTTGCCTGGAGAATCCCACGGACAGAGGGGCTTGGCGGGCTGCAGTCCATAGGGTCACAAAGAGTCAGACACGACTGAAGCGACTTAGCAAGCAAGCAATAGGGCACCCAGCTGCTGTCAGAGAATTGGTGCTGTGGCCGTTCTTCAGCACACTGGAAACGGAAGGCAAGAACCTTGTAGCCTCTGAGGTCCCTCAAGTTCCCAGTTTGTTCTACACCAGCCCTGCATGACTGCAGAAAGCTTCCTGATGTCTCTTTCCCCGGCAGAGGCCATAGGTTTGGGATAACCCCAGGCCTCACTTGCTCTCACAATGTGCAGATGCCCTTAGCAGGAAAATGAATGGAGATCATCAGCACACTTTCCCCAGGGCACTCCTTTCCCTGAAATTCTAACCTAGTTCCTGTTGTTCTCACACACTCTTGCTACCATTCTGAAGTTAAGCTTTCTGCCCCCTGGTGTATATATATATATATATATATATATATATGTATGTATATATATATGTGTGTGTGTGTGTGTGTGTGTGTGTGTGTATCTAAAACAAATACATGTATGCGAAAGTGTTAGTCAGTCAGGTCTGACTCTGGTACCCCATGAACTGTAGCCCACCAGAGTCCTCTGTCCATGGGATTCTCCAGGCAAGAATACTGGAGTGGTTTAGTCCAGTTCAGTTCAGTCGCTCAGTTGTGTCTGACTCTTTGCAACCCCATGAATCACAGCACTCCAGGCCTCCCTGTCCATCACCAACTCCCAGAGTTCACTCAGACTCACGTCCATGGAGTCGGTGATGCCATCCAGCCATTTCATTCTCTGTCATCCCCTTCTCCTCCTGCCCCCTATCCCTCCCAGCATCAGAGTCTTTTCCAATGAGTCTACTCTTCGCATGAGGTGGCCAAAGTATTGGAGTTTCAGCTTTAGCATCAGTCCTTCCAGTGAACACCCAGGACTGATCTCCTTTAGGATGGACTGGTTAACTATTCCTTTCTCCAGCTCTCCTGCATTACAGGTGGATCCTTTACTATCGGAGCCACCAGGGAATCCCATATATATGTATGCATGTGTATTATTTTCATGCTATTTTACTATTTATTTATGTCTATTTCCATTATTGATTACTCATGAGGATTTATTATTTCATTTTCATGACACCTAGCACTGTAACTGCTCTTGGAACACAATTAAGAAACTTTGTTAAGTTGAAATATGTTTGGTTTATGGACTAATCTGCCACTTCCTTGATTTTGACTAATTTTGGAATTTACTTAACACACGTTTAAAATAAAATAGAATAGAAGGTAGTGAAGAATCAGATAGAAAACTTCTTCAAGCACCTAAAGTCTAGGGTAGAATGAAAGTCATAATGGCGCCTCTGAGGTGTCTCCATTTACAGAGGGTTTCTTATTAATTGTCTGAGGGGTAAAGAATTTCTGGGTGGCATATTTCCATTTCATAGCTCTCTTCTACCTCGTTCTCCTGGAGTCCATTTCTTCTGGTACTTTTCCCAGCAGGCTGGAGAATTTCAGAAATGTAGAGCAAGCCCCCTAGCTACATGTTTACTTAAGGAAGAATTCTATGTAAGATTACTTTTCAAATTTGAATAAAAAATGTGTTGTACATGCTAAGTTGCTTCAGTCCTATCCCATTCTTTGTGACCTCATGGACTGTAGCCCACCAGGCTCCTCTGTCCATGCAGTTCTCCAGGCAAGAATCCTGTAGTGGGCTGAGTAAAGTATGCTGCTGCTACTGCTAAGTCACTTCAGTTGTGTCTGACTCTGTGCGACCCCCATAGATGGCAGCCCACCAGGCTCCCCATCCCTGGGATTCTCCAGGCAAGAACACTGGAGTGGGTTGCCATTTCCTTCTCCAGTTCATGAAAGTGAAAAGTGAAAGTGAAGACACTCAGTCGTGTGTGACTCTTAGTGACCCCATGGACTGCAGCCCACCAGGCTCCTCCATCCATGGGATTTTCCAGGCGAGAGTACTGGAGTGGGCTGCCATTGCCTTCTAAACCTCCCTTAATAGGAAAATATTTTCATGGATTTATAGCATTGTCTTAACTTATTTTTATTATACCATTAATAAAGTATGCTTAAGAACAGGTTTAAATTCACTAGCTCTTTTAGAACTAAAATATAAAAATACATTTATAGATTAGTTATATGCATGTGGGCTTCCCAGGTGGCTCAGGTAAAGAATCCGCCTGCAATGCAAGAGACACAGAGACGTAGGTTCGATCCCTGGGGTGGGAAGATCCCCTGGAGGAGGAAATAGCAGGCTGCTCTAGTACACTTGCCTGGAGAATCCCATGGACAGAGGAGCTTGTCAAACTACAGTCCGTAGGGTTGCAAAGAATGGTGCAGGGTTGAACAACAGAGCATATATAAATATAACATTTTATTAAAATTAAGATATTAACTGAATGTGATAGGTGATGTCATCTTTTTAAATTTAAAGGCAAATATGAATTTAATAATACAAATATGCACTTGCTCATTTGCTGTTTTACTTTCTGTGTTTTTTTCTATTTACTTTTTCTTGAAGTATAGTTGATTGACAATGTCATGTTAGTTTCACATGTACAGCACATGATTCAGTTTTATATGTCTATTCATTTTCATGTTTTTCCCTTATAGGTTATTATGTAATATTGAGTATAGTTTGCTGTTCTATACAGTAGGTCCTTGTGGGCTGTCTGTCTGTTTTACTTTCTGTGTACTTGATTTTGTTCTTTTGAACTGTTCAGAGTGTTTTTTAATTATGATTCCTATCATTTTAATTTAATTTTTAATAGAACATTTTTTTAACTACCAAAACATGATTTTAGTGGGCCAGTTAAAGTAATGTTGCATTATAGAGTACAACACCAGAAAACTTTAAGGACCATTTAAAACGTTTCTTCATTTTTATTTACAGCTATGCATACTGCCAATGAACATGTGTAAGGTGGTAAGCTGACCCAGATGACCTGTCCAGTGCATTTGCTTGCAACTTGGACTGACTGTTCAGACACAGAAGAGTATGAGTTCAACATGACCTGTTAACGTGATGCTATGGCAACTTTCAGCTGTCACAGCACCAAACTGATTATACATCCAAAAACAAACCAGGGAACAGAATTAATGTTTAATTTCGTTCTCTTCAGGGGTCCCCCAACCCCCAGGATCTAAGGCCTGATGATCTGAGGTAGAGCTGATATAATAACAGAAATAAGGTGCATCATAAATGTAACATACTTGAATCCTGCTGAAACCATGCCCCACCCCCGCCGCATCCATGGAAACATTGTCTTCCACGGTAGCACAGTCCTTCGTGCCAAAAAATGCTGAGACAGCTGCTAGACGGTCTATTTTATTCTGTGTTTGGTCTCCCAGATTTAATGAAACGTCACTGCTGTGTCTATGAAACCTGCTTGGGTACTGCATCCATCAAGGCACTTTATCAGTCTTGGTTATTGTTGGGTACAACACACTGTATGCTGAAGAAATCACTTTTATTTCTCGTCTCAAGAAAAGGAAAGATGGCATAGTAGCATTTGCCACCTAAGTATTTTCCACTCAAAATATAACACTTGCTCACACTCTTTCTCCTTATACCAGCTTTTCCTGTGTTGGCCAAAAGAATTCCTTGTGTCCTTTGGTCCTGCAAGAGGTGTGACACAGAGTCCTCCATCCTTGGCCCTCTCTGTATTCTATCCACAGCTTGGTATACGTGTGCATGCGTGCGTGCTCAGTTGCTTCAGCTGTGTCCAACTCTTTGTGGCCCTATGGGCTTTGCTTTGTCCAGGGATTCTCCAGGCAAGAATACTGGTGTGGGTTGCCATGCCCTCCTCCAGGGGATCTTGCAAACCCAGGGATCAAACTCCCATCTCCTGCATTGCAGGTGGGTTCTTTACCTACTGAGTCACCTGGAAAGCCCTACATGTGTGCAATTAGCTATAGTTAAAGGTAGAAAGTCTTGAACATTCCAAGAGAGTTTTATAAGATACAATTGTATCTTATAAATGAGATTCCTTTCATTTAGGATATTTGAAAAGATAAATTGAAATACAGCAAATGATAGCAAATATAGAGAATACTAACAACCGTGTCTCATGTTCTGGTTCCCCCGATCCCTAGCTAGCATGCAGCTTTCTTCCCTTTTCCTACTAGAGTCTCTCTGCTTGATCGCCAAGATCAGGGTCTACACAAGGCTATATGGTAGCTTTGTGCGAATGAGAGAAAGGTGATGAATGCAGGCCAGCACCAGATTGCATGGTCTAGTAAACAGAGCACAAGCTGGTTTCCACCCGCATTTTTTCTGTTGGTTGAGTGCGCCTGTTCAAGGTGTAACATGCACAGTTGTCTATGGTGGCATCGACCATCATTCACTTAGATATTGTACCATGAATCAACTTAGACTAATAAAATGTGATATGTTAACGGAGGATTTGGGAAATAAAATTCTCTGTGGAAGCTACTGAAAAAGCCACTCGGTCTCATTGGACATGAATAAGAAAGAGATAGCCTTAGTTAATGCAGGTTGCTGTCATAGGATCGCGAGATCTTGTAACCAGGCCCAACAGGAAGCTATATTAGGTATAACATACAAAGACACCGAAATGGCTCAAATACAGTACGGGCTTGTTCCTAACTTACATCGTTTAAGTTTTTTATTGCTGACATCCAATTAAAATTGCCAGCACCCAACAAGATTTTTGTGTCCCTATAAACATTGTTGAGGCTTCTCAGGCGGTAAAGAATCCACCTGCCAATGCAGGAGACGCAAGAGAGGCGGGTTCAATCCCTGGGTCACAAAGATCCCCTGAAGCAGGAAATGGCCACCCGCTCCAGTATTCTTGCCTGGAAAATTCCAACGACAGAGGTGCCTGACAGGCTAAAGTCCACGGGGTCGCAAAGAGTCAGACATGGCCGAGCACACACGCGCATAAACATTGTTGAGCTTTGTTCTGGGGTGGTCTTATGTTAGTTAGAAACAGTTTTATTCTTTAAGGTTTTGCTTCTAATCTTTGTTAGAAACAATGAGAGAGCCTTTAGTTTCGGGCGAATTTAGTCCCACTGCTGAGACAAGACTCCTTTGAAAACTACTTAATACTCCCATGAATTATGAGGGTTTTCAGCCTAGCTGGTGAGTGTGTGTGTTAGTCGCTCAGCTGTGTCTGACTCTTTGCAGCCCCATGGACTGTAGCCCTCCAGGCTTTTCTGCCATGGAGCTTTCCAGGCAGGTACTGGAGTGGGTTGCTGTTTTCCTCTCCAGGGGATCTTCCCAGCCCAGGGATGGAGTCCAGGTCTCTGGCATTGCGGGCAGATTCTTTAACCTCTGAGCCACCAGGGAAGCCTTAGCTGGTGAGACGAGACACTAATTTCAGCCCTGTGTGAGTCCCAGGTAGTGTTCCTTCTAGAACATTCGTTTTCCAGACTCAAATAGTTTCCTTACACTTGTTGAACACTCAAGGGGTACCCTCTGCACACTTCTCAACTCTCTGTCTGCGCCCCTCTATCCTTTATGACGCTTTATCCTGTGAACTCCAGCTGCCTAGGTACCCCAGAGTCCCGCCTCTGACTCCTCCTCCAGACAGTGTGCTGGGCCCTGCCTGAAGTCGCACTCCCTGAGCCGCGTCCCAGCACCTCTCTCCAGGGTTGGAAGGATGGGGCTGATCTTGCTCAGCTTCTCAATGACCACCCTTCTTCACTGCCTAACGTCTACGACCAATGCCTTGGAAACCATTGTTTCAAATATCTCGTCCTGTTCATTGACTGCTTCGGGAAGCAGGGTAAACCCAGTCTCTTAACTCCATCTCAGTTAGAAGTGGGAGCGCCCCCGCTCCTTACTGCTCCTGCCTCCCCGGCTCTCAACACAAAGCTTTCAGGATCTCTGTGCTCTTTTCTGTCAAGCTGCAGAAAGAGAAAATGCACAAAGTGTCACATGTGGGTAATTTTTATGAGTCAGGTCTGAAGGGAGGTTGCTCACATCTGTGACGTCTCCCTGTCCAGACATGGATCACATGGCCACATCTGACAGAAAGGCTAATGGGACATTATAGTCAAACAGAAAAAGGAAATGGGTTTTGGTGAATGTCTAGCCAGTTTCTGCCACGTTGCATTTTTATGGACACGAAATGCCTTTTTTATCCTTCCTTCCACACAATAGAGGACACTTATTCTGTGTCAAGGAAGACAGTCATCCAGGTATTTATGGTCTTCAAGTGATGCTTGCTCTTCTCTACTGAGTCTGAATAGCACCTCTAATTATCTTGCAGCATATGAAACAAACAAACAAACAATAAATTATTTGCCTCCCATGCCTACCCAGCATAAAGTGTTGGAGCAGAGTCCGTTCAGACAAAGGAAAAGAGCTGGATTCTGCTGTGGCCCATAGCATTGATAAATGCTCTGCCAGCAGGCACAGAGAGGCCCCTCTCCCTAACAAATAGGGCAGGTCCTTTGATTAGACTTTTATTCTAGTTTCTAAAAGAACATTTTCATCTTTTGCTTTCTGCTGGCCCTGGCTCCTCCCTCTGGGAGGTGGTTCCTTGTTAATTATCCTCCCTGATCTTTTTATTTTTTAAATTTATTTATTTATTTTAATTGGAGGCTAATTACTTTACAATATTGTAGTGGTTTTTGCCATGCATTGACATGAATCAGCCATGGGTGTACATGTGTCCCCCATCCTGAACCCCCTCCCACCTCCCTCCCCATCCCATCCCTCTGGGTCATCCTAGTGCACCAGCCCTGAGCACCCGGTCTCATGCATCGAACCTGGACTGGCGATCCAGTTCACATATGGTAATATACATGTTTCAGTGCTGTTCTCTTTTATGGTATGGTGACAGCCGAAATTCTGTCCTGAGGAGCAGTCTTTTCTCAGGGGGTACATAGATTTCATACTTCTTTTCTGTTCATGAAATTTTGGAACCTGAGTGTGTCTGAGGCAGGTGTGGTCAAGCTATTTTTATGTATTTTATTTTTTTTCAAACTTTAAACTTTTTATTTTGTATTGGGGTGTAGCTGATTAGCAATGTTGTGGTAGTTTGAGATGAACATCAAAGGGAAATGCAGATATACATACACAAGTATCCAGTCTCTCCCAAACTCCCCTCCCATCTGGGCTGGCGCATGTCATTGATCAGAGTTCCGTGGGCTGTGCAGTAGGTCCTTGTTGGTTATTTATTTTAAATGCAGCAGTGTATACATGTCTGTCCCAAACTCCCTAAATATTCTTCCCCCATTTTCCCCCTGGAAACCATGAAATCATTCTTTGAGTCTGTGAGTCTGTTTTGTAAGTTTATTTGTATCATTTCTTTTTAGATGCCACATATAAGGGATGTCATATGATATTTCTCCTTCTCTGACTCACTTTACTCAGTATGACCCTCTCTCGGTCCATCCATGTTGCTGCAAATAGCCTTGTTTCATTCTTTTTTAACGGCTGAGTAATATTCCTTTGTATATATGTACCATATCTTTTTAATCTGCTCCTCTGTGAGTGGACATTTGGGTTGCTTAGGGGAAGATATCTTTAATATCGGTTCACGGGCATGCTTTCTCCTTCCACAAGCTATTAGATTTATGCCACTTCTTCTTGGCTGCAACACAGCCACATGACCAAACCTAATTGTAAGGAAGGCTAGGGAATCAGCCTTGCCTCCTCATCAGGAGAAAAAGCTAAAAACTTTGGTGAGCAGCTAACCAGTTTCTGCACATAAACCAAAACTGGAAGGTAGAGTAGGAAGATCAGAAAAGTGAAATCCTTCTGGACATCCTTGAGCTACTCAATCAAGTTCACTGTATTAATAGCACTGGATTTTTCAATGATGTTAGCTAACAGTCTTTTCATTGATGAAGAGTTTTAGTGGGGTTTTCTACGACTTGCTATGCCAAGTATTTGTAATTAATACAGTTCAGTTGCCAGAAGAATTTTCCATTGACATCAACTAACAAACCAAACACCCCGTGAGGCCTCCCTGTTATCTATTTGTGTAAAGCAGTCAGAATGTCTAATGTTTGGGTTCCCAATGAAGCACCTAATATATCAGGCTTGTATCCTGGGAGATTCAGCTTGGTCCATGGGATGAGGCTTCAAAATACATAACACAAGAGTTTGGAGGCTGGCTTATTCCAGATTTGAAGAACACTCGGAATTCATGTTTATCTGAGTGTTAATCTCGTAGTAGAAATGCGATGTGTGACGCTCCACTGGTGGTGGTTTTCTTGCTAAGTCATATCTGACTCGTTTGTGACCCCATGGACTATAGCCCATCAGGCTCCCCTGTCCATGGAATTTCCCAGGCAAGAATACTTGAGTGAGCTGCCATTTCCAGGAGAAGGGAATAGCAACCCCAACCTCAGTTCCCAGCTCAGGAGTTGAACCTGCGTCTCCTGCTTGCCAGGCGGATTCTTTGCCCCTGAGCCACCTGGAAGTCCCCACAGCGTCTCAAGGTCTCAGAATCTGTGACCACATCTTTGAACTTCTCCAGAGCAGAAGAAAACCCACAGCTTAGTCACTGGTTCAAACTTGACTCCAGATTTTTGTTTGTTTGCTTTTCCCGGCTGAGAGATCAGTTGAGTCTTAGCCACACTTCTTGGTAATACCCAATCTCAACTCAGGTCTTAAACTGAATTCAAACAATCTTACTTCTCAAGGCCAAAATAAAACTGAGCACAGTTCTCACTTCGTGGTTTCTGCTTCCTTTTGTCTCCTTTTTCAGCAGAGAAGCTCACTGGTGTCTGCCTCCCTTTGCGTCCTTATTAAGTAGAGAAACTCATTTTCCCACCTCCTTTTCCTGCTTTTGGGAATCATTCATTCATTCATCAACTCAGTCAACAAATATTTACTGAATGTCCACGGTGTATCAGACTCTGCACTGTGCTAGCAAAAAGCTAGACTGAGCAACTTCCCCAGATCAGAAAGGAGAAAAGCTCATAGAGCATTTAGGCAACTTCTAGAATGGTGCTGTGATATTATAGGGGAAAATAAGGTGTTGAACTTAGATACTATTGAGTTTAACCTCCAACTTAATTACTTACAAATTATGTTAATTGTGAAATTAAGCTATCCTAGCTGTGCTTTAATTTCTTTGTTGTAAACGTGTGGATAATACTATTATTTCAAGGTTAGATTAATAGCTAAATGATACAGTGTTAGTGAAAGCATTTGGCACAGAGTGGGACATAATAAATTCTCCCTCTTTCCTCTTTCTTTTTTCTCTCTCACCTTCCCTCTACTTTCTTTCACCTTCTCTTCTTCTCTTTCTCATTTTCTGTTTTCCTTCCTTCTTTTCCAACATCCTAATTTTCTACCTGTCTTTTCCAGTTAAACACGCTAATGGCTAAATTTCCATCCTCTAAGGTTAAACTGAAATTCCAACAAATAGTCATCAGCACAAACAGCACAGATTATATGCCCTATAAGTATCTAATCAAGACTAAAGATAAAAACATCACTTATGAGATATATATTTTCTTTCCTTCCTAGATACTGCATAGCTGTTTTTTTAAATTCTGACTCCAAAAGTAACACATCACTGTCCAACCAGGTTGATGGTCTAGTGCTACTTCCCAGACAGGTCACAGAGGTGTTACTGTAGAGAGCAACTAGACATCCAAAATAATAATCAAAAGTTAAAATGATGACAGAGCAAAATATTTTAATGGAAGACAGAAAAGCATGAGGATTTAGTAGAGTTTTTAAAGCTACTCATTTATCTAATTGACCATACTTGATAAAAAATTACTATTTGGATCTATTTCATTTTAATAAATAATTATAATAGGTGAATAATGAAAATAAATAGGCTCATTTGATTCCATTTGCCATATCTTCATCTTGAGATAGAGTATTCATTTTAGGGCTCTAGAATTTGAGTATACCATATATTATCATATATTACAGGTAGCATCTTAAAAGGATATTTTTGTAGAATTTATTTGTTGACTATCACCCCAAATTAAATCTGTAATTAAAAAAAAACTTTGTGTTTATTAAAATGTGTGAAATGCTTTGAGGCACTCAAGATAAAGAGTGCCAAATACTAAGTATAATTAGATGTAGAAAATTTGCACATGCTAAAAATTATGTTCAAAGGCCTCAATGATTTTTTGTGTGTGAAATTCACATTTTGAATGAATTCACAAAATATATGAAAGGTAATTTTATAAAGCCCAAGAAGACTATTTTTATTACTCATTTACTTTTTTTTTAAAGCCAGATGTTTTATTATCTCTTGAATAGAAAATAATATTTTCCTAACAGGCCATTTCCTGTGATATATCACTTCCTACACAATATGATAAAAGTCAAGAAAAACTCATTAAGACTCTTGATGTTATACTTAACAAGCTCTATTTGGGTTGAGAAGTGATAATTTGCTACGCTTCATCTTAGATACACTTTTAAGGGACAACAATCTATGATTGTTTGGGGGAAAAATTTATTTCATAATGTTTGAAATGAGGGAAATCCTCATTATGTAAAGAAGTAGAATTAAGAAATCAAGGTACATATATAGTTTGTTATAACTATATTTATATACCTACATAGTAAATATACATTTTAAGAATAGAAATAAATAATAAAATAACACACAAGATAATGTTGGCAGCAATTGTGTTAGATGATGAAATTATGGCTGGTTTATTTTTTCTACTTTTGATACTTGCCAAACTTCCTGAAAATGAACCTTTAGGAATGTAACTGCTATTTGTCTTGGAGTGGTGCGTGAAAATTCAGCTTTCAATATATGTATCAGCAGAAGCATTTATGACTTACTGGTAACTCTGCAAAAATAAATTTTCTTTTGGTAATTATAATGTTCCTTCGTAAAATGGATAATAGTATGTTACAGATTGGTGAAGGGAAGTTCAGAAAACTATTTCTTATTAAGCAATAAGAGTTTAGATTTTTGAGCACCTACTCTACATACTTTACTTTCTTCTACTTAGTACTCAGAACAACCCTACTAGGGAGTACTAGTTTTATCTCCACTTTACAGGGAGTACACCCAAGCACAGAGAGGTTACGTATCTGGCCCATGGTCACACAGCTAACAAATGACAGCAGCAGAATGAACCCAGGCAGTTTGGCTCCAGTGATTTCCCGTGATTATCAGATAGAGAGTGATAGAGCCACAGTTCAAACTCAGGTCTTCCTGATGCAAAAGCAGCATGCGTTTTAGACTTTCAGAGGGGCTGGGGAATCACTTTCAGCTGAGGGTGCTTAGTGATGCTTTCTTGGGGGAAGTTGAATTCTTTTTGTCTTTTAAATTTATATATGAGCTTTAGAGTTCTTTTAGCCCTACAGGATAAACCTCATAGCTAGTCTTACAGTGTTTAGTCTTAGAGCAGAGCGCTTTTCCTCTTATGGTATGGGCAATAGGAAGAAGTAATAACTGACTTTTGTATAGTGATCTCTTCAATTTCCTAAACAGTTGCTTAGTCATTTATCTGATTTGATTTTTACACCAGAGAGGATGATAATATTCATCATATTTTACTGCTAAAGAATCTGAGGCTCGAGATCCAATGACAGTTCAGGGTCATACTCCAAGTAAGTTTTAGAGCTGAGACTTGACCCAGGAATTTATCTTCTTGGTGGAATTTGAAGAATCATGTATGCAAAATTAAGAGTTATTGTTGGCCTCCACATTTAGTATGCCCCAAGGATCAGTACATGGGGTTGCAAAGAGTCAGGCATGACTTAGTGGCTGAACAACAATAGCAAGGATCTGTTATGTATGTTTTCTTTTCTCAGCCGAAATGACCACTCCTTCCTTTTCTCAGACCTGTAATTATAACCCTTTTAATAATGCTTGTCAGCCCAGTGTTCCAAATATTGTTTTTCCCAGTTCTGCTAACTTCTTGTATAATAATACCAGGCAGCACTAGCTAATTAGCAAACAGCAGACATTGCACACTGATACGTAACTCTTACTCTTCCACGGCCCCTATTTGCTGCCAGTGACTTGTGACCTCACTGTGAACCCAGATGCAATAAAGCCACCACTGTGATTAGGCTTAGAATACATGTAATCTTCTTAGCCTTAGTTGAAACTGTGAAAATCCCTTTCATCTTCAATTATTATTTATTTGGCCCTTTTCTTCAGAGGGCAAGGGCCTGTCTAATCCCCCAGGCTGAGCCTCAAGAGTCTGTTTTAGCAGGAAAGAATGCCAGCTTTGCATACCAGGAGCTGGAAGACTGGGCAATGGGGCAGAGAGGCCATGACCCTGGTGGGGCTGGACGTGGGGAAGCTTCAGGACCTTGCTTGTCTGATGGGTATTTTCCAAGGAGCTGCTTAAAAATGACCCGTGAAAAGTTTCTGGCTATGTAAAATTCTCCTACCTGGAAGAGAATTAACAAACTGTAAAACAACAACAACGATCCTTAAACTGAAGTGCTCAGTGACTCAGGAGTCACTGGTTCAGAGGATTCAGCTGATTGAATTATTGCATTCCCGAAGGACCTCAAGTCAGCAAAGCCAAGGTGTGCTCACTGAAGATGCACAAACTTTATTTCAGAACAGCTGAGCATGTTGGAAGATGTATTCGTCAAGACCATATGCCCAGATTGAATCACCTTGGAGGAACTCGAGTTTAATGAGTCAGTGGTAAAGGCTTGGCTGAAGAATTGTTTCATCAGATGGAGGAAGTAGCAGCAAGATAGCTGCCACTGCCGTAAACACTTGTCTAACGGGGCCTGGAGCTTTAGCTTCACACGATCCTGATCTTTCTGAGACTGCTGGAAGTCCTGGTACCATTTTTGGGGGAATTTATTATGGGATTATCAGCTTTAGGAAGGCTAATGGACAAGTGCAGGGGCATCCGACCTTCTCTGTACCATATGCCACGTTGTGCAATAGCGTGCCTTCCCTGGGGAAGATGATCCCAGCTGTCAGGATAAGCATCTCTTCTCCAAGGTGCACTGACTGAAGGAGGCGGGCGCCACTCAGTGTGGCTTCTGACTCAGGAACTCTGCTGCTGGCACAGATCTGGGATTGAGACCCTGATCGACAGAAAGGTATTCCAACACCTTTAGTGGGTAAACTTAGTCTATACAGACCAGAGCTAAGAGTTTGGTTTTTTTCTCCCCTTTGGAAAGAACAATGACAAAAGCAAACTCCCTCTCTGCTCATTGAGACATTGTCTGTCTTTCCTTTTGGTTCTTCCTAAACCAACTTTCTGAAATAAAGATGGTCATTAGATGCAGAGAGGGTGCAGGGGCAGGGATTACTGAGGGACAACAGAAACATGTCATTTTATCCTGTCTCCCAGTTTGCCCCAAGTTGAGTTCAGCTCAATGAAAAGGTCTTCAGTAATGCAGTTTAAGAATTCCTGTTTCCCACAGACCATCTATTATCTGTTTCACAAAACACCTAGGTTATGGTTAAGGCTTGGGCATGCTAGGACTTGAAAATCTATAGGCAACTTACAATTTCAGTAGTATTTAAACACTTCCAGTATGGTATACTAGGCGTTGAGAAGTGCTGGGTAGTACATTTTCCAGTAATTTTTAGGAAGCTGCTATGAGACTGTTATTGAAAAAATCAACTTAATTGATCAAGTTGTATAGTTATGTTTCTACGAAGCTATTACATTACTTTAGAAAGTAAATAGATCTAGACATTTCTCGGAAATCAAGTAACTGCTAAGAAAATAATCAACTAATAAAACACTCTCAGTGGAAGACTTGGAAAAGTAAGCTCAGGAAATCTTCCAGAAAGGAGAATAATGAGACAAAAAGAACAAAACAGTAATTTTTTAAAGTCTTAATAATGCTGGTCTAGAGTTAGTTAGAAAAAGGTAAAAAAAATTATCTAAGAAATAAGCAACAGTGCTTCTGGAAAATCAAGTGCATAAGTATCTGGGTGTCAGAAATTACTTAGTTACTTAAAAATGGTATATTATGTAAAATCTCAAAATGCCAAAAGTAAATAAAAATAAATAGTAAATCCTAAGAGAGTGCCAAGATAATCATACATTAATTTTCAACACTTTTAAAGTCAATATATATATATGTATATTATAGAGAATTTAGAAAAGTACAAAGATGAAAAATCACCAATAAGTCTATCATTCATATTTTAAGTTTCCTTCCAGCTATATGTATAATCATGCACGTATGTTTGCAAAATAGGGTTGTGTATACATACGTATATATGTATATGTACACATTTATATTTCATATGTAATTTTATATCTTGCTTTTTCCAGAATAATATTGTATCCTAAACATTGCATGGCTCTAAATATTCTGCATAAACATGATGTTTAATGGCTGTAAATATTAAATTTTATGGATATGACATTGTCTTTTTAACCAATTTTCTATTGATTGGTACTCAGATGGCTACTAAAAATAGTGCTGCATTAAATAGCTAATGCATAAAGTCTTTGAAAGACTGTCTGATTATTTCCTTAGGGTGGATTCTTACAAGTGGAATAAATGTTTAAATGGCATTTACTCTCTGCTGGATGATTATGCCTATATTTAAGACTCTTAATGCACATGGCCAGGTTATTGTTGAGAAAGTCTGAACAATTTGGTGAAGCCATTCGAAGGGGGTTCCAGGTGTATGAGATGAAGTGACCAGACTAACTTGGGAGTTAGTAGCAGAGTCACAAATGGAACACAGTTCTTAAAACTTGTAGTCCGGTAGTCTTTGGATACCCTGCCCCTGCCCCCTTCGCATTGCTTTCTGCAGAAACTGGTAGCGATGTTTAAGTTCCTTGTAGAAAAAAACAGGCAGTGTATAGCACCCAGGACTCTAAGTGATTCAAGTTCAGTTCAGTTCAGTTCATTTCGGTCGCTCAGTCATGTCCGGCTCTTTGTGGCTCCATAGACTGCAGCACACCAGGCCTCCCGTCCATCACCAACTCCCAGAGCTTGCTCAAACTCATGTCCATTGAGTCAGTGATGCCATCCAACCATCTCATCCTCTGTCGTCCCCTTCTCCTCCCACCTTCAATCTTTCCCAGCATCAGGGTCTTTTCTGGTGAGTCAGTTCTTCACATCAGGTGGCCGAAGTGGCCAAAGTGACTGGCAGTAAGTAAGACATGGTTTCATGTCATTCATGTTTTCCATCGTCATTAAAGCATTTGCTGTCTGTGCCAGTCAGGGCATGTAGTGTCCTGCTGTAGCCCGAATGACAGAATGTCTTGAGCCCACAGCTGGAGCATGGCAGGGGCTGTGCCAGGTGCTGGTAGCGTATAGAATCGGTAGGATATAGAGTGGGAAGAAATCTACAAAAAGAATGCCGATAGGACATGCTGAGGCGGCATAGATATAAACTGCTGTTTTATAAGCGTGCTTGTAGGGAGACAACCTTGTCCTGTCTTATTCAAGGAGACTTATCATTTGCAGTTTTCTTTGGCTGCATAGGACAGAAAACACAACTCAACAAAGGGTTAAATAAGAGAATGTTTGCCTCTCACACATAAAGTAAGTTCAGAAATTGTGAGTGGAAGAATGCCCTACTGAAGTAATTTATTTATTTACTTATAAATATATTTTTTCTAGAGTATAATTGCCTTACAGCATTCATTTCTGCTCTCCAGCAAAGCGAATCAGCTCTGTGTATACACATATCCCCTCCCTCTTGGAGTTCTCTCCCACCCCCGCCCATCCCACCCCTCCAGGCCATCACAGAGCACCAAGCTGAGGTTCCTATGCTTTACAAAGAGGATTGATCTGGGAATAGTGGCAGGTGCAAGCAGGGAGAATGGAGTCAGGGAGATAGCCTTAGGAAACCGCTATTTGGTGAGACGTCAAAAAAGGCTGAAGAGAAGAGGACACGGTGAATGGGAGAGTCTGGAGGGGAGCATCAGAGAATCGGTGTCAGAGTGGAAAAGTGAAGTCGCTCAGTCGTGTCCGACTCTTTGCGACCGCATGGATTACACAGTCCACAGGATTCTCCAGGTCAGAATACCGGAGTGGGTAGCCATACCCAGGGGATCTTCCCAACCCAGGGATCGACTCCAGGTCTCCCGCACTGCAGGGGGATTCTTTACCAGCTGAGCCACCAGGGAAGCACCAGAGTGGGAAAGAGGAAGGGGGGCACAAACAGGAAGGGGGCAGAATGGCAACAAGGTTTGGGAGGCCGACCCCTGCAGGAAGATGACAGTCGCCTTCCGGGGGTACACGCCTTCCGGGGGTACACGCCTTCCGGGGGTACACGCCTTGCGGGGAGGCTCCGGTCAGTGTCTGGCCTGCCAGCCCAGCTGCCGCAGCGGCAACCACTCCAGGACAGCACGGGGACCTCGCTGCCCCAGAAATGGAGCTTTGGTTCTCTGGGGAAGGCATGCCTCTCAGCACTGATAAGATAAGTGGAATCAAGACGAGAAAAGGTTGGCTGCAAAATTACCGAAACTTAAAACGCTGATACTCTGTACTTCCTGGAGAGACCTAGAAAAAGTCACTATGATGATTGCTGGGAATCCTCCTCTAAGATCCATTCAGTGCGCATTCATTTTTTTTTAATTTTTTTTCTTCTTTTGAAAACAATAATGATTTCTGTAAAAATAGAAATATAGAAAAGTAGAAAAATATATAGTAAAGCAAAGCAGTAATTTTGTCATCTAGAAATCATCTCTGATAACATATCGGTGTATGATTTTCTATATCTTTATGTGTGTTTGTGTATATGTATAATGGAAATTATGTATTTTATGCCAAACTGGGTTAGTTCAAATATAGTACAAATATAGAGATTATCAGCAGACACTTAATAGTTGAACAAATTGGGTATATATTTTGTAAATTTTTTCCAATTTTAAAATACTGTGAAAAATATTGTGAATATCTTTCCAGATAATTCAGTATTTTTCTTAAACATCATTTGCTGCTGCTGCTGCTAAGTCGCGTCAGTTGTGTCCGACTCTGTGCGACCCCATAGGTGGCAGCCCACCAGGCTCCTCTGTCCCTGGGATTCTCCAGGCAAGAACACTGGAGTGGGTTGCCATTTCCTTCTCCAATGCATGAAAGTGAAAAGTGAAAGTGAAGTCGCTCAGTCGTGTCTGACTCTTAGCGACCCCATGGACTGCAGCCTAGCAGGCTGCTCCATCCATGGGATTTCCCAGGCAAGAGTACTGGAGTGGGGTGCCATTGCCTTCTCCGTAAACATCTTTTATAAAGGTTGTATAATATGTCATCATATATTTATAACATTGTAATATTTTACCTGATGCACATTTAGAAAATGCCAATTGTTTTCTATGATAAAAATCATTGTAATATGCATCCACGGAGTTAAATTTTTATAAACTTCTCTAATGATAGATGTTCATAAATTCCTACAAATAAAATTTTTAGGTAAAGAGGCCCATGCATTTTTAATGTTTTTCATACATATAACCCAATTTTTCTCTAAAAGCTTTTTTTAAAATTATAATCCCACCAGGATCATGCTAATGTCCATTCTTTGCATCCTCACTGGTATTAGATATTTTTAGCATTAAAACATATATGTCAGTTTGAAAAGTGAAAAACGGTTTCTTGTTATTGTTTTTCTATTCCTATTACTGTGAAAAATAATTTTTACATTATTATTGACTTTTGGGTGGTCAGTTGTCTTCATTTATTTATTTGTATTCCTGTTCTTTATCTATTTGGATATATTAAAACAATTTACAAGAGCTCTTTATATATAAAATATAAAGTATATTCCCTTTTGCCTGCCTTAAATGTCAGACATTTAAGGCAGGCAAAATCTTCCCTATTTTGCATTTGCAAAATGTTTTCCTCTTATGATTTCTTCCTTTTGCATAATGCTTAAAATCCTTTGACCACAATAACATAGACTAGGTCTTCACCTCTATGTTCCAACAGCACCTTTATGGACTAGAAGAAATGTACTGAGGGACCTGAGATAGAATCAGAAGACTCGGGCTGCTGGGATGTGTGGCAGGAAAGAGGGAGGAGTCGAGTGTGGCTGTTTCCAGGCTTGGTAGGCTTTGGGGAGGGTGGAACCAATGACTAAAACCTGGAATACAGGAAAAGGAACAAGCCTGTTGGGGTAGATAATGACTTCAGCTCTGCTCATGTTGCATTTGAGATGTCTTCCAGAAAGCCTGGAAGAAATGCCCAAAAGGCAGTTGGAACAAGGGTGCAGAAGGCAGGAGTGGGGTTGGGGTTTTTAGTACAAATACAGAGATCATCAGCAGACACTTGAGAGTTGAATAGCATTTTCAGCACATCTCCTCAGTCAAACAATGCGCTGAGCATTTTACTGTATTAGTTCCTTTAGGAGGAAGAAATTATTAACCTCTTCGTATTTAATTAACTTATTTCTTAAGTAAATATTATTTAATTTTTGACTGTGCAGGTCTTTGGTTGTAGCCCAAGGGCTATTCTCTCTGTGGCCCGTGGGCTTAGTTGCCCCTTGGGTGTGTGGGATCTTAGTTCCCTCACCAGGGATCGAACCCATGTCCCCTGCTTTGGAAGGCAGATTATTAACCACTCAATCACCTGGGAAGTCCCTATCCTCATGTTAGACATGGGGGACCAGCCTACAGAAGTTAGATGACTTTACTAAGGTACTACGCCTGGTTAGTGGTAGACCTTGGCTGTAAAATGAAAGAAGACAGTCTGATGGCTGAGTTTAATCTCTAGCCGGTTTTGCTCTTTTATCACGGGAGCGTCCTCAAGCAAGGAAAGTACGGGTCCTGAGGGTGGAGAATTGCCCTCTGGAGTGGTGGGCAGCAGAGAAGGGGAGAAGCCAGAAAAGGGGTCTGAGAAGGAAGCAGAGGGCCATGTGTGTGTGCCGACTGACACTCTAGCCGGGATGCTCACAGTTTGATGACAGGGGCTTATGTTCTAAATATTCTTGTAGATACATGAGACCCAACTCCTCAACCTGACCCTCAAAAATTCTGTCGCAGTGTTTTACACAAAAATATATCTTGATTTGACCCTGATGCTGTGTCAGCAACTTTTTGAGTTACCCTCTGAGTCAGACCATCCCAGTCCCTGGATCCCCACTTGTTATAAATGAGGGGCTCATTGCCTTTTGCTTGAGTTGTTGAATGAGTATGAGTATGAGTATCCTTTTACCTTTGAAACATACATTTCCCCCTCTTTTATTAGATATTTCCCTGCATACTTAGGACTTTGTAAAATATACAGTCAGCTCCTTTTCTTTGCAGTCTGAATGTCTAGTGTGTGCATGCATAGTTGTATCTGACTCTTTATAACCCCATGGACTGTAGCCTGCAAGATTACTCTGCCCATGGATCTTTCCAGGAAGAAATACTGGAGTGGACTGTCATTTCCTCTTCCACAGAATCTTCCCCACCCAGAGATCAAACCTACGTCTCTTGTGTCTCCTTTGCAGGTGGATTCTTGACCACGAGTGCCACCTGGGAAGCCCAAAGAGTGTTGCATATTTCTAGACAACTGCTGCCCCCTGAATCAATACTGGACATAACTCCCGATGCAAGTTAACACAGGTTTTAGACCAGCCTAGTAGATTAAAAACAAATTCTTTGAAGACAATAAAGAAATGAACTGCAGCTTTAACTTGGCAAAACTATTTATTAAAATAGTGATTTAGGAGATTTTTTTTCAAATGCCACTCTCAGCTGTATATCTCATTTGAGAACTCTAATCCTCTGCTTCAGGAATGAACTTTCTTTAGGACATCCTTGGCTTGTTCCTGTGGTTTGGTATAATTATTAATAGTGACCCCTTTCACTCTCAAGAATCCCAGTTTGGATGATAAAATTTATGGTCTCCTCCAACATGCCTTTTGGAATAAAGTCCATGTCTTTGAAGATTGCGTTAATCTAAGAAAAATCACTTTACCTGTCCTACAACAGAACATCTGGCACCCTACCTTACAGATATTTACATATTTCTTCAGAGCAGCAATTAAAAACCACATACGCTAATGAATAACTCCTATGGCTCTCTTATTGTTCAAAGCAAATAAAGAAACTTCATAGGGGCTCACCTAATATAGCAGGCCTGGGAGGGAATCATGAGGGTTTCAAGTTTGTGTTTGCAAAGCCATCATTTAAATTAGGTTTTCCACTTAATATGTGCAATAATTTTTTTCCCACACTGGACAGCAAGGGAGCAGAGTCTTAGAGAAATCTGACTCTGTGCCGTGGACGGCGCCATTCATCCTCGAATTCTGAGCCCTTCGTGGTCTCCTACACCTTTTACAGACTTGAGTCACCCGCTTTGCTGTTTTTCAGGAGAGGGTGTGCTGTGGTTTAGCAAT
Organism: Nanger dama; assembly: GCA_917880005.1. Taxonomy (NCBI): domain Eukaryota; kingdom Metazoa; phylum Chordata; class Mammalia; order Artiodactyla; family Bovidae; genus Nanger; species Nanger dama. Next base: position 550,307 of record CAKJTW010000126.1, read on the forward strand.
CTGAAGGCAGTCAGATTGTCAAAACATCTCCAAAGATGCTCTGAGATTTACTGTGGAAAGCAGGTTTCATGGTGCCGGGCGGCTGCTGGGAGGAGGCGACTCACGGCTCGGCAGCACACCCTCCTTTCTGGAGGGAGAACGGCTTGCCAGGATAAAGCTGGGCACCCATGTGGACAGTCTGAGGCACACAGGGTCTCAGGAAGCCTCGTGATCTGGGGGTAGAGGAAGGATGGGAGACAAGGATGGTCTGCCTGCTTGCCCTTGCAATCTCAAGAAGCTCTAGCCTGACTCTAGTTTATATTCTATCCCCACTGACCTGGGTCCCTGTTTGCAACCTACTTCTGAGCAAAGGAAATAAGTTCAAAGCAAAGCAAGGGGAGCACAGATGCATCTGCCCTCCAAGAAAATGTGCTTGGAGAGTGCTTATCTTGGGGGAGAAATATACAGCAGCTGAGCAGCTTACAGAGCCACAGCCAGGAGACTAGAAGAGAACTACAGCATAAGGTTTGGTTTGAAATGGCCTTTGCACAGTCCTTTTCCACCTCTCAGGTAATGGTGCCATGGTGGGGGTGGTTAGAAAGCTGGGCTGTCACTTGCCGGAATACAGCCAGCAGACCCAGAATACTATTTTAGTCAGCGGTGCTCTGCAGAGATCTCGCAACCCAACTCTATCATTTTACACAGGGTCTTTCAGAATTCTAGCCTGTGAACTGCTAGACCGTGGTGCTCATCCGGCCACTTTGAAAGTGAAAAGTGAAAGTCGCTCAGTTGTGTCCAACTTTTGCGACTCCCATGGACTACACAGTCCAGGGAATTCTCCAGGCCAGAATACTGGAGTGGGTAGCCTTTCCCTTCTCCAGGGGATCTTCCCAACCCAGGAATCGAGCCCAGGTCTCCTGCATTGCAGGTGGGTTCTTTACCAGCTGACCTATCAGAGAGGCCCTTCAAGCCACTTTAGTCTAAAAGATTTAAAAATTGTAAACGGAGAGTCATTTCTTCCCGCTGTGAAGAACTGTCATGAGACCTGAGTGACTCTGGAAACAAGCTGCAGGTCTTCCTGCCCAGCAGGGAGTTCGCCCACCGTGCCAACCTCTGTCCTCGCAGAGGCAGCGAAGCAAGGTCGAAACCTCAGGACCCAGCCCTCAATTTCGCATTCTCTGGGGTAAAGAGCCCTCTTCCCCTCCAGTGTATAAACTCCAGGTCTGAATCTTGGTCAGCCTGCTACACACAGTAAATCTAAATGTCTGATGTTCCAACAGGCCCGGGTGAGAAAAGGAGATGAGGTGAGGATGATTCAGCCAGACCCGGCTGGGAGAACACGCTGGGGCCTGCGATGCTGGATCAGGCAGAGCGTTGACGGCTGGCTCACATGATGTCTCAGACAGCCACCCCCCTCCTTGCTTCCACCACCATTAGCTTCTATTTTTTTTCATTTTAACTTGTGAAAACTTTATTGTTTTAATGCAGACCGAATCTCTAATCCACATAGAGTGAATGACTTAGCTCTTTCATGTTTTAAGGGGGTCAATTTTGTTAATTGTATTTTTCAAGGAGTTTGCCCATGTTGCTTAAATTTTTAAATTTATTCACATAGATCTGTTCACAATATATTTTCATTCATTTTTTAAATGTCTATAGGAACTCATACTGCCAATTTGTGTTTTCTCAAATTAGTACTGGAAGACTTAAGTTTGAATTTGGCTTTTTCATCACAAGCTGTTTGCCTCTACGTACATTACTTAAAATGTCTAGGCTCTTTACTGGATTAGAAATATATATTAGAGTCTAGGATACTATAATATGTTCCTTATTATTTAGTTAGTTTAAAGTGCCATGAGATATGAAAAAAGAGAGTAATCGCTGTAGCTGATATTATTCTCGGAAGGTATCACAAGACACTGATACTTGACCTGAACATTTCAGGATATGTGAGCTAGCCTATAAGGCTGTGTATGCACATCCAAAATGTCTAGGTCTTGTTTTCCTCATTTGTAAAATGGGTAGAATAATCGTATCTATTTTTAGGACTGCTGAGATGGTTAGATGACATGTGTATAAAACCTGGCACATCACGTAACATAATCTGACCAGTTGTCTAAATTGTCTTTCAATGCTGCTCAGACCTTTTAGGAGAGGAGAGGAGGAAACTAAGCCACGGATGCCCTCAGCGCTTACAGCCCAACTATCCTCCTGGTTAGACCATTAATTGGGCTTCCCCTGTGGCTCAGCTGGTAAAGAATCCGCCTGCCACACAGGAGACCTGGGTTCGATCCCTTGGTTGGGAAGATTACCGTGGAGCAGGGAAAGGCTATCCCAGTATTCTGGCCTGGAGAATTCCATGGACTGTACCGTCCATGGGGTCGCACAGAGTCGGACACGACTAAGCGACTTTCACTTCATTTCAGACCATTAATAGTTGAATAGGTGTGAAGGCGCTCAGCGTTCACACTCTCAAGCTAGCTGATGCGTCAAAGGATTACCATGACCAGATCACGGAAGAAGAGGCTGGGGCAGTTCAGATGACTAGTGTGAGGTCACTCACCTCGAAAACCAGGCGTGCCGGACCCAAATCCAGCTGGTGGGCCTCCTGAAACTTTTACGCGTTGCCTCGCCTCCAAATTCTGTCTACCCCGCGAGGCGGAGGTGCAGCCCACGACCTCAAGCGTCCCGTGTTCAGCCAGACCGGTTACCTACCTTCTGTCTCCCCGCAATTCACTTAACTTTTTAGACACTCTCACTTGCTAAATCTGAAAACTGAAACCCACATCTCCAGCTTTGTGGCCAAGATTACAGGCGAGAAAAGCACTTCGGAAACTGTCGGGCTGTAACGAATAGCAGCCTCTGCAAAAGGGCATCTGCGCGTGAGCCTCCCCAGTCCCTGGGGCCCAGGAATCGCTCGGGTCTCCCCTCGAGCCGCGCGGGCGGGGTGAGCAGGGGTGTCAGCCCGCGGGGCTCGGGTCTGGGCGTTTCTGCGGCGGCCGGGGAGGAGTTCCGCCCTCGCCCCCGTCCCGCCCCGCCGCCGCCTCGCGCCCGCACTCGCGCTCCACGAGTCCCTCCGGCCCGGCCCCCCGGCGGCGCTTCCCGGGTCCGCAGCAGGCACCGCGCGGCGGGCGGGCCGCCACCATGCAGGTCCCGCACAAGGAGCACCTGTACAAGTTACTGGTGATCGGCGATCTGGGAGTGGGCAAGACCAGCATCATCAAGCGCTACGTGCACCAGAACTTCTCCTCGCACTACCGGGCCACCATCGGCGTGGACTTCGCGCTCAAGGTGCTCCACTGGGACCCGGAGACCGTGGTGCGCCTGCAGCTCTGGGACATCGCCGGTGAGCCCCGGGGCCGGGAACTGGGGCGGGGGCACCTCGCAGACCATCTCCTGTGCCAGGGCAGCGCGGCGAGAGACTTTCCGGGGTGGACTGCAAACTTGGTTTCAAAGGAAACAAAAAAGTTCTCTCCCTAGCGCGCAAGGCAACTTCACGTGCGTCCCCTGGCGCTTTGCAGCGGCTGGTTTCTCTCCCTCCCTCCCACAGCCTCCCCTGGGATCTCTGGGCTCAGCGCGGGCCTCCCCGGGACCCAGAGGGAGACCCCTCCGGAATTGCACTCGGTTCCTGATCCTCAGCTCACTTTCCAGGCACAGGCAGTCCTTCGGGTGACGCCGTCCGGAGCGTCCCGCCCGCCCTTCCCAGCCCGTCGCCGGGGGCTCCGAGGGGAAGCCCCTAGACCCGGTCACAGCGGGAACCCGGAGAGTTCCGGACTAGAGGCGTTTCCCAATTCCTGTTCCTAACTGCTCCCTTTATTCCAACTTTCGACACCCTCTTTTCTACCGTTCAGTCAAGAAAGCTGGAAGTTCTCTGCTTTGAGAAAGCCAGGGACCTTTCTGTGTCTGCTTTGGGGTAAATCTCTCACTGTTTCTGTTTGTCCTTCTGTCTCTTTCGTCTATGAAAAGGATATCGAGTAATATATATTCCTGTTAGGGTCACTTTTGTCTAAGGGTCTATTCTTTGCGACCCCACGGACTCTAGCCCACCGGGCTCTTCTGTCCATGGAATTCTCCAGGCAAGAATACAGGGGCTGGTAACTATTCCCTTCTCCAGGGGATCTTCCCAATACAGGGATGGAAGCCAGGTCTCTTGCGTTGCAGGCGGATTTCTTATCGTGTGAGCCACCGGGGCACCCTGACTATGACATTCGCCACAGATTTCTTGATTTGTTCCTAAAGTTTTCACTGAGAGGTCTGGAAAATGAGGGCCTCTTACAATGTTTGAAATCCGAATTTGATTACCAGGGTTTGTACCAGGAGTTGGGGCTTCAGTCTAAGCTGGAGGTGCAAAGAGTCCCTAGACTCAGGGCGTGTCCAACCCCTCCCTGCGGATCCCTGAGCTCACCATCCTGCTCCCCACAAGCCCCTTCAGCTCAGCCGCTTCCCTGTTAAGCTGGAAGGCAGTCAGACAATGACAACTTGGGGACCCTTCTGCTAAGAAATTTTCAGGTCCCCTGGGATTCCTTGTGAACCCCTTCAAACAATCAATCCACTTCACCTCGGTCTATTTCATAGTCTGTGGCACTAGGAACCTTTACAAATGCTGGACCCAAACCAACCACTTCTCTTTCAGAAAATAGGTTCATTTTAGCAGGTGCATTTGACTGGAAACGGCTTGAAGTGAGAACATATGTGGGAAGTTTTGCAAAGGGCATTTCTCATTCTGGGGAGCCCAGTGCCTCTTTAATCAGGAGCTGCCAGGTCTTATGATAAAACTCTTGGCCTGTGAACAGATTCATGCCGTTAGCGTCATCGTTAACTGCTGTAGCAGCACAAGGATTAGCAGAGACCAGAAGATGTCTTTGGCCACTGTCTGATTGGGCTCTATATCTAGAAAATCCTCTGTGAGTCTGGGCACTTTGCTGCTGCTGATTTTAGTGTCTAACACCTCTGATGTTGCATCAACATCTCTAGGACCCAGGTGTAGAATTAGCTTACTCTTTGAACAGGGTGTAGCTGTAATTTAGTTTTTATGTGAAAATCAAATGAGGATGTGACCTCAGACATGTTACATCATGTTTGTGAGTCTCAGTGTCCTAAGTATACTAGGGTATAGAGATGAAGAGCCTAAATCCCACTCGAAATGCTTCCATCGGAATCCCTGTTTTCACCCCATATTTCTTGGGCAATTTTAAGTAAGTTTCCTAACTTCCTAGTCTCCCTTCCTTATCTGTAAATAGAATGCTTTCTCCTAACAAAGGAGAAAACGAGAGGAAAACCGACAAATGCTAACTGAAGCCATTAGTACTTACTCCCTAGGAGAGCTGCAGGAATTGTTGCTATACTAGCTTTGTTTGCTATTTGTTTTTTTGAATATGTGTAAATGCTAGGCAAGAAGGACATGATATAAGTGTGCTAATTAGATCTTACTAAACGATAATTCCTGATGAACGAATATAACCTGTTCTAAAACACTCAGCACCATTTTTCAGCTTTATCCATATTACAACATGCTGTCTTGAGCAATTTCATTCCCAAGCTTAGAAATACCTCCTTCAGTTCTGAAGTTGCCGTGGAGGCTATAGCCTCAGAAGTCTGTGTATATAAGAAATCCAAGGAGCCTCAGAAAGTCAGTTCTATAGCTATGGTGGTGGGTACCATTTCTGTAGGGAAGTTTATTTTCCCCAGAGCTTTGATGTTCAATACTAACCTGTCATTTCAGCCACCAGCCCAAAAAGCCCTGTGGGCTGGGTTTGAAGTTCTTGGTGGTGGTGGTTTAGTCACTCAGTTGTGTCTGACTCTTTGAAAGCCCACCAGGCTTATCTGTTCAGGGGATTTCCCAGGCAAGAATACTGGAGTAAGTAGCCATTTCCTTCTGCATGGGATCTTCCTGACCCAAGGATCAAACTGGGACCCCCTACATTGCAGGCAGACTCTTTAACCAACTGACCTACCCAGGAAGATGGCTTAGAAGTTGGGCAGCAGGCAAAGCTGGTTGCAGGGGAGCTGGGCCATTGTGGAGAAGGATGATTGGAGTGTAGAATGGACATGTTTCAAGTCCACAGCTAGTCCTATGAAGAGTAAGTGCATATGGAACCCAGCCTCAGCAGCCCAGTCAGACCCCAGTCAGACCCCATCAGCTAAGTGTATCTTAGAGCATCTTTAGATCTGCCTGTCGATCCAACCTTGAGGAATGCTTCCTGTCTCCTTGCTGCTCACTTCTGGCTTGTGCCTCTTATAGGCACGGGTAGTGACACTCATTTTGAGCTTGCTAGGGGTGTGGATGAGGTAGAGGAAACTTGCCCTGTCCTGAGAGGATACCACATCCACCTGCTATCAAGGGACTCTTTTGCTCAATTAGACTTTAAATATCCATTTGGTTCAGGGCCAAGTTGGGTCCTATTTATTCAACTAATTCCCATGATCTTTGTCTTGTGGTCACTTAGACTGGCCTGTCTGCTTCTGAAAAAGTCTGCAGAAAGTACCTTTTAGGAACTTGTGAAGTAGACCTTGAAATCACTGAGATGAATCCCACAGACCCCATAGGAGACTCTGAATCCCAATGATTGCACCATAGAGGAGCATCTGAGTTAGCTTTGGATTTGGGAACTCTTGATAGAGTCAGAGAAATTTAGTAATTTTGCCCAAGGCCACCCAGCTAGTAAGTGGAAGAGCTGAATTTGACTCAGGTCTGTTTGATTTGGAATCAAGCCATGTTCTTTATAACCATAGCCCTGTGAGGGCCTGGTGTACAGCTGACCCACTGGGGTTATACACAATTCCTCTTTAAGGGCTCTGCTTATTTAGGAGATAGATTATCTGTGCCTTCTTTCCCTTATTGCTAATATGTTTTTGGATGGTACCACAATGCAGAGAGTGGAAAGAAAAGGAACAGAAATCTATTTCTGGGCTTCCCTGATGGCTCAATGGTAAAGAATCAGCCTGCAATCCTCCTGAGACATGGATCCGATCCCTGATCTGAGAAGATCCCACAGGCTGTGGGGCTCAAGCCTGAGTGTTCAACTATTGAGCCTATGCTTTGGAGCCCGGAGCCACAGCTGCGGAGCCCTCAGCCCACACGCCCTGGAGCCCAGGCTCTGCAACAAGAGAAGGCACCACAGTGAGAAGCCCTCACACTTCAACTAGAGAGGAGCCTCCACTCACTAAAGCCAGAGAGAAGCCTGAGCAGAAACAAAGACAGAGCACAGCCATTAATAAATAAATAAATAAAAATTTAAAAAAAAACACTCAGAGTTTCCACCCAGTTACAAAAACACTAGTTTCAAAAAATAAGAAGAAAGAAAATCTTATTTCTGAAAATTTGATTCTTAGTTATAGGGTTTTTTCATTTTATAGAATAATCAAAAAAAAAGAAAAAGTTCACACGTGAGACACTCCTTTACTACTCCTCTCCAAATCCTGATGCTTTGACTGTTCCATTAAGTAACTTGCACAAGTCACAAAGCTAGTAAGCAAAGTTGGAATAAGCTGCTCAGTACTAACGGCACAGAAGGACCACGTTAGAGCAGACAGAGACTGCAAGAGGTACCATCGTATGAACATGTGACATCACAGGAAAGAAAACGATTGCCATTCGAAAGATGGGCAACTGAGATCCAGCAAAGTTTCACGATTTGCCCAGTGTCAAGTATTACAGCTTTAGAATATCCATAATTCATAATCCATAATTAATATATTAAAATACATCTGAAGTATTCTATTGATTACTTTGATGACTCCATTAGCACTTTCAAAGAGAACAACACAATTTTGTCTACAAATCTTGCTGTGCTTTGGGAACCAGGTGCTGGAATTAGGACAGTATAGTAATGAAAGCTAACATCTTTAGACATTTATTCTCACAATTGTCTGTGCATACGTGATTTTTAATTTCCCAGTAAAATAGCTGGTTAAGTGGTAGCACTGGAACTTAAAACTTGGTCATTGAATCTAGCACCTAGGTTCCTGATAGTTTTGCTCTACCTCCCACAGTTCAAAAATAGAATACTTCAGATGTAGTCTAATAAATATAAACTATGGCTATTCTAAAACTGTAATACTTGACATTGGGCAAATCACGAAGCCTTGCTGGATCTCAGTCCCCATCTTTAAAATGATGATTGTTTTCCTGTGATATCTCCTGCACGGTGTTCGCTCTTGCAGTCTCTTTAGCTCTAATATGGTCTCACTGCGCCCAGTTGCTTCTCTGTAGCTCATCTGGTAAAGAATTCACCTGCACTGCAGGAGACCCTGGTTCAGTTCCTGAGTCAGGAAGATTCCCCGGAGCAGGGATAGGCTACCCACTCCAGTACTCATGGGCTTTCTTGGTGGCTCAGATGGTAAGGAATCCACCTGCAATGCGAGAGACCTGGGTTCGATCCCTAGGTTTGATCCCTGGGTTGGGAAGTTTTCTTGGAGGAGGGCATGGCAACCCACTCCAGTATTAACATGCCCAGTTAGTGTGTAACCGCTTATTCCAACTTTACTTACTAGCTTTGTGACTTGCACAAGTTACTTAATTTCTGTGCCTTTGTTTCCTTTCTAAAACCTGGGGACAACGGCAGACCCTGCATCTTAGAATTAAAAGAATGAGATGGGTTAATTCACGTAAAGCTGTGCCTGACTCATTCTGAATGTTAGCTATTACTCTTCTTTTTTTAACTGTTATCACAAACTTCTTTCACATACATTTTCTTGCTTGATCTTCTCAGAGTTGCTGAGGGTATAGACAGAATAGGTGGTATCAAACCTATTTTATATTAGATCAAGAATCAGAGACCCAAGATCACAAGAGCTCTCATGTGGCAGAGGAGAGCAGGAAGAGGAGGTCTGTTTAACTCCATCTTTGATGCATATATTTGAGAAAAATGACCAGATCTGGGGGTCATCAGAAAACTCAATCTCAGATTTAACAAATACAGTAGAAAATAAAGTTGGCTGGTGATGCAGAGAATCCTTCTCTCCCACTTGAAAGTTTCACAGCAAGACTCTCCTATGTAATACAGTTCCCTAAATAGTTAAAATCCAACACATAGGAAAAATATTTCCCCGCAGGGCACATCTGTACTGACTTTCCCCACCTAAGCTGTGTGACGAAGCCCTGGAGGACATTAACTCTCCAGCAAGCAGAGGGGCAGCGGGAGGTAGCCCGGGTCTAGAGTTACCCGTGTCGAGAGGCAGGAGCCCAGAGCACCAGGGGCCCCGAGAATCATCTGGGAAACAGTGCGCTGTTGTTTCAGTGTCTGTGAAGTGCTTCCGCATCGTAAAATTCAGCTGAGGTTTTGCACTTGACCTCTCTTCAATAGAGACCTCAACTGAGACTTCCCTGGTGGCTCAGATGCTAAAGCGTCTGCCTACAGTGCGGGAGACCTGGGTTCAATCCCTGGGTCAGGATGATCTGCTGGAGAAGGAAATGGCAACCCACTCTAGTATTCTTGCCTGGAAAATCCCATGGACGGAGGAACCTGGTAGGCTACAGTCTACGGGGTTGCAAAGAGTCAGGAATGACTGGGTGACTTCACTTTCTCTTCAATATCGATTTCTTTTTAATTGTTTATTGGCTTGCTGGGTCTTTGCTGCTGTATGGCCTTTCGCTAGTTACGGTGAGCAGAGGCTGTGCTCTGCTTGCAGGGCGTGGACCGCCGTGGAGGCCTCGCTCGTTGTGGAGCCAGGCTGCAGGGCACAGGGCTTCAGTGCTTGTGGCTTCTGGGCCGTGGAGCACAGGCTCGATGGCTGTGGCCCCTGGGCCTCGTGGTCCTGCGGCATGTGGGATCTTCCTGGATCAGGGATTGAACCCGTGTCTCCTACATTGGCAAGTGGATTCTTTACCACTGAGCCACCAGGGAAGCCCTTTTATATCTATTTCTAAAAGACAAATTCTCTGGGACGTTTTAGGAGCATCTTAAATATTAATGCAATGGATCTGAAAATGTAGAGAGTGCTAAATTTGGCAACTGCCATACCAGGCAAAAAATAAAAATGCATGGCAAGTCTGGGCCACGTTCAAGTGGGCAGTTATTGTCTTGTTTCTAGCCTGGCTAATTACAGAGTTTCTGAATACCATGTGGGTTAACGTGCTAGGTGCTTACAAGTAAATAATATGTATACTGAATGGAACGGTGAACTTTCGACATGAGGTGAGGGCTGGGTGGGGAATGCACCTCAGGGCTTCTTACAAGGAGGTCGTTAGACTCCTGGCATCACAGACACATGGGCATTAGGCCTGTGGGATAATCTAGGCTTTAGAGGACTGGTTCTGACAGGTGGGCACAGAGCAGCCTGACCGAGGAGAGCTGAAATGCCTGAGAGGAGGGAATGTGGGGAGCAGCTCCTGTGTGTGTGTTTGATTTCTTCAGCAAACTTGTCTCCTAAATGCCTGCTGCTTCCCTGGTGGCTCAGACAGTGAAGAATTCTGCCTGCAACGCAGGAGACCCAGGTTCCATCCCTGGGTCAGGAAGACCCCTGGAGAAGGGCATGGCAACCCGCTCCAGTATTCTTGCCTGGAGAATTCCATGGACAGAGGAGCCTGGAGGGCTATGGTCCATGGGGTCACACAGAGTCAGACACGACTGAGCGGCTAACACACACACACACACACACACACACACACATACACACACATATCTGTTAAGCACTGTATTGGTTGGGGAAACAAGAATAAAGACTTGAGCAAGACCTTAACAAGTTCATGGCTTATTGGGCATGATAGCATGAAAGCAAATACACTGTAATGGTGAGCAAATTGTGTTGGTGAACGTGACTCTGAAATTCTCTGGTGATACAGAAGGGGTCCTGTCCACACCGCAGCCTTCCATTCTCTGAGAGTAAGCCTGATCAGACTAAACAAAGCCTCTGGCTCGGGTGCTTTCCTCAGCTCTTTCCTAGCACCAGTGACTCACGAGAAGGGACTTCAAGGCCACACACCTTGAGGCAAAAGTTCATCCTCTGGCCCGTTTTCATTCTACCTCCTCCTCCTGAGGACCTCATGTGCTCCTGGGGCTTTAAACCCTGTACTGGTGACTCCCAAGCTGTACTTATAACCTTGCCTTCTCATGAGGTTCAGACCTACAATTTCCTCTTCCTACTGGACATTGCCTTTATGATATCTCAGATATATTGCAAGATCAATATGTCATAGCCAAGTTGCATAAAAAGCAAGATTGCTTGTTTTCTCTAGTAATAAAGTAAAATATGCTCAATGTAGCAAACGTAGGGGAAGGCAATGGCACCCCACCCCAGTACTCTTGCCTGGAAAATCCCATGGACGGAGGAGCCTGGTGGGCTACAGTTCATGGGGTCACGAAGAGTCGGACACGACTGAAGCGACTTAGCAGCAGCAGCAGCAGCAGCAGTAACAAATGTGGAAAGTACAAAAGAAAACAAAATACGACACAACAACAAAGAATATAGATGTTACTGCTCTTAATGAAAGTAGTAAATGATGTCTTTGTAAATCTTAACCAGATATAGCGCTCCACACATTGATCTTCATAGTGTAGTGAACTGTACTGCTTTTTACCTAGTTACTAAGACCTGAAACCTCTGCCATCTTTTCTCCTTCTCTTTTGAGCTTCACTCGCTGTCCGTCTCCAGGTCAGATGGTGACTGTGCCTCTCCGGCGCCTGCCCTAAACCAGGCACAGCACTGTTATCCCCTGTCCTGCTGCCATGACTCCCTGGCTAGTTCTAGTCTCCTCCTCCTCCAGTTCTTCTGTGGACTAAGGTCACGTTTATCTTCCCAGAATATCGCTTTGGTGGTTCTTCATTGCCTACAGATTATAAACATCATGGTGAAAGGAATGAAAGTCCTTGGGATGAGATGACTGGAGAAATGATGACTAGAAAGAAGACAGATTCTACATTTTAGAGCTGTTGAGGGAGAAGTTCGTGGGGTCCTAGATGGTTAGAAGTAAGCGGAGGCCTTGAGGCCTGACCTGGTCCAAAGGAAACCCAGGATCTGTCTCATTGTGGACTTGTCAGAACACAGTTACTCTCATTGAGGGTCAAAATGATACTTAAGATTTTTCTTTTAATGTGTTTAACTTAAAAAGTCATTTTACAATATGAGAATTTGAGAAGTGTAAGATCTTGCCTGGGAAAATTTGTTCATTCATTTGATAAGCACAGGGTTTTTAGGAGGGGATGAAATAGGCATTGGTATGGAATCTGATATTCCACAGGACACATAAAGTTATTTAAATATAATCATGGAGATGATAACTGACTGTTTTGATAAACCTCTGAAGGAGAAATGTCAGGTACTAAAGAAAGTCAAATCATGGCCCCTGCCATCGCCATGGTGAGGGGGGAGGGCGGGTAGGGGGGGGAGAGAGGCAGCAGCCGACAAATTACGAAAGGGTGCATTTGCTCTGCCAGAGGTTAAGAGGGGTCATTCTGTACATTTGTCAATTTATCAGACTAAATCTTTGCAGTTTAAACAGCACCGTGATTCTGGCAAATAGGTCATTTTATTTCCAGTTTTATAAGTGAGGAGACTGGGCCAAGGGTAAGTAGAATGTGGTGACTGGTACGCTGTAGTTGCTCAGTAAAAGTGAGTTTGGTGTTAAATGGCCAGTGGGGTTGATATTACAGTCAGTGCTCAACTGAAACATTTTGAGGAGAGTTGTCTTCTGGAATGTTTAGACTTGATTGCTCCCTCTTCTGAAAATTAACTTTGAAAAACCCTGCAAAGCTTTCAACCCAATGAGAATCTTTTGTATTCTCTTTGCTTCTGGAATGGACCTTCCCGGATGGATATGGTGGCCCTGCTGCTCCTTGGGTGGAAATAGGTTTATTCTGTGAAGGGAAGAGCCTCATCTTCTAGGTGGGTTTATTAGAGTAGTCTCCGTCAACTTGACAAGGTCAAGTCTGAGACTCTAGCCTGGGATTCCAAATTATTGAGTTCCACTAACTTTTTCCAGTTGTTTGAGAGCTTGCTTGAGAAGTTATATGGTCTTAAATTACTCTCTGAAAATACGTCAGGGCTTAAACGTCACCATCCCCCACTCTCTTTAGTTTTCTATTCTCAGGTATTAATCCTGTCCTATCTTTTCTATCTTAGAAAATAGCTCTCTCTCATCCCTCGTCTCAGGAGCCATGTCTTCCTCACAGCTCATCTGAACTGCTGCGGCATTGCACTAAAGCTCATCCCTTCCTCAGGCTTTCCCGCCCATCAGCTTGCAATCCGCAGAGGTGAAGCTTCTTACGCAGTGTCTGTCTCCAGTTGGGTGTTCTCCAGTGTGGCAGCCTTCAGTGGACCCTCATCACTTTCAGAATGAGAGGCTAAGCATTTTAGCATGAAGTTCAAGGCCTTTCTTGATCTGGTCATTGCTACCCATCCTAGGCCCATCTCCTGTACCTGTGATTCTTGACCATTCTGGATATCTTACTGTGGCTTCAGTTCAGCTACTGTTCCCTTTATACTGTGGCTTGTACAGCTGTCTCTGGCTAACTACACCTTCCCTTTCTTTTCTTAAATAGCTCCTATGGGCCTTTTGTCATCACCCATCTCACTTCCTTCAGGAAGTCTCTTTTGAGTCCAGGTGACCGAGGAAGATACTGTTTATCTGCTCCCATAATATCCCATGCTTCCCCCAGATTAGAAGTCCTCTACCACTGCATTGAGATGCTTTTTCTTCCCAATTATAACCCTAGAACTTGGTTCTAGTCTGTGTTTAGTGAGTTTTATTCAATAAAAAGCTTCAGTCAACTATTTCATCATTGCTCTAAAAATGTCTTCAATAAACAAAAGAAACTTTTGTTTACAAACAAAAGGTTTTCATGCTTCAAAGACTTTGTAATTTTCTGAACACTAACAGAAAAAAGCATGCCTTTTAGAATTGATAAATACAGCAATCATTTTTCTTAAGGTGGCATTCCATTTTATTTTTCACCATAAAAACTAGGGAGTGACCTTAAAGAGCATTCTTAAGAACTGTGCTTCTTCATTTAATAAAATCATCCTAATTCAAAGTGAAATGTCATTCATTTGGAGGTCAAATGACAAAGCTGTATTTTCCTTTTATGATTTTTGAATAGATTAGATGAAGTAATAAAGGTAATTTCCCCAGAGATAAAACCTGTAGATCATCAAAACAAATCCTGCATTTTAAAGTTGAGGAAGCTGTGCTCCGAAAGGGGCTTCCTATTGATTTATCAGGCTCAGAGAGCTAGTCAGAGGTAGAACTGGAACAAGAATGCTGGCTTCTCTGATTTATTAGGGATGACATGTGAGGAGTTAAAAATTCCTTTTAAATACCAGGTGTTTTGGCATTGTCTTAGTCCTGGGGCACACCAATAAATGAATTTAGTAGGTGCTTAGCTTTGAGAGTTCCCAATAAAGCAATAAAGAAGAGAGAATGTTGGTATGGCGTTGAGGTGAACCGAAGGCACCCACAATTTGGATTCAAAAGACATGCCTGATTTAATTTCCCCAGGGGCTCACTATGTGGCCCCTTGGACTTCCTTTTCCTTGTTCACACTCCGTATGTATCGCCTCCGCACCTCTGCTCCTGTGCTTCTTACTTATTCGCGTGCGCTTCCCTTTATCTCCACACACCCAAACCCTCTCTGATGTTTAAGACCCGCCTGAAAGGGGCCTCCTGTGCAAAGATTCCCTAATTCTCTCCTCCAGTGGCAACTCCTTCCTCCCTTGAATTAACACAGCTCCACTCCCTCCTAGCCTGTCTCCTTTTAGCAGCTTACTAGAGTTCTATTGTACCTCTCCAGATATCCTTTCCAGTTTTTTAGCAGAGCTTGCTGCAATTATTTGTCTCAGGATTTAATGAAATGACTGTGGAGTTAGCCAAGATGTGGAGAAAGAGAAAGAACCATGGAGGAGAGTGAAGCAAGAGGTTTTGGATGCAAAGGCAAGGGAGTTCAGGAAGAAGATAATCAATCATTTCAAATGTCCGGGAGAAATTGGAATTATTACTTTTGCTCTGAACCATTATGTTTTCTAGTCTGTGTTATCCTGATTCATTATTTAATCTTTTTCCTCATCAGCCTTGTGTAAACGTGCTCTCTCGGGAAGGACAATGAACAGCTTAGCTTCTTGTATACCACCTCAGCCTATTGGAGATCAAGAAGTTATCTATTGTGTGAGGGATTCAAACACATTTCAACCTAATTTGTAAGGTGAAGTTTGACAGCAAATGATTTAAATTACTTTTTGACAGGCCTGTTTCCCTCTGTAATATAATATGTTATTAATACCACCATTTATTGGGTGTCAGGCATGGTACTGTGCATTTTTTATGCATCATTTTATCTATTACTCACAAGGAACTGATCTTATAGGTTCTTTTACTAACCTCATCATAGAGGTCTATGCTTACAAGGGCTAAAAACAGATAAACACACAAAACTCTTCAAAAGGTGCATAGAAGGTAAGAGGTAGTGCTGGGATATGAACTGAGATTTGCCCGGTTACAAAGTAGTAGCTATTTTCTAACTGCTCCGTCTACTATTGCCTGTGGGGTAATATGACAGTGCAATAGTTTTCACATAGCAAGGATTAAATTGCATTTTGAAAATGCATAGTATTTATGTTAAAGGAATATTTATTATTATGTTTAACCCTTCTACTTTGGATGGAGCTAAGAATTGAATGAGATGAATTCTTTGCATACATCATTGCTTAGATCATGTGGTTGGTTTGACTTAATAAGAAATATCTAAATATACTATATTTAGACAGGAAAACCACAGTACATAAGGGATATAGACTCTTGTTTGAAAATTAAAGATAAGAGTAGCTAAGATGCTTGATGGTATTGGAATAAAAATTAAGTCTTGATGGTGGTAGAAGGGTGTGTGTGTGTGTATGTCTGTGCATTTTAAATTTAATAAAAGACTCCCTAGACTAGACTCAAAAAGCTACAACAGAGTTTCTCAAACTCCTCAGTTCACAGAACCTTTAGTATCAAAGTACAAATAATTTTTTTCATGGTGTCTTTAGGCCAACAGAAGTACTTAAAAGCTCTGTTATTTTTTAATTAAAAATATTTTTATATATATTCATCAATTTTTAATTATTTGTTGTAATATGTATTTTATTGAAGTATAGTTGACTTACAGTGTTTCAGGTGCACAGCAAAGTGACTCAGTTGTACATATACACATACATTATTTTTGAAATTCTTTTCCATTAAAGCTTATTTTAAGAAATTGACTATAGTTTGTTAAGTAATCAGCACCAAACAATTTCATGAGTATTATAGCCTAATAATTTAATAGTCCTTCAGGGAATGGAGAACATAAGTGAAAATGATTTTATTTCATCTTTAATAGCTAGATTATTTACTATAGGGACATGACTGCTTTGGGCCATAGAATCGCATCTCAAAACTGAGTCCAAGTGGCCACCATCACCCTCATTTCCTGTTTCTTATTGATTTTCACATGATCTTGCTTTTTATCACACAAACTGCAAAAACGCCAGCTTCAAAAAGAGATGAGCACATCAAAGGGAATATAGCACAATCTAATGTTAAAATTAGGAGCCAGTAGCTCCTAAGGTGTCCGATTGATCTTGAGCACCACTGTTTGCCTTGAAATTTAAAATTATCCAGTTGCAATCCTGTAACTTCACTGAAGCACCCCAGAGCACCTTGGCACACATTTTGGGAATTGTAGCTATGAAGGAATCTGTGAATTATTTAAAAGTGAAACCCTTAGAGTCCAGGATCCCTGGACCCTGTGAGTTATTTATAAAAGTATCTTTAAAGAAACTGTGGCGAGGCAGTTCTGAACTGCGAACAGATTTTTTGCCAGAGTGGATTTTAAGAGTGAGCAGGAGTTTAGTAGTCATGGAAAGTCAATGAGTTGGATTAGAGATCTTGCTTTATTCAGTCCACTCCTCTCCCTGATGGGGCTCCCTCTTCTCAAATAAGAAATCATTATTCATTGTTACTTTATTGTGTAAAGAGCACTTATGTTACCAGCTCCATTCTGTTTTCAAGTCCATTGTGAGCACAGACTAAGAGCTTCTCAAAGGACACGTGCGCGAGAGAGATTGTTGTCGTTAAGTCGCTATTTCCAGCTCTTTGCGACCCCATGGACTGCAGCACGGCAGGCTTGCATGTCCTTCACTATCTCCCAGAGCTTGCTCAAACTCGTGTCCATTGAGTCAGTGATGTCATCCAACCATCTCATCCTCTGTCATCCCCTTCTCCTTCTGCCCTCAGTCTTTCCCAGCATCAGGGTCTTTTCCAGTGAGTTGGCTCCTCCCATCAGGTGGCCAAAGTATTGGAGTTTGAACTTCAGCCTCAGTCCTTCCATTGAATATTCAGGGTTGATTTCCTTTAGGATTGACTGGTTTGATCTCCTTGCTGGCCAAGGGACTCTCAGGAGTCTTCTTCAGCACCACAATTCTAAAGCATCAGTAGGGATCAGTATTAGAGGCATTCCACAGCTGGCTTGAGTAGGCTACAGTGTAACTGGGCACACGGTCTGCAGAGTTTGCGGCACGTAGAAAGCTGTATGGGGCAGGGCCTGATTGGACGGGCGGGACAGTGGCGCATTGTCAGCGCCCGTCTGATATTGGAGAGGAACGAACTGAGCCTGGGGCCAGGTAGTCAGAAAAAGCTCCAAGGAGGCAGGATTTGGTGCAACCTTGAAGAATAGGTAGGATTTAGTTAGGCAGAGAGTCAGAGATGGTGTATGTTCCAATGAGGATGGGAAGGCCGTGAATGAAAGCAAGAGGCAGAATTTAGTGAGCCCAGCAAGGCGTAGATTGCTGGATTGCACCCAGCAATCCACATTCTGAGGATTAGCCTTTGACTTGTAGATCAAGCTGTGCAACCTTAAAAATACCACAGGAGCCCAAGGGGGAAAATAAATGAACTCTTTTCTCTACCTGGCAATCACGTGTTCATCTTTCCTAAGGTCTTCTCTGAAAAATCGGTTCTCACTTCTGGACCACTCACGCTTCTGCTCCCTGTTTCCCTAGGAATTGGACGTAAAACTTCCCCTGAATCCTGGCTCCCATTTTGTTTCTCTGCAAAATTTCATGTACAGCTGGATAGTTGTATAGAAATGAGGCTGAATGTGTTGAAGAGTATTTTGAGGCAAAGAACCAACCATGGGATATTACGTAAGCATGTATAAGAGACTTAAAAAAAAAAAAAGGATCAATAACAATGATTTACTTTAAAATAAAATTATATAAATGTCATTGAATTCCAAATAGTTTGTTATAATTATTTGAATAAAATGGATCTAGATATATACATTTACATTTAAGGCAGTGTTATCTAACAATGTGAAAGGAATAGTATCTTAGCCACTTTGTTGGTTTTTTTTTTTTGACTTTAAGTTTGAGTGCTTGGCTATGGAAGACAGTTTGGCAGTTACTTACCAAACTAAATATATGTGAACCATATAATCCAGCAATTGTGCTCCTTGGTATTTACCCAAAGGAGTTGAAAAATAATGTCCACACAAAAGCTACACACAGATGCTTATAGCAGCTGTATTCCTAACTGCCAAAAGTTGGGAGCCACAGAGATGTCCTTCAGTAGGTGAATGGTTGGGGCTCCCCTGGTGGCTGAGCTGTAAAGAATCTGCCTGCCAATGCAGGAGACTCGGGTTTGATCCCTGAGTCAGGAAGATCCCCTGGAGAAGGAAATGGCAAGTCACTGCAGTATTCTTGCCTGATAAATCCCAGGGCCAGAGGAACCTGGTGGGCTGCAGTCCACAGGGTCACAGAAGAGTCAGATGCGACTGAACACACACACAGGGAAATGGTTAAACTGATGCATCCAGATAATGGAATACGGTTCAGCACTAAAAAGAAGCCATGAAGCCATGAGAAGACATGGAGGGAACTGGAATGTATATTACTAAGGTGAAAGAAGCCCACTTGAAGAGGCTGTACAGTGTGTGATTCCAGCTCCATCACACTCGAGAAAGGCAGCACTGTGGAGACAGTGGAAAGAACAGGGGTCGCCAGAGATGGGGTGGGGAGAAGGGTGAAATAATGGAGCAAGAGGATGTCCAGGGCAGTGAAAGAACCCTGGATGACACTGTAATGATGAATACGTGTCCTTAAACGTTTGTGCAGTGCCGTAGAAGATACAACGCTAAAAATTCACCCTAAGGTACACCGTGGGGTTTGAGGGATTATGATGCATCAGTTTAGCTTCACCAATTATAACTGTTAGTGCATCACTCTGGTGGGCGATATTGATAACAAGGGAAGCTATACATGTATTGGGGCAGAGAGTATATGGGAAATCTCTATACCTTTCACTCAGTTTTGCCGTGAACCTAAAACTGTTTTCAAAAATTTAAGTCTCAGTAATGATAAAAATAAACAGATTAAAAAAAAGACTGAGGGCTTGGTACTGATCAGCTCAAATGAACTCGACGGAGTAATTCATAAAATATTGACCCCAGATTTCTGCATATTCTGAATTTTCAAGACATTGCAATATTTGTATTTATCTTCCAATTTGCAACTGTTGGGAAATTGTTCAAGTTGCTTTAAATCTTGTGTGGGTCACATAACATGCGAGCAGCCCAAGCTCCCCTTTTGGCACTTGCTTTGGGCAGCAGTAGTTTAATTAAGCAAATTATAAAGTGACAACAGGGCTTTGGATGGTAAATCTGGCAGAGGTGTACACAAATTAAAATAAAAGTAAATCTCCACTCCTGACCACCTCAGCCCTGGAAATTCAGACTCACATATCCAGCTGCCTACTCAACACATCTGCATAACGGACATCTCAAACCTAACGTGTCAAAGTCTCAGTTGACTTCCGTGAAACCTGTGCCTCCCAAAACCTGCTCCATTTCAGCTAATGGCAGCTCCATACTTTCAGTAATTCAGGTCAAAAGCTTGGTAGTCACATCTGGATAAGTTACAGTTCACCTATCTTCTCTATCTCCAAATATATCTGGAAAACAGCCAGTCTAGACCATCTTCACCACCCTTTGTTCAGCATCATTGTCTCTTGCCTGGACTGTTGTTTCCCCCGTTTCCAACCTTGACTCCTGTATGTCATCCCTCAGTGCAGCATCCATAGGGATCCATTTACTTCTATCGGTTCTTGATTCTCATCTATACACAGTCTTTCAGTACTTTCCTCTTTCATCCAGAATAGCAGGTAGCCTCAGGATAATGGCCTGAAACTGTCAACAGTCTGGGTCCTGTGATCCAGGATCATTGCACATTTTTCTTCTCCTTGCTCAGCTCTCTCCAGCCAACAGTCTCCCCATGTCCTCCACATGTGTGGCAGACACTTCTGAGCCTCAGCATCTTTGTACTTTCCACTCCTCCTGTCTGAAGCCCTTTTCGCCTAAACATCCTAATGTCTTGTTCTTTTATTTCCTTTTGGTCTTTACCCAAATGATACCCTCTCACTGAGCCTTCCTTATCCATCTTGCTTTACTTTACTCTGGCCTCTTGTGGCTCAGCTGGTAAAGAATCTGCCTGCAATGCGGGGGACCTGGGTTAGATCCTTGGGTTGGGAAGATCCCCTGGAGAAGGGGAAAGGCTACCCGCTCCAGTATTCTGGCCTGGAGAATTCCGTGGACTGTATAGTCTACAGGGTTGCAAAGAGTCAGACACGACAGAGCAGCTTTCACTAGCATACTCATTTCTCCTTTGCTGCTTTATTTATTGAATAATGTATATTCGGCTGCATCGGGTCTTAGTTGCAGAGTGCAGGCTCAGTAGTTGTGGCACGTGGGCTTAGGTGACCTGTGGCATGTGGGATCTTAGTTCCCTGACCAGGGATGGAACCCACATATGTCCTCTGCATTGCAAGGTGGATTCTTAACCACTGGACCACCAGGAAGTCTCTGCTTTTCTCCATAGCACTTTTCACCAGCTACTGTAATATTACATGGACCTTACTGCGTTTGTTTACTGTGGATCTCTTTTACTAGAATGTAAACTTCATGAGGTCTTCCCTGGTGGCTCAGTGGTGAAGAACCCACCTGCCAGGAAGGCAACAATTTTAATGTGCCCCCCCAGTTGCTGATTTTTTTTCATTGCATGTTTCTAGTGCCTGGAAATTCACTGGTGTTGAGAATTTTTTGTTAGATGAATGAAAGAAGTAAAGTGCTAGGACATAACTTAAACTGATTTCAGTGGGAGTGGAAAGAAAGTGATAATTGCCAGTGACATGACAGATGATGATTCTTAAAGACTTGGTAAGCCTAAAGGAATCACTGGGAGGGAGTGCGGAGTCAGGGGTTATTTATTCACTCAGCAAGGAGATCTTATTGACCACCTACTAGGTGCACAGTGTTTGCCATGGGGCTGCAGAAACTTGGCTCTGGGCAGAGAAAGAGACTGGCGATTTCGTAGGGGATAATTACCCAAGGTTAATTCTAGAATAGAAGCCTAAGTGACTTGGGAAAATGGTGATTGATTGACACTTTCTGTCACTGATTTGGTGGAGCAAAGAAGTGAGGAGAGATGATGAAAAAGTTCCAGAACAGCTGCCAGAAGGTCAGATGGGCTCTTGAAAAATGATGAGAACCATGCTCTCCAGCAGTAGCCTGACTCTGATCTTTGTCGGGGGGCAGGTGGGGGGTGGTTTCCATGAGCCTTCAAAATCTTTTTATACCACAGGAAATTTAGTGACCATTTAACCTTCATAGCAACTGGCTAGTTTTTTTTTTTTCCCTTTCTCCAGATCCTTGTTCAAAGTTCATGTTTACTTTTGGTTTTATCTACCTGCTTTTCATACCATTTCTCTCTAGAAATAAAGAGCTTACCTTGGTGTGGTATACTTTTAATCCTACTGATTTTGCCATGAACCTCAAAATTTATATTTGGAATAAATTGATTCCAAGGAATTATTTCTTAAGATGAGAATTACTGTGAAAGTACAACATTCCAGTCTGAAATTCATGGCAAAGATATGCACATAACCCTGTTGTAATAATGTTAATTTTCTCCATCGATGAACATCTATTGATTATTTACTGAAAACAAGAGTAGAATATAGAGTAAGTGTATTAGCAGGTGGCACTGGCTCATGAAAACAAGATAATGCTGTATTTTAAAGGAAGGATGAATTTTAATTTCAGTTTATTTCTACCACAATACTATATCCAATAGTAGAGGAATAAACTTCAGATATACAGTGTAAAATGTGACCAGCCTGCTCTCCAAGTTTTGGCAATGCCAAGTTGGAGACAGAAGCATGAAGACAGAGCACAGTACGTGTGAATGGAACAGGATAAAGAAATGCTGTGGGGTCGTGGAAAAGGGAGCCAGGGTTCCGCTGGTGGGTTCTGTGAGGTTTCAGGCCTCAGAGATGGGATACACAGGATGTAATTAAAGGTGAGAGGGGAGATGTGGAAGGAATTCAGACTTTGGGAACAGAGCTGCAAAAAAAAAAAAAAAAAAAAAACGGCCAGGAAAGCCAGACAGTCGTGAAGGATGAGTTCTGGGAAGGACAGGTCATCCAGTGTGGCTTGGTTGTGGGGCACTCAGAAGGAAGGGATGGCAGAAAAGCTTGGAAGAGGGGTTGGAGACAGTCTTTAAATGTGTGGTCTTCATTTGAGTGTCTATTTTTAAAGCATGGAAGAGTCACTGAAGGGCTACAATGGCAGAGAATAATGGTAATATTTGTATTTTGAAAGTGATTCTAATAGAAATAGAAGTTTTGAGACTTCAGCTAGGGAAGGCTTAGAAAAACAGTTTCCTAGGCCCCACACAAAAGCAGTACAATAAGAATCTCTGAGGAGGATGCCCTGGGGATGGGTGTTCTGTAAATACTTTGGGTTATTTCTTTTGCCCCCCCAGCCCTACTGAAATATGTGTTAGTCGCTCAGTCGTATCCGACTGTGACCCTGTGGACTATAAGCCGCCAGGCTCCTCTGTCCATGGCATTTTCCAGGCAAGAATACTGGAGTGGGTAGTTATTGCCTTCTCCCGGGGCTCTTCCCTACCCAGGGATCGAATCAAGTCCCTTGCCCTGCAGGCATTTTCTTTACTCTGAGCCACCAAGGAAGCCTCTGTTGAGATATAAGCTCACTCAGTTTGTGTTAGTTTAAGGTGTATGACATGATGATTTCATATATGTGTACACTGTGAAATCATGACCACAGTGAGGTGAATAACATCTTCACCACCTCCCACAGGGCCTCCCAGGTGGCTCAGTGGGTAAAGAGTCTGCCTGCAATGCAGGAGACGCTGGAGTTCGATTCCTGGTTCGGGAATACCTCCTGGAGGAGAGCACGGCAACCCACCTCAGCATCCTTGCCTAGAGAATCCCATGGATGGAGGAGCCAGTCGGGCTACAGTCCATAGGTCGCAAAGAGTCGGACATGACTGGAACGACAGAACACACACCTCACCTAATGACCTTCTTGCGTTTGCTGAGAATATTTGAGACTAACTCTTTTAGCAACTTTCCCTTATGTAATACAGTATTGCTGACTATAGTCACTGTGCTGTACCTGAGATCTCCAGAATTTATTCATCTTATAACTGGAAATTCGGACCTTTAGCCAACATCTCCCCAATTCTCCCAGCCCCTAGCCCCTGACAACCACCATTTTGCTCTTTGTTTTTATGAATTTTGGGCTATTATGGAGTTTTTAGTTTCTTCATATAAGTGAGATCAAATGGGTATTTTTGTTCCTCTGACTTATTTCTCTAACATATTACTAATATTTTTGCAAAAGATAGGATTTCCTTCTTTTTACGACTAATATGTATATAGTGGGTCCTCTGTATCTGCAAATTCCACACACCCACAGATTATAAAGGACAGAGTGCATTTTATAAGGGACTTGAGCACCTGCGGATTTTCATATGTTTAGTGGGTCCTGAAACCAATGTTCTGGCATATACTGAGGGATGACCAACCACATTTTCTTTGTCCATTGCTCTGTCAATGGACATGAGTGTGCCTATTCAAGGTAGTGATTTCATTTCCTTTATATATACCCATCAGGTGATTTCTTGTGCTGCCAGAACAGCAACTGTCTGAAGACCTGTGTTAGTTATATTTATATTTATTTTAAGGGGAAATGGGGGTGATAAAAACTGAGATGCCAAGAACCTCAGGAGCTCTCAGAGGTCCAGATGAGGGCTTGAACTGGAGCAGAGAGACTGCTGATGGATCAGAGGGGCAAAGTCAAGAGCCCCTTTTGAACTAGAAGTGTTGCTGCGATGTGGGAGACCCTTTGTATGTGGCGATGAGGAAGGAGCTGGAAGATGACTTTAGGGGCCACTCTGGTGGTGGTGTGGATGGTGTTTCTGGGAACCAGCACAGGGAACACAGGAAGAGTGGGAGGCAGATAACTGGATGTCTTCATATGGGGGAGGCTGATCAAAGGGGTTGGCCAGAGGCAATAATGAACTTAATTTAGGTGTGTAATTCAGTTCCTTGTTTTCCCAATGAGGCAACTGAGACTCTGAATGATGAAGTGACCAATCTGAGGTCACGCAGCTAGTTGGTTATTAGAAAATCCTCTTGTTTTTATACCTGTCTAGAAGATTCACAGGCATAGGGGAGCCTGGTGGGCTGCCATCTCTGGGATCGCACAGAGTCAGACACAACTGAAGCCACTTAGCGGCAGCAGCAGCAGATTCACTGCTTGGTTATGTTGAGAGCATTTAGATAGTACTATTAAATAAGTACCAAGTGAAAAATATTATTAAATATACATTATAGCAGTGTTGCTGGTGTATGTTTTTAGCTGAATCCATGACAGCAAACGGGCCATTGCAGGCTGCTGGAACAGAGAACCGGGTCTTGATTTCATGGTGTTATCATGGGGCTTTGTGCATGTGTGCTAAGCCTCTTCAGTCCTGTCTGACTCTGTGTGATCCCAGGGACTTTAGCCGCCAGGCTCCTCTGTCCACAGGATTCTCCAGGCAAGAGTACTGGAGTGGGTTGCCATGCCTTCCTCCAGGGGATCTTCCTGACCCAGGGACCGACCCTGCATCCTTACGTCTCCTGCATTGGCAGGCGGGTTCTTTACCACTAGCACCGCCTTGGAAGCCCAGCATAGAGCTGCTGCTGCTGCTGCTAAGTCGCTTCAGTCGTGTCCGACTCTGTGTGACCCCATAGACGGCAGCCCACCAGGCTCCCCCGTCCCTGGGATTCTCCAGGCATGAAAACAGCAAACGGAGTTAGAGATTGGCCAGACCAAATTCATTTTGCAGAAGAGAAAACTGAGTCTCAGGGAGAGAAATATAGTTGTAAAAGGCTGCACAGGGAACAAGGAATTACAATGAAGCCTCCCCGTCGCCCCCTGCCCCACTCCAGCCTGCTATCTTCTTACCCTTCGACTTAGTGATTTCTATGGGAGGTTATCCAAACTATTACCACAGCCATTGTACTAACCTTTATGATTCGGCTGATTGCCTTATCATTTAATATCCTTTTAGACTGAAAACTGAATCATGAACCACGTCTACATGGCTATGGAGCGTGTGTTTCGGCCCGACAAGAACTGGGGACCTACGTGGAGAACCAACTCATTTTCAGTCTGGGCCTCTAGTCTGACACTTCTTGGTTTAGAAGTCCCTTGAGGACAAAAATTCTACATCTACAGCACAAAGCACAGAACCTGGACCATATTGTCTATTCAATAAATGTGGGTCAAATGTGTGATTTGACCCCAGTGGCATTTTTTTTAAAATTATAGTCTTTGTTTAAAAAGTAAATCACCTGTGATGGATTCATCAGGTCTCTACTGGGTCCACATGTAGGCACTCACTAAGCATCACATGGTTCTCATTCTTTTCTTAAGAAACAGCAGAGAGGGCTGTCAGCTGACAAAGGCACGATAAAATGAGTGCCGGAAAGCCCTTGGTCTGAATGTGACCTCTTGCTGGAATGCCAAAAATACAAACTTGCCAAGTCTCCTGGCCCAGTGACCTCCATATACAAAGGTCTTTTCTTTCTAGAAACAAACCTTTTTCTTCTGGTTTCTGATCTGACACACATACCCTCACAAACTCAAACACACACACACACACACAATCCCTACAAAAGTGTAAGTCTACGTGGTCTATGTAGTATGTCTTTTTTTCTGTATAGACCCTTTGCCATATATTTAAAATGTAAAATCTTTCTTCTTAAAGGCTGCCTTACTGTATTATGAAAACCCCGGACAAGCAGATTATTGAATAACCCATGACTTTGCCCTTCATCTGATTATTTCTCTGAAAGGGATCATAAGACATCCTGAAAAAGCCCAGAGGCCTTCAGAGTTCCGAATGATCACAGAGGGCCTTTTTCCCCTGTCTTCCTGAAATGTCATGGCCACCCTGATCAGTATCAAAGGAAATCTCTGTATGCATAAGGATCTAAAACAACAAAAAACGGAAATAAAAGAAATTTAGAACTCATTTTGGAAAAATGAAAGTTCATCTGTGGGCTTTGGGTCACATGAGAAATATTATACCACTCTCTTTCATTGACTAGATGATTGTGGGGAATTTTTTTAAAAATGCTGGTATAACCCAAGTACGGAATATTTTAGGACGGTCATGTGGCTCTGACAAAGTGCTCTTCTTTCCAGGGATACGTGCTTGAGGACACAGGCTCACACACTAGGTGAGGAAGCCTTGACCTTCATGTGTTTTCATTAAGTGCTTATGGATCAGTTCCTCTTACAATCCGTAGTGCTAATGCCAGTGTGAACATGACCTACGAAAGAATTTGGTAACTTGAATTAAAACTCACCGTCACAAAACCTTGAACGCAAATGTTAAGTGTCCTTAGAGGTATGTTGACCTACAGATACATGCCAGTTTCAGCATTTTTTTTTTTTTAAGAAAAGTTGGCTTATTCAATACACACTTGACTTTAATTTCTGAAACTTTATAAAACTCTGAACATAAAGAAGTTCCCAAATCACAATAAAATAACTCTGCCTGGTCATACACTTCTGGAGTTTGGGGTTCAGAAAACATAAACCCGGTCTTCGGTATCTCTCATCTTTAGCAATTACTTGTGTATGGAGTTAAAAGCAATAGGATTTTTTCCATATTTGTTGATCAGCTCAAATTCCTGTAATGTTCTTTCATAAACTCTGGTCTAGAACTCTGATTTCACTACCTTTGTCATATTGTCTTTTATAATTTTTAACATGCTGGAGAAAGGGAGGGAAAGCTCAAGCACCAGCTAGTTGCAAGGGGCTGTGCTGGGTGCTTTACATACATCAGTTCATTTCATCCATGTAACAGCCCTGAGAGGTACATATTATTACTTCTGTTTTGCAGATGAGGAAGGCTAAACTTATTGTGTTTAAGAAACTTGCTAATATTCATTTAGAAAGTTAAGAATCAGAACAAAACAGATTCTAGCTGATTGGTCTAAGACCAATCCATATATTAATTTATGTATTCAGGGACTTCCTTGTGGCTCAGCTGGTAAAGAATCTACCTGCAATGCAGGAGACCTGGGTTCATTGGGAAGATCCCCTGGAGAAGGGAAAGGCTACCCACTCCAGTATTCTGGCCTGGAGAATTCCATGGACTGTATAGTCCATTGGATCGCAAAGAGTCAGGCATGACTGAGTCACTTTCACAACAACAACAATGCATTTATATGTCAGAAGGCTTTCCTTATCCAAGAGATTGCAGACGTGTTAAGGGTATAGGTCATCTAGTTCACTGTCGTATTCCTAGCATGTAGTTCAGAAACTGGCATTGATGGATAAACATGTGTTCTGTTCAGTTGAGTTGAATGGGACACTCCTGGTACGTAAACCCAGGGGAGAGATAGTACAAGACTATGGTTTAGTAACTGAGAGTATTCATTGTTAGTAAATGACTATGAGCTTTGGATTCAAAAAGCTCAACTTTGGATAGTAACTTCTTAAGCTTGCATCTATATAATGTGGAAGTTACTTAGCCTCTCTTGGTCTCACTTTAAAATGGGAATATTAGTTGTACCTTCATGATTATTTATGGAATCACATTTCTGATGGTTAGCGAATGTACTATTATCCTTAATAGGAGTTGACTGCGGATGCCTTTGTAACATGCTAATCTAATTAGTACTAATTGTCCCACTAAAATGTAAACTCCATGATGGGAGGTATTTTCATGTTTTAATCATTGTGTTCCAAATATTTAGGACAGTACTGTCCAATAGAGCATCCTATGATAATGAAAATATTCTCTGTTGGGGTGTCTAATACTGTAGCCACAACCACATATGGTTATTGAACACTTGAAATGTGATTGAGGAACTGAATTTTAAATTTTGTTTCATTTTAATTAAACCAAGGTAGGCATATGTGCTAGGGGTATACTGTATCAGCACAGTCCTGGAGTGTTACATGGTCCAAGGATATTTCAATAATTACTTATGACATGAATGAATCTCCTTGGGATTAAAAAAAAAAACAAAACAAAACAAGAGCAACCTGGTTGTGTATTCAGTGCATTTTTTATAGATAAGCAATGAGACACTTTACGGAGTGATCTGCTCAATCTGGAAGCCTTGTTAGGGTCCAATATATGATTTAGTTTACAACAGAAATGAATTTTTGATTTCTGTTTCTTTTTGGTGATAGGTCAGGAAAGATTTGGAAACATGACACGGGTCTATTACCGAGAAGCTATGGGCGCATTTATCGTCTTCGATGTCACCAGGCCAGCTACATTTGAAGCAGTGACAAAGTGGAAGAACGACTTGGACTCAAAGTTAAGTCTCCCTAACGGCAAGCCAGTGTCAGTGGTTTTGTTGGCCAACAAATGTGACCAGGGGAAGGATGTGCTCCTGAACAATGGCCTCAAGATGGACCAGTTCTGCAAGGAGCATGGTTTCGTGGGATGGTTTGAAACATCGGCAAAGGTAATGTGACCTTAAAGGATAAACTTATTGCAGGCAGGATTCCCAAAGAAAATGGCATATAATCATCATATTACCATAATGATAGTATATGTTTGTTTAGCGATTTGTAGTTCTCAAACTGCTTTCAGCTCTTTCTCATTTCAAGGGGATGGGTGCACCTGTGACCCACAATTTAAGGTGTTTGTGGCTAAAGCAACCTGTGTGTGATCACACTGACAGTATTCAATGACTGTGTTCATGTATGGAGTGCTTATGATATGTCAGTGGGATTTTTGTGTGTTTTCTCATTTAGGCCTCACAATAGCCCTGGTAGGTAAGAATGATTTTAGTCAATGAAAGAAATAGGCTTCAGCTTCACTGTCAGGGCTTTACTCAAGTATTAGTTGACTCCATCAACACTTAATATGTTTCACTGTGTATCAGGAACTGTGTTTTCTCTAGAAATGAAAAGATGGCCAAAGCACAGAACAAGCACACTGGGAATGTTGGCATAGTGGGGAGAGAGTGAGTGGATGGCAAATACGCCTGTAAGGAACATAGTGTGGCTTGGCACTGCTCACCCTCCTGGTGGCAGCGAGTAGCAGGAAGTGTGGGCAGAGTCACGGCCGGAAGACGCAGAATCCATGTGAGCTGGTGAGAGGCTGGCACTCCCCTCTGTGCCCCATGCTGTTATTTAACGTATCAGGGGCACAACTTTTACTCTGCTCCCTTTCTCTCTGTGTCAGTACCAGAGAGAAACATAGCTTCACCATGGATTTTGAAAAAAATTTTAAAAATCATAAATTAAATGGTTTAATATGTTTTTCTGATATTCTCTATGTGCATATATATATATATATATATATGTATGTTTTACATTACTAAGATTGCATTCTGCATAGTTGTAAATCACAATTTTTCCACTTATTTATTTGTGGAATACACATATTATATACTTGTGGAGCACAGGCACTGTGCTAATTGTTTGGGATTCATCTTTGAGTAAGATAGGCATTGTCTCTGCACTGAGGGAAATTAACACCTAGGCCTTGCTGTGAACCTTTGAGTGCATGGTTTGGAACTAGAGCTTGAATGGACATCATTTAAATAGGCTTAAAGAAAGAAAGTGAAGTCACTCAATTGTGTCCATCTTTGGGACCCCATGGACTGTAACCCACCAGGTTCCTCCGTCCATGGGGTTTTCCATGGATTGTTGCTTCCTTCTCCAGGGGATCTTCCCGACCTGGGGGATTGAATCCAGGTCTCCCGCATGGCAGGCAGACACTTTACCATCTGAGCCACTAGGAAATAGGCTGAGGAGGAGCTTCTGAAGGATTTTATACCAGAGGGTAGAGTGGTCAGATTTGTCCTTGGGGACTCTGGAAAGACAGATCGACATGGTAGTTATTGCATTCTTATGAGAAAATGACAAAGCCTTGAGCTAAGGTAATGGCTGTAGAGATAACAGACAAAAACATGATGTGAGACTACCACTACAATGAAAACTTGAGCAGGAAGACCAAACTGCTTGGGGTGGGAGGCGCCGGAGCGGGAGGATAAGGCGGTGATGCCTCTCATCTGACCTCTTAGTTCAGCCTTTGGGGGCAGGTCTCAGTGCCCGCCTTCTCCCAGTGCTGCCTCTAGGTTGGCCTTATGTTTAGAAAGTTTTACTTCTTGGTTCCTTGTTTTCCTTCTTGAGGCCTCAGCATGCTTGTACGTGCTCCCCCTTTTTCCTTTTAAAACCCTTTGTTTTCATGATTATTTTTGAGGATTTTTTCCTTAGATTTGGGACACAGTACCTGTTTTCTATTTCCTGGCTCCCATTGAACCTTGTCTGTTTCAGTAATTTATTGTTGTAAAGATAGGTCAGCCAAGTAAGACTTGCAGATGTGATTAAGTGATAGACATTTAAGAAACACTATCCCCCCCAACCCTGCTCCCCCACCCGCCCACCATCCCCCACACCAAGTGACACATGGAATCTCGGTTTCCTGACCAGGAATCAAACCTGTGCCACGTGCATTGGAAGCAGAGTCTTAACTGCTGGACTGCCAGGGAAGTCCCAGAAATAGTACATTTTTAATAGTCTGGTTATTGGGTGTTAGTCTGGCTTTTAAAAAAATTCCAAAATGTGGGTGAATGCATCTATTTACCCCTTCCTTAGCCCCATACTCAACTTCATTCCACAGATCCTTGAATATTCCTTCAAATTCCTTTCTTTCCCAAGAGTCTCCAGCCCAGAAGCCTCTAGGCACAGGAGTAAAAGACCAGAATTTTGGAGAACTCCTTTTCTCAATTAATTACCTTACATCTGGAGGGCAATCTATATCAAATGACTCATATTTATATAAGGATATATTTAGATCCTCATTCTTTTATTCAGCAAATGTTATGGAATGCCTGTTATATACCAAGCACTGGGAACAGAGAAATTTATGAAACAGGATCCTGACTTCATGTATAACAATAACAACAAAACCTAAGTAAAAATATATGGATATATCCAATATATATTGGACAGCCAATAAATACCAACAGAAAAATAAGAGAAAAGGAAGGAAGAGGCCTATGAATTTGTGGGGAGGGCTGAAATGTCTTGTGTGACAAGGACTTTCTTTCACTTCACGCTGACATTCCTTGCACAATGATTGCAGTGTCAAACTCTACTTAAGGGCATGATGTTAATTAACTTAAGGCCTGGCTGACCCACCATGCACTTCAATGCTGGATTTCTAATCCTCCAAATCCCCGAAAGTGTAAACTTTGAAGAGAAGCTTTGTACAGAGAGAGGGTGGAGGGAGTTTCCCAAGGCTAAAGGGTACTGAACTGCTAATATGACCAAGAGGGTACAAGGCCTCAGTGTAGAAGGTAGAACCTACACCTCTCTTCCCTCCAAGCATACTGCTGTTGAGACTGTCCTTCTGGATGTCTTAATAATGAAAATGGTTTCCCAGAGCCAGGCTGGTTTTCAAAGTTGACACCAAGGTGTGCAGGAACAATCCTGCATCCTTGATTAGTCAAATTGTTCCCAAGTCTTTTTATTTTTAAGATCTCTGATAAAGCTCTGCTTCCCTTCTGAGGAGAGTATTTCAGCTTTTACAAAACAGAGGCCCAGCTCAGACTGTCTGCCTGAAGCTAAGATGGCAGCATTTGGAGGCAGCCACCAATTCATTCTTTGATTACCTTTGGGACCGGGGAACATTTCCCATAAAGATCTTTGTCTTAGAAAAGTGTCTCTCCTAACAACATGAGTCCTCTTGGGTCGAATCATTATCAGTCTGGTGATAAACATCTGATTTTCTTTTTTTTTAGTGTTTCCAAAACTTCTAATGAGCTAAAGCCCACAGCCTCTGGCTTTGTTCTCCTGGCGCCTCTTGCACAAATCCTGTGGGTTTCATCAGCAGTTTGGCCATGCCCGAAGCTGAAACTAGCAGGCTGTTAGAGGAGCTTGTTCTTTAGACAAGCCTCCTTTCTGCTGCTGACCCCACTGCCAAAGTAAATTTGACCTCTTGCTCTTCAATCTTCTCAATAAACTTTCTGCAAGAATTTTCATGCCATGTGCTGTTGCTGGAATAAGCATGGTACCCTCTGGCTGTGAATTAAGAGAAGGAAAAGAAAAATTAAAAGTAAATGTATGCTAGCATCTTTGGTTTTTCACACCATCTCTTCAAATACCAGAAGGAAAAGAAAAGCAGTCTCCTAAGTCAGATTTTCTTTAGTTTTCAACCTTGCATTCTCTTCTTTTCTTAGCCATGTTTAGTTGAATTCTGCCTGGGGATTCACTACAGCCAGGTAACATATAACTGGGGTGATCATATGTCCCATTTTCTGGAACATTCCTGATTTACGCCTGGGGTCCTAGCGCAATTATTTTTAACACCTCCATTTCTGGTCTGTAATTTAATTTAATTGGTCAACCTGTAGGTCAGGAACTCTGATGCATCTCACTGTCCACATCATACCTTATCTCTAACAATGGCTCTTATGCATTTTTGTGTCCAAGCCCGGTATGCGTAATATGCTTTGGTAGATTTGTCTATTTAGAATGAGGGCCCTGGCCTGCTCTTGCTAGAGCATTCTCAAGATTGAGAATCCTATCTTTGGGCCCATATCAATGGCTGATGGAGCCCCCTGACCTTCTGCTCCATTTACCTGGTGCCTTCTTGATGCTTTTTGCCTGAATCTCCGAAGCTACTTCCTTTGGATTCACACTATGGCCAGATCCAATTACCTTGTAGAGTTACTGTGAGATTAAGCGACCCAGGGGTCCCTGGATGTTTTATGTCTGGTCTCACCACACACACATCCCACCTTGTCTCAATCGCTTGCTCCCACAACCCACCTGCCCGTATGGGTGTCATCATCCGTAGCTGACTCTGATGCTCACAAAAGCTGCGCTCAGAGGAGGGGTCTGTTTCTACATCTCAGTCCTTACCAGGCTGCTCCATCTTACTCTTATGCTGTGGTGGTTTCCGTGAGGCTGTGTTCAGAAGCAGGACACCAGGAAAATGCCATGTAGATGGGAAATAATAGGGCGGGTGGGATCTACCCGAGTGGCGACAAGAACAATCTCAGAAAGAACTGCAGTGTCTTCTGTTCATGCAGCCTCCACGGCATGCTCTGCTTCTGGCAGATTTCCTTGTCTGTTTCTATTATTTATAGTGACCTTTAGGCCCACCCTCAATTTCAGAATATTCTAAGATCAATGAGTACCCTAGAAGAAACTCTCTGACATTAAACTCTATTGAATTTTAGTCTCTTCCCTACAACTAAAAAGCAAGATGTTGATGTGTGGCCTGCTAAGGGAAGGAATATACCTGGTAGTATTCTCTGTAAGACATTAGTAGCTTTTAGGGGAAGGAGAAGACTCTTGAGAGTCCCTTGGACTGCAAGGAGATCCAACCAGTCCATTCTAGAGGAGATCAGCCCTGAGTGTTCTTTGGAAGGACTGATGCTAAAGCTGAAACTCCAATACTTTGGCCACTTGATGCAAAGAGCCTATTTATTGGAAAAGACCCTGATACTGGGAAAGATTGAAGGCAGGAGGAGAAGGGGGCAATAGAGGATGAAATGGTTGGATGGCATCACAAACTCAATGGACATGAGTTTGAACAAACTCTGGGTAACGGTGAAGGACAGGGAAGCATGGTGTTCTGCAGTTCATGGGGTCACAAAAGTCAGACACAACTTAGCAACTGAACAACAAATGGGGGTTTCATGGTGCAGTGAAACACCTATTTTTTCATGCGTTTTGGGTTTCCAGTAACTGTTGAAAATGCATTTGTTATCTTTAGGGAGCTTCTTGCCAGGGAAGGCTCACTTCCTCAGGGAGAGCCCATAAAACTTTCTTCTTTTGCCTTCTTTGCAGCTAGAAAACAGACATATGACCTAGATCCCACCTACAGACTGATTCATAAGTGAGCAACTAGAGGATGAAGGTACAATGCAGAACCCATTTTTTTGCCCCCTCTGGGGAGAGTGGTGGCGGAACAGACTTCCATTCTTGGGAGAGAGTGTGGTTTGCTGAGTCCTATGCTGGATGCAGAATCAAGATCTGGTCCCAGGAACAACTGCATTCAAGTTGAGTTCCTCAGACCTTTGCAGATTACAGGACCTAGTGTTCAGTGGTGGCTGGGAGCAGTGTTCTCATCACACTTGTTCTGTATGGGATCTGAGTTTCTGGAAGCTTAGGCTAAATCTGGTTTTTCTAGACTATTACTGTTTCTGTAGCCTACTGAGTAATTCTGCAAGCAATCTAACATGCCTTGAATAAATGATTTCATGTTCAGCTAGCATTGGCTTCTGAGTCTTATGACTGAAAATTCAAATTAATATTCATGATCAGATGGATTTGAGAAAGCCAACTTCACTGTTCCCTTCGCCGCTGGAATTCTCAGGCCTTTGATATCTTACGCACATGCTAGATCTCTAGCAATAGCAATGTCTAGGTTCTTCCAGTTTGCTGAATGTTAACTATGTGTAGAAATTTTTATGTGTTGAACTCATTCAATCCTGGCAATATCTTATAGAGTAAGTATTAATGTTATTACAATAATTAAAAAAAAACGTTGAGATGAGACCTAGGCAAGTTCCCTAAAGCTATATAGTTATTGCCTTACTTCTTTAATTCTAACAGACACTTTTTGTTCCTTCCTATATTAAGATTTCAAAATCAAGATATGTCTCTAGTGTGGATTTCTAAAACCATAGTGTGTCCCACGCGTAGTGGTATTTTTTGTATTATCTCCTCCAAAAGGACACTGTCTCAGGCATCAGTTAGTAAATTATTTGGGGGCACATAGAACACTAACAAACTAATAGAACACTTTAAGGAAATGCTGTGAAAGGGAAAGACTGAAGGCAAAAGGAGAAGAGGGCAGCAGAGAATGAGGTGGCTGGACAGCATCACCGACTCAATGGACATGGATCTGAGCAAACTCTGGGAGATAGTGGGGGATGGCGGAGCCTAGCGTGCTGTAGCCCATGTGGCCGCAGAGTCAGACATGGCTGAGCAACAACAGTAAGGAAATGCTGGCCTAGAATTCTCTTGTAAAGGGAGAGTTTTCTGTATTTCCTTGTATTTTTTAAACACTTTTTGAATTTGTTACAATATTGCTTCTGTTTTACCTTTTGTTTTTTTGACCTTGAGTCATGTGGAATCTTAGCCCTCAGACCAGGGATCAAAGCCTCACCTCCTGCATTGGAAGGCCGACTCATAACCACTGGACTGCCAGGGAAATCCCTGTATTTAATTCTTTATTAAGCTTTTACTCATTATCATTATTATTTTTTAATTGCTCTGAAAGCTGAAATAAGCAGCAGTTAAGTGGCTCGTTTTCTAGAAACTGCTTGAAGGGTAGGATCACATGTCATTTATTTTTATAGGCTTTTAGAAAATATGTAATTAGAAATACAATGTGTTTATACAAACCGGAAATGCATTGTTGAGCTTGGGTATGGGTAGATGGTTATTCTAATTCACTTCTTAATAAATTGAGTATAGGACATTATTCTTAAAAAAATCCTTTTATTTTTTAATTGAGTAGTAAGCCGTCTCTGGCTTAGTCCCAAATTTTAAATGTCAATCCATGAAAAAATTCTTAATAGTCACTGGTGCATTCATTGATTCAACACAATTTATATCGAATGATTGTTCAAGTCTGTGCTGTGAACAATGTGTATTAAACCTTTTCTGGGCTCAAAGCATGCTTTTAGGTTCCTGTTCTTAAAATGGCAGAATTCCCTATGGGAAGTAGATATGCCACATTTTAGGCATATCTTTTAGGCAAAGACTTTATTTGGAGTTGTAGAATGTGCCTCCCCTGACACAGTTGGGGTATAGCATGTTTAACCTGGCATTTTTAACCAATCTGCTTAAAGCTGGTTGTACTTAGGAACCTAAAAGGAAGGGCCCAATCTGAAAATCCAAAACCAGAGCAAAGTTAGAAGGGATCATTTGCAGGAAATGGTGGCAATGGTTGAGAGTCATGATCATTTCATACAGTGACCACTAGTCTGTAGTACAACTATTTGAATCATCATTTCTGACAGATTCTTAATGCCCTGCATGAAAAATGGAATCATTGCTTGAAACTGAGAGTAGCTTAAGTATGAGTCTCAAATTCAAGCAATTCATCTGTTTAGGAGTCAGTATAAATTAAGAATAACATTTTAATTTTTAACTTTAGCTAATTAATTCTCCAGAGGTTTTCTAGGTCTATGCTAATTGTTTGCTAGGTAATATGGGAAGAAGCACAAGCTGGAATCAAGATTGCTGAAACAAATATCAATATCCTCAGATATGCAGATGACACCACCCTTAAGGCAGAAAGTGAAGAGGAACTAAAAAGCCTCTTGAAAGTGAAAGAGGAAAGTGAAAAAGTTGGCTTAAAGCTCAACATTCAGAAAACGAAGATCATGGCATCCGGTCCCATCACTTCATGGGAAATAGATGGGGAAACAGTGGCTGGCTTTATTTTTCTGGGCTCCAAAATCACTGCAGATGGTGATTGCAGCCATGAAATTAAAAGATGCTTACTCTTTGAAAGGAAAGTTATGACCAACCTAGATAGCATATTCAAAAGCAGAGACATTACTTTGCCAACAGCGGTTCATCTAGTCAAGGCTATGGTTTTTCCAGTGGTCATATATGGATGTGAGAGTTGGACTGTGAAGAAAACTGAGCACTGAAGAATTGATGCTTTTGAACTGTGGTGTTGGAGAAGACTCTTGAGAGTCCGTTGGACTGCAAGGAGATCCAACCAGTCCATCCTAAAGATCAGTCCTGGGTGTTCATTGGAAGGACTGATGCTGAAGCTGAAACTCCAATACTTTGGCCACCTCATGCAAAGAGTTGACTCACTGGAAAAGACCCTGATGCTGGGAGGGATTGGGGGCAGGAGGAGAAGGGGATGACAGAGGATGAGATGGCTGGATGGACATGAGTTTGAGTGAACTCTGGGAGATGGTGATGGGCAGGGAGGCCTGGCATGCTGCGATTCATGGGGTCGCAAAGAGTTGGACATGACTGAGCACCTGAACTGATGGGCTCCAACTATGACTAAGCCATTGTAGGAAAATAAAGACAGACCCTCAGAGGTTATTACCACAGCTGGGTGTGCAGGAGGCAAGGAGCTGCGTTTGTCATCCTCTCCTGCAGGGTTCGCATTTGTATCACCCACAGAGCAGGTCCTTCCTCTCTCATGCTTAGACAATCGTTATAGACTACAGACCTGGCTTGAGGTAGACTATACAGCATGATGCAAAAATTCAACCTATCCAAGAAATCACTTTGATTTTTTTCATAGTCCAGTTCAAGAATCTTCTGTAGAGTGTACTTCTTGATTCAAATTTAGACATCTGAAAGCAGAGGTCAGCAGCTATGACCTGCAGGCCAAATGTGGCTGCCCCTCTATAGTAAATGAAGGGTTAGCAGAGCACAGCCATGCTCATGGGTGCACATTTTATCTGTGGCTGCTTTTCTACTACAACTGCGGAGTGGAGTAGTTGCAGCAGCCGCCTCGTGGCTTTCAAAGCCTGAGCTATTTATCATCTCATCTGACCCTCTACTCATTATGTCTTACAACAGCAACTGCTTCTCTTTTGTGCTTGTGGCTTTACATGCAATAGCTCATCCTTACAAGTCTTGTAAGTCCTTTTATTATTCTTGTTTTATGGATGAAGGGATTAAAGTTTAAATTGGAGAACATAAATGACTTGCTAAAGATCTCACAGTTGGTAGGTTGTAAAGTTGGGATTTTCAAGCTGGATGTACACCCAGCCACCACCCTGCACTATCTCATAGCCTTTTCCAATCTAGCCTTATTAGATAATAACTGTTTATGGAGCAACTGATACTGGGTTGGCTAGAGACTGGGATCGATAGATAAATATTACATTGGCCAAAGAGTTCATTTGGGTTTTCCCATCTTGTCTTATAGACATCCTACAGTGCACAGTACACACCTTCAAACACACTTCCCAAAAGAATGATTTGACCCCAGATTTCAATAGTGCTGAGCCTGAGAAACCCCTTAGATCATGCTTTATATTAGAATTTTCTAAATCCTCTAAGGAAAAGGTACTAATTGAATATAAGTTCCTGTTGGTTGGCAGTTTTCTCTTACGGAAAATCAAGTAGGGTGGACTTTTGAGTTTTGTCTGTTCACCAGGTATGCAATTATATGAAAAAAGTTATGAGATAATTCTTGCCAAATGGCTAGATTGTGGGATTGTGGGTGATATTGTTTTCATGTTTCTGGTTTTCATCTTTTAGTGTGATTATGTTGCTTTTACAATGACAAAGATAAATTTATAAATAAAGATATAATAAAATTTAAAAAAAAAGAAACTGTTGAGGCTTCTGTAGCCTTTTAAGGATTCTCTGCCTGAGGGGCTGATGCTAAGGGACATAATCTGACTCAAGGCGGAGTTTTGCTTTCTCTGTTTGCCACTCACCTACTACTTTAACATCTGAATTGTAGTATTCCCAGCATTCATCTCCATGCTTTTTCATGCAGCTCCTTCTGCTTCACATATGCCTCTCTACAGTACACGCAGTCTTTGCCTTAGGTAATTCCAGACTTTCCACATCATTGTTCTCTTCCTACCCACACGGCACAGCCGCTACAGATGTTTCCTTAAGGGACTGCGTCTCTGCCGCCTGCGTGTCTGCCACTGGGCGGTGGCCCTCTGCTGGGCCAGCTCACCCTGGGTGGCTCAGCCCTCCCTCTGGATGATGGGTGTTGCCTACAGGGCTGAGGCAGGCTATGAGTCTCTGAGAGACCGTGTCTCTCTGAGCCCAGAAAATCCACCTTTTCCTCAGCTGGATCCAGGCTGTAGGATCACTGTGGATTTCTGAACCTGGGAAAAGACTCTGAGAAGCACAGAGGGGCACTTTGGCAGAGTATGGGAGTGTGGGTGTGAAGCCCATGTAGATGGGGTCAGGCTCTCGCCTTGGACCCAAAGGTGTGTGGTTTTGGGCCAAACACTTAATCATGCTGAGCCTCTATTTCTCATATGAAAAATGGAGCTGTCATAAGAATCAATGATAGTAAGTACAAAATGCCTGGAAGATTAGTATGCAATAAATGGCTGGTCTCTCTCTTAAAAAAATACACATATGTACAAAAATTGCTCCCAGTTTCAGAGGCTTCCCAGGCAATCCTGCCCACTGAGTCACGGATGCTTGTTCTAGAAGCAGCCCGTGGCGCCTTCAATTGCTTAATTCCTTTCCAATTATATTTTTAGAAAAATGTGTTAGGATTAGGGGACTCCTGGAGAAAAGGTTCTATTCAGCTGGGGCAGGAATTTTATGTTGGGGTAGAGTATCAGACCCGGAAAGGGAACAGGGAGCCTTGTCAAACAAAACTCTCTCCTCGGATTTTTGCACAACCCCTCTGTCGATGGTTCGTTACTGTCCACCCATCCCCTTTGAGGATCTCTGCGTGTATTGAGAGATGTTGCCCCTGGGAGTCTGTTGCCCTCCTTCATGGTGTAGAAGCAGGACCTGGAAGCTCGCAAATGATGCGCTTAATTAGAGGAAGAGTGGAGACTGAAGGAAGGACGTATCAGCTCTGTTCTAAAGGACAGTAGAGTTCAGAACAACTTGATGGGTTTCCCGGTGCTTCCTGGTGCCAAGACAGGGCGCCAAAATTCAAGGCAGGGAATATCTGAAATCTTTGTAAGATTTCCATGTTTTCACTTTTAAAAATCGTATCCTATCTGTCCATCATAATGATTTCTGTAAAAATCTTTTAAAGGAAAAAGGCCTATCTTTCAGGATTTCCAGGAGGAAAGATATTCTTGAGGTTCTGTCCTCT
Source organism: Nanger dama (assembly GCA_917880005.1). Taxonomy (NCBI): domain Eukaryota; kingdom Metazoa; phylum Chordata; class Mammalia; order Artiodactyla; family Bovidae; genus Nanger; species Nanger dama. The sequence goes on from CAKJTW010000126.1 coordinate 590,372, forward strand.
CTGGAGCTTAATCTGCAGCAGAGGTGAGGGGTATGGAAATGTGTAGGTGAAGGAGGATGGGAAAAGCAAGTAGAATCCAGTGCCTTTGGGAATGAAAATGTTGCCTGGTTGCAGACCATGACAGATATGTCCTATTTGGTCTCTGATTTTCAGTAGTAAACCATGGCTGCCATTCCCAGACTCCAAGAATGATTAAATGCCAGACTTAGCTTCTGGAATCAGCATTCTTCCTGGATCTCTACCTCCAGCATGGCTTCCTTCCAAACCTCAGACTTCCAGGTCCCTCTGGATCTCTGCTTAGATCTCACCTTGACGACTCTTCAAATCCAACATGTTGGAAATGGAAGTTATTAGCTCTTCTGCAAGTTAGATCATCTTCGTGGGACCTCACATCCACCCAGACATTTGATCCATACTCCCATAGAACCAGGTTACTTATCCTTCAGAAAGCACAAATTCCTGAGCAAAAAAATAAAAAAGAACCCCAAACCCATAGTGATACTCTTCTCTGCCTCTCTGAGTCTATCCCTGGCTACTTCCTACCTGTTTATCCCCTAGTGATACTAAACTGCATCAAGTCCCCTGTTCACATTTTAGAATTCCTGCTTCCTGGAACATGCTTCCTACAGTTAATTCACCTGTCCTCCACTCTTCCTTCAGGACTCAGCTCAAGCATCATCTGCACTGACTCTCAGGTAGTCTCTCCTGTCTCTTACCACATTATGCTAAACTTCTTTCTCTATGGACCTGTCTCCTGCACTGCACTTTGAAATCCTCCTGTTCACCCATCCAAGTGAACACTGATCACTTGGTCAGTGATTATTTGGTCTGTTTATTGGCTGAAACAGAAATTTTTGCAGCAGTGCTTTTCAAGCACTTATTCAGAAGACTCTTTTTCTGTATTATTTTTTTCTCCTGCCTATTGTGGGGGTATTTCTGTCCTTAGAGAACTGTGAAGAAGAAGCAGAAAAATTCATTTACTGCTGTATTTCCCAGGAGCATACCACATTATGTAACTCCTTTCATCCAGAAAGCTCCCTAGACACTTTGCACAGCCGGGAGATTGCAGCGTCCCACAGCTTGAAGCGGGGTAGAGACGAAAACTGAAGACGAGGGAGACCGTCCCCGCTAGTGCCTTGGGCCCAAGCTAGCAACTGCGGAGTTTTTAGCTTGGTGATTCCACTAACACTGCCCAAGAATCTACCATCAGCCTGTGGATTTTATTAGCCAGCATATTCCTTCTTCATACCCCAGAACCAGCATCGAGAAGTTTCCTCCTCATTGAAATTCTCATGTACCTCTCACTGATTTCAGCTATTGTCATTTGAGACACACGGACTATTGTATTTGTCTTTAATTTTTTAACTAATAAACAGAGTTGCAGAGAGGTTTTTCAGCGATTTTCATTGAAGAAACGAGGCCTAGACAACTCTCTCCGGTAATGTGATTCCTGAACAGAGTCGTACGTCAGGAACACCCGAGGAGCTTGTTGAAATACACTGCAGGTGCCTTGGCCCTACTCTCGGAAATATCCGGAGGGGCAGAGGGTGCATGTTTTTGGAAAACAATGCTTTGGTGATTTTGATATGCACAAGCTGTTTTACACTTGCACACTCCCTCCTTCATTCATTCCTGATATATTCCTTGAAGACCTGTTGTATATCCAGGCACTTTGATAAGCACTGAGGCCCTGGTGATGAAGGATACAGTTTCTTCCCATTAAGACGTTCTCAGTCTCCTGGAAGAAAAATCATACAAATTAATAATTACAATATAGTAGGAAGTTCCATAAATACTAGTGGATTCTACAGGGCTGTGAGAGCACTTGGAGGAGAAGGTGTTACCTCTACCTGCGAATGAGGCAGCTTACTTGTATTTATTCTGAGTTAGCAAGGATAAGAGAGTCCCAAAGGAAGATCCAAGGAGACCGCTGGGAGGAGCTTCTTTTAACACATCTGTGCAGAGGGGCATAAGGAAGCCACCTTTAGAAATCCCTGGGTGTTTTAAAAAGCAAGGAGGTTTCTCATCTTTAAAAAAATTTTTGCTGTTGAAATATACTTGATTTTCAATGTTGCACTATTTACAATAACCAAGACATAGAAGCAACCTAAAGTGTCCATTGACAGATGAATGGATAAAGAAGATGTGGTGTTTATATACACAATGGAATATTAGTCATAAAAATAATGAAATCCCTTTTGCAGCAACATAGATAGACCTAGACATCATCATGCTAAGTGAAGTAAGTCAATACAGAGAAAGACAAATATTATCTTTACCCTAAAATATCTAAGTAAGAATGTGTCACTACTGCAGCTAGCTATCTTTATCAGCCACCAGAAAATGGTCAATATAGGACCATGGAGACTTACTATTAAAAATAATAGTATGACATCCCCTATATGCAGAATCTAAAAAGAAATGATACCAATGAACTTATTTGCAAAACAGACTCAGACTTAGAGAATGAACTTATGCTGGCCAGGGAGAAGGGCAGGGAAGGGGTAGCTAGGGAGTTTGGGGCTGATATGTGCACACTGCTATATCCTCAATATATTGTCAAGTAAAAAAAAAAGCAGATTAAAAATTAGTATGTTCCTTGTGAATTCTTCTATGTAAAAATAGAAATCTATATATACTTAGAAAATCTGGAAAGTTATACTGCACATTAAACTTTTAAAAATGGCAAGCTTTAGGAAGAATTTAAAATTTCCTATTTTTACTCTTCCGGATTAAAATAAGCTTTTATAATAAAAAATGGATAACCAACAAGATCTTAGTGTATAGCTCAGGGAACTCTGCTCGATATTATGTAACAACCTAAGTGGGTAAAGAATTTAACACAGAATAGATGCATGTATACATGTATGACTGAATCACTTTGCTGTGCACTTGAAACTCTCACAACATTGTTAATCAGCTACACTCCAGTAGAAAAAAAAAAGTTAAATAATAACAGAGAAATGTAGAAACTAAAGTCCAGCAGGATTTAAGACACTCACCCAAAGGAGTAGGAGAGCTAGGATTGAAACTAGGTCTGCTTGATTCTGGATCTACCTGCTGCTTTCTTTCCCACCTTCCTACTCTTACCAGCGTGGGCAAAGGCTCTGCCTCCTCTCTCCACAACACTGTCAAACACTTCTGGAAGGGGTTGCTTCCTTGTTTCATGAGGGGCTTGTGGTGGAGACATGTTTGCTTTCCTCCTCCGTGTGTCTCCCCGCGGTTTTTCAGTGTTGCTTTGGTCTGTTCCCGTTTTGCGGTCCTTTCCCTCCTTCGATGGGTCTCGTGTGCCATCCTTGGAGGACCGTTAGGTTTGTGAGCGGCAGCGTTTGCCTCCCACGGCCTTGTTTCATCTCTGCTTCGCTGACTAGTGAGGTATTGATTTCTTGGGAGAACCTGCAGGGACAGGGGGTGGAGGGGGAAGATCAATAGTCCATTAGACAGAGGCGGGAAGCAACGGCCGCTGCTTCCCAGCCCGCCTGCTCACTGACCCAACATGGACGAGGTTAGCCTGGGGGTGTCCAAGGGCGATCTGCAGGGATGAGATTGTTCCTGGAATAATGTAGCAAAGCCACGGACAGAAAGAGAGCTGTAAATCCACGTCCTTGAACAAAATGAAGTGGAGCCATCTTTTGAGAATAAATTTGCCTGTCACAGGTTGCTTCAAGGGAAGGAAATTCTGTTGAGACCTTTTCTAATTCTTAGGTCACTTTGAATTCTCTAATGTAAGCATGATCTTTGTGAATCGTGAGGCAAGTCATTTAGCTTTCATTTTGGGGCTTCCAAAATGAAAGAGAGGGGTGGCTGCAGTGGGTGCCTAGCAGTGCTTGTACAGCGTGTTTCTGAAACATTTGACATGCTGCCTCAGCGGCTCATTGTGGCAGGTCTCCCAGGATGAGTCCCTTTGAAAAGGAAGAGTTTCTTGGGAAAAAGAAGTATTATTGTCTGTTTCATGTGGTTATAAATGTAGTTCCATGTTGCAGATTTTTGTAAAGGACAGACATGGGCAGTAAATTTAAATTGTCAAAGTCTCAAGAGGCCTTGTGTTACTACGGTAATAGAAACCCATACTCAGACCACCATTATCACCTCACTGTGTCTTCTACCATGGCATGGAAACCCAGGAAAAATTAGATTTGGAGAGTACTTCAAAATCCTCTTGTCATCTAACTCCTTATTTTATAGTTTCCTTTATTCATTCTTTAGAAAATCTGAGTACCTCTCCTCCACATGACAGACGCTATGTTAGACTGTAGGATTATGCCTGGGAAAAACAGATCAAATCCTTGTCTTCTGAGAGCCTGCATTGTAGTGTGGCTGCAGGTAATTAAAAGATAAATACGTTTGTCCCATAGAACTAAGTGCTAGAGGGTTCGTTTGTACAGGAAAGGAGCCTAGAGCTTGAGTCACATGTATGCATGGGGATTCAGAGAGGAATGCAGTTTTAGACAGGTGACTAGGGAAGGTTTCACTCAGGTATTTTTTTTTTTTAATTAAAGGTTTGGAAGAGGGCCAGCATTGAGTCGTTTAGATTCCCGGGAGGGGAATGGTCCTGGAAGAGGGTTTAGCATGGGCAGAGGTGCCTCTGGAACTGGTAGCTGGGCTTTGCTAGGATGACAGAGATGAGGTAAGAGGTGATGTGTCCAGTCTTTAAAGCATTGTGACAACTTTGGGTTTTGCTCTCGGTGAGATGAGAAGACATCTGCTTTGATCAGTGCTATGATTTGATTTAGACAGTTGTTCTGGTGGTTATGTTGAGCTTGGATTACAGCAGGAAAGGTTGGAAGCAGGAAATCAGCTAGGACTCTATTGTGTATCTAGGGAAGAAAAGTTCTGAAAAATAATCAAACTCTATATGCTTTAAAAATATATTTTATCTTTTAACTTTCTGGCCACACATGCAGGAACTTAGTTCCCTAATCAGGGATCAGACCCATGCCCCCTGCAGTGGACCTTTGAAGTCTTATCCACTGGGTCGTCAAGGAAGTGCCTACATGTATTTTTGAACATACAGAGGACAGGATTAACTGATGATTGGGATGAAGGTTGTAGAGAAAGAGGACGTTTGGGGATGGCTCCACAGATTTTGTTCTGAGCAACTGGAGAAGTCGAGTTGCCACTGTCTGAGCTGAGGGTCCTGAGATGTGGATAGGCCGTAGGGAAAGCTATAAGGACTCAGTTTTGTGTATGTTAAAATCTAGGAGACATCTAAGAGCACCTGTCAAGTAGGTAGTTGTGTATGATTCTGGTGTTCAAGAGAAACATCGAGGCCGCGATAAGAGGACCAAGGACTGATCTCTGGGTACACCCAACATTTTGACAAGAAAATGAGGCCGCCGAGAGAGGAAGGGGTAGAGGAACTGTATATTTCACAGAACAGCTAAGATTGGAAAACAGTGGACTCTTCTCAGTGCACAATTCTAATAAGGTTACATTTAGGTAGCCTGGGTTTTCATCTTCTTTTCCTGTGCTACTCCTCTCAGTAATATAGTGGGAAAATGTTGGACAAGAGAAAAACTAAAAGCAAAACCAGATTGCACAGCATTGGTGCGCTTTCTTTCTCTTTGTAAATCACTAACAATTAGATTTATTCACTGTGTCTCTGCTAGGTGGTGGGTCTGAAAATCAAAGCAGACAAGTAAGATGACTAAGTGATGGTCTCCCTCTATGCCAACCTCCGTGCACTTTCTTTTTTTTTTTTTTCGTGCACTTTCTTTTAAGTTGCTAGTAGTTCTAACACAGATCAGAGTTGTCTAGGATATGATTGAAGCATGCCTTCTGCTAGGTTTTTGGCTGGCTGGAGATATTTAAATCTAAGTTTAAGAGTAATTATGCAAATTTATTTCAGATCTTGAAAGGGCCAAAATGTTTAGAAACCTTGTAAATTATGTTCATCACATAAATCAAAAGTCTGCTTTTGTTATTTGCCAAGGATATTCAAAATAATGATATTTAACATTTGTATAGTCCTTTAAAATTTAGAATACTCCCAGCATCTACTTACGTATTTGCTGCTGCTAAGTCACTTTAGTCGTGTCCGACCCCGTGCAACCCCATAGATGGAAGCCCACCAGGCTCCCCCATCCCTAGAATTCTCCAGGCAAGAACACTGGAGTGTGTTGCCATTTCCTTCTCCAATGCATGAAAGTGAAAAGTGGAAGTGAAGTTGCTCTGTTGTGTCCAATTCTTAGCAACCCCATGGACTGCAGCATAGCAGGCTACTCTATCCATGAGATTTTCCAGGGAAGAGTACTAGAGTGGGTTGCCATTGCCTTCTCCAACTTATGTATTGGGCTGGCTACAAATCCTCAGCACAGAAAGATCTTTTCACTCTTTTGTAAGACTTCTCTTTGTTAAACTCCTGCCTGTAGACGATGTGAAATGGCTTTAAGAACCTTTACTATTCTGGTTTCCCTACCTGGATATTCTCTAACCTGTCCATATGCCTTTTCCTTTTACTAATGTAGTGACCAGATCTGTTGTCAACATACCAGACGTAGAAGCATAGCATAATGGAACTTTAACTTACCTTGCCTAAGTCACATTTCTGTTTTAGGTAGTATTGTCCTGTGCTAATTTCTTTTAACAGCCGGATCAAACTGTCAACACACGCTGCACTCATGGTCATCTAAACATCCCCACCCTTTTTTTCTGCAAATAATAGACCATCAGATAAGGTCTTATGCAGTTAAGCTATTGATAATTTGAACCCAAGTGTGGTGTTTTAGCAATAGGATTTTCCTATAGCTCAGATGGTAAAGAATCTCCCTGCAATGCAGGAGACCTAGGTTCAATCGCTGGGTCAGGAAGATCCCCTGGAGAAGGAAATGGCAACCCAGTCCTGGAGAATCCCATGGACAGAGGAGTCTGGCCAGCTACAGTCCACGGTTTCACAGAGCTGGATGTGACTAAGTGATTAACACACACACCTGGTAGTATTTTATATTAATGTCTATTAAATCTTATTTTGAGGCTTCAATCTACGATTCCAGCTTCATTTTTAATCTACTACCTTGCTTATCAAAGTCAAATGTCAGTTTCCCTTAGGGTCATGTCCATCTACCTTTGAAAGAGACTCTAAAATCAGTGACAGCTGGGAGTTGGCTGTGGTTATTCTTAGATTCTAGAGGCTGACTTGGGTTCCCAGCCACAGCCTTCTCACAACACGGCAGAAGAATCTCTTTCCAGTTGGCTATGACAGAGGCTTATATAAGGCAGCGTAACCAAGGGGATGACTACTCCACCATGTTTACAGGTCCAGTCTACACTCAGTGGTCACGTGTCCCAGGAGGTAGAACTCTCATGGACAGCTCTGAGATTTCTGCGTGCCATAGTGGTTTCCAGGCAGAGACAAGTTTTCTGGAAAGTTTAAGAGCAAAGTTAAGAGTTGTTACTCATGTAACAACTGAGTGCCGTCTCCATCTTTTTTGACGGTCAAAAAACAAGTTTTACTGGAAGCCCCACCCAGTTGACTTCTGCTTATATTTCATTACCCACAACTACCCTTAGCACAAGTAAACCAGGAAAATCAAGTTTTCGGTATCTACTTGTAATTAGGATTCTATTAGAAAGGATGAGGAGATGTTGCATATTGCGTAAATACAATAGCCAGGGCATGAATAGAAACGCCAAGTGGAGAAAACAAATCTTATCTAGTTTAGGAAAAATGGAAGTTAATAATGAAAAAAAATCACAAAAAAGCTCCCACACAGGATTAATCACTGTTAACATAGTCATATTTCTTAATTAAATTGTATTATATGCAACTTAAATTATGAACATTTTTGTGATAAACTCTTTGCAAATACAGTTTAATAACTGTATAATGTTCCATCATAAGGATATGCCATAATATCTCATAATTAATTCTCATCAGTTCTTCAGTGCTCAGCTTTCTTACACCTGTACATGACTACTAGAAAAACCCTACATTTGGGTAGATTTCACTATTGTAAATAATGTCATGATGAGTACTTTTAATGTAAAATATTGTATATATTTAAGATTATTTTATTAGACTTTATTTTTAGTCTTGTTTTTCAGTTGCTCAGTTGTGTACAACTCTTTGTGACCCCATGGATTACAGCACGCCAGGCTTCCCTGTCAATCACCATCTCATGGAGTTTGCTCAAACTCATGTACATTCAGTCAGTGATGTCATCCAACCATCTCACCTTCTGTCACCCCCTTCTTCTATTGCCCTCAGTCTTTCCCAGCATCAGGATCTTTTCCAATGAGTCAGCTCTTTGCAATAGGTGGCAAAGCACTGGAGCGCCAGCTTCAGCATCAGTCCTTCCAATGAATATTCAGGGTTGATTTCCTTTAGGATTGACTGGTTTGGTCTTGCAGTCCAAGGGAGTCTCAAAGAGTCTTCTCCAGCACCACAGTTCGAAAGCATCAGTTCTACGGTGCTCAGCTTTCTTTACACTACAGCTCTCACATCTGTACATGACTACTGGAAAAACCATAACTTTGACTATATGGACCTTTGTCAGTGAAGTAGAATTACTGAATCAAAAAGAATGGACTTTTTATGGATCTTATTACAGAATTTCATACCTACTTTCCAAAATGATGAGCTAATTTATACTTGCCAACAATGGATAGGTGTTTTCATATTTCTATGAAAACATTCTAAAGTCTCAATTTTATCATCGTGTCAGTGTGCTTTTTACCTTTGTATCTAAAAAAAAAAAAATTGCTAAGTATGCCTTTTATGACTTCCTCAAAACTTCTAATAAAAAAATGAGGTTAATTCTTTATAAGATCAGAGGTTTGAGCTTTGTGTCATTACATGAAAAACTATTCTTGTTTAGTGCAATCAAATAATTAGTAGTCCTCAAGCACCCTTTGAGACAATTAAATTTACCAAGTTCCCTTTGCCTCCAACCTACAGCCACCTTGTCCATAGGACATTATGGCAGGTATTATATTAAACATAATGCAGAAGGCAGTCTCCTGAGCATTCAATCTGAAATCTTTATTACAGAAAAAAAACAGAGTTAGTTTTTCTGTGTTAGCTCTGCCTTCTCTGTGTCATCTATTTGTCCCATACCATATTCTTCAAGCGTTAGCCTTGTCCCTTTGTGATACTACTTTGCTCTGAATAAACTCCAATACTGGGTTTTTCTGGCTTTAGCACTTTCTCCAGGCATGTTCTTAGACTCGGTCTGAGCTTCCTGACCCAATCTGGATGAGTTCAGACCACCCGTGAATCTGTTCTGAGTTCACTTCCCTTCTTCTGTCTTTTGTATGTGTTATTTTTAAACCTGATCTTACCTGGAGATATTCCTGTAGTCAAACTGGTCCGTTTTAAAGACCTCTTTCCTCTTTCTCCTTCATTGTGTTACCTGTGATCATATAGTTAGAATACCTGTTTCTGAGCATCCTGATCTTATTTTTTCCTAGACTCAGTCTTATGGATAGTTTTCCATCTGTGAAGAAAACCTACATAACTTTCCATTCATTCTCATCTATTTCTGTTTTAAAGTTCATGAAATATTTATAGCTGTACTCTTTCCTTCCTGCTGTATGGGATTCAGGGGTGAAATAAAGATATTAGGACTTCCTACACTATTCATGGTTCAAAATTAATCACTCTTATTTTCTTTGTGCTACACTTTTGAATG